>JAPVLO010000035.1:12847500-14047500 GCA_027257055.1 Cephalopachus bancanus
TATTTCCAATCTTTTAGTTGGGAAATTTTTATGCACACACACAGATTTTCCTCTTGTTTCATTTCCTGCAATGATAAGGAAATATGATAAACTGTAAGCGTCACTGAGCAACAGGAAGAAGACCAACATTCTACAACCTTATTCCTCTACTCCTTGTGAGATTATGAGTAAATAATTTTCTCTCTATATACTATAGTTTATTTATCTAAAGTAGAATTCTTGTTGCTTGGTTTAACCTGACATAATTAGAGAGGAGCAAATTTTATATGTATATACATATGTACACACATATATATGTTATGCATATATAACTATGTATATGTGGAATTTATAAATTCTAAAGTGTAATTGTATATTTAAACAATGATTTTAAAGAAAAAATAAGACAGTGTCATCACACTAATTAAAATATATAATTATCATTGAACAAATAGTACACAGCAAGTACTTTCATGTGAATTTTCTTATTTGGTTCTTATAGTAGATATATGAGATGGGTACTATTATCTTTATTTTACATATGAAGAACTGAGGCTTGGAAAATTTAAGTGGCAGATGTACATAACAAACGTTGTATTGAAATTCAAATGCCATAGATTGATTTCACAACCTGTAGTCTTATCCCCTCTGATAGTCTACAAACGCTGAAAATAAGCAAGAGATAGTATAATACTGTAGGAAGAATATGGTCTTACAAACTTATAGACATGCCCTCAAGTTTGCCTTTGTTGCTACTAGCTATGTGACATTGAGCCAGTCACAAACTTTCTCGTCTTTAAAATGGAGTTAATGCTAGCTATTTAATAGATGGCTATTACAAAATTACAGGATTAAATGAAATAATACCTATTGGCACTTAGCACAAAGCTTTAGTTCTATAAATGGCTTTAATTATTAATCATAATCATAATAAATATCAACCTTAAGACACTCTGTGAAAAATCTTTTCAACATTCATCAAATGAGATCTCTGACTACCTATAGTTCCCTATACTAGATATTAAGACACAGACCTGTCATCAAGAGCTCACTGTCTGTTGATATTATTATGGTATCCCTCGAGTTTGACTCTGAGTTAAGAATAACATCTCCTCATTAGTTGGACCACTTTGTATAGTGACTTAGAGCATGCTGTCAATAACTGAATATCTGCTGAGTAAAAGTGAATGGATGTGTATTTCTTCAATCTATTAAGGCTTGAATTTAACTTTAATGTCCTTGAGACAGAGATTTTTTAAAATTTCAATATTTGTAGCACGACTTCCTTTTTATATGAAAAAGTAAGAAAGGTTGGAATTTCATAGACCACGAATCCCATGCCCCACTATCCTTTAAGATTTTCTTACCTTATTTATATTAATAGTGTTAAGGATTAATATGATCAAAATTCTATCTGCTTTATTTATGAGACAGAATCTCACTGAAAGGGAAATATAAACTTATTTTATTTTGAAAACAGGTATAAGCAGTAGTAAGAAAAAAGTGTATAAATGATTTCTATTTAGTGTTGGGCAATCAAAATACATGTTAGATCAGTTAGGATGACCATCTTTCCAAAATAACCATGGCAGCCTTACTGGTGCTTTCTTCCTGAATAACAGGCCTGGGTATAAGTACCAACATGGAGTAGCAGTTAGCTTTGGCTGGTAGTATTACTGATAGCTTAAGTGTTTCTTCTTTACTCTTTTTTTTAAATCACCTAGAGGGTCTGCAATGTAAATACATGCACTTTGTGATTAGAAAAATAATATTTTAAAAGTAAAATAAGTAGGCTCAAGTAGAAAATGCTTATTTTTAAAAAGTTATTGGGATTTAGTATCTGCATTTAAATTATCAAATCCACTATATTAAAATTCAAGATTTAAAAGACAAATTTTTTAAAACTTAAAATGCAAATGTCAATTAATGAAGGTTAAGAAGTGGAAACAAAGAGATAATGCCTGAATATATTTACTTTTATGCTTATCTTCTTTGATTATACATTCTAATTCACTGATATAAACTTCTCCAAAATTGTCTAGAAAATTATGTTTAAAATATTTCGCATGAGAGCTTTATAAATCCTTTTTTGTAGGCTGGCATCTTTGATAAATTGCTACTTTCCCACATTCTCTACTCCCTTTCCAAACTTTTCTTTGCCATTTTATTTAGAGAAAGATGAACCTTATCTACTTGTTATGATGTTTTATTGATTATTTAATAATTTTTCTCTTGCTTTCCTGCCATTTTAATTTCAGAAGGATGAGTATTTCAGTTACCTCCCAACAGCTAATTTCTTTTAACTTCTTTTTGTAAATGTAATTTTTGGAGATATTTTATATTTGCATAGGCTCCAAATTACAATAGCATAAAGATGTATGATCAAAAAGTCTAGATACCTCCACTTTTGACATTTCCTTTCTTTTCACCAATTACCAACAAGCTTTTGCTTTCCTAAACTGGCCAACCTGTTGTTTTTTTATTTCGTGTTTTTATTACCCCATGAGAAAATGCTTTGAATTTTTCTCTTTACCTTCAACATGAAATCTTCCATGTGTGTCTTGGATTGCCCTTTGGAAATCATTCTAGAGGTGATCTTCCAGTCATTTAAAATCTTTCAGTGAATTAAAAAGTTTCTCTAGAGGTGATATTTCCCTCTCAGTCCAAAATAATATCTCCTCTTTCATCTACACAGGATTCCATATCTTTCACATGTGTCCCACATCATTTGCAATTTCCTATTTATTTATCTAACAATTCATTTTAATAAATATTTACTAGACAACATCTCCAAAATGCCTCCTAAGCACTGTGCCCTCAAGCAGTTTATAATCTCACAGGGAAAGGAGTTATCATTATGGAATGGCAAGGATAATGCCTCTTAAGGAGAAGAGACATCTAACTATGTCTCAGAAGGAAATGGAATTCTCCCAAGAATAGGTGATTGCTAAGCTAACATGCTAGGTAAAAGGGCAAATGTGTGTATGTAAAGCAGATTAGGAACAAGGAACAGAGGCACAGAAGGCCAGAGGTGAAAGAAGTATGACATGTTTAGGGAGTCACAATTTGGTTTTTGTTCCATAATGGGACTGTAGCATAAAATATTGTAGGGGGAAGATGTAAGAGGTGTATATTGCAACAAATCAGGCAGACAAGACAGTAAAAGTCAAGATAAGGACTTTGTAAAATATATTAAGGAATTTGGGTAACATATTGAGAGTAATGGAAGCCATTTTTAAGCAGATAATATTTGTATGCTGGAAAAAACCTTTGGCTATGTGAATAGTCTGGAATGAAGAAGAGATGGAAGCAGGAAACCAGTTCTAAGTCCGTTTCATGAGTCCAGTTGATTGATGAAGGAAGACTGAACTAAGAAAGTAGAAAAAGAGTGGAAAGAAGTGGATAAATATGAGAGAAATTTAGGAGGTAGACATAGAGAAAATGATGTTGTGGGAGGTCAGGAAGACAGTGCAATATAGGAAACACGTGCATTCCAACTTGGACAAGTGAATAGACATGAGCACACCTTCTTTGAAACAGGTTACTCAAGAGGAAAGGAACTGACTAAGCAGGGTTGGAACTGATGTTGACAGTATTAGAATTATCTTGTTAGAGGTGACCGTGAGCCCTCCAAATGGATTTGTAAGTCTATGGCTCAAGATAGAAGAGCTCTGCCAGAATCACAGGTTTGTCGTCATCAGAATATGAGTGATAACTGAGGCAAGTGTAAATTAGTGGGCTGGGAACACTGTACAGAAGGGGTCCAAGGATAGATAATGTTTTTCAGACTGGCAGATAAACACCAAAGGGAAAAATTTTTGCTAATCCCACTCATTGCCTATCTAGTTCAAGGGTTAGTTATGAAAGTCATAATACAAAAAATGTTATAGGATTAGAATATATCTGGTCCGTTTGCACCTGAATGGAAATTTTTCCCAGATCATTTAGTGAGAGCATTACAGTAAGTCTTGGTACTCATGTTAAAGTGTTATATGTGCTCTGTTAAAAGTGTTAAAAGAAGTTAAAAATGTTATGTTTTATTTATATTCCAATTAATTTTAGAAAAGATTTTTAATATGCTACACAAAATAGAGAAATATAAAGTAAAATCAGACAAAACCCACTTACAATAAATCAAGACTTACATTTAGAGAGGGCAGCCAAATTGAGGATTTTCTAATGGCAGATATATAGAAGTCATTTATGGTTTAAATTAGATTCTGACTGTCTGAAAACCTGGGTATTTATTTATTTATACTTTTAAAACATTTTTATTATTGTTTCTTTTTTATAAAATAATAAATTCATTTTGTTAAATGATATATGTATATTTTGGAAAATTTTAAAACAAGCTAAAGTAAGAAAATAAAATCCACCCATTAGTTAGCAATCTTGTAGAATAAATTGCCTGAGGTCAGGAATTTTTGTTAGTTTTGCTTGTGGTTGAGTCCCCAAGAACTAGAATGATATCTGACACATAGTGTAAACATTGCTAATAATTGATTTTAAAATACCATGGTTCAACATTTTATGGTACTTATTTAAGAAGTCACATTAAAGAAATAGAAGTCACTTAATGATACTTTCCATTTCCACAAACATTTATAGACCAAGCACTTTGTCGGTCATTAAGATTAGTTGACAGTAAGATATGAATGGCTTTTCTTTTTTTTTTAAGAACCAGAGACTTGGTTGGGTGTGGTGACTCATGTCTATAATCCTGACACTTTGCATGACTGGGGCAGGAGGATTGCTTCAGCCCAGGAGTTTGACACCAGCCTAGGCAACATAGTGAGACCCCATCTGTACAGAACACATGCTTGTAGTTCCAGCCACTCAGGAGGCTGAGGTGGGAGGATCACTTGAAACTCAATTGACTTGGAGGCTGCAATGGACTATGATTATGACTATGACTGCACTTCAGCCTAGACAACAGGGTGGGATTCTGTGTCAAACAAAAAGCAAACAACAACTAAGGAACCAGCGCTTATTGACTTCTACCTAGCCTATGGTGATTTGTTTTGTTTTCACCTCTTCTTTATAGCTCATTTCATACCATTTTTTTCATTTACTCAACAAATATTTACTGACACCTATAATTTGTCAGTCATTATTCTAGGAACTGTGGATACAGTAGTGAATTAGAAACAGATCATATCTCAGACATACAAAGCTTACATTTTAGTGGGGAGATATAAATGTTAAATAAAGAAATACACACGTCAAGTAGTAATAAATGATCTGAAGAAAAAATAGTACATGGCAAAAGATCTGAATGATGATTAAGTGAAGAACACTTTTAAAATAAGTGAGTCAGGGGAGGAATCTCTAAAAAATGAGCCATTTGAGAAGAGGTCAAAATAAAGTACAGGAATGAACCATGTAGATACAAGGAACAAGAACATTTCAGGCTGGGCTCGGTGGCTCAGCCTGTAATCCCGTGCCTTTGGGAGGCTGAGGTGAGTGGATTGCCTAAGCCCACGGGTTCGAGACCTGCCTGGGTAGTGAGACCTCATCTCTATAATAAATCAAAAAATCAGCTGGGCGTGGTAGCGCACACCTGTAATTTCAGCTACTTGGAAGGCTGAGGCGGAAGGATCGCCGGAGCCCAGCAGGTCGAGGCTGCGGTGGCCGGGAGTGGCCACTGCACTCCAGTCTGGGCAACAGAGTGAGACTCTAACTCAAAAAAAAAAAAAAAGAACATTTCAGGCAGAAGAGACATGTGCTTAGTGTGTCTGAGTATTAGCAGGCGGCCGGTGAGCCTGGAACCCAGGAGGTGGACAGTAACAGCTGCACTTTGCAGATGTAGCTTTAAGTCAGAATATACAAGGGGCTTCAAAATGTTCGTGGAAAAATGGAATTAAAAGATACAATTTAAAATATGAACTTTATTTCTCAACATAAGTCCATCAAGTTTAAGACACTTTTGTAAATAATGATACCAGCCATTTAGTCCACCCCTAACGAACTGAGGGTCCTGGAACTTAACCATGTCAATGCCCTCTCTTTTACATTGTTAACTGAAGAAAATGAATGGCCTTTAATGATTTTTTTAAGACTTGGAAACAAAAAGAAGTCAGAAGGAGCCAAATCAGGACCATAAGATAGATGTGTAATGACTTCCCATCAAAATTCTTGCGAAATTGCTCTTGTTTGATGAGAGGAATAAACGGGAGCTTTGTCGTGTTGGAGAAGGACTCTCTAGTAAAGATCTCCTGGGAGTTTTTCTGCTAGAACTTTGACTAATTTTCTCAAAACACTTTCAAAATAATCAGATGTTATCATTTTTTGGCACTCCAGAAAATCAAAAAGCAAAATGCTTTGTGCATCCAGTAAAACTGTTACTGTGACCTTCTTGACTAATCCACATTTGCTTTGACTAGACCACTTCCACTCTTGGTAGCCGTTGCTTTGATTGTGCTTTGTCTTCAGGATAAGTCATGTACAGCTTTAGTTTTTCAGTCAAAATTCTATAAGCAGAACTAATTTTGAGGTGTCTATGGTGTTGATATTGTTTGTTGTTAATGCCAGTCCTCTTCAATTAGGGAATGAACAAGATTAATTTGGATGTGGATGATCTGCTGCTGTAGGAGTCTTCTTCAACATTATCTTATTCCTTCTTAAGATGAGTTATTCATTTGTAAACTGCTGATTTCTTTGGAATGTTGTCCTCATAAACTTTTTGCAAAACATCAATGATTTCACCATTCTTCCACCAAGCTTCATCATAAATTTGATGTTTGTTCTTGCTTCAATTTTAGCAGAACTCATGAAGTTCTGATAGAGACTCTTTTCTTTCTTTCCTTTTTTGATTTGAAAATATAGTTTATTTAAAAAGTAAATTAGAGATAAAGAGAGAAGATTTATCTCCCTGAGGTATGGAAGGGGACCAAAGCCAGGAAGCATGGTGGTGGCCATAGCTAAAAGAGCACATGACTATACCAGAGTCTAGTAAGACAATGGCCAAAGGCTCTTTTCAAACTGATGTCTTATCCTTCTTAATGCCTCAAACTAAATGCTTTTCAGACATGTTATAAAAAATTAGTACAAGTTTATTGTGGTGCAAAAAAAAATCTGAAATCTGTGCATAGTTTTCATTTATAATATGCTTTTTCTGTTAACTTTTTAAAAACCCCTTGTATAGGGACTTGTAGATTCTAGCAAGCACTTGGAATTGCATTGTGTGTGAAATGGAAAACAATTAGAGAGTTTGAATAATTGAGTGATATAATTCAACTCTTATTTATTTATTTATTTATTTATTAGTAATTTTTTTAACTTTTTTATTTTAAATGTGGGATACAATTCAGGGTTAGGGATATAAATGTTCATTTGTTCATTATGCAGGTATCCTTGTTGATAAGGTGTGCCCCCCTTCCCTGGCAGTTTCTCTCAACTGCCAATCCCACCCCACCCACTCCTGGCAGTTTCCCACTACTGCCAGTCCCTTTCTTATAGTATTATGATAATTGTTCAAGATCTGCTTATGAGTGAGAACATAGGGTACATTGTTCTTTGTTCCTGTAATAGACCTCTGAGTATAATAAATTCTAAATCCATCCAAGTTGCTGCAAAGTCCTGTTTGTCCTTCTTTATGACTGCATAATACTCCGTTGCATATATGCCATTTTTTTAATCCAGTCCATTTTTGATAGGCAGCACAGTTGGTACCATGTTTTTGCTACTGGGAATAGTGCTGCAATAAACATGCATTTGCAGGTATCTTTTCAGTGGAATGATTTGAGTCCCTCTGGGTATATTCCCAATAGGAAGATTGCTGGGTCATATGGGCGGTCAGTTTCTAGTTCTTTCAGAAATTGCCACACTGTTTTCCAAAGAGGTCGCACTAGTTAACATTCCCACCAGCAGTGTAGAAGTGTTTCTTCTTCTTCACATACTCACCAGCATCTGTTGTTGTTTGTTTTATTAATGATGGCCATTCTTATTGGGGATAAGTGGTATTTCAATGTGGTTTTGATTTGCATTTCTCTGATGATGAGTGAGGCTGAGCACTTTTTCATGGTCTGTTGGCAACCCATATATCTTCTTTTGAGAAGTGTCTATTCATGTATTTTGCCTACTTTTGAAGGGAGCTGTTTGGTTTTTTTTTTCTTTTGGCACGTTTGAGTTTCTTGCAGATCATTGATGTTAGGCCTTTGTCAGATATACAGTTGGCAGATATTTTTTTCCCATTCTGTGGGATTTCTCCCTACTCTTTTTTTGTCTCCCTACTCTCTCGCTTTTTGTTTGATTCTCTGCCTGCTTGTTGGTGTATAAGAAAGCAACTGTCTTTTACACACTTATTTTGTGTCTTATTTGAATCTTGTAGGGGTTCTCTGTATCTTTTGTGTTTGGTCACATCTCTGGTGAGATGGGGAAAGTTTCCTTGGATAATCTCCTGGAATACTCGCTCCAAGGTGTTCTCCATTTCCCTTTCTTGTTCTGGGATACCAATAAGGCATAGGTTCAGCTTCTTGATATAATTGCACATATCTTGTAAGCTTTGTTCTTTCTTTCCGAGTTTTCTTTCTATGATTTTTACAGATTGGGTTAATTTCATGTTCTGGTTTTCATGTTCTGAGATTCTTTATTCTCCTTGATTAATTCTGCTTTCTATGCTTGTCATCTTGTTAATTATTTCCTGAATGAAATTTTTTATGGCCAAAATCATTATTACAAGTTCTTTCAGTGTTGCATCTTGTTTTTCTTGAGTCTTATTCACTCTTTCCATCCATTTCCTAATCTCTGTCATATTCTGGGACAAGTAGTTGGTAATTTCCACTGTTTGGGCTCTAAGTTCTGATTTTTCAGGAGTTTCCTCTTTGTAACACTTGAAATTACCTGTGGTCTTCCATTATTTTTACCTCATTTGTGACAGATCTCTTTCTTTTCTCTTTAGTTCCATTATTTGGTGGCAGTGGGAGAAGCTTTCACTTTTGACGTTTGCTCAGCTGTTTATGCTTCCCTGATCCGGGCTCTGGATTTGTTCTATTTTGAAATAGGACTGTGGGTGGGAAGCTTTGCTATCTCTTGTAGTTTTGAGAGTTGAATAAGATAGAGGATGGGGAGCTAGGATTCAAAACCTACTTGCAAATCACAATGTTTACTGATTGTGGCATGTGTTTCCTGAGACCCACTCCCCACCACCACTCTATATGATGATGCAATGGGTATGTGTGTGTACCGCTGAATCCAAGATACAGTAACAGCAATGAGAATAGTAGAATGAAATAAAATGGACACACATTTTTTTAATGGAGGTAGAAACACAGAATGAAAGCAGAAACCAAAGCAAAAAACAATTGAACACACACACATGCCCCGAAACAAACTGGGATGACAACTAAGCAAAACAAAACAAAAACAACAACAAAAAAACGAGGAGAACCAAACACACACACACACACACACACACACACACACACATGACCTGCACAAAATGAATGGAAAAGAAAAAGAGAAAGAACAGGAAAAAAGGAGAAAAGAGAAGAAAAAATAGGCATTCAGATTGAGCCCTCACACATGTATTCACACACACATCAAACTAAAAAAAAAAGATTAGAACAAAAGAGCAAAAACAAACCATAAACAACAAAAAACTGAAAAATGACCACTCAATCATTCACATATACACATAAACAGAAAGCAAGAAACAAAAGAAGAAAGAGAAAAAGAAAAAAAGGGGGGTATGCCAATCAAACTCTCACATACTCATTCATGCACAAAGAAAAATATAAAAATTTAGAATAGCTAACAAATAGGCAAAAAATTTTACAAAAATTAAAAAAAAAAAAACGACTTGCCCTCTTGTGCCAGATTCTGTAATTGTTCCTCTCATCTGCTTCTTTGCTGTCTCCTGCAAAGCTTCCACCTTTTTCACTCTCCAGTGTCCAGTCCAGAAAAGGAGGCAGGGCAGTGGGGGTGGGCTGTAGTCCTCCCTTCCCACTCTTCTATGGTCAACTCTTCTGTGGTATTGTCTCTTCCCCAGGTACTTGTGGGGGTGCCCAAGCCAGGCCTATCCTGGAGTGGAGTCCTCCTATCGTGTCTAACATCCTGGCTCCACCTGGGATCATCCCTCTCAGTTGTGCCACAGACATGTGGATCTGACATTCAGAGGATTGCTAGGGAGGAGGGGGGTTGGGTTAGCCCCAGACTCACCACTGATCTCTTTGGAATTCTTCCTAGTCCTTTTTTGACTGCACCCTTTGTTCTGTGGCTGGATCAAGGCAAGTGGTGGGGCGCCTGAGACTTAGCACTCTTCAGGTCCCTCAAAAGTTTGTGCTTTCGGGATATTCCTTCTGGGTCATGATCAACCCTGACTAGTCGATCTATTGGTCACAGAGATTGGGTCTGTTTCTCCAGGGTGAGCAAGTCAGAGCACTTTCCTGCCCCATTTTCAAGTTGGTGGCAGGGTGCCTCTTTCATCTTTCCCAGTGGGACTCTGCCTCTGGGCTCCCTCAGCAGCCCTTGCTGCCAGTTTCCGGTCAGGCATTGCAGTGGTGAGGCAGAGCCTGGAGCTAGCAGTCTTTTCTGTTGCAGTGGTGAAACAAAGCCTGGGGCCAGTAGTCTCTCCCCACCACTTCATTGCAGAAAAACTTCTGTCAGTTAAAAAAAAATGGCGCTCAGCTTCCATGATCTGGGAAGGGCTAGGGACCAAACAGGGCAGCTGCAGCATCAGCTGCTTCACCAGAAGGGCCCTGGCCACTTGCTCACGAGACCCTACTTAGTGAGTTTCTCCCAGCATCCTTCTTCCCAGGAAGGGTTTTGTTGATTAAAAAAAAAAATTGGTGCTCAGCTTCTGTGTCCTAGATTCCCTAGGGTCCAAACTGAGCATGTGGCACCAGCTACTGCACCAGAAGAGCCCTGGTTGCTTGCTCCCAAGCACTCACTCAGTCAGCCACTCACACGTCCTCTTACTCACCAGCATGAACACAAAATTTTCCATACATTCACTCACTCACACTGGTACTCGCATAGTCTGACTGACTTGGCCGCCATCTTCCCACTCCACCAACTCGTGTTTTAAAAATCACTTTGGTTACCTACCGCTGTAAAAAATAGATTCTAGGAAGATAAGAGAGGAAGCAAGAAGGCCAGTTAGAAACTACTAAATCCAGGAAGAAATGATGATGGCTTGGGTTAAGAGAGCAATAATGAGGGTTTTTAAAGAGGTAGGTCTAGGATATATTCTAACATTAAAGCTGACTTGTTTAGCAAATTGTATATGGGATATGAGAAAAAACAATGTAGTCAAAGCTTTTTGAATAAAATAAGTGAAGAACGGAGTTACCATTTACTGAGATGGTGACCACTAGGAGAAAAACAAATGAGAGTGCAGGGAAAAATCAAAGTTGGTTTGGGGCATGCTAAGTTTGAGATGTTTGTATGACATATAGTGGATTTGATAAGTGGGCCATTGAATATTCACATCTGAAGTGCCAAGTGAAAGTGTATGCTAAAGTTATAATTTGGGGGAGAACCATCAAATAGGTGGTATTTATAGTCATGGAACAGAGAGTTTAACCTAGGGATTGAGAGAGAAGACAAGAGGTCTGAAAAATGAGCCTAGGGTCAATGAAACATGCACAGGTCTGGAAGATAAGTAAAATCCTACAAAGATGTTTGAGCACAATTGATCTATGAACTAGGATGAGAGTCAAGAGAGAACAGCAGAGAACTATGAAAAGGGCATTTATACATAATCAACTCTGAAATTAGTGGTAAAGGATAAGTAAAATTAAGATTGTAAATCAATGATTAGATTTGACAATGTGGAGGTCAAGAGGAGTATTGGTGATAACATGAAAATAAGACTGATTAGAAGAAAGAAAGTGGAGACTTTGATGTTTCCTTTGAGGAGTTTAATTTTTTTAAAGGAGTAGAGAAACAGAGTTTTGCAATAGCCTCCTCCTAACTGGTTTCTCTGCTTTTACTCTTGCTACTTTAGTTAGTTAAGGTAATGGTAGCTGCCCTAACAAACTAACCCAAATATCTCAGTGCTTAATACCATATTAATATATTTGTTGTCCATGTAGTGTCTAAATTAGTTAGTCCCAGTTGGTGAACAGTTCTTCTCCTAGTAAGATTTAAGGACTCTTGCAGAACTATTATCTTCAAAATAGAACTTCTAGCATCACTGTCATTGTCTGCATCCATTTGGGAAGGTAAATATGGAGGATAACACATAGGAGGTTTTTGTAATACAGACTTGAAAGGGTGGTTCAGCACTTCTGCTCACATTTCATTGACTACAAGTTAGTAGCATAACCACTCCTAAAAGTAAGAGAGCCTAAAACATGTTAGCTAATTGTGTGCCCAGGAAGACAAAACAGGTTTGGTGACCAGCTAGCAGTCTGTGTCACAATCAGAGGCACTGGGTTCCATTCAGTCCATGTCTGTGCTGTTTGCTGATGGAAAAAAACTAATAGAAAAGAAAATATTAATGACTCCATAGTAATAGGCACAAGAGTAATTTTCTTGAAGAAGACCTGGGATGCCGGCCAGAAGTGGAGGAACTGGTCCCATGCTTCATGGGAGTATGGATAATTCACTCATTGTTTTAGTAGGGCCTGTCAAGTATAAGTTTGGCAAAGGTGAGAGTATGGGAAAGTTAATGAGAAAGACTCAGTTATTTGCCTAAAAACACATTTGAACAAGTAATTATATATTTCTGCCTTTTATAGGAGTTCTTCTGAAGCAGAATGAGGACCAGGAAGTTGATTAAAGTTTTATGTTTTAAAACTGTTTATAACAGTAAGTCAAGAAAACATATATCAAATACAAGAAGCTAAATACTTCATGTGCTGCTAATAAATCCCCCCACACACACAAGTCTGTCACATTTAAACCACAGCAAAAACAATACATATGAAGAAATTTTAAAGTGATGATTTCTCCTTCAGGCTTTGATGGCGTCATTTGGCAAATTGCTGAAAACCAACACTAAATGATGTTCTCATGGCATAAAGGGTTCATACTCCTCTTGTCAAACTCAACTGCTTATTCTTTAAGTCTATTATCTAATAACTATTTTGGTTGTTAAATTGAATATAAAAGGAACCATCTTAAAAATCCACCTTCAATACACAGGGTAGAGATTGTTTGCAGAGATTTAAAAATACCAAACAATTCAAACAAGTCAATAGCAAGAAAACAATAATTTGACTTAAAAGTGGGCAAAAAATCTAAAGATATACTTCTCAAAAAAAGACATACAAATTGCCAACAAGTATATTAAAAAATGCTCAACATCACTAATCACCAGGAAAATGCATTATATACATATGAGTATTATTCAACCTTAAAAAGAGAAGAAAATCCTGTGATGTGTGACAACATGAATGAACGTGGGGCACACTATCCTAAGTAAAATAAACCAGGCACAGAAAGACAAATCCTGCATGATCGTACTCACATGTGAACTTTAAAAGAGTCAGTTGAACACATAGAACCAGATAGAAGAACGGTGATTGCCATAGGTGGTGGGGCAGGAGGTTGAAGGGGAGAAATGGAAGCTGTTGGTCTAAGGGTACAAAGTTTCAGTTAGATAGGATGAGTAAGTTCTAGAAATCTATTGTACAACATGGCTATTACGGTTCATGATAATGTATTGTATCCTTGAACATTGTTAAGAGTACTTAAATGTTCTTACCACAAGCACACAAAATGATATCTATGTGAGATGATGGGTATGTTAATTAGCTTGATTGTGATAATCATCATACAAAGCATACATGTATCAAAATATCATGTTGCACGTTATGAACATATACAATTTTTATTTGTCAATTATACCTCAATAAAGCTGGAAAAAAACACCAAACAAAAACTTGACAATCTTCTCTATTTTTCCAATTATACCTCTTATTCCAAAGAGTTAGAATGCTTTGAGAAAGGCTTAGCTGGGAGGAGGAGTGTGGAACTATTTTAACAGCATTTCCAGGATTTTTCAGTGACTCACAGTTCTAGGCATTCATGTGAATTCCCAACTTGCATTTTAAACTTTACAATCATTTAAAATGAGAATGCCGTCCAACTTTCCATGATAATGAGATGAAAACTTCCTCATGGAAAGCTTTAACATAGTGTTTCTCTTTGCATTCCTTCTCTCCCATCTCCATCTATTGATATATTCAATCATATTGTTAGTAGAATTGCATATTACATTTCAGAGAGGAAAACCAGTCTCTGACACATGTGAGATGCAGAATATGGGTAATATTGAAGAACCAACTGGAATTTTTCGCCCATTTCTGGGAGGTGCCATAATAATACAGGTAACTCAGCTTTGTTTTTGTGGACTTATGTGTATTAGTCTACTTTCTTGTGCTAATAAGCATCCTGTTAATTTCAGTGGCTTAAACAGCAAACATTTATTCTCACTCACATTATATATATATGTTGCAGATTGACTAGTTTGACCTCTACATATCACTTCCTTCTGGAATCCAAACTGAAAAAAATAGCTCCTGTCAAAAATAAAATCGGTTGAAGTTAAAAAAATTTTGAAGTTTATTGTGCATACAAAAGAACAGTTCAATCATCAGGAAACCTCACACTGAAAGTATTAAGAAGAAGCTGAGAGGCATGGCATTACAGGCAGGCTTATAAATTGAAAATGAAGTTGTTTAACCTTTACAATGATTGGTTATTACAATGGGGGTTTTCAGACAGCAGCAGATTGGTAAAAAGTGATCATCTAATGCCATTTTTGGAAGGTGACTTAAGTTTTATTTGTGATTATCGGAGGCATTTACAAGAAATAACTAAGTTTTGCTTGCATGGCCTAACTGGTTTTATATGCTTAAGGGATTCACTGGAGAATCTGGTCCCTATTTTATTTTATATTATTAACATTCCTAAATGAAAGAAAACACACAACTCCTCTTAAAAATTCTGCTCAAATATGACATTTGGCTGGCCAACTCATCTTCCATTGCTCAAAATATTTCATAAAGCCAAGTCCCAAAATCCCAGAGGCAAGAATTAATACTTTTCCTGCAGGATACACTAAAAGTTTTATAGAGAAAGAAGGAATGAATAATAGCAAATTATAATCCAACATACCATAATATTGAAGATGTGAAGCACAGTTTTCAAGCAATATATATGTAATATGAATCTTGGAGTATCCAGACACAAGCTGGTGAGACTTCATCAATTTTATCTGGTTCTTCCCAGTTCTTCCCCGCTCTAGATTATGTCCCCACTGTGACAAGGTATCTGATGGAATATGAACCTCATTCATTCATTTATGAATGTTTATTTATGATGTTGCTGAGACATCCAACTTATATCATTGCTTCATGTTTCTCAACTTTCTACACCTCTTATATCAAATGTTGAGTGTGGACATTTTGTAATTTGCCTATGGTCTGGCCTGTCTAGGCATACCGTGAAACTATTTCTTCTTGAGAATCCTGCCACGTTACTTACTATTGGTTTCTTCTAAGAAACAGCATAGTAAGCTGCTTCTGCTTCTAGGTCCTGTGAAACTTTCAGATCTTGAAGAACTTACCTAGTATCTCTGGTCTAGAAGTAGATGCAGGTAATCTCTGCCTTGGAATTCATGGATTTATTTGTATCTTAGCTTGAATTCTCCCAGGATCAGATCCTGACACAAGGAATTTATTTGGGAGGTGCTGAAAATACCAGTAAGTGCATGGAGGAAATAACACAGAAAAGTTAAGTTTGTGCTATTAACCCAGTGTGAGATTGTAGCTTCATCCTATACAGAACTGCTGACAAAAGATTATCCCACCTGAAGGGAGAGGGAGCTGGAATATTTATGCACTGACTCTTGAAAGATTCTGCTATATGTTTAGAAGAGGAAGGAAAACACACCAGAAAAGCGATGACTCTCAAGGGTTCCTGGGGCAGACTTCTGCACTTCCAGGCTTCTTTCTTCATGGGGCGAGCATTGAGGCTTTCCTCAGTTCTGGGGAAACAAACCTTCAAGTATAGAGACACGGGGTTGGAAGTTCCTAGTCGAATGGTGTTCACTGAAAGGGTAAGGGGTGAGGTCAGGAAAAATACTCCTGCCACAGCTTGTATCACCTTTCCTACAATCCAGGGCAATCCCTTTCTAATCTTTGGGAAAGCCTATACTCATAAACTCTCTCCTTGTTCTGGGGCATTAGACTTTTGCAAGTCAAACAAGAATTAGTAGGTTGATTTGTTTTATTGCTCTGTGATTTTCTGTAGTCCTCAGTCCATGCCACCTTCTGATTCTGAGGCAATGCACACAGGGTTACCTATCTGTGTAAAGGAAAGAAAAAGAAAAGAAAACGGACAGTAAGGACAAAACAATAATTAAAAAAAAAGTTAGTATCTCAATGTGGGAGGTTTATATATCTGGTAGACTAATTGGTAAATGACAATCTAATTCCTTAATGACTTAACACAAGTTTATTTCTTGCTCATAGCAAGATGGAACGTGGATCAATTGGGGTATGCAAGTAATAGGGGCTGTTCTCCGGGTAGTCATTCTGAGATCAAGGCCCAGTCCATCTGGTGACACTGCTCCTTCTGGGCCCATCAAAGATACCTCCACTAACTTTGTATGTAGAAAAATGCCTGGAGGATTAGGCATCGGAGGGTTTTATGGACAAGTATAAATTAGAGTTTACCTCTGCCCACATTCTATTGGTCAAAATTCAGTCATCTGACTGACCAGAAAATCAAGTTTGCTTATATGCTTATAAGAAAAGGGGAAACATAACCCGTAACAACTGGTCAATCTTTGCCACAATCGACAAACTGGCTTAAGAGCAAAATACCAAATTAGGAATTTAAAGACATTAGCTTTAATTGCATTTCACCACTTACTATCACTGTAACTTCTAAGCTAGTTACTTGAACTTCAGCCCTCAGTTATTGATCTGTAAAAAATAGGGACAATAGTATTTGTCCTGCTTATTTAGACTCATAAACTGTCAGAAACCAAAAGGGTATTCGAAATTAGAGCTCAGCAAGTTTCTCCAAGTCTATACCTTAAGACCACACGCATTGATTACTTGAGCAACACTGAGACCTACTGACTAAGAACCTCTGATATAGATGGGCTATGGAATCTGCATTTTATAATATTTCTGTGGGTTCTTCTGTATATAGTAGTTTAAGATCCACTGACCTTGTGTAAACTTTTCATTTTACAGTAAAAGAAATAATTGATGTAGGGTAACTCAATGGATAGTGCTAATTAGTATTAGACTAAGACTGAAACCTCTATCTCCTGAGTCATTATCCAATGATTTTGCTTTTTAAATTCCTAAACTACTCCATCCAATGAAGATATTTTTGAGGATCAGATAACATAATGTATGTAACATATTGCCTTTGAACTGTAATTCCCCATGTTTAAAAAATTATTTAATTCTGTAGTTTCTGGTCAACAAACATCTCCTTCAATCTTTATCAGCTTTGAAAATATTATTCAACTTTTAATAATTACATCATTATATTATGAAAGATTACAAGAAAAAAGTGACAACATTGAATTAGTTTTTGAACTTAAAAATTTCCCTATTATTATTAAGCAAGTTTCTTCTTCCTAAAAAGTGCTCTGGACCAAGATAGCTAGGAGTGAATGTATTTCTGTAGATGTGTTATCCACCACCAGTCTGTCTTGGGCAGGACCTCTGTATCTAAGCTTTGGAGACTTCTTGTACCTCCTGTACTTAGAACATAAACTCTGCCTTGTGTCTATGGTTGGTTTTATGTGAGAGGCCTTTTCAAATTAGTGCAAAATTCTGGGCTTAATATGACTTCCTGCCCTTCCTCCACATTTTTTGCTTCCCCCCCTCCACAGTGGCAATAGATTTTGCCTGTGTTCTGGTTGATGAGAGGCTCTTCACCTCTTGTTCTATGGCACACAGGTCTTCCTTGTATCTCTTCCCCAGAAGCAGCGCATTTTTGCATGGGCACTGGGATATGAGGGTAAAAGACTTGTGACTCCTACCCCAATGGCAGAAGGCTTTGCTTCCTATTAGATGTGGGTCTAGAGAAGTGGGGCTTTTTACCTTCTGCATGTCTCTCAAGGTCTTTTGGCTTCATCCTAAATCTTTCTCCTAAACACTTGATGGGGGTCCATGAAAAGAGCTTGTAAGAGAATGTGAGTTTTCCTCATTTCTAGGACTCCTAGCTAAGTTAAGCTATTTTTTAGGGCACACTTGATCTTTAATAATTCATTAAAATGTTAACTGATTTCTTGTACCTTTTATATGGCCTATACCTCCTTCCTATGCTCGGCTAAAGATCTCTCTCTCTCTCTCTCTCTCTATCTATCTCTCTCTCTCTCTCTCTCTTTCTGTGTGTGTGTATGTGTGTGTGTGTTTTTATGTGTATGTGTGTGTGTGTGTTTGTATGTGTATGTGTGTGTGTGTGTGTGTGTGTGTGTGTGTGTGTGTGTGTGTGTGGTATCCCCTTGAAGGGACTTGCTACTCTGGAACTCAATTTGTTTGCATTGTGACCTCAACTCTCTGATGACTTATGAAAAGCTATGATTTTATAAGTAATTTATCTTTTCCTTGTCATTAGTGTATAATCAACATTCTTTGTGGCTGTTTACAGCCTTAGAAGATGCTGAATTCCCCCCATATCCTTTATTATTGCTACTACAAATGATAATCATATCAGTATACTATTGGTAAGATAATCCAATATGACAGATGGCAGTAGGAGGAGTATAGTAGTATTTAATTGTCAGAATTGGCTCCAGGAGCCACTTGGTTCTAGGAAACTCTTTATCTATAAAATATAAATATATCATGACCAGTTATCAACCTGACAAAACCATCACTACGGAAATTTGGAAAGACTCTTTTTGATTGGAGACCTGTACAAATTGTTACAGTGATTCTATTTTAAATCCACACTACTTTTTTTTTTTTTTTTTTTTTTTTTGGAGTCAGAGTCTCATTCTGTAGCCTAGGCTGGAGTGCAGTAGTACACTCACGGCCACCGCACCTCAACCTGCTGGGCTCAGGCGATCCGTCCACCTCAGACTTCCAAGTAGCTGGAACTACAGACATGTGCCATCATGCCCAGCTAATTTTTTATTTATTGTAGAGATGAGGTCTCACCAAGTTGCCCAGACTGGTCTCGAATCCATGAGCTCAGGCAATCCTCTCACCTTGGCCTCCCAAAGTGCTGAGATTATAGGCGTGAGCCACTGTGCCCAGCCTCACACTATCTTTAATCATGGCAAATATCTAGGCTTAGTAATCCACTTTATGAGCTTCAGGGTCAGCATTGTATATTCTGGGGACAAGGAAATTGCATGTGATCTGCCCAGCTTTGCAATATAACCTGACTGAGGAAACTTACCAAATATACCCTAGATAAGTCTAGATAAGGTCCAAGGTAGGCTTTGTGGTAATGGAGAAATTCATATAGTATTGCCTGAGTCTGTAAGACATCATGGGATTGAACAATTGAATTTTTAAGCAAGAAATAGTACGTATCCATGGACCCAGCATTAAGGTTGGGGTGGTGATGGGCTGTCAGGTTACAAGACCTATGGCATTGCTGGGTAGTCACCAGATGGTATGTGACTCTTAATTAATACCATTGTGTTTACTATGACCCAAAATGGAGAAGAGGAAAATGGTGCTCAGCTTAAGCCTATGACCTTGCTGTATGACCTTAGGCGATTTACTTAAACTTTTATTGTCTTAGTTGCTTCGTCTATAAAATGAGAATAATAATTAATAATAATAATGTATATCTCATAAGGTTATTGTGAAGACTAAGTTGGTTAATCCATGTGAAACATTTACATGAATGTCTGTCATATACTAATCCTTCAATAAATATTATTTGTCATTAAATAAAACACTAATTTCCTTAAAATTTTGATATTTTCAAGTTTACTATAGCTTTATATGTTATTTTCTTTCTACTTTCTGTTCCACTTCAGTGAAACACTTTCTCAATTTCTGGACCTTTGTGTCCTAAGTAATTATCAAAGAAACGTTTATAAATAATTAGCTATGTAATTATTAAAAACTATATATTTTCTTTAACATTATGTGTAAATCCTTCCTATGAGTGTTGCCAAGAAAATGAGTAATGAAAACTGAGTATTTTTAAGGAAGTGGGATGAGGTATAATTCCTAAAGTATGTGGCAAATATATGCGATTTGTTTCATTACAATGGAAAATATCTTATTTAAAGTATATAGTATCAATCTTTTAAAAATAATAAATCACTTGTAAATCAAGGAAAGGCAAAGATGTTCATGTAAAAGCTATTATACCAAACAGTAAAATTTGTTAGACAGCACAGTATTAAAATTAGTTATTACTGTAGTTGCCAGCTATACAGATCTCAATGCATTAGCTACAAAAAGAACACAAAAGAAAAGAAACATGCATGGCAGGAAAATAAAAATATATATATATATGTGTAAGAGCAAGAATATCAAAGCATTTTCTGATATACAAAATATAGTTGAAAATATTTTCCTCTATTTTCTGAATTGACAAACTTGTCAAAACATTGCTCATCAGTACTCTTGAGCCTTTGAATTTTTCTTAGGAATTGTGGTGTTATTAACATAGAGAAGTACAAAACAATTTGGATGGTACATTTCTGGGATAAATAAAATCATTTGGTAATTTCAAGCAGCTCAAGAAAAAGGTCATTTATGAACTCATGCATTTATCAAACAAATCCTGTGTGAAAATATGGGCACTGTGCTAAGGACTTTCAAAGAGGAATAAGATACCTCCAAGATATGATGATATTCTGCACACAGATAATGCATACACCACCAAATAAATGTTGTATAAGTGGAAATCACAGAAAGTGTTTCAGAAATGTGAATGTTTCGAAAATACATAGTTTCCACTGAGAGACATAAGCACACTGAATAATTTGATTATCAAAGTAGAATATTCCTTTCAATTATTAAACAAATCTACTCTATAATAAACTTCTAAATATGAACCAAACAATGAAACCAGAAAACAGACTACATATAAATACACAACTGAGAAAAGAAGACAGATTTGTTAAGGAACCAGTCTTCTTGATTCACAGTTAAGAGGCAACATTATAAAAAACTGAGTGGACTTTTAGAATCCTTAGCTGGCTTTGTAAAAAAGCTTGACCCTGAGTTAGTGTTCATAAAAACTGAGGTAATTTTTGTGGTGTCTGGAACTGCTATCTAAGATGACAGCAAGAGAAATTTGCTTTTTAAATATTCCCAGTGAAGGTTTTCAGTGTAACATAAACATTTAAGAAGTGCAGTTTATAAAGCCCAACTCAGGATTGTTTCAACACTCAATGAGGTTAACCTGTATTCAAAAGTTGTAGAAATTTAAGTGAAGAGAAAGCTACTGTCACATGTTTAAAATGCATGAAACAGTAAAGGAAGTGGAAGGAAATTTAAGAGCTGAGGTTTGAAACAACGAAGGTTGTGTTTCATTACAAGGAAGGCATAGAGTCTGAAATGGACTTTTTCAGTTATTGAAACACTAGACCAGGAGAGGCTTGATATCTTTAAATCTGTGAAAGCAGATTGTTTTAAGAAGTGCTATTTCAAGACAATTTTCATCAGTCATAGTTAACTGGCAGAAATTTTTTTTACCACTATTATTATATTGAAAGATATTAAAATTCAAATTTGAGTTGCATCCTTTTCTTGCTTGGATATTTGCTCTTAATTAAAATTCTTTGTATCCTTTAATCCTTTCTATCCTTTAGTTTTTGCTACACATGAAATTCCAAATCATGGAGAATTAGTGAGAATGTAAACTGTCTTTTATAATGGCTTTGTTTTCATACTATTAAAATCTTATTAAAATGTAGAAATGTTAAAATATTAAGTGTCTGTAAAATGTGATGCTAATATTAATCTTGGAGGGTTTAATTTTTTGAAATGGATATTAATTGCTTTAAAGATTAAAGTGTTATTCTTTGATGTTTCTGGAATGTATTCATCCCTTGAGATATGCCATTACACACCTTTCCTTCCCAGAAATTTTGCATTTAGGGACATGAGAGCTTAATTTACATAATTGACTATTTTTCATTTTTTACCCATTAAACTTATAATATGTCCTATTACCCTAACAAAATTTCTGTGGTTTCACAGAAATATTGACGATGCTTATTTAGAGAATACATTTTATTCAAAACATTTTTGTAATGTACATATAAAGAGCTCAAAATGACTTAATAATACCCCAGAAAATAGATTAAGGAAAGGTTTCCTACTCCCAATGAATTGAAAATATCAATAACAGGATAAAATTATGAAATAGACAATTAGCAAAAAAAGTGCTTTTGATAAAAATAGGAGTACAATAAAAATAAAACTTACTGCAGACTGGAATGTTTGGGAAACTGTGAGGCAAAACTGGAAGGAAGGTTGAAATTTAGATTGGAAAAGATGATGTTCCAGAACACAAGATTTTGTATGAATTTTTTTTTTTTAAAGTTTATCTCTGGGATAGTGAGAAGTGGGTCACCATGTTGGTTAGATAATTTAGAATCAAATTCTGGAGGGCCATGGTAAAAACCAACAGAGGAAAGAAGAAGTTGATTAACAGGAAAAAAAATGCCATATGAAGTTCGAGGAAAATTTGGACTGAGATGGGGCCACTGAATTAGGTGAACTCCAGAGTGGAGTTTCAAGAGAACCTTAAGAATTGAAGTCATATTATCGAAGTCTAAGAAGAAAAACAGTTATGACAAATGATGGCAGCAGGAATAGCCTGTTCATCTGAGGAAAAGAAAATTAGGGTCAAGGAAAGTTGTAGAGTAAGTGACTGTGTGTGTTCAGGATAGATAATACATTCTCTAAAATGTGAACAAATGAAAATCAAATGCCTAGCATGAATAGATAGAATATATTATGTTTCTGAAATATGAGGGACCCCCACCTAAAAATACAGAATTATTTTTTGGAGGACAAGTCCCTTATGGTACAGGCATCCCCCACTAGGTAAGTGTTCTAGGAACTTGTCGGCATCAGTGTACTGACTAGCATTGTTGTGAGAGGCTGTGCTAAGCTTCAGTAATTTTGGGGGGGAAGAGTCTTTCGACACATTTTCCCATTTTATGCTGTGTGATTTAGGAACACGCCTGCTCACACCATGCTGAATGTTCAGCAGTTTTTCTTACCATAAACGGAATGACCCTCCCTCCCTATTCACCTGATCTCATCCCTAGTAACTTTTTTTAGTTTCCCCAGAGGAAAAAAAGTCCTAAAAGGGAAATGTTTTGCCAATGTGGAATAAGTGAAACAAAAAACAGCAGAAGCATTCAAAGGCATCAAAATTGACGAGTTCAAAACTGTTCTGAGCAGTGGAAAAAGTGTCTCAATAGGTGTACTGCATCAAACAGCAAGTACTTTGACGGTGACTGAAATTTAAGGTAAGAGTAAATATACACTTTTTTTTTTTTTGAGTTGGAGTCTCCCTCTGTCGCCCAGACTGGAGTGCAGTGGCCGCTCCCGGCCACCGCAGCCTCGACCTGCTGGGCTCCGACGATCCTTCTGCCTCAGCCTTCCAAGTAGCCAGAATTACAGGCATGCGCTACCACGCCCAGCTGATTTTTTTATTTATTGTAGAGATGAGGTCTCGCTGCCCAGGCGGGTCTCGAACCCGTGGGCTCAGGCAATCCACTCACCTCAGCCTCCCAAAGGCATGGAATTACAGGCTGAGCCACCGAGACCGGCTAATATACACTTTTTAATAAGTAAATTCTGGGTTTTTTGTATCCCCCTCATATAGTACATGGGTAGGATTATAAAAGTAAAAGCACTAGATAATTTTAATATTCATTGTACTATGAGTCCTTTGACATACAAGCAGCTTCACCTTCCAAGGATGTAATTTTGATAATAAAACTTAAATTTCTGTTTTCTTAAAGCAGATAATTTCCAGAAACAACAATGTGCCTCTTATATTAGCAACATCGGGCAGCACTGGAACAAGTTTGTGCGATAACTATTCTATTAACCAAGCAAGCCTGTGTTAGCATCTTCCTGCATAGGTTCGGTGGAACTGAGATGTGTGAAATGTCCTAGAAGGTAGCCTAACTGTTTTGTAGTGGACTTTTGCTGCTTTCTGTCTGTTTAATGTCTTTACAATTTAAGAAATCCTCTTCTCTGACATAGAAGTGAATAATCAGCAGCCTTTAACACCCCAGTGTCTCCCCCACTTTACCCACCCAACAAAAAAATTATTATCCAAGTCAGAGTCAGGCTTGCCAATCTGATTCCCCACATCTCTGGTCATACTGATGAGTGATAGGCTCCGGACAGATAGATGTGTGACCAATCCAGGGTAATCAATGTATCTTTGGGGCTCTCACTAAAAGTAGCTACAGAAAAGAAGTACTATTATTTTCTCTGAGACATTTACATACCTCATTTCTAATGCTATGTAAACATTTTTCTCTGACTACTACGGAGACTGGCAAAGGGCAGATATTCACTTTACTGGTCTCTGTAGCTAGGAGTGATCATGTGGCCCAGTTCTAGCCACTGAGGTGCAAGTGGAAATCTGCTGGGAGAAAGATTTTGTTTTTTGATAATAGAAAGAGTATGTGTCTGGCACTGCCTCTTTTTCTTTGTGCTTGGATCATGGATGTGCAAAGATGATGTCTTGAGCTACAACAACCATAGGGTGGTAAGGAGGCTGTAAGAACAAAGGCAACAAAAAGCTCGTCGCCTAAAATGGCAGTTGCACCAAGCCTGAAAGTACTTGCATCCAAGACTTTATCCCCCCTGTATTTTTTAAATTTATAATGCATTTGTGTTTAATTAGGTCATGCCTTTCAAAGTTAGTGATTATGTTCCAAACTCAGAGTTCTCAAATGTAGTATAGGGTTCAATCAAGGTATTGCACCTGCAAAAGTTTGTGTTAGAAAGCACATAAACATTAAAACGGAGAACTTGGGCTGATTTCTATTCTCTACAGTTTACTAAGTGTTTAATACGACCTTATGCCAGTCAACTGACTTTCTATGAATCTGTTTCCTTTTTATTATATGTGGGAGTAAATAACAGTCTGTAAGTACTTCACAAGGTTGGTATAAGGATCAAGCTGGAAAATGCATGTGAACATATTTTAGAAATTACAGGGTGTTAAACAAATTAGAAATTTTGTTGGTTTTTAACTGACATTTAACTGCCTTACACAGAGTTTTGGCTATGTCATGTCGTTGTAGTGTTAAGCTGCAGAGACCTTATAAAAGAATATTATTTATTTATGTATTTATTTATAGTTGGAGTCTCTCTCTGTTGTCCAGGCTAGAGTGGCATGCTCACAGCCACTGCAGCCTCTAGCTTCTGGGCTCAGGTTATCCTTCTGCCTCAGTCTTCCAAATATCTGGAAACACTGGTGCATGCCATCAGACCTGGCTCATTTTTTTGTTTATTGTGAGACGAGGTCTTGCCATGTTGCCCAGGCTGGTCTTGAACCCCTGGGCTCAGGCAATCCTCCCGCCTCAGTCTCCCAAAGTACTGGAATTACAGGAGTGAGCCACCATGTAGAGCTATTAATTACTTATTTACTTTAATTTTTTTTAGTCAGGGTCTCATTCTTGTGCCCAGATTGGAGTGCAGTGGCACAATCATGGCTCACCACAGCCTTGACCACCTGGGCTCAGGCAATCCCTCTACCTCAGCCTCCTAAGTAGCTGGGATTACCACCATGTCCAGTTATTTTATTTTATTTTTTTTTGTAAAGGTGAGAACTTACTATATTGCCTAGGGCGGTCTAGAACTTCTAGGCTCAAGTGATCTTCCCATCTTGGGCTTTCAAAATGCTGGGATTACAGGCCTGAGCCACTATGCCTAGCCAATTACTTATTTTTTTAAATCAATAAACATGGCTATAAGGTAATATATTTAAGCAAAGGATATATTTAACTATATGAAAATCTTACACTATTTTATTTGGAAATCATATGATTTTACAATGACCTGTTAAGGTTCACCTTCTATAATGATAAAAGAACAAATAGAATATATGGAAATGTTTTGGTGTGTGTGTGTGTGTGTGTGTGTGTGTGTGTGTGTGTGATGTGATAAAGCCCTAGATTCAAGCTATTCTAAGAAAGCACAAGTGCTGACATTTTAAAGTTAAGCACTGAATGATTATGAACCTCATACTATTTTGATACTCTTACTTGAAAAGTAATATGAAAAAGTCCTTGAATATCTCCAGAACGATACAGAAAAATTCAATATTTGTGTAAAATTTTATGGGATCAGCTGTTTAAACAGCAGTCTGATTAAATATCAATACATGTTTTGCAAGCTTTGTAAATTCTACCCTCTTATTATCATGTAACATAATTTTTAACTGGTAAACAGATTTTTCTGAAAGCAACCAAATTATTGTATATTGTGTCCTGGTGCCAAATTGTAAGGGTGTTCTATCAAAACACATCAGGGAAAATAGCAAACCTTCATCCTGCCTTGTCCTAAAACACCCAAATATCATAAAGGCATATGGATGGTTATAACTTCATCCCAACTATGCAAGAAATTGATCTTTTTTTCATTCTTAACAAAACAAGTTCTTTCATTTCTGTATTGTCAAAAACAAATAACATATTAAATAATAAAATACAAACTCTGAAATAACATCTAAAAGATGGAAGCCTTTCTTTCTCTTGTCTAAATATTTCCTTGCTCTACCATAAACTTCTTTTGATTTCTCACAAGGCTGTTATAAATAACAATTTTTTAAAACTTAGCCTTTGTGAATTGTTATTTAAAGAAGAATACCTGCTTAAATTATAGTCATTTTTGGTTTAGGGCACAGTATGATTTACCTCTTTATTTAATTTGAAAATTTGTGATTAAGAATGAAATAGATAGCAGTTCAAACATCTTTAAGTGTGTAAGCTCTTCCAAGGCAAAGATGGTATCTTATGCCTCTTTAATAATATCTTTATAATAGTGAAATACTAGTCTGATAACTGACAGTGAGTCAGTAATTGTTTGACCCATAAGGCAACATCACTAGAAAACTACTAGTATACGTTATATGAAAATGGTCATTATGAAAGTAAAAATTTGCAACAGAAGTATTTTTTTCTTCTTTTTCTTTGTAGTTTTTCCCTTTTATCTTCATTTTGCTTCTGAGAGATATCATTTTATAGATATCTATTAGTAATATAAACTCTGAAATTTTATTCACTCAACCCTGGCTGATGTAAATAGATAAGTAAATGAGTAAATAGACTTTTTAGGGCAGTGATAAAGGGTTTAGGATGAATTTTCTTCATTATTGATACTAAATTGAAAATCAATAGTGTTTTTGCCCAGACAGAAACAAAATTAAATCAATTTCAAGATTAAATTGGTGTTTATCTTTTTGTCAGTTTTGAAGAACTGATTTTATTTTTATTCATAAGAGAAATCTCTTTTTATATATTAAATTGTCTTCCAATCTGAACCCACCACCACCCTGACCTTCAATCATCTTTATAATACTAGAAGATACAAAATATAAATCAAACTTATTCTATATTGGTTGACTTTGAGGTTTACATAGCATTAGAATTTTAGGAAATATTATGAGTATTCATATCTTAATGTAACATATCAATATATTTTAGAAAGTACATATTTAAAAAATTGATTTAGTGCTCTTGTACCATTCAGATGTACTTTCCTGCAAAAAAAAAAAAAAGCAAAAAAAATTGGAAAATAAAAAAAAATAGTGTACTCACCAGACTGCCAAGAATTCTCCTTATGGATCTATGTAATGCTTCTAATTTCTAATGGATTGCTTTTATAGCTTTTGGAGTATTGCCATTGAATTTTCCCTTAATTTATTGTCAGACAGTTTCTAGTGGATATATCTCAGTGGTTTGCTGAACTCCCCCCAGCAACCTGATTTTAAGTCACCAGAGCCTTAGCCAGCAGAGGACTCTTTTGAGCCATGTCCTTAGGCTGTTGAGTTCAGCTCAGGGAATTGCTCCATCGTGACTGCCAGAGTTCTTCCAGGTAAGACCATTCTCCTTCCAAAGAGTTGCTGGACCTCTCCTAGCACACTGGCAAACTCTGACTATTGGATTGGTCCCAATGAACTGGCAGAGTATAATCAGTTGGCTGCTGCCTGTGGAAATGTGGCCCACACTACTCAAAAGATGACACCTTCTTTTATGAGGCAATTTGGTGATGCAGGGAAAATAATGTAGTCATGGTTATAACAAACTAGTGTTTAGTGTGGGGAAAGTGATTGATCACCACAAATCTTAATACAACTACCAAACAAATTTACAATTTAGAGCTGAAATACAGATTTTGCACTACATATTCCTTTTCCTGTTCATTTGCTTTTCCCTAGGGAATTTGTCCCAAATTTTAGTCCACTATTCTATCACCAAAACATATTTTATCACTTTAGAGGTGTTTTTTTGGCAAATATAGAGTTATAATTGAAATGAACACTTTTATTTCTATCCTTTCTGCATTTCTATGGATTTACTAATTATGAAAATAGAATCTTCACAATTTTATTTAAGTTAGGCTAAAATAGTTTTAAACAAGCCTTTAATAAACATTAGTTGGGCATTTTCTAAAAGTCGTGGCCTGAAACAGTTCACAATTCCCTGGAGTTACTTCATAAGTTCTCTGAGCAGATTCTAAGACAATTTAATTAAAGAGAAGACTTAATAGACAGGTCAAACACCTAAACTCTCTTTATGTCTATTTTCAGAGGCAAAAGTGCAGATACTACTCAATAACTCTGTCTTCTCTAGATTCCTCTGTGCTTTTACTTGAGAATGAAGGATAAATAAACAATATGATACATTTAGAATATGGCAATCTATTACCATTACCCATAATTTGGAGATTTAGCTTTGAAGTCGATACATATTTTTGTGTTTCAAACTTATAAGTAGTCTTAACAATATGTACTATTGCCACAAAACTTGTTTTTTAAACTTTATTTTTACATAATTTCAGACTTCTAGAAAAGTTTCAAGAATAGCATAGAGAATTCCTATAGACCCCTTGCCCAGATTTCTGAAATGTTAGCTTCACATTTTCTTTACAATGTTCTTTTTGTCTCTCTGAAATATATGCATGTTATTTCTTTTTAACATTTTGAAAGTAAGTTGCAGATGGGTCCCTTTGCTCAAAAACATTTCAGTTTGTTTTTCTTAAAAACAAGGACAGTATCATTTGGCAGACATTATAGTTACAATTATTGCAGACAAGAATCACAAATGAATGCTAAATTAGTGGGCAAAATTATGATGAGAAACAGGATATTTGCATATGGGGCTATAAAGTTGCAAAGTATCTCCCTACAAGATCTTTATTAGTCAAAAAAGGAAATTGAGTAATAGAGATTCTGCAGCAATTCAAAGAGAGACCTGGCCTCTGTCCCTGGACCCTATATTCTTGAAATATCCTGAGCAACAAGAGGGCCTTGTTATTCATGGGGGACCTTTGAATCATACCATTCCCGATTGCTTACGCTACTTTTTTTTAATGCTGAGCTCCTAGATAGTTTTTGTTAAGAAGATGACCCAGGATGATGACTGGTTGTTAACAAGATGACTCGGAGTGGGGGTACTACCCAGAAAGACCAACTATGTGATTAAACTAGGGAATAGAAGAGGCTAGAGGTTGGGTTCAACAATGTGAGCAACGATTCAATTGATCACACCTATATTATCAAACCCCAGTAAAGACTTTGGACAATGAAGTTCCTGGGAGCTTCCCTGATTGGCAGTATTTTTAAACTATTGTCCCATTTCTATGCTGAAAGGGTAGTATGTCCCTGCAGATGATAAAAGGTTTTTGTTTAGAACCCTCCCAAACTTTGCCCCATGCTTTCCTATTTTTGCCTGGCTCTAATTAGTCTTCTTTACTTATAATAAACTGTAAATATGATAGATTTCAGTGAGTTATTTGGGTCTTTCTAGCAAATTACCGAACATAAAGGTGGTCCTGAGAAGAACTGAGTTTGTAGCCCACAGATCTGAAGTGAGAGTTACTAGAGAAATTCTGTAAATTGTGGCTGGTGTTTAGTGTGAGAGCAGTCTTGTGGTGTCTGTTTTTTCAGAGTTTGAAGTTTGATAAACTCATTGTAGTTGGTGTCAGTCTTGGCAGTTTGAAGGACTATGACTTTAATCGTGAGTTTGGCTTAACTTTGGGTAGAGATAAAGACTTTTCACTGGAGAAAGCTGACAGACATCATCCTAGCCAAAGGATCAAAATTAATATCCCCTACAATGACTAATATTGATATTATATACTTCTTCATATGGTGCATGGAGAAGGGCATAACATCGCTTCTGCAATGTTCTCATAAAAAATGCTTTAACTTTAATCATGAGAAAATATGACAGCCCTAAATTAAGAGACAGTCTTCAAAATAACATCATGAAGAGCTGGAAAAGACTTCAGATATGGAGACAAAGCCACTGAATGCATGTAAAATCTTGGATTTTATTCTGCACCAGAAAGAAAGAATTTAAATGAGACCATTGATAAAATTTGATTAAGGTCTGGTGATTAGTTAATAGTATTGTATCTATGGTAATTTTTTGGTCTAGAAAATTGTATATTTAGCTAAAATGTTATCATTAGGGAAAGTTGAGTAAAGGATTTATAGGAATACTGTCTACCATTTCTGTCGACTCATTCATTTTCTGGTTTCTCATTTTCTACACTGTGTGACCTTGAGTATGTTACTCAGTCTCTCTGAATTTGTTTCTTCAACTGGAAAAGGGGAAATTTAATACATATTTTGTAGGTTTTAAAAATTGCGATTAATCAGAGAAATGTAAATAAAACCACATTGAGCCCCTAACTCCAGTAAGAATGACCATCATTAATGCTGGTCATCACAGATGCTGGCGAGGATGCAGAGAAAGGGAATGGTTCTACACTGTTGGTGGGAGTGCAAACTAGTTCGACCTCTGGAAAATAATGTGGCAATTTCTTTTTTTTATTATTTAAAGTTGAGGGGTACAATTCATGGTGAGATATACAAATGGTCATTGTATAGGAAAAGATTAGGCCTCACTTTGGTCCCCACTTCACCTGATTGGAGATCATGTACCCTTATTGATGAGGTATGTCCCCCTTCTGTCCCCTGGCAATTTGCCACTACTACCAATCCCTTTCTTAGAGTATTATGATAATTGTTCAGGGTCTGCTTATGAGCGAGAACATGTGGTACTTGGTTCTTTGTTTCTGTGATCGATCACTTAGTATGATAGACTCCAAGTTGCTGCAAAGTTCATAATTTTGTTCTTCTTTATGGCTGCATAATATTGCATCATGTATATGTACCACATTTTTTAATCTAGTCCTCTTTTAATGGGCTGCATGATTGGCTCCATGTTTTTGCTGTTGTAAATAATACTGCAATAAACATGTGTGTGCAGGTATGTTTTTCATAGAGTGATTTGAGTTCCTTCAGGTATATTCCCAGAAGGGAAATAGCAAGATCACAAGGAAGGTCAATTTTTAGATCTTTTAGGAAATGCCAAACTGTTTTCCATAGAGGTTGTACTAGTTTACACTCCTAACAGTGTAGAAGTATTCCCTTTTATCTGCATCTTCTCCAGCATGTGTTGTTTTTTGATTTATTGATGATGGCCATCCTGACTGGAGTTGGGCGGTATTTCAGTGTGGTTTCAATTTGCACTTCCTTGATTATTAGTGAGGCTGAGCATCTTTTCATGTATCTGTTGACTGCTTGTATGTCTTCTTTTGAGAAATGCCTATTCATATATTTTGCCCACTTTGTAATAGAGTTGTCTATATTTTTCTTTTCAGCAAGTTTGAGTTCCTTATAGATGCTAGATGTTACACCTTTGTCAGATATACAGTTGGCAAATATATTTTTCCCATTCTGTGGACTGTCTCCTTGCTCGCTTGATGGTTTCTTTTGCTTTGCAGAAGTTTTTCAGTATGATGAGGTTCCACTTGTCTATCTTATCTCTAATGGTATGGATACTTGGGGTTTTGATGGTTTTGATAAGGAATTGGTTGCCAGTTCCAGTTTCCATAACCCATATGGAAACCCTAATCCTAAATGTCTCCTGCATTTTCTAAGGTTCTTAAAGTTTGAGGTTTTACATTTAGGTCTTTGATCCATTTAGAGTTAATTTTTGTGTATGATGATAGGTAGGGGACTTGTTTTAATCTACATGTGGACAACCAGTTTTCCCAGCAACATTTACTGAGTAAGTTCACTTCATCCCAATGGCTGTTAGTGGAGACTGTTGAAGATGAATTGGTTGAGAAATTGAGGTTTTGCTTCCAGAATCTCTATTCTGTTCCATTGGTCCATATATCTGTTCTTGTACCAATACCAGGTTCTTCTGATTATTGTAGTCTTATAATAAAGTTTAAACTCTGGAAGTGTGATATCTTCTACTGTCTTTTTTTTTTCTTAGAATTGTTTTGGCTATTCATGGTCATTTATGTCTTCATATGAATTTCTGTATGGTTGTTTCCAGGTCTGAGAAGAATGAAGCTGGTAATTTAATGGTTATAGCATTAAATCTGTAGATTGCCCTGGGTAGGATGGATATATTAACAATATTGATTCTTCTAATCCATGAGCATAGAATATGTTTCCATTTGTTTGTGTCATCTTTGATTTCTTTGAGCAGTGTTTTGTAGTTTTCGTTGTAAAGGTCTTTCACTTCTCTGGTTAGGAAGATGCCAAGGTATTTCATTTTTGTGTGTGGCTATTGTGAATGGGATTGTGTCTTTTATTTGGGTTCTGTTTGCTTATTGTTGGTGTATAGGAATGCAACTGTCTTTTGCACATTGATTTTATACCCTGAGACTTTGCCAAAGTCCTTTATCAGTGCAAGGAAATTTTGGACAGATTCTCTTGGGTTTTCAAGGTATAAGATCATGTCATCTGTAAAGAGGGATAACTTAACTTCCTCCTACCTATTTGGATACCCCTGATTTCCTTCTCTTCTCTGATTACTCTAGCTAGGACTTCCAACACTATGTTGAACAGAAGTGGGTGAGAATGGGCAACATTGTCTTGTTCTGGTTTTCAGAGGAAATATTTCGAATTTCTGTCTGTTTAGCGTTATCTTGGCTGTGGGTTTATCAAAGATGGCTCTTACTATTTTGAGGAATGTTCCATCTATGCCTAGGTGTTCAAAGGTTTTTGTCAAGAAAGGATGCTGGATTTCATTGAAAGATTTTTTTGCATCTAATGGTATAATCATGTGGTTCTTGTTTTTACATCTGTTGATGTATTTAATTGTTTATGGTCTTGTGGATATTGAACGGGCCCTACATCCCTGGGGTGAAGACTACTTGGTCATGGTGAATGATTTTTGAGATGTGTTGTTGGATCCGATTTGTTAGAATCTTGTTGAGAATTTTTGTGTTTATGTTCATCTAGGTTATTGGCCTGTAGTTCTCTTTCTTTGTTGGATCTTTACCAGGTTTGGGTATCAATGGTAGTTTCATAAAATGATGGTAGTTTCATAAAATGATTTGGAAAGAGATCCATCTTTATCAATGTCCTGGAATACTTTCAATAAGATTGGTATCAGCTCCTCCTTGTATGTTTTGTGGAATTCTGCTGGAAAGCCATCTGGTCCCAGGCTTTTTGTTGTAGGTAGTTTACTTATGACAACATCAATTTTCTGGGTTGTTATTGGCTATTCAGGGTCTCAATTTCTTCTTGTTTCAACCATGGGAGGTTGTGTGATGTCAGAAAGTCCTCCATTTCATTTAGGTTTTCAAGTTTGTTTCCATACAAGTGTATATAGTAATCTCTGATAATCCTTTGTTTCTTTAGTGTCAGTTGTGATTTGATCTTTTGCATTTCTGATTGGGTTTATTTGGACTTTATCTCTCTTTTCCTTCATCAGCCTGGCTAGGGGGTTCATCTTTTTTATTTATCCTTTCAAAGAACTAGCTTTTGCTTTGTTGATTGTTTTCTATTATATCTTTGTCTTCTATGCTCCAAATATGGGCTTCTATTTTGGTGATCTGAATTCTTCTGCTGAAGTTAGGGTTTTGATGGTCTTGCTTTTCCAACTTCCTTAGGTAATTTGTCAAGCTATTAACTTGTGATCTTTGCATTTTCTTCATGTGTGTTTGTAGAGATATGAATTCCCCTCTTAGTACTGTTTTCATGGCATGCCAGAGGTTTTGGTAAGAATAAGATGTTCTTCATTTACATTTATTTCCAGGAATGTTTTTTATTTCTGTTTTAATTTCTGTGTTGATCCAGAAGCTGTTCAGCATCATGCTGTTTAATGTCCATATATTTGTGTATTTGGGGGAAACTTTGTTGGTGTTGATATTAATTTTCATTCCACTGCAGCCTGAGAAGATGCATGGCAGTATTTCAATCTTATAGAATTTGTATATGCTTGATTTATGGCCAAGGACGTGATCGATCTTGGAGTATGTTCCATGTAGTGATGCATAGAATATATATTATGTGGTTGTTGGGTGGAACTTTCTGTAGGTATCTATTAAGTCCATTTGGTCAAACATCAAGTTGAGGTTCCATAGTTTATTGTTGATTTCTTTTGACTCAATGATCTATCTCTGGTTGTTAGTGGAGTATTTAAGTTCCCAGCTATGATAATGCTAGAGTCAATATCATTTTTTAGTTTACCTAGAAGTTGCTTTATGAAAATTGGTGCTCCTGTGTTGGGTCCATATATGTTTAAGATGGATATTTTTTGTTGATGGATTGAGCATTTTATCATTACGTAGTGTCTTTCTTTATGTTTTTAAATTTTTGATTGCTTAGAGGTTATTTTGTTGTTTTTGAGCCAGTCAATGAATGAAAAAGTAAATTAGGACCCAGCTCTGGCCAGCGTCCAATCTGAGACCCAGAGGCTACCTCCACACCCCTATGGGATCCACCATTGGACATGGGGAGACAAACACCCCTCCCCCATGCTGGACTAGGCACAGACACATCTGATCTGAGTGGGAGACTTGGCAGCAGCAGATAAGTTGAGTGAGTCCAAACATTTGTTTGGACTGACTTTAGGATGACTTAAGTTCTTGTGTGCCTTCCTTTTCTCTTTCCTAAAAACAAAAATCACTGTCCTTTCAGTGTTTACAGCATCTTTGTATGTGTTCTAAGTAGATAGGGGGTGAGGCATAGGGTACGATGGGAGTAGGGAAAACACACTATGGCACTATGAGGAAGCACCCTCCACCTTGGTCCAAACGTTAGGCTACAGGTTGTATGATGTGTTGACTCACATAGCATTTACTGCTCTCAGCTGCATTCTGCCATTTACTTTTCCGTTTCTCCAACTGTAAGTGTTTTGAACAAAATTATTTGTTTCTTCTTTCAGAGTCTAGAGCAGTGCCTGACACTTAGGTGGTGGTGGTAGTTAATTTTATGAGCCATGTGATGCCCAGATATTTGGTTCCATATAATTGTAAGAATTTCTGTCAGGGTGTTTTTTAGATGCTATTAGTACTTGAATCACTTGATGAGTCGAGCTGATTGTCCTCCGTACTAATGGGTAGGCTTCATTGAATCAGTTGAAAGTCTGAGCAGAACAAAAAACCTGACCCTCCTCCACGTAGAAAAAGTATATCCTGCCTGACTGCCTTCAAACCGAAACATTAGCTTTTCCTCACCTTCAGATTTAAATGGAAACATTGACTCTTCTTGAGTCTTGAGCCTGCCACCCTGCAGACTGGAGCTATACCACTGGATCTCCAGGGTCTCCAACTTGTCAGCTCATCCTTCAGATCTTGAGACTTGAAAGCTTTCATATTTTGGTGAGGCAAATCCTTACAATAATTTTCTTTACATATATATGTATATGTGCACACACACGTATGCATATATATACATACACATACACACATCCTATTTGTTTTGTTTTTCTGGAGGATCCTGGATAATATAGTCGTCAACAATTTTTATTGTTGTTGTTTTTGAGCCAGTCAATGAATGAAAAAGTAAATTAGGTAAGGTAAATTCACCTCATCATCAAGTGACCTGAGGTAGAATGGCTGGTGCATACTTGAGGTGGGATTTGGAACTAAGAATTCTTGGGCTAGAGTTTAACTTTTTGGCCACAGAAATAAAAGACTTAATAAGAAAGCTGGAGCCTGTGTTGTGCTCTTATCACACCAGGATCTAAAATACAGGACATAAAAACATTAAAAATTCATTTGTAAAACATTATCAAAGAAAGTAAAAATACAGTGTCAACTAACTAAGTGTATCCTCTGGGCTAGGAAGAAACCTTTATTGACTGGCCTTAGGGTTCAGGTACTTCACATTTATCCCCTAATCCTCCCCACACTCGTTCCTGCATGTAACTGTGGAGTTAAGTGCTCTCACCTGCAGGTGAAGTGCTCAGGAACATGTCCTTCTCACAGCCTCCTTCACTTACAGGGAGTCCTTTTAAATTTCCAGTCTATGTCTAGTGAAATGAAACCCCTGGAGGGCAAGCACCACTCATGTTTGTAGCTCTACTTCCTATTGAGTGAAACTAATTTGCAAAATGAATAAATAAATGAGACAGTCCACCCATTTTTACAAGTGAAAAGTAGTGTAAAATAGAAAAATAAGCAGAAAGGCAGTATATCTTGTTCATGTTACATAGCAAGCACCTCAGGGAATGAGCAACAATCTTAGGTCTGTTTGCATCTGCATCTTGTGATCCTCAAGTGAACTTAAGCACGAGGAAAACAGTGTGAATTAGGTGAAATAAAAGGCTGTGGCAGAGCTGAAAGAAATGAGTGGTGAAAATTCATGAAAGTTTCTTATTCTAACTGAAAAAAAAGAAAAACAGGCTTTCTTGGCTTTGTTTTTGTTTTTGTGTTAACCTCAGGGACATAAAATGTAAGAAATGGAAACAAGCAAGTTCCAGTAGGGTTTGGATTATTGTGCCATAAAATAACACGTTCACAGATACTTGCATCCAATAACAGTTGGCTTTCAAGACTCAGCTGACTTTTTTCTTGTCATGATCTTTGTTTAAGGGAAACAAATACAAATAAAACAACTGCCTCTCCAGCCTCCTCCTACTCCCCCCAAAAAGCTAAGTAAAATCAGTGTCCCACCCCAAATTTTCAAATGTGTGGTCAAAAATGCAAAAGGAAATGTGGTTAGTTTAATTTTTCAGGCTGCCATTGTTGGTTGGTGTAGCATTTGTTTTCCATGTCAGATTAACTGGAAACTGCTCGCCTTGGTCTGCCTAGGCCCTCACACTTCCCACAGGACTCACACACAACCTCTGCTGCAGGAAAGCTTTGCCACCGGATCCGGCATCTCAGGGCACAATATCTTGCACAGCCAACTTGATCTCACGCTCTTCCTCTGAGCAGCTGTGTGGCAATTCAGAGGTGAAGAGGCAGATAATTGAACAGTGGAATTGGGTCCTGTGTGAAACAGAGTTAAAAAAAGAAATTCCTTCAGTATGAACTGGGAAGTGAAAAGAAAACCCAACAAACAAAACCCTGTATGTACACCAAATGAAGCCAAAGGGAGATTTGAGAACAGCAGAGGTCTGTGTGGACATGACAAGATCACTGTCTGGAAAACTCAGAGGCAGTACTCATGATGCAATGCTGTTCTCATGTAGTGATTTAGCTGAAAAATGCAATCTGTTATTTCCCCATCTGCTTACTTGGTATCCTACACATTAGCATGAAAAGTGACTTGAGCACGAAATTTTGTGTTAGTTTTTGTCAGTGTAAATTTTTCTTAATTTGTGGCAAAAAAAAATCAGTGAAAGCAAAACATGTCTAAATTCTGACTCTCTGGAATGACCATATATTGCCTAATTTCTCAGATAAATGCTTGACCTTCTACCTAGTTCATTTGGGCTATATCACAAACTTAATCCACTTTAAGTCAGCCAAATGCAAACAGAAGTCTGGCACACTGCAGAGTCATTTATTTTGAATGGCTGGATAATGGGGCAGGGGACTTTATTTGCTAAACCATATTTACAGGATTTACCATTCAAATCAAACAATAATTATTACAATTGTGGTGGGTAAAGCATTGTGTGCTAGGCACTGTGGAATATATGAGCAGAACTCCACAATGTCCAACTCAATAATTTTGCTGATTTATTTGTCAAATTGCTTTCACTTCTTAAAAAGTCTAGTTAATGAAAAGCAAAATTAATCACAAAATTGATCAAACTATGTCTTGCCCAATGATGAAAACTACCAATATTTCAGTATTAGTTTCATTATTGAGAAGTAAACACACAATTTAACCTACTGCTATTTTCATGTGCTACTTAATTTAATCATAAACTTAATTTATCATACCCATTTTAATAATGAACTCTTATTTTTCCTAAAACCTGGTATCAAATTTTAGATGTACATTTTTAACATTGCCTTTTTTAGGTGGCAATATATGCTCAAAAATATCCTGATGGACTCATAAACTGTGGAATGCCTAAACCATACAAAATAGATGTATTTGTTTTCTATCACTTTCTCAACAAATTATCACAAATTTAGTGGCTTAAAACAACACACTTTTATTATCTCACAGTTCTGTAGGTCAGAAGTCTGACGAGAGTCACAGAGGACTTATAGGACTAAAATGACAGTGTTGTCAGAGCTACACTTTTTTCTAGATGTTCTAGGGAAGAATCTGTTTTTTGGTCTTTCCCTGCTTTTGGAGGGTTTGTATTCTTGGCTTGTGCCACTTTTTCTCCATCTTCAAAGCCAGCAATGTCACAGCTCTCTCATGCTTCATCTAGTTACAACCCCCTCTGATCACAGTGTGGAAATGTTCTCACTTTTAAGAACTCAGGCAATTAGATTGGGCCCACCTAGATAATCCACAATTATCTCCCCATCTCAAGGTCCTTACCCTTAATCACATCTGTAAGGTCTCTTTTGCCACGTACATATTCACAGGTTCCAGGGATGAGGATATGGACATCTTCAAGAGGGGATTTACTCAGCCTACCACAGTAGAGCTTTTTATAATGGCCTTTTAAATTCTAACTCATACATGACCCTCTTCTATTTTAACTCATTTTTATTCATTCATTCATTTATGCAACACACATTTAGAAGACATTAGCAAACATCTATTAAAAGTAACATACAACTGCAGATACAAAATCTTCCACTCACGGTTGGCTCTTCTGACCTTTGATTTTCTCTCCCCAAACCTGTGCTGGAACTGTTTTCTCTGCCTGAGATACCACCTTCTGTCTAACACAAGATAAGTTCCTAAATAAATTTGTCAAGACTCATTTCAAATATTAGCTCCTCCATAAAACTTTTTTTGACAATCTCATCTCAAATTTTATAATACCTTACTTTTACGATTTAATGACATTTTAGCTTGTTTGTAGTTATTGGCATATATTCCTTTTCTTCTTAAGGATCAAAATTTCCTTTAGATCATGGACCATTCACATCTTAATGCAGGAGGAACCAAGCATGGCAATAAGTGTATACTGACATAATAGAAATATGGAAACTTTCTTTGTAAAAATATATTTGATTATAACCTGAGATAGTAGAAGTAGAAGATACATCAATAAATTTAGTTTGCTTAGGTCAATATTTTGCCTTATTTCTACAGAAATAAAAATTGTAAGAAAAGATCAAAGTAAATTAATTGGAGTTTAAGGCCCTCATAGTAAGAAAAACTATGTGATCTGCCAATTTATAAAGCCAAAATGGAGAATTATGGAGAAATTTCCCTGCAGATCTCTTGCTGCTGCCAAAGCAGACAGCCAAAATGAGGTTTATAGTCACTCATATTTTTCAACAATGTATCTCACATTGCCAATACAGAAATGTCTCCTTTGTGACCTTGAAAATGGCCTCTAACTCTTCATCAGTTTCCCATCCAGTAAAATTAGATTCTTTTCTTTTAAAGTAAGTTTTCACCCAAATCTGTAAAATACATTTTCTTTTGGCAAAAAAAAAATAGTACTTTTTTTTTTCTTTTCTAAATCAGGAAACTGAAGTGATAAAGAGTTGGCAGCTGTCTTTGAGACATGTACTTATATACAAATTGCACTGGAAGGATCTCTGTGAACAAGCATTCCCATTCTTATTCATTTTAACATTTGCTCACCTGTTGAAGATTGTTCATGCCATGTTTTCTTGAATATCATTTTTATTAAATGCTACACTTTTATCCACTTAAAAACATTTGTGTGGGTGTCTACTAATTTTTTTTGAAATGTATGTTCAAATAAAGATTTTAAAATTTAAATTCTACCTTTAACAAAAAGGAAAGTAGTTAATTGTATGATTTTGACTCACATTCTCATTCTTGCTTAACTTAAAATCTCTCACAGATTTTTGCCAAAGCAAAATAATTTTATTTTTATAACAAAGTAAGAATTTATTAAAAAGTGTCAGAATACTGGAAGGGATTGGCTGTTTAAATCCATATTTGGAGATTATTTTTGGAAATTCAAATAAAAATATTAACCTGTGGACTTTGGTGTCAGACTTGTTTTTAGCCAAAATCTTGACTTTACCACTAACACTAGATGTGTGCCCTTTAACTCTTTGTTCTTCAGTTTCCTGATCTGGAAAATGGGAATATAGGATTCTATGTCATAGGAATGTGAAGAGCAAATGAAATTAATATAAAGAAAGTGCTTAAATGGTCCCTAACATACAAAGACTAATTAAATTGCATGCACTATTTTATATTGCTGATGAAACAGTGCTTTTCTTTGTAAAAAAAAAAAATTCAAATGCCAACAAATTGAGAAGAACATGATCTTTATCAAACTTGCACTATCTTGCTATTGATTGGATTTATGAGCAAATTTATTGTGAAATTTTCTTTGGCTCACTTTTTATTTTAGACAGGGAGATAACTTTGTGTATTACAAGAAAGTAAAGCAAGTAACAAAATTAACCTGGATTAAAAAAAATACACAAATATCTTGATTTTTAAAAATATAGACACAAATTCTGATAATAAAACTCCATGATCTTCATAAACATTTTAATATTATAACCTTAAGTGGATTATATTATTAAAATAGCACCAACAACAGAAAATTTAAGAACAAAAACCAATTTGCTATTTTAATATAAAGTTGGTGAAGTATCTTTGATCTTTTGAATATCTGTACCACTACTTTTTAAAAAAAGTTAATGCAATTTATCCCCTTTCAAGAAGAGAGGAAAAAAAAAATCCCTGTTTCTTGGTTTAAAAAAAAAGAAAGAAAAGAAAAACCCAACAACACCAGTTTTTATGTTGTGCCCTATCCAGCTGACACTGTCCTTTTGGAAAGCCAATGACTTGTTAGTACCCCTAGCAGCAGTGTGAACAGATGCGTCCCTGACAGGCGATGGATGGTCAGGGTCCATCTGGCCAGTGCAGCTCGGACAGAAATGATGTATACAGCTTCATCAGCGAATGACTGTCATCAATCGTGGGCCATGGATAGCGTAAATGACAGCTATGCTGCAGCTGAGACCCCAGGTGTGAAACTGAGGAGGACTGATTTAAGAATGCTGGGTAATCAGGAATGTATAGGCTCCTGGACTTTAATTTGTATCTTTAACCTCCTATAAATATCCTGCTATACTGTAGCAGGTATGTATTTTTTAGTGTCTCATCACGAAATTAGCTTCAAGATGACGGCTGTTCTCTGCTCCCTTTTAACTGCTGATGATTCCAGTTCCCTCTGTCCATAACCAAATGCATGAAGTGTCCTGGCTGCTGTATGGTGTGCCCACAATTTAATTATTACCTCATTGATTTTTTTATGTATTTCACTTTTCTCTTCTTTAAGTCACAGTGCCCATTCTGTTGGGGAGATGTTTGTTTTTCTTTCCAAGATTTCCTTACGAAATTATTTGGAGTTAAAATGTTTTTGTTTGCCTTCTATTCTCTAGGGATCCTATGTCCATGCCTCCTCAAGAATGTCTAACTATAGTTGTCTGGAGGTAGGCCTGACTGTGCAGACTATCCAGAAAGGAAACTTCTCAGTTAGTACCAGATCTTAAAAAGGAAACAGTATTCTACTACTTACCACCAAAAGGTACCTGGTTTTTAAATGGTCTCTCTTTAGTATGCATTAAAGATCATGCATAATTTGCATCTATTAGCATTTTATTATACCACTGGCACTGGGGAAAGGAAAATGAAAACAATTATTGTATCCTCAGAGGACATTTCTTTACTTATAACTATTTAACAATAAATCATTTTTGTTTATCAGTTTACTGGATGCAGCAAATGCAGAAACACTGGAGACTGAGAGGGTTCTAAAAGCCTAGGAATTTATGGAGTGGCTCCACATGTTTTCACTGAAAGCTCTTCAAATACTTCTGACTCATTAAAATGAATTATGTCAATTACCACCAGTAGATCTGGAAAACATTTAAATCTGATGGAAGAGAACTCCCCCTTCCCCCTCGAAAATCCCCACAGATATTCAGCTCTTTCTAATACAAGCAAATTAATGCAGCTTAAACAATATCTGAATAAAAAAGAGGTCAACTTATAAGAATATTCTCCTCAAAATGGGAATAAAGTTGACTCTCTGATAGCCTGATCGCTGATGTCTCTGAGAGTCAGAGGTTTGGAGGAGAACTCAAGAGACAATCTGTTCTATTCCACTTCCTTCAGGAAGCATATATCAAAAGGATCTCAGACCCAACAGAGATTATTTTTATTTTTAATATATCCTGAAGGATAGTAGGACAAAAAATAATGGCACAAACTCTTCAGACATCCTCCTCAGAGATTAAAACAAACAAACAAACATGGTATTTCTAGACATTCTCCGTTGGTCTTTATGATGTCCAAGGCAGGTACCACATCTAGAAAAGAAAGAATTCATTCATTTTTCTCCTTTATTACTTATAAAGATGGTTTAAGTATCATTTTAGTGGCTAATACAAAACTCATTGCATCCTACTATAAGAATTGTACACAAAAATAGACAGTTACATAAAGTCAGAAGCAGAGAAAAATGTCAGAATAAAGCTGCACTGTTTTGGAGACAAATTTTAAGAATGTGAAGTTTCAAATAGTGAATTTTAGAATAGCATTAGAATAGCAGAATCACCACATAAATTAGCACTCATGATAGTGTTGAAAGACAGAGAGAGAGAAAGAAAAAAAATCCTCTGAATTAAAAAAAAAAAATCTATAGACATTTTGTTTTCAGGCCTGAAAAACATCTTGAACATAACTTCAAGGATGGAATAGTGGATCTGTCAGTAAGATAGATAACATATCAACTAATGTCTACAGTTTGGAAGCAAAACTGAACAAAATAGGAAGTCTGCTTATATTGCTTATATTACTTATATTAATAATAAGAAATCTGCTTATAATGATAATACATATATATATACATTTTTAAGTTTCCTTATATTACTTAGTAAAATACTTAAAACTTTTATTTTAGGATGCTAATAATAAACCCAAATAACTAAGAGGTTTATTATTATTACTATCATTATTATTACTATTATTTTGAGTTAGAGTCTCACTCTGCTGCTCAGGCTGGAGTGCAGTGGCACAATCATGGCTAGCAAAGCCTCAACCTGCTGGACTCAGGCAATTCTTTTGTCTCAGCCTCCTAAGTGGGTGATATTACAGGCACATGCCACCACATTTGGCTCATTTTAAAATTTTTTTTGGCAGAGATGAGGTCTTGCTATGCTTCTAGGCTGGTCTTGAACTCGACTCAAGTGTTCTTCCTATTTCGGCCTCCCAATGTGCTGGGATTACAGGCATGAGCCACTGTGCCCAGACATTAAAAAGGTATTTTGCTTTGGGAGCTTTTTTTGCTTTTAAATATATATATAATTAATATTGTAGTTACCAGTGACGACCTGTGGCCTACACATATTTTTACGAGCTTAGATTTTTGGTATAAGTGAACTTATTACAATTTTTTTAAAATGGTGATTTATCCAACAAAATTTCCTGAATTTATTAATTTTGTAGTTTTTGATTTGGCCTCAGACATTATTTGTTATTTAGACAGTTCATATAATTTGAGTATGACAAATGTAGGTTTTGGAAAACATAATTTAATAAACATTTATGTACCATGAAATGCTTACACAAATAAATATTTGAAAACTAGTATGTCCATAATTTCTACACTAAAGATTCTCAATGTACACCTATTAATAAGAACTAATATTTTCATCTAAGACCGTAAAATTGCTCACTGACTTTGGATTTTCTGTTTCAGTCCCATCAGTAGGTAGTGGAATGACTTTTCATCTGTTAGACATTCGCACCTCCAGGAGACAGAGCGGTATTTGTGGAGATACTCTTCAGTCGAGGAGTCACTGCTCAGCCCTTGCCCTGCTCGCACTTCTGTTCTCCAAAACCAAATTCTGATAAGGATTAAGAACAAATGGTATAGCCGGGCTCGGTGGCTCAGCCTGTAATCCCGCGCCTTTGGGAAGTTGAGGTGAATAGATTGCCTGATCCCGCGGGATAGAGACCCGCCTGGACAACTTGGAGAGACCTCATCTCTACAATAAACCAAAAAATCAGCCGGGCGTGGTAGCGTGCGCCTGTAATTCCGGCTACTTGGAAGGCTGAGGTGGAAGGATCGCCGGAGCCCAGCAGGTCAAGGCTGCGGTGGCTGGGAGCGGCCACTGCACTCCAGTCCGGGTGACAGAGTGAGACTCCAACTAAAACAAACAAACAAACAAAAAACGACAAAGGGTATAGTTTTCTAGAAACATAATTTAAACATTTGACTTTTTTGGTAAGTATCTTTTTCTGGGATCTTTTTTCTTTTCCCCCGTTTGATGACTTCTATTTTTTTTTTTTTAATGTTTCATGAAACTGTTGTTATATCTCAAATTTGGTGTTTTCTCTCTTTTAATAGTCTTTTCCTAAACTGGCAGACCTAGTAGGACTTAGAGGGCCAGACAAGGGTCCAAGGAAAAGGAGATATTAAGGTCACACAAGCCTTTTTGGCAGAAGGAATCTTAGTGATATCCTGGTACACTGAAAGTCACCAGGCTAGGAGAAGATATTTGGATTTGGGGCTAACATGTCTTCTAGTAACAGCATGTCTTTTTGCCTGAAATGTGTCATTGGGATCATGAGCTGGAAGTAGGTGGCTGATGAAGAAGTTCAGATTTCTGATGGTACTGATGCTTTGCTTCTCTATTTGGAAATAAAGGAAAATATCCATTTTTCAGAAAGTCTGAAGTACTGTGACAACAAGAGATGCAGGCTCTCCATTGCAACAGTACCAAGTAGGTTCTTGGTTTGAGGGAACATAAAAACTACTCTGGTTTGGTTTGTATTTTTAGTTTAGTTTGTATCTTTAGTTGATCACTTGAAATAATTTATGGAAGTACATTTTTGCTCTTTTCTTGGGGAGGAATTGGAAAAAGTCTATAACACCCCTTCAAATAATCATGAACAAATATAAAATTATTGAAAGAAATTAGTGATATGTAAAGAATATACCAAAATATGATCCATGTAACCATTTGCTTTAAGGGAAAATTCTAAATATATTGTGAATATAAACACTTTTTTCATTTAGGCAGAGACATGGAAATCAGCAGAATGCACACTGAATTGATTATTGGAAATGCAATGTGAATCAATTTCAAATAAGGAGAGGCAGTCAAATTTGGAATCTTTTTAATCCAGTGTTTAAGGAAAACCATAGGATAAGATTTATAGTCATGTATAGATCATAGGCAGCCTTTTTTTCTTTTTCTTTACCCTCAAACTTAAGGTGCTTACCACAGAATAAAGCAAAATATAGGAGCCTAATCAATATTCATTAATTGATTAGTGTTTTAAATTCATCATTTAATTTGTTTCGTTAAAAGCTGTGCACATTTGTATCATTACTAAGAGATTTAGGTCATGTTATTATGTTTCACTTTGCAAATAGAAAAGCTAAGGCTGATACCAAGGGCTGGTTGCAGAGTGAACTGTTTTACTAGTTCAGAGAGATTACCTTTTGGTCCTCTTCCAAATGGTGGCCAACCTTAAGAAGTGAGCAGAACTGGTAACTAGGTGGCACTGAGCACACCACCCAGAAGCTGGCGGCTACAACACAAGAAAAATGAGGAGTGGGATCTTTACATTATTTTGATAATTAATGGTTTTTAAATAATGCCAGGAAAAGTCTTAATCTTATGCAATATCAGAAGAAATTTTTCTAAACTATGGGAATTGGTTTCTATCTATTGAACTATTGAATACACATCATCCTTGCGTTTCTGAACCTTAAGCAAATGGACCAAAAGAATTGGACACATTTAGCCATTCTTTTTTATCAACCTGACACCCTTAAGCCAAGCACCAGTGAAGCCCAACATCATGGCACATTTCCTCACAATATACTCAAACTCAACCACCACCTAGGAGGGAAAAGAGTACGAGGGCTACTGAGCACTGAGAATTTTTCCAATGAATCACAATTATGTGAACACCTGTGCTAACTAAGTTTGTGCTGATCCACAGTGAAAATTTGCAAAGTGCTCAACAGCCCTGAATATTTCTCATTTATTATCTCAGGTGGGGTGGTCTGCAACTGCACATTAGGTTGCAGTATGAAGCATGTAAGGACACGCGTTCAAGACCTCATCTAGGACCTTTTCATTCTACCTGCAGGGTACAGCTGTGCCTCTTAACAGGCTAGAGTTCTGCTTCTGAATATCCGCTCAGAAAACTTAAGGGCAAATACAGAAATCCTTCATCTGCAAGAGAATGATTGTAGAACATGCAATGCATTTACTTACATTTCAAGAAGAATCTACCGTAGGATTGATCTTGGGAAAAACCTGATGATAAATGATATTGTTATGGATCCATAGGCTTATCATATATTAAACTCAAAAGGTGTCAAAATTCTAAAGGATGAGAAATAATTTTACCCAGAAGCATGAGTTTTGAACTACTATGAATTTCTTTTCTTAGGAGGTAAAGATGTAGTGAAACTGGTCTAGATCCCAAATAATCCATAGACTACTTTATTTTTAGAGTCAATAATTGATGAGAATTGGAAAATAATTTGTGAGTGATGTCATCAAAATAGCTGGTTAAAGCCTAGATGTAAGTAGTGAAATTGAGATCAGTGAATAAGCTGGATACAGAGTCAATTGTTGTTTTCACAACAGAAGTTCTACATAAGCCTGGGACAGTGGCTTCTGTTGAAAGTATTCTTTGTCTCAAGAACTATAAACCACTGTGTGGTCTATGAATGTTAATGCAATGTCAAGAATAGAATTTTCTGTGCAGCTCTGTAGACACAATAGATATATGTACCAAAGGTTCTTTAGTGAAATATATAAGGGGAGACCAAAAATAAAAATAAAAAAATAAACCCTGGAATTTATTTATAAAAAATTGTGTATTTATCCTTACATGCTTAAACTTAAATAGCCTTCAAAGTGCTCACCATTTGATGCAATACACCTATACATTTTCCACTGCTCAAAACAGTTTTTGAACATGTGACTTTTGATGCCTTTTAATGCTTCTGCCATTTTTTGTTTCATCTCTTCTACATCAGCAAAACGTTTCCCTTTGAAGACTTTTTTCATCTGGGAAAACAAACAAAAAAAAGTCACCCAAGGCAAGATCAGGTGAATAACTGCTGAACACTCACAATGGTGTGGGCAGGTGTGCTCATAAATTAACCATCATGAAATGGGCCAACATGTTGAAAGAATCTTAAAAAAAATAAAAAGTTCACTGAAGCTGAATGCAAGCTCTCAAAACAATGCCAGCTGGCACACTGAGACCAATGTGTTCCTAGAACACTTACCTAGTGGGGGAAGCCTGCACTTCAAGGGCTCACCCTCCAAAAACTATTTTCTTTTTTGGTGGATGTCCTCTTCGTATTTGATATTTTGAATAATTAAGTTTAATAGAAGATAAATTAAAGGATATGTATATAAAAACAAGAGACTACTCTGGCAGTATAGACTTTTGTTTTTAATGTGATACATCAGACCCTGGAACTGAATGATATTTAACAGCATTGTGTCCTTACCAGTAGCATCAAAGTACATAGTATTCAGTGGTTAGTACAGTTATTGAAGACAATATTATGGTGCGAGATAACAGAAGAAATTATGAAAAGAGTGATCCAGAAGCCATTGAGCAACCATGGATAGGAATGTCAGTGGGTCCCTAAGTAATGGTTGTTGGTTTGGGAATACAAGAGGAAAGATTAAGAGATCGTAGAGGTCTTTTACTTGGCTCTGGTGTCTGGTTAGCAGATATGGAAACCCCAAGTGAATAGGCTTTGATCTCCTTTCCTTAAAGTTTTTACTTATCCGGATTTCAGTCTCTATCTCTAGAATTAGATGAAAAGACCCCTTTCCCTGCTGCTGTCACTGTAATTAGATGAAAGAAGAAACAAGACTCTTGGAAGAAACATTGCCAATGGGTAACTTGGCTTAATGCCAAAGATTCTCTTCATGAAAATTAACTTTTTTTTTTTCATCTGGATCCATAACACTTGTTTTTAAGAGGGGTTGTAAGGTTTGGTGACTTGTAGGTGGAAAAGAGAAATGGACATGATAGAGGCAGACTTGAACCCTCCTCTAGTTGATGACAAAACTCGATTTTAACTACTACACAATACTGCCTCCCAGTGGCTGGAATTTAGTTTAGCATTCAGCCAACTTCAGCTGTTGAGATGGTGGGGGTTTTTTTTAGGGGGAAACAAAGTCTTAAATGGCTTATCAGTATCATTGAGGTGCTGACTGTGAAATAAATGGAAGTAGCTGGTTTAAGCCAAGTTCCAAGTGTGATTGCACGCAAATAGGTGACCGCACTGTTTATGAAGTGAATACTTTGAATCAATTCCTACTCAAATATAAAAGTGCTTGTTGTTCACCTGAAGCATAATTTGTGCAGACAGAATTCCAACAAGCAAAGAGATTCTGCAGTATCAGCATTTTAAACTTGTTTGAATACTTCCTTCAGTTGCCACAAAGCTTAAAATTAAAAAAAGAAATAGAAGCTTAATGAAGAAAAAAAGAATAAATTTTTGTACAAGACCAAGAGAATGAGCTCATATAATGTCTTAGAGAAGTAAATATTTTCTTTAATTTTTAAATTAGAATAGAGAAAAAATAATATGCGTATAAGGAAGGATAAGATTTGGTTGTGCACAGAGAATTAGCCTTGGGCATAATTTGAAAGTAGGTATTTTTCGTGTACATGTTGCCAATGCACATGAGCATGGACACACACACAAAGAGGGAGAAAGAAAGAGAGTTGCACTTCAATACCCTTTTCTCAACTCTCAATATCCTCTCTCCTCAACCTCCAAATATTCACTGTTCGGTACTCCCTCTGGTCTGCTATTTTCATTCTTTACTTCAACATCCCAACAGCCAGCTTCTTATAATATAGACATTTCTCCTCTTTGCCCATCATAACATAAAAGTGGACTATCCATTTTTAAAAAAGATATTGTTAGATTGATGGTTAACAAAGCTTACAAACAAATTCTCACCAAGGTCTTAATAAATGGTAAAGATGAAATAGGGCCGGGCTCAGTGGTTCAGCCTGTAATCCTAGCACTTTGGGAGGCCGAGACGAGTGGATTGCCTGAGCCGGCAGGTTCGTGACCTGCCCAGGCAACTTGGCGAGACCTTGTCTCTACAGTAAATCAAAAAAATTAGCCGGGCCTCGTAGTGCGAGTCTGTAGTTCTGGCTACTTGGAAGACTGAGATGGAAGGATCGCCAGAGCCCGGCTGGTCGACTGCACCCCAGCCTGGGCGATGGAGTGAGACTCTAACTCAAAAAAAAAAAAAAAAGATTTAATGTATTTTACTTAGTTATATTTATTTCATATTATAGTCTCTTCTAGATAAAATGCCTCAAGTAAAAGGAATTAATTCCAAATGATAGGAATTTCAAACTCTGTGACAGGTTGGTGAGAAAGTGATTTCTGCAAGGCTGTCTTTGCCCCCATGTTCTTTGAAATATGCTCCAAAGGTGAATGTTTACTTTACTTATGTATAGGGCTGACCTTAGTGAACAGGTGTATTGAAATATTATAATCCCTGAGAAGAAAGGTCATTGATAATGGCATTAATGCTGCCAGTCCTTACTTTCTATTAAATGATGCTTCAATATGCAACATTCCACACTTGATCTCTGGTAAATGGATATTAGTGACCTTGAGTCAACAATCTCTGCCTTTTTTAGACAATAGATAGCACTGTAACATTTTAAATTTATAATTCTGTTTACTTTTTAAATGAAGTTTAAAAGTCTGCAAACTGGATAGGTAGAGAGATTGAATGAAGACAGAGAATCTGTAAATGCTTGGACTGACACCACATATCACACCAGTTATAACTCAGCCGTCAATGCACTGAGATGGCAGACCCATCAGGGTATATCATATTAATGCATAATTTAGGATCTTTAAGTATCTGGGAGTCATTGGCACAATATACATTGCCACATCCTTTACCATCCACCATGTCAACACTTTATCTTTATAAAATTAATTGAATATGAATGATAGGCTTTAAGTTTGTAGACCAGCTTCTTATTAATTATGAAGAAGATATTCTTTCTGGTTGTTTCGATGCACCTCTACTTCGTGGGACATGGCAGCAGCTTCCTTCCTTCCCCATGGCTTCTCTCTCAACTGTGGCTAGTGTCATTACGGTCTCTCCACATTTATACTTATTACAATTATACTTATTGCAATTGCCAAAGGATACATTTTTTCACAGAGTGGTGTGAAAGCCTTCTTGTGTTGCTATTCACATTATATGACATTTTTAAAATGAAGTTTTAAACAACAAATAATTTGTTTTAGTTTCAGAATTAAAACATCACAAACCAAAAAGAAAAAAAAACATTTATTTCATCTGCTAAATTACATGACATAGGCAGCCTTGTTTTCTTTGGACAAGGCATCCATGAATTGTATTATATTCACAATGGAAGCTCATATATTAATTTAAATATTAGTTTGATGCATACGTCTGTAGCGTTTGTTTTTGGCAGGGCATCACTATCGTGTTGGGAATTTATCGTTTGTCATTTGGAGTGACAATGTTGTGCTTGTGACTATGCCTTGCATTTTGTAGATTTAAAGACAGTTAGTTCTATTTTTGGCCTAATGAAGATGGAGTGTCAAGTGGAAAAATAAGAACACTTGTGCCATATTCTTCTGTTTGAGTTTAACAGAGGAGTAAAGGCTGCAGAGGTGGCTGAAAACGTTTGTGCCGTGTAAGGGGAGAATACCATCAGGGAAAGCACAGCAAGAAAATGGTTTTGTCTTTTCAACGATGGCCTCTTGGTCCTGAGTGAGTCTCTATGTTCAGAAAGACCACTGGGCTTTCCTGAAGACTGTTTAAACACTTTAATTCACAATGATTCCCCATGGGTCAACCTGAGAATTGGCAAATGGGATGAACTGTGACCAATTAGCCATCATGCAACGTTTGCAATCCATGGGCAAGTGAATAACGCTACGAACTTATGCATCAACCCAATAATTAAAATAAATAAACCAGTTCTGCACGCATGAACATGAACAAATCTTGAAAACATAATGATGAATGAAAAAGCAAGTACCAACTGTATGGCATTTACACAAAGTTAAAATTATAGAACAATGTCACATATCTATGAATACATAGCATATATAGTAAATATATACAAAAAAGGATTTGAAAGCTACAAAGTAATGTTAAGACTGTGACTCTTTTATCCCTGGGAGGTAGAGTGATACTGATAGAGGTTCATGACTTCATTTTTGGGTACAGAGGGGCCTTCAATTCTCTTTGTAGCATTTTATTAGGCAAAAAGAAATGAAGTAAACATGAAAAACTTTTTATAATGCATTCACAGTTGTTAAATCTTCATGGATATATGAAGGTTTATTATTCTCTGAAAATATGAAAATCCTCAGTTAGGGCAAACCAATGTGTTAACACTAGAATCTGGGAAGAACATATTCACAGTAAAAGCCTAATGGAACTACAGTGAGAAAAACCTGTACAGTCTTCAGGTCATAGAATATATATGTTTTGCTTCCTGAGGAAAATAACATGTGCATGTGTGGTAGTGAGGGGTATGGGTGGAGATTTCCAAAACAAAACTTGTGAAAAATGCAGTGAACTATGTATACTGGAATATTTTGGAAAATAGAGAAAGGGAGAAAGTAGGAAAGCAGAACCCATGGTTCTACTGTGTAAAACCAGCCGGTACTATTTCCAACCTCAGAGTTTCTGTGGTTTCAGACAGTAGGGAAGGAAAGGAGACGTTCAATGATACTTCTTTGATTGTACAATGAGGAGGTGTTCAGCCACTGGGGGACCCTCATTTAATGTCTCCCTTCAACCTTACAGCTCAAAAGACACTTGGAAAAAATGTTATATATATTACGACATTTTCTTTTTCCACATGAAATGTTTTTCCTGAATCTCTTTATTGCCTATTCCTTTCTTAACTTTAGTTCCCTATAGAAACATTCAGTGTCTAGAGAATAGAAAAGAGGAAAAAAAGAAGCTTTTTTTAAAATTAAAAGAAAAAAAATACCACTAAAGCATGTCATAGCATTGTTGGAAAGAAATAAAATTATGTTTTGCTGTTTTAACTTTAAATTAAGTGACCTGATTTGCATAAAGTGACATTTGTGGAGATAAATACAATACAAAATGAATTTCTAGATTTAGAACTTTTCCTACTTTTATACGGAGGAATTTTTTTTTTATGATCAGGTCATATATTCCTCAAAAAAAAAAAAAATGGTTTTAAAGGAAACTCTGGTCCACCTTTATCTCTAATGGCCCGGTTGGGAGTTGCTATAATAATCCTTTTGCTTTTATGTGGCCATCTGGAGGCCTATTAAAAGGAGTATCTAAAACAGACTCCCCAAGTGTGCTGAGTTTGTACATTTTCACCAAGTCACCAAAACAGGAGCATTTTTCTGACTGCAGGGAGAAGTGACCCTTTACAGAGAGGGGTGGGGTTGAGGGGAAAGAGAGAGAAGAGACATAGCGCCAGCGAGAGGCACAACTTGACCTTTCACCCTTGCCATTGTGAACAAGTAGTAAGAAGAGTGGCTGATTCTGGTGCATGCGTTTTAAGGGTACAAAGATGTACAGCAAGGTTTCTTTACACCTCTGGGGCTCTGTGATGAGATGGAAGAGTTAAGGGAACGTGGGAACGGGCAACATTGAGAATTTAATGAAGCATCATGTTTCAACTGGATAATGTTCCGTTTTGATTTGTGTAGAAAGCAAATATGAAGTATTGAAATAATATTTCAAGGTCCTAGTTTAGTGGCACAAATAGACATACAGAATATTCCTGCCTTTTTGAAAACTACACCTTTCATCAAAAGCATAATCCAACAGAGTTTAGGACACAAGGGGAGGTTGTGAAATGGAATGAGATAAAAGTTGGCATTTGTCTTCAGTAGATTATTAAAATCGCCACGGTAAGAAATCTGCTCATAAAGACAGAACAAGTTAGCAGGGGCTGGATATCATTTGTCCAAAACAGAGTCTTTTCTCTACATTCATTAACCATCTCGCCCAGTAATGTGGTTGTAATCCTATTAAACCTGATACATCAAAAATTAAAAAAAAAAATTAGTTGCTGTCTCAAACTGCACTACAACTCAGATCTAGGACCAAATAAGATGCATTAATTGCTTTACTGCTTCACCGCAAAGCCACTCTTAAAACATAATTCCTTAATGAAGTCCGTTAATTTGTTCATGGCAGTACACAAGCTGTTCAAAATGACACAGAATTGCACTCTGTTTTCTAACCCCTGCAGTTTCTTCTGTTAGTCACTCTGTCTTGTGTTGTTATCCCATGGATAGTAATTATTTTATAGTGGCTGTAATTAGGAGAGAATTAGGCTTGGTAAACAAAACCTGCCTTCTCCTGTTAATAGCTAAGGATAATAAATTTGGCTCTGACATTCACTATATTTGGACAAGGCTTGGCCTACTTCCAGTTTTCCCAATAAGAACTTTATTATATAATTATGCCTTGGAGGGGCTCATATTACAAGGTAATTTTTTTTGTAAAGACACATATTGCATGGCTTCTAGCCAGTAAATGATATACTGTAATATATGCCTCCAATAAATGTTTTAAACAAAATCTCTCTAAGCAATATCCTGCCTGAGCTACACACTGCTCTTCAGCATACATTATTTACAAAATTTGTGTGTTGAGTTTTTCATAATGTAAATTATTCTCTTTTGCCCACATTGTCCAATATTATGACATGTCTCTAGTCAAAAGCCCTACATTATTTCTATCAGCAAATGATATATTTGGATCTTAAACTTTCCATACCCCAGTTCCTAAAGGTGGTGTCCTTCAGAGGGTAATAAAAAAGGAGCATTTAAACAACGTTTTATTCTCTTGTAAAGATTGTTATTTTTGCATGTTACGTTGTCTTTGCTTATGCCGATTTTGTTTCTTTTCCATTTTTAGCATAAGAGAAATAAAATTATTTTGTTCCATTGCAAGCCAGATCTCTGATGATTCATGTGCCTTTAGTTGACTGTTTTACTGAAAGGGTCATTCAAACTTGTATAGATCAACAATAATACATGACATCACAAAATGCTAAATTGAAGAGAATGGCATTCAAAACAAGTTCAAAAACACAATCATAAAAATATAACCTCTACTTAGAAAAATCATGAGAAAATAGGCATAAGTGATGTTATCTTCAAAACAAGAAATAAAAGTATTAGATTCTAAGTAAATATAAAGTAAAAGACATAAAATACTGTTGTCTCAGAAGCTAAGTTCAAAATTATAACAATTCTTAATTCTTTGATAGTGGACATAGAAAGGTTATAGAGAACAATTATATTTAAAAGGTACTTTGGAGTTTTTACCCCAGACACTGAAGTTATATTTAAAACGCAACATAAAGTGGAAAATTAAGACATCCTACACATGCACAGGCTTCCTTTCCCCCTCTAAATTATGTCTCTGTCATTTGCAAACTAAAGGAAATAATTTCTCACTGGATTAGCTGGATGTCTTTCTCAGTCACCCTATGTTTACTTTGCTTGTGTATGCTTGGGTCACTTAAATAAGGGGCCAACGGGTTTCTTAGGTGGTTATTAACATTGATAAGGGATCCCCCAATTTATTTAGGCAGATTTTCAAAGAACCCTACTGTGGAAGCTCATGTGAATTGTGCATATGCAAACAGCTTCCTCCTAAGAGAGATTCAATTCCCTGTCTTCTCTGTTCCTATTTCTGGAGAAGATGTTAAGTGGCTGCATGTATTCTTCTGTTAAAGCTTAACGCTCACTTTCAGCAGAGGTGACTTGAATTGCATCAGATCACTTCTGGAATCGGAAGTGTCCTTACCCTTCATTCTCTTTTCTGGCCTGGTATAAGCCAGAGCACAGAGACCAGATATCTTTGAAATTGTTCTCTCATTTATTGTCCCAAAGCTTTGAGCATAAAAAAAAAATAAGTAAATGAGCATTTATTATACTCTTGTGTGCTAAGGAAAATTTTGGTATTCAGACTTAATGCTTTCTGTAGGAAAAATGATTATAATTACTGTTCTTTTTCAAGAACACCATTCTGTGTCAGTAAGGTTAAACAGTCAAAAATTCTAAGCTGCCATGGTTGGTGAGGAAATTATTGGTAATTCAGCTCAATTTAACATTTATTGAGTGCCTACTGCATGCACTGAACCATAGTGAAAACCAGGAAAAGTTTAAAGGAGGCAAAATTTTCCCCCCCTACTAGCTTAAGTAACTCAAAGCACTTAATGCAAGGATCTTGTTTATCCTCAGGAAATCCCAGAAGAATGTCAAAGTCCTGTCTCCTGTACTGACAGTGCTGCTACTGCTGCTACTGATTTTTTTCCTTGCTCTGTAGAAGAAACAAAAGCACAGTGAGATTAAGTTGCATGCTCAAAATGCTGCAGTAAATCAATGGGGAGAGATTGTCCAAGACAAGTGGAAGATTCAGAAGCCAATCCTCAATCTGTAGCTGCTCCATGCTGCTCTTTCCCTGCTATATTGCAATTGCGCTCATAAAGACTTTAATTAGAAAAAAGCATTAATTTTCTGTTGATGATCAGTATGTACCAAATCTTTATTCCTAAAAAAAAAAAAAAAAAAAAAAAAACAAGAGAATGGTGGGCAGATTTGTATGTATCAAAATACTTTTCCTGAATGAGAAAATAACCTGCTGGAAACATATTTTACCCAGAAAGGAAGCTATGTTTCAGGGTTTTTTCTTTTCTTTTCTGTTCTTTCTGTAAACAGTCAGAAATGCCTTATTAGGATGTAAAAAAATTACTGTACTTTCTAAGTGGCTGAAATAATCATTTTGATGTTTTGATGAGTCTGTAAATAGGCTGTCAGAGAGATATGCTTTGGACTTTGTAGGTGCATTTTGGCATGAAAATTAAAGTCTTTTGTCTCCTAAATAAATTTGAAAATACAAAAATAATGGCTCAAAAACAACAGAGTCATAGATACTAGAGACGGAAAGGACCTATAAGCCATCTCATTTACCCCCTAGGAAGTCAGGTCTCTAGAGAATAACTGTCCATTGAAGTTTATCTTTGGTTTAGAATTATGTCTTTTATTTCTGAGCAGATGCTTCCACTGTACCACTTTGAGGAGGAAAACCTTAAATTTTTACTTGCTAACTTGTCCTGGTCATATCATAACCCTGAATACAACACCCTGACTAGGCAAAGTCTTTCTCCTGCCCTCCTTTCATGACCATCATGTCCTTGAAATTTTCTACTCACAAAATTCCCTTCTAACTTCAAAGTGTATGGCACGTCTATGGAGTTGGGTCATGATTTGGCCACTCTATTAAGTTGTTTTAATCCATCCTCATAAATCAATCCCTTAGCTCCTTCATCATAGTGGTGGCTGTTTTGTGACATCCATTCACTTTTTGACATGATTCTCATACTGAAATCTCGTAGGTCCAAAGAGATTTTGAAATGAGGATTGTATCTAAATAAGCATAAAGTAATCACGATTTTGCAAGTATCCATACACTGAGGAGTGGAAGGTGGGTGGAAGCTTCTGAACTAAAATGGACTAAAGAAAATCATATGCATGCTATTTTGCACCCGTCATCCTGTACAATGCATTCACTATTGAAGGCATTCCCATCTTAAACCATGTACAATAATATATAGTATGGCTGGAAAAGACAGGAAAAGTCAGTTTGTATCAGAGCAGTTAACTTGGCTTCCACAATTCCTCCCCTGCTGCTCTCCTAGTCCCACTTTAACTATATTTCACTCCATTAACTACAGCAATGGGTATTTTCTCTCAATAAATGTGTGTGGGAGTGCATGTGTGTTTCTATTTGAAAAGAGTTTATGTAGACAACTCCAAATAGCTCCAAAAGTGATTGTACAATTAAAGAAACGATTTTCCTGCTGTTGATGGTTATTTCTTAAAACATCATCTGTCAGCTTAGCTACTGAGATTGATGTCTAAATATATTTTTTCTTTTTAAACCCTAAGGAACTAACTTCTTCATGTCTTTGCCCTAACTTCATCATTCTTTTTCTCAATCTTTCTTGTAGTCTGATTGTGAGATTAATTCCCAAAGGACTATCAACATCCACTCTGGATGTTAAAGAAACAGGTTCAGGTTCAGGTCTTGTAAGGTTTTGAACTCTCTGCAGACTGTTCCAGGCACTTTGAACTTAAGTTTTGAATTTTTCTATTAGCTAGTGGAAATGGTAAAATAAGCTCAGACACAGTGACTTCCAACTGTGGCAAGCTTAGCACAAATCTGATCTGCTTACATGGGAGCAAAGGACAATTTGGGGTTTACCTGAGGGAGTTACTATAGTCACAGCATGTTTTAGTTTTTGCTGGGAAAAAAAATCGTATTTTAGACACTGTCTTAATGCTAATAACCTGACATGTAAGTTTTATTGGTTCTCTTTTATACTGACAGATATATGACATGATAGAGGTTTAAATACTTTGCTTGACAATTTCTATTGTCATTATTAAATAACTAAAGAAATAAAGAATAATATCTTTGTCAGTTGAAATTTGGAAGTAAATATTAAGGAAACCAGCATGATTTCTTAAGCTGCCTTGCATATAGAAGGCTGGGCATAGGCTTTGTAAAATGTGCCTGAAATGTTATCCTAAAGGGCTCCATAGGAAAAGATAAGCAGTGTATTGATGTCCAAGCTTCAGGATTTTGTGGGAAATCTCTTTGACCAGAGATTGTCTTTTCTCTGTTCTTCAGTTCCTAGGGTGTCTTTTACAAGGATCGGGGCCTTATGTACCTTAAATTTATACCACAAATACATCCACCAGCATGTTAGGCCATGCTAAATTATAAGTGACTGGTTATTTATAAAGTACAGCTTCTAAAGAGGAAGTTTAAATACCCCATAAGAGGAGACAAGAGGTATCATTAAGACAGAAAGGAGAGACCTAATATTCTGAGAACAAACTTGACATTTTTCTTAAACATCTTGCTCAGATCAAAGATTAGGTGACCTTGGGCAAAAAAGTTACTTCCACTCCTTGAACTTCAAATTATTTTTCTGTAAAATATGAAGTTTAGACATGATCTGCGTAGTAACCTTTTATTATTATTTTAAAATTTACCTCCTTAGCCGGGCTCGGTGGCTCAGCCTGTAATCCCACGCCTTTGGGAGGCTGAGGTGAGTGGATTGCCTGAGCCCGCGGGTTCGAGACCCGCCTGGACAGCAAGACCCCATCTCTACAATAAATCAAAAAAATCAGCCGGGCGTGGTAGCGCGCACCTGTAATTCTGGCTACTCGGAAGGCTGAGGCGGAAGGATCTCCAGAGCCCAGCAGGTCGAGGCTGCGGTGGCTGGGAGCAGCCACTGCATTCCAGTCTGGGTGGCAGAGTGAGACTCCAACTCAAAAAAAAAAAAAATTTACCTCCTTGAGGTAACCATCTCTATCCTTTGGGCTACAGGAATGAGAACCTAACCCAAGTTGACCCAATCTGAGTCTCTTTCTAAAAAAGTTCGATTTAAACAGAAACATGCAGAAGTAAAAAAGAGTCGGTTGACACCCCTATAGGAAGCAAAGCATCCAGAGAAAAAGTACACAGGTCCACTATGGCAGGTCTGCTGTTGTTTGTGTCTTCCTGGAAATGTGGCTCTGTAATTCCTTCAGTTTTGTGATCTATCTCAGTTGTCTTTCAATAACCTCCTTTCCTTCTTTTTAACTTAAATGTAGTAAGAGACCATTTCTGTTGCCTCCAACTAAAGAACATTAATTGATACAGTCATCTTGCTGGATACAATCTTGTTTGATGCAATGAGAGAAGATTTTACATTATCCCAGTGGTTCTCAACTTTGACTGCATGCAACTTTTGACTTACATGGGGAAAGATGAGTCAGAAGCAGACAAAATTGAGTTTGAATCTCAGCTATGCACTGAATCACTTATTCCTTTTGAACTTTAATTTCTTCTCCTGTTAAATAGAGAACCTTGCAGTGCCAATAAAACCCTTTATTGAGGATTGTGTCTCTGCATTAGACGCCCTTGTTTGTCCGTCTTATAACTCTGAGCCCAACTCATAGTAGGTCAGTTCCAATAAATCAGAGCAGTAAGGTATCTAACGTGGGTTTCAATCCAGGTCTACTTTTCCTATCTCTATGATTCTCCAAAAATTTTTGCACTCAATAATCCACGGTTTTTATATCTTTTAAAGTTGTGATAATAGCTACTCGCTTTCAGTGTTGCTGCAGATTTTAAACAATGCATTAACATGTAGAAACTGATGTCATTACTACTAATATTCATAAATGTTCACTGAAAAATTGAAATTGAATTGTCCAACTTGAAAACCAGACTTGAAAGTTCTATCTCATGAATATTTATGAAGTATTATGTGTCAGGATCTGTTCTAGACATATATTATTTTTATTTCATTGGAAAGATCATCTCTACTTATTTTCCCCCATCCTATATAGAGAAAATATTGATTACAAACTTCAGAAAAGCATATGGCACTCCAGAATATCTCTTCAAATGCTTGCCATACTGCCCTTCTGTCCCTCAAGCAAGCTAAATTCAATCCTGTTTCTAGGCTTCTGGGCTTGTCGATCCCTATGTTATTCCTCCAGCTTTTGAAATAACCAGCTTCTTTTCTTTATTCACATCCAGCTCAAATGGCAACTCCTGGATGATCACTCTTTTTCTTTCATACTCTATTACTTTATTTCCTCCATGGCAATTATCCCTAGATGAAGTCACCTTTGATTATATGTTCATATGTATATCACCTGTGTCCCTTCACTAACTTATAGCCTCCATAAAGACAAAAATTATATTTTCTTTACCTTAACCAGGTCCCAGCATATAATAGGTGTTCAATAAATTTTTTTTAAAGGAACAAATCAATGACTGCTGAATATATTTTTTGCAAGTGCTTAGTTAGTAGCTGGCAGCTTTCTGATAGCTTGGGGTTATAAAATATAGGTCTTCAGGTTATAGATCTTTAAATCTGTCTCAGAGAAGAAGCAGCATAGATGACTTGCCTTACTTGATGGCATCTGAGCAGAACCCAGCAGAAGGCGCAAAGAGCAGACAGACCCTTGAAGAAAACAAATGTATGAGAGTGCTAATTAGTTACATCTGCCCTGGTGCTGGCAGGCACAGCAGAAGGTGAGACTGATGACGGTTTGAGGAGAAAATGTGGGATTCCCCGGCTTGATAAAAAGCAATCCAAGTCCTTCTCTACAATCCCCATGGGGTTCATTCACTTGGAAGAGTGACATCAGTGCATTCAATTGAAACTACCAGATTCAGTGAGACGTGCTCAAGACACAAGTGGCAACCACATGTTTCTCCTTAGTGATGGTCCTGGCTGGTGACCAATTCCAGAGAAGGCTTACGCTGACTGGGAACTTGAAAGGGCAGAGCAGCAGCTATCTTTTTTACGTTTTTCATAACAAATAATAGAACATTGTGAAGAAGCACAAGGGAGAAGAATGCCTAGCAGGGTCCTTGCAAATAAAACCAAGAATCCCCGAAGATACCGAGGTTAACAAAGGAAAAACGCAGCTGTTGTGAATGTGGTTTGTGTTCAAATCTTCAGCCTAGTACAGAAGAGGATGCCTTCATGTAGCTATTGCTGTCCCTGAGCAGAGGTGAGAGGGATGCTGTTAATAACAAAGGCAGTCCCTGATGATGGCAAGTCTAATTACAGGAGGGAAAAAAAAGTACAGGGAAAGAAAGGGTTTGGTTTCCCCAAGACGTCATTTTATTACCAGCCTGACACGGCAACTTTAAGGGTCATTTCTTTACAGTCACTAAAATACCAAAATAGTCAGGAAAACAGCACAGAGGCCATTGCCAAAGCCCCTGGTGCTTTATTTCTGAAAACATTTTCCCACAATGGCAGCTTTTAAAAATTGTTTTTTCCCTTTTAATTAAAGAAACAATTTTGTTCCTCTAGATGTCTGTAAATAGTCAACAGGATAAAAAGAAGAGGTGGGTGAGAGAGGAAAGGTGAAAACATAAACAGGGAGAGGGGAAAGGAGTGTAGAGACGGAAAATAACCCAGAGGTGTAAAGCATTAAGAAAAGGAAAACATAATACTATTTTTTGGAGAAATTTTCAAAACTAGGAAAATGTTGTAACTGTGTACATTAAATTATATTTTTTGAGTGAATGATCGTCCTTTAAAATGCCCGTTCTTAATTATTAAACATGGTAAAAAAGGAAAAGATAATGAAAGTTATAAATCTAGAGCAGATCCTTTTAAAGTATTACTATTTTTCTTACAGCATATTCTAGTAAAAATATTGATTATAGTTATAAATGAATAACATGCCTCTTTTTTCTATATACATGCCACAATTCTGACTTTTTAGTCATTCAGGTAGTACTTAACTTCAGTTAGTCTGAATTCATGATGGTTCGCCATGTACATAGTAGAACATTTTGAAATAAATGGCAAACTATAGATTAAGCATATGTATTTGGAACTATAGAAATCCTCAAGACAGTATCAACTACAAAGTTGTTTGTAAAGCAATTTCTGCATATCAAGTTTTGCAATTTTATTTCTTGCTTTATAAAATCTGGCATGCTGCTTCTGAGAAAAATTGAATTCATAGAACTTTAAAATCACATTTAATGATACTGCCACCTTTATTAGTGGAACATGGAATTGCACATGGATATTTTTTCTGATATACTAACAATCAGCATTCAAATGACGTTATATGATTTATGGTTTGGCTGCAAATTTCTGAAGCTGTGTTTTTGTTTTTCCTGTGTGCCTAAATGGCACTACAAAATGTAGGCATAGAAGTGAAAACTATTAGACCCTTTGCTGTAACAGGCATCTCATTTCACTGCCTTAGGCAATTGTCAGTGGAGAGTGGAGCCACTATTAGGAGAGGCAAATCTTTCTTTCTCTAAGTATCTCAGTGAAGTAAGTTTGAAGATGTGGTTTCTTTGCTCTCTGATGGAGATATTTCATTTTGCTTCTGTAAAATTAGACAACTCATTCCTGCTCACCAGGTCTTATATGGAGAGAGCATAAATTTTGCTCAGAACTTTAGAATATTTTTACAGTATAAAGCTGGTCCCTAGCTGACTTTCCTACTTTCAGTCTTGCCTCCTTCTTCCATTATTCTGCACAGTGGGGGCAGAGTAAACTTTTAAAAATGGAAATGAGATCACATGATTAGAACATTTAAAAATTCTTCCAGTGAGTTCCCATTATATTCAGAATAAATTCCAAGTTCATCGCCATGGCCAACAAGGCCCCAATTGGTCTGCCACAGCATGTTCTCCCAGCTTCACTACACACCCCTCACCATTTCTCACACTGAGCGTCTATCTTACCAAGCCTTTTTCCTCTTCCAAGCTGGAGCTGTTGTTTATAATTCTGCCTGGAATTATATTTTCCAAGTCTCACTTCAAATATCACCTCCTCAGACAGACCTTCCCTGGTTCAATGTTGAAAGTGCTTTCTTCAGTTACTGTGTCCTCCGCTAATCATTTCCTCCAGTGGCACGCTTCACAGTCTGTAATTTTCTCGTTTTATAATGTGTTTGTTTTACATTGTCTGCATCCCTCCACTCTATCACAAGAATAAAGCTCCATTACAGGAAGAACCTTGATTCTTCTGTTCATTTTTAGATCCCTAGCATTGTGGTCCATATATAGTAGATGCTCAATGAGTAAATGAAGACATGCATGTCTTCATTTACTTTATGAAAATGAAGTGCTGTCATTTCTTTATAAAATCATTGAATTTCCAAAAAGGCAGAATGATACAGGGTAAGACTTCCTGAATATTGATTAGATCCTATAGAGAGAGATCAGGAAAGGCAATTTCATATTTTTACTAAAATGATTTAAAAATATTTAACCCAAACCATTTGCCTAATTTATGGAAGCTTTTTTTTTTTTTTTTTTTTTGGCGCTGTGCTGAGTTCTTTTATCACATAGATGTGTACATCTGTGAATTTTTTAAATGGCCATATTCTTGACTTCATAAGTGCAGGGGACTTGAAAAATTAGAAATAGAACTAATTTTACAACTGCAACTATTCATGTATAGTATGGCACCATGTAACTTTTACTTATTAGATTCAAAATCCAACCTTTTGCAGAGAGTATCATCAATGACCTTAATAAATAAATATTCCAGTGTTACCCAGATATTTCTGGCACCAGCTTCTTTCTGAGTGAGATTTTAGGGATGGAGGGACAAAACCAATAATAAATTAATTAAAATTTTAAAAAATAGTATTAAATGTTTTTTATTAGATATGGCAGGGTTTTGATGAATTGAGATTTCGATGAGTTGAAATCCAACCCCCAAAATCTCTGAACACCACTTCTTCCCAGACCTCGCATTGTAGATGTCTTTGTTTGGCTGGTCATCCTGGTCTGTATCCCTTATAATCAAGCCGTAATCCTAAGTATAACACTGTTTTAGTTCTGAATTGATTTAGTGAATTATCAACATGAGGAGTCAAAGTAACCCCAACTTATATCTATTCACTCAGAAGTATGAGTGGCCTGGGGCCCCCAGAGTGAGACTGGTATCTGAAGTTAGGACAGTCTTGTGAAGGATTATGCCTTTGACTGTGGTGCTCATGACACCCCAGGTGGTTAGCATCAGAACTGTATCACAGCCCACTTAATTAGGGATGAAACAGAACAGTTGCCTGTTCCTTTAATATCATAAACCAAATCCAAATTTCCCCATTCCTTCATTCTTTATATCTGCAAGAAGTTCAGTGCCTTCTCCAATATTTCTGATGGCTTATAAAGAAGTACTTATGGTTCCTTATCTTTTCTCAATTTGAACTCATGCTTTCTAATTTTTATTCATTTATTTAACAAATTTACTAAGCACTTAATAATAACCAGGTACTGTACACGATCCTGATATTAGAGTATGTCAATGCACAAGGTAGAAATGGTTCCTGTTACCATGGAGCTCACGGCCTGTTGGCATAGATCAACACACTTCAATGAACACATATTTGAATAATTAGAAATGCTCTTTGTCCTTCTTGTAAGTTGTTTTTATATTTTTTCAACAATTCAAATCAATCATGATTACAACTTTTCTCTTTTATTTTCCAATGTACCAATAATAGAGTTCTTCCATGTCTTACAGACTGTTATTATTTGCTTGGGGATAATACAAAGAAAATGCTTTGCAGTATTAAAAACAATCTAATCCAAATATGAGATATTACCATTTCTAGAATTCCTATACCATCATCATCACAGGAAGTACATTTTGGACCATCTTCCTCAAATCCTGGATATGCTACCATGTTGCTGCTGTCTGCACTCTCCTTTCAAGAGTCCCTCTTTTCTCCTTATGAAACCTAAAAGTTCATGCTATTTTACTTTGAAGAACTCCCTTGTCTCAAACTCTTGCCTTCAGACAATGCCAAGGATATGTGGATAACTGTGCACAGCCAACAGGTATATTAAAGTGTATTTTTACATAAAATGTCAGTCTTCTTTCTATTACAAGACCCCAAATACAAAAATGTGTTCAGGGTGAAAAATAACATCATAGTACCAGGAATGTATTACAAATATTAATACTAGAGGCTTTATTTTCCTAAAAAAAACCTCTTCTTTTTTATCTAATTATTCTCTTTTCTTTCTTTTGTCCAGTTTGAATTATCTAAGATTGTTCGGGGTATGTTTAGGTTTAGTCTACATATTTATTACCAGAGAATCATGTGACATGTGAGCAAAGATTATAAATTTTATTCATCTTAGTTTTTGTCTTTTATTTAACATAGGTTATTTAAACATTTTATCTATTAATGCCTATATTTATCTCTCTATCTTTATATTGGGAGATTTCATATATGTGTTTGTATATATGTGTGTGTGTGTGTGTGTGTGTGTGTGTGTGTGTGTGTGTGTGTGTATACACATATTATTCTAGGAAAAGCTTGATATTGAAAAAGGAAACAGAAAAGGTCTTAGCATAGCATCACTTCATTGTTTTCCTCAGCTAGGTATTGGTTACTTCTATATGCAAAATTATTTAAACGATCTTTTTTTTAATGAGCACTCAAATACATGATTTGAATTTTTTGAGAAATAAATTACTGTTTGCTCTAGTTGACTAATTAATTTTCTGTAATGTAGACATAGCTATTGGCTTAATATTCCTTCTACCAAGTACACTTCCTATTGAGATGACGTCAAAGGACTTTGCAGTGTGGACAGACCCATAAATCTACCTAGTTTCAAACTGAGATGAAGATCTCCAAACTCAAATTCGGTATAGGTCATGAACAGTGCAATGAATCACATTCTCCAAAGGCATTTGACCGGACTGCAAATTATTTCCATGTTTTGTAGATGCAGGCAGACTGTATAAGGAAACTTCGTCCCTTTTGCCTATAATCCCTGGGAGATGATGTATGGCCGTCCTGAGCACATGTAGCATGTAGAATACTGGATCCTGACTTTAGTATATCTCCTGGACTACAATAAGTCCACTTTTGTCTGATCTGTGTTAAAACTATATTCAATTTTCAAGAACTATTTTAAAGTGCCTACTACGTGCCAGAGACTTCAATAGGAGGGCTAAGAGGAAAAAAATCATCATTGACTTTTTTGTAACCAGTTGAAAACAATAAGTAACAGAGGCAAAAAGTCAAGCAACAATGCTGTGTTTGGGAATTCTCATCTCTTTTGTTGAAAATGACTGAATGGATGGCAGCCTCATTGCAGTTCTTCTCCAGTGTGATGCTTTAGCAAAGTTGGTTGACAGGCACTGCTTAACTTTTATAATACAAAGCAAACAACGATTTTTAAAGAATCAGTTTTCTAGTTGTAAAGAAATCACAGAGCTTATAGAGGGAGAGAGGCAGGCTTGACATTGGATAATCAGCTGTAGTGCCAAATAATGAAATACTAATGTAGACCAAAATAAACCACTATAAAATCTGCCTGTCAGAATAGGAGTTATGTTTGTGCTCTGTAGATATAGAATTAGTCTTTGAATATTTTTTTCCTACACAGACTCCCACAACAGCTGTGGGAGATAGTATCCAGTAAATTTGATGCTGGAATGAGACCATCCAATATTTCCAAAAGAGTTTTTATTTATTAATGTTAAATTATAGCTATATAGGACTTTCTTGTTAATGTACAAATAGGGACAAGATCTCATTTTCCCACCATTCTCTTTCCATTTATGTACTGTGGATGCACTGTAAGGCAGAGAATCTTTAAGTGGGAGACCAAGTCTTACTGACATTAGTATGTAATTGTTTACCATTCACAAAATGGATGATGAAAAAAATTAGTCCACTATTAAATTTATGTAAAATTAATTTTTATTTATTTCCACAAAATCAATTAATGGAAAATGGGAGATTAGAAAATACATTTTTCAGCTTTTCTGAAGGCAATCAAAAATCAGGGGTAAATCCCATCCTCCTTTGTTTCCTTTCTCTGAGGTGAAGGTCCCCTGAGGCATCTGCAACTCATAATATCAATAAGGGTATCCAAACTTTACCTGCACGATGGCCATTTATGTACCTAACCCTGAATTGTACTCCACATCTTTAAAACAAAAATAATACATACATATATACAATGTGCAAAACCCAGAATAATTGAGTTTTAATTTTAATTTTGTTTGAGCCCTTAGCTAGCTGGGTTACCTTGAATAAGGTCTTGAACATGTCTGGACTTCAGATTTTTATTTACTAATAAAGGGGTTCGGTATGTTGTTTTCAACTGGACCTTAGGGTGTCCAACATGTATTTTCATAAAGGTCTAAGGACATGAGCCAGAAGGCAGCATTCACCCATTCCTACCCCAACCAAAGCAGCTCTTCTTCTCTCAGACTCATTTATCCTGACTCTCAAATAAGATTTTGATTGGCAAGTTATTTCTTTTTGACACTAACAAACAATTATAATAGCACTGACTGGAACGATATTTTTCTCCCAGTCACTCTTTCTGGTCTCTAGCTCCTTTATCCACTTTGAGCTACCAATTCCCAAGCATTTCATCTTGCCTTCCTTTCTAGTAAAAAACTAAAGCTTGGTAAAATTTAGCAAGTAGGTGGGTTTCCCTTAAGACGTGATCCAGATTTCACTTGCGTAGGAAGTCATGAAAAGCTGTCCAACTCTTGGAAAAGAATCATTAAATGCAGCAAGATAGCTTTAGAGATTTTATAGTGGCTTATTTTAGTCTACATTAGTAATTCATTTTTTTTGGCATATCAGCCCCCACTAATGTCAAGTTGTGCTCTGGGACTTGTGCAAAATAGATCACACTTAAGCATATTTTCCAGCTTTTGTAGCAATACAGAATATTTATGTTGGTTTGTGTCCAGTCATATACACAGCTGAAAAAATATCTTTTTCTGCCTTATATACTATTAACTATCTGCCCCCTGACAGATACAGAGTTCGTTTTTCAGCTCCATCTTCTTCCAGTTTTCTAAGACCTATGCCAGTGATAGTTATATATCATTGATGTAATGTCTCATGCCATTGGGGGGTTCCTGATTTTCTTCCTTCTTCACAAATGGCTTCATTTGCTTTCAGTGCGAACATGAATTGATACTTTGAATTATTTCATGTATTTTATTTTGCTATCCTCTGATCACAGATAACCTTTAACTTGGCCTCTTTATTAATTCCTTGGATTACTTCATTTCCATGTAGATGACACTCAGATCTACACTCTACTCCCGACTTCTTAGCTAATAGGTTCTAACCGCCTATTTCCATCTGGCTCCAGGACACATAGATTTTAAACATTTCAAATTCGCCTGCCTCCAGCTAAATTCATTCATCCTCATTCCTCAGCTTCACACCACTTCTTTTTTTCTCCCTCAGTCTGTTTAAATCTGTCAGTGGTGCCATAGGTTTTCAAAGATCCTTTGCTTCTAGGAAAGCGTTTTTAGATTTTTTTTCTCTAAAAGCTATTATGTCTCTTATTCAGATTTAATAAAATTAACAAATAAATATGCTAGAACAACATCACCAACTGAAACAATGATAGGAATCTTCTTTTCAGCGAATATTTATTTTCTTCCTTGCTTTCTTCCATATCCTGTGGATTGAAGGAAAAGTTGGAACCTACTGCCTTAAAAATCCAAATTGACTGCTGTTTCCCAGTACCTTCTTCTTCTAATTTGTCACCATGTTTTATTTTGTTTTTCTCTACAGACTCTGGAGGGTTGTGTGTTTGTTTTTATCTTTTTAATTACCTTTTACATCCTTATCCTATTGGTTCTTATTGGTAGCTCTATTTTCCAGATTCCTGTAGCTCTTCATTTATACTATACAACTGATCACCTAGTTTTTTTCAAATTAGATTTCAAATGGATTAATTTTGTCTTCAAGACAATAAGTATTTTAAGGAATTATTTTCCCTTCATTCATCCATCCATTTAGATTATTTATTGAGATTACCATAAGCCAGGCACAGTGTTAAGCACTAGAAATATAAGTAGCTAAATCAAATAAAGTTCCTGCTTCCATGGCAATAGTCTGGGTTCCCCAAATATAGCAAACCTTGTATTTGGAGCATAAAGAATATACCTTTAATGCTTACCAAAGAGTTGAAAGGAAACTCTGTAAATGTCTTTCTATTTTTCTAAAATGAAATCTTTCTATTTTATTTCCATAAACCTCTCTGTTAGGATCAATTAAGTCTAAGGTAACGGTTCTCAACTAGTTTATTTTATTGGCTTCTGCCTCATTCTCACTCCCACCCCCAGTCACATTTGGTAATATCTAGAGGCAATTCTTTTTTTTTTTTTTTTTTGAGTTGGAGTCTCACTCGGTCGCCTAGACTGGAGTGCAGTGGCCGCTCCCGGCCACCGAAGCCTCGACCTGCTGGGCTGCGGCGATCCTTCTGCCTCAGCCTTCCAAGTAGCCGGAATTACAGGCATGCGCTACCACGCCCGGCTGATTTTTTTTTCTTTTTTTATTGTAGAGATGAGGTCTCGCTGCCCAGGCAGGTCTCGAACCCGCGGGCTTAGGCAATCCACTCACCTCAGCCTCCCAAAAGTGCGGGATTACAGGCTGAGCCACCGAGCCCGGCAGAGGCAATTCTTGTTTCAATTGGAACTGGGAAGAGGGGAGTTACTGTCATGTAGTGGGGATAGAGGCAGGAATATTATTTAACAACCTGCAGGATAGACTTCTACAATAAAAAGTTATCCATCTGAAAATGTCAATAGTGCTGAGATTAAAACTCTGGTCTAAGATACTGAGTTCACATGAATTTATTGTGTTAAACCAACTACGTTAGTTGTTCCATGTGTTATGTGTTCTTAATTTTTATTTTTAGCTAAAATTATAAAATAGTTTTAAAAATTCCATTCTTTGAGTTTCTTTACTCTTAAATCTAGGCACTACTGAAATTATTACCCATGAAGCATAAAAAAAAAAAAAAAAAAACAGATTCTTTTGGATGTAGAGTGTTCAGGCTGAAAATAATAGAACCCTGACAAAACTAGCCTAAACAATAAAAGGATGTAACTTTTCTGGCCTTACTTTAATCAGCACACAAAGTATGTTGGTTCCACTTTGGGGCAATTTAGTAGATTAATGTTGAAATCAAAGATTTAGGATCTTTCTATTGTTCTACTCCTCCATGTTCATCGTGTCAACTTTATTCTCAGAGAACTCTTCTTTTAACTGAAAAATGCCTGACATGGTTCCAAGTAATTTTTACCTCTATGTAGATGAAAAATACTCAGTGGAAGAAGTGGGACTGTTTCCTTCTGTGAATATTTATTTAAGAACAAAAAAAAATTCTCAAAAGATCTGTCTTGTGGCATTGTTTAGAAATGAGTCACATACCCATCCCTAACTAATCTTGGGCAAAGGACTGTGATTTTCTTAAACTAATTAGAATTTATACATGAGTTACATGGGAGATGTGTGGACATTTGAACAAGGTTGCAGCCCTGCCAGAAAAGGAGGGAGGATAAAGCTGTTGGGAAAGAAGTTACATACGGGCACCCATTTTACAGGTGAGATACACAGTTGAAGCCCTGACGACTTCTTGTTGTCATAAGTCCCATTGCCCTTAGCAGTTTGACCTCATTCCAATGCAATAATTACCTTCTGTTTCCCTATAAATTTCTACAGCTTAATGTAAAGAAATTACTTTTTTTCCTTCTTAAAATGCATACGAACAGAATATCTTTCTCCCCTGGATGTGACAAACAGGGTTGACACAAGGGCGAGGTGAATAAAGTGCTTTGGTTACAAAATTTAAAGAGGCACACTCAGACTTTAACAGTGCCTACACTTTTGTGTCCTACCCCCCCCATTTGATTCACCCTAGTTCAGCCCTGCTGACTGTGTTTTTATATGAGCCTTAATTTGTAGTATAGAGAGTTTTTAAATATTTGAGACTAGTCTTGAGAAAATGTCATTCATCCTGCAATTGAATTTTTTTCTTCATGAAATAGCATTAAGATACCTTCCAAGCTTTTGGAAGGACAATCCTGGCCATTATGTGTATAAGAAAATATGACAACAGTTTTTTGAGCCAGCAAAACTTGGTTACAAAATGATTTTAAAAATACTTTTCTCTTGAAGTCCTGACATGATCAGCACTGGGCGTGACCCAAAGATAGAATGAAGAACATGAATGAATGACTGTTTCCTTAGCAACAAGAACCATATGCTTCCTCTAAAACAAGAAACCAAAATAAACTGTTCGCCTCCATCTTTCTTTCCACTAGTTCAGTGGCTTAACATTTTACTATTTATTCAACCAATACTATTAAAATTTTATTATTTATTCAAGCAGTATTTATTGAAGATGTACCATATGCAAGGCACTCGTTACATTTTAAACATTTACCTAGGACTTCTTTTACTTATTATCCATTCAGCTACATTATTAGATTTGTAGGCAACACAATAATGCAGGTATTTACTAAAAACAATGAATCTCTACTCTGGCTACATATAACAATCACCTAAGCAGCTTTCAAAAAGCAAAGATGCTTGGGCTCCAACATAAGATAATTTGGTAGCTCTCACTCAGCATCGGTATTTTTTAAAGGCCCCTTCCCCACCCCCGCCCCCATAATTGTAATGTGCAGCTAGGAGTGAGAATCACTGCCCTGAGAAAATTTATGGCATTGATAAATCAGCTAAACAATTTGAATTACATCAGTTGGAGATTAGAGTTTATAGAAAATTTCAGAGCATGTAGTTCAAATTTATTCCTGATTTACTGTTTTTCAGGACAAGGTTTTCAACAAACTAATAAATCAGGGTGCACCAATTAGTCAATCTCTAAGTTTACCTTGGGTTTGGGGTAGAAAAAGATGACTGCAACAGATTCCGGCCCCACCCAAAAATCTGCTACCCCACAGACTTCAGGAACTCTCTAGGAAAAGAACAAATCCAGAAGCTCTGGCCTTAGCTATGTTCCAATTGGAAATGCACCCCAGATGCCTCAGAGAAGAGTTGGCCTGGGTCTGCTGTCTGACTTCTAAGGCTAAGACTTACAAAACTGCCTGACCTGCCCAAGGTCATGTTCCAGAAAGTTTAAGAGTTTGGGGAAAACTTGGTCTTTCAGTACTAATCCAGAGTGTGGGCCATGCATTGAATGGAGACCGATAAGACTCTTAATTCTCAAGCAATTGTTGTTGTTTTAATACTTGTAAGTTAATAAGAGACAAAAATTATTATCTTTTACAGTTCAGATGCCCAAATGTTAGGAAGCTAATCTTTATTGGGAAGACTTTTTACAGTCATTCATTCATTTATTTTCTTTTCACCAGAGTTTCATAGATTTCTGTCTACTATGGGCCGGGGCCATGGTAAGTGATGAGGTTACAAATATGAATGAATAGTGTGTTGTTTTTGCTCACAAGCACCACACAATCTAGGTAGGGAAGCATACAGATATACAGTTTGATGCATGTGTGAAAGAGGTAAGTTAGGGGGCTATGAAAATTCCAGGAAATTACACATCAACCAGCATTGGAGGATGGAATTGGAAAATAACAACTCAGTTAAAGCTTAAAAAAAAAAAGCAGTAAGTAGGAGAGATAATATACTAATTTAATTCAATCTACTATTAGAAGGTAAGCTACTAAAAAGCATAGTAGATGAAAAACGAAGAAGGAGTGTTATGGATGGATGGAGAACATTTTGAATTTACCTAGCCCAACACATATTTATTAAGCTTATAGTATTGAGAACCAAATGAGCAAAAAGATAAAAACAATTGATTTAGGGACTTAGTCCCTATTTGTCTTTACTCAGCTTGTATTTAGTGGAAAAGGCACTTAAAAAGTGATAATGATAATAATTAAAATAATAATGATAAAAACAACTTTTAGGTGCTCTAAAAACTTTATACCAAATTATGGTTTATGAGATAACAACATTGGACTCACCTAGAAACTTTTAGAAGTGCAAGTCCCATTCCATACTTATTAAATCAGAATCTGCATTTTTAGAAGGTTCCCAAGAGAAGTGTGTGCAAACTCAAGTGTGAGAGAAAACAATCTGCAAAATGCCAAATACCACACATAGTTTACCTTGAAATTACACAACAGCCTTCCAAAGGAGTTACCAATTTGCACCCACCTTTGTTATCTGACTATTTTGAAGCTTAACTCGGTAAGAAATGTGCCCAAGTAGCACAGGTAGTAAAGTGGTAGAGATGTTTGCATCATAGCACATTGACTTTCAATTTTGTGTTCTATTTGTCTGTGAATAAAATACTCTTAAAAGGTTGACCAGACCAGCAACATCTTGATAGCTGGTTTGGATTAATTTTATAACTATCAAAGGTCAGAAGTAAGTCATCTCTTTCTTCAATGACCACAGCTGTTCATCTGCATGGTCTCACTAAGTTATACTGAACTTAAAAGACTATGGAGATGTATCAAAGGCTCCATGAGCCTTGTGAACAGTGATGTGTCCATTTACTTCTGCACCAGAGTCTTACTATGGGTTTTGAGAGGTAATTCTCTGCTAAATCATCCCCAATGATCAAAATTCTACGGTAGATTTCATGTGCTATGGGAATTCTTGGGTACTGCTGGGCCTGTCCTATTTAATACCTGAAGAATAGTTTATCTTTCTTTCTTCAGTTTGTTGAGTTAGTCCCAGATAATAAGCAACATCTGAAATGGCCACTGAAAATTCTATCAGCTGCTGGAATAGAGGTGGAGAAAGGAGGAAACTACCACGTGGCAAAGGAAACACACACACACACACACACACACACACACACAATTTCAAGCAATTCTTCAGCTAGTTTCAATCAGTTGGGTAATAAATTCTTCCAGCTAAAATCAAGACAAAATGGTTTTCAAAAATGTCTTTTCAGTCCATGTTTACAACCTTAAAATTTAGTTTTCCTGAGGTCTTTTCAAATTCAAGAGGTGACATGCGGGAAAAATATGTCAAATTCATTTGTTTGCTTTTAAAAAGACAAGACAGCTCTCACCCAGTCTGGGTGATTTTTTTCAAGTTTGTTTCTAATGGCAACTTAAAAGAAAGATGACTGTAATCAAGGAAGAGACATGGCAAAATTATATTGTGAAATAACATGTTTTATCCCTTGGAGGCTTGGAGGAAGTTAGGCTGAATATCTAAATAATTGCTTTAAAGGCTACACCATCCCATTGTACACATGAACCATGTAGAGGGACTTTTTCTATTATAATCACAGTCCCCTGTAGTTAATATCTCTCTCTTCCATCTGGGTTTGCTAGTAACATTGATAAAGATGTAGCTGAATATTTCCTTTAACAGAAAGACTCAAAAAGGTTTGATTTGCAGGGTATTCCACTGGTACCAGATTTTATTAAATTGCTTTACTTCTTCAGGGTTAAAAGAGACCACTTGCATTTTCTAATATGGGGATATTTCATAGGTGGTTGATAAAGCAATTCATTACATTAAATTTTTTTCTTTTTTTTTTTTAACAATGGAACTAATATGAGAATGGCTATCAAGATTATCAAGTCCTCAGACAGGTGATCTGCTGGGAAAATCATGAAAAAGTGTGGAATTTTAGAATTTTTACTTCTCTTTTGTGTGGTCAAATATAATTAACAGTGTTCAAAAAGATATATGGCTGTTATACAAGTATGGCAAACTGGGCAAATTTGTACCAATCTAAATAGATTGTAGTGGCTGTGCTGAGTTGTGTTGATGATTTTAAACTATTTTAGAACTCTGAGGAAAACTATTTCAGAACTCTGAGGATAAGAGCTCAGGGATCAATTAGTGATCTCTGCCATAGGCAACTGGGGTTAGGGGTGGAGTAGGAGTGGTTATCCACATGCTAGACTATTTGCCGTATCTGACCTAGGCTCTTGTTCCTCATAGGACCACTGAGCACTATATATACTTTCACTTTTCTAAAAAGCTTTTGCATTATTATCCGAATCATGCTCTTCTCACTCTTTGCATCAATAAGTAAGGAAGCCATCAGTAACTTCGCAAGAAATAAGTTGATGGAATCTGTGTAGTGAAATAAGATTTAATTATTTTACTGAGCTTATACCTAGGAGAGTTTGGAAAGCTTTTTATGTACCTATCGTTATACATAAATCCTAAATATCTATCATTTTTCATGGAAAAGAAAAATTTATTTTGAAGAAATTCAAATAAGTCCGTTGGATGATACAATTGAAATGAAATAAATCTTCTTTTCTCACAGCATCACAACCAATTTTGGTAGAAATGGAGTAACCAGGGATACAAATTATCAACTGATGTGGGTCAGGCAACTAGCTGGCCATGAAAAGAGATTTTTAGCTGCATTCAAAAAATAAAGTCTACAAGTGACCCCAGAGAGAACAAAGTAAGTAGTGTCTACCAGAGGACTGACAGGGGTGATGGGGTAGGATGGGGTAGGTAGGGTAGGGAAGGTGTTGGCTAATGGTTAGAATTCAGGAGCAGGGACAGTTTTTTCAAATCCTATGACTCTTCAAGACTTTGATTTCTACCTTTTAGGCCTCTGCTATCAGTTTCCTTGCCATTTGTGGCCAACCACTAAGGTAAAGCTAAATGTTTTAGATTTTGGTTATAGTTGTATACCACCTCAGGGAACACATATCTGTAATAGTTAAAGTAGTGTTAACTGATATAAAAAATAAACCATATCTCAGTGAATTTATTCAAGATTTTTTTCTCATTCAGTTAAAATTCAAATTGGCAATGGAACGATGTTACAAATCTTTTCTGTCCACATTCCATTGTTCAGAATTCAGGCTCATGGCCACACCCAAACAAGTAAGGCTGGGATACATACATAGTCTAGCTGTGTGACTAGAAGGAAAGAAATCAGGTTGTGCCAGTCTAGCCAGCCTGTGCCACAGAGGTGTAGTCGGTTTGCTTTAACCAGCTAACATATATATGCAGAGGATGCAAAAAATGCATACACATTTTAAGAAAGGAAAAAAATATACTAAAATTGTAGATGAATACAAGTCATGTTTGGCTTCTGCAGTTACAAGAGGTGTTAACTCTTGGACATGAAGACTCATCTTAATATCATGCCAAAGAATTAACAGGCGATTCCTGAGTATCCAAATGCAATCTCGACTACAGTTTGCCTGAGGGATATCAGGTCTAGTCAGGAGCAATAGAGATGTAGCAAAAATGTTAATTAGAATTGAAACATTTTTTAAACCTATTTCCTCCCCCCATTATGTATTCCTCTTTCTCCTTCCATTTCTCTTCCTTTTATGCTTTCTCCTATCATATACCAGAAACAAACCCTTGAGGAACGCCGTTTGTTTCCAGGTGGCATAACTTTGGAATATCCTGAGAACAAAATGCAGAAAACCTGGCACTGTGACCACAACTCTTATTTTGACAGAACCACATACATGGATGTGACTTGGAATGGATCCAACATATAGCAAACCAAATAGTTTCATAATTCTCCATTTGAATCAGCTCAGTTCCTCCAGCATATTATAGAATGTGTCATGTCCTGATGGAAGCTAATAGATGACTTGGAGCATCCCAGGACTGTATTTGTCATAGTCCACAGGATTCAGAAGAGTAAGATTTACTTAAATGATGCAGTAAGTAAAGCACTGGTTGATTACACTTCTGACTATCAGTTATAGGACAAATCAGTTTTGAATTGACATCACACTGTCGGTATGAATGAGCTCATAAGATATGTAATACTTAATACTTTTTGTGAATATATTATTACTTAGGAATGTTCATAATGTTTTCTAGCAATTGATTTTGTCATTCTTTGGGATATTTATTTATTGAGAGATTGAAAACTGGATTCTTTTTTAGTTGACATCTCGGACTATATGCAGGCCCTAGAGTTGTTTTAAAAATGACCTTGAACTTCCAATCCCTGACCAAAATCGAAGTGAGTGTACACTGGAGATTTATAAGATACAGAAGAGGCTTACTTTATTTAAAAAACATTTTTAATAGTTTGCTTTTGGAAAGTAAAACTTAAAACATCTTGTCAAATACTTCTATGATGAATATTAAAAATACATTTGTATTTCAGGGTAGATTTAAACCATATGTTATTTTTTGCTTCCATTTAGCACATTAAACTACTATTTTTCAAGAGACAATCAATATTCAGAAAACCACAAGAGCACCCTCTTAAAAATAGTTTCCTATGTTTCTTCTTTTAGCATAAGCTGTCACTCCCCCTCCCCACCAACCTGCCATCATTGAGCACACCTGGAAGGGTTTATACTTAACCAAAACTTCGAATTTATAAAACTGAAATCATTTCTAGACTTGGCAAGTTTTTATTTGTTTGACTGAGAAGTGAGTTAGAAGTTAGAATACTGCCTTAAATTTCTTTTGGCCAGTTTTCTTCTGGGTTTTTCCATTGATTTAAACACTTAGAAGATTAGATATCAAGCAGCATTTATTTAAGTATTTTAAAACAGTGCCAAAATAAAAGATAATCATTTTGTAATCAGTATGCACAGAAGAGAAGAAGCAGCAGTAAAGCAGTTGCTGCATGTTTGCTGACAAAATATTTAATCCAAACATTTAATTTCAATCTGCTACTGTTCTCAGTCAGTATAATTACTTTAAGCAAATACCACGTTCGAAAAAATGGTCCCAGCCACTGAAATGTAAATAATACAATATAATCACCATTACACTCAAATTCATATACTATAATTTATTTGGACAAATTTCATAAACATGGGTGTAATAATGTTTAAATTATTATAAACATGTGGATATAGACCATACTTATAGGAGCTATTTTATTCTTTCTTGTTGGCTGCATACACCAGAAATAAAGAGTTACTGAACAAGGGCTGGAGATTGTGGCTCACACTGGTAATCCCAGCACTTCAGGAAGGTAAGATGGGAGGATCACTTGAGGTCAGGAATTCAAGACCAGTCTGGGCAACTAAAGAGAACCCCATCTCTACAAGAAAAAAAAAAAAAGAATTACTGGACAAGAAAAATCACATGGATCTTCTTAAAATATTAACAGGGATAAACAAAATTAGTTTTTTTTGTCATTATGTCAAATAAAGTATATAATCTTTAAGAATTAGCAAAAGTATTTATCCAATATGCATAAGGAAAATATGTTAAATGTGGTATGTTAAATATAATAAATATATTCAAACTTAAAGTGTCTACAAATACAATAAATTGTTTTAAAAACAGACATAGTCTCTCAAAAAAGATCACCATCAAAAAAAGCATGAACTGATTTTTAAGAATAAGAATCAATGTAAATATGACAGTATGAAAAATAGATGAACTATCCTAGAGCAGGACCTTTATTTTTTTATCTTAGTGTCCTCAGTATTTACAAAATGCTTGAATCTTAGATAATGAAGTTACAGGACATACTCATTATGGTACCCAGTCTGCCCTCTCAGCCATCCTTGCTGTATCTGTCTTACGCACCATCCCCACTCAGGCAAACTATTTGAGAATTCTTTGTGAAGAGGAGGTCAACAATTGGACAAGGGTGACAAAGCTCTATTTATTAGGCCATTCAAGAACTCATGTGGCAGTCTAATAAATAGAGCTTTTTACACAGAGCTCTGAACCAATCAGATAAGATTCTTCTAAACTTAACTAAAATAACGATTGATAAATATTTGTTTAATTAATATAGCATATTTTAAAGATCTAATTAAAACTAAAACTATTAAATTATTCTTATTTTGATATCTGAGATTTGTTTCAAAATAATGCTAATAATCAAGCAAGTAATTCAGATGAAGCAAGATTGGGCATATATTGTTAATTCTTTTTTTTTTTTGAGTTGGAGTCTCACTCCGTTGCCCAGGTTGGAGTGCAGCAGCATGCTCACAGCCACCCCAACGTCAACCTGCTGGGCTCAGGCGATCCTTCCACCTCAGCCTTCCAAGTAGCCGGAACTACAGACACTCGCTACTATGCCCAACTAATTTTTTGATTTATTGTAGAGATGAGGTCTCGCCAAGGTGCCTGGGCTGTTCTTGAATCTGTGGACTCAGGAAACCCCCTCACCTTGGCCTCCCAAAGTGCTGGGATTACAGGCTTGAGCCACCGTGCTCGGCCTGTTGTTAATTCTTAAAGCATGGTGGGTTTACAAAAATTTATTTAGTTATTCCATTTTATACATTTTAAATAATTTTCCATAATAAAAAAAAACTTGATTTTTATGCCTAGTATCAGCCTTAGACCCCAGCAATGTAGGGGTCTTTCTCTATAATCCATTGAGTATCTGTTGGTATGGCATTCCAATATCTCCCAATATTACCTCTGCTTTTGTGCTTCCTTTTATCAGTCTGTGGAGTTAAGAGGACTGGATCAATGTTTTCAGCTGCCTGTAACAAAATACCTAACTAAATGTTTACTGTATATACAGTAAAGTTCTTTATTTATCTCAAAATGGGATAACCAGAGAAAGATATTTCTAGAGGCAAACACCATGAAAGACATCTTACTGTCTTTACACTTTATCATCTCAATGATACGTAGTAAAAATTTAGACCTCATAAATTAAACTTGTATCAGCCTCCCAAGATGACAGTCAAAATTCCTGTTATCACAGTGGACAGCATCAGATAAAAGAAGAACGATATTTTCCCTATGTTTCTCTTTTCTCTAAACTCTTTCCCATAAGACCACAGCAAAAATCCCACAATGTCACATTGTCCAGTGACTAGACACAAGAGAGACTGAAAAATTAGTATTTGCCATTTTCAGCTTGTACAATCAAAGGTTGTACAGCAGATAACATGGTGGAACTGCATTCACACTAGATCTCAGTGAATGGCACTAACATGGCATCTATATCAGTTCTTACAGTCACAATAATGCTGGCAAACAAACAGCCACAAAACCTCAGCTGTAGTCAATAGACTTGTCAAAGTACAGTTCTACAGGGCACAGTTCATAAACGGTAGACTTGACTGATGTCATTTGACCTCATTCATTCATGATTTCATGGTTAGCTGCTGATGAACAAGTTAACTTGGCTGATCTTGATTGGGCTGCTCACATGGCTAGTTTGGCTAAAAACATTGACTCATTCCTCAGGTATGATCAAGTGTTACTTTTTAACAAAATCTTGTCTGACATTCTTTATTAGAACCAATCTAATGTCAGTTATCATTGTAATGTAAACAGTCCCTTTGTAGAATGGTCCTAATAAAAGGTCTTTATTAACTTTTGTGCCCTTTTAAATAAATTTTATATTTTGAAATAATTGTAGAAATACTGATGAGTTATAAAGATAATGCAGAGAGTTCCCATGTATTCTATAGCTAGCTTCCTCTAATGGTAACATTTTATGTGACACATTTATGAAAACTAAAAAATTCACATTGGTATTATACTGTTAACCAGTATACAGACTTTAGTTCATCAGTTTTTCCAGATTTAACTGGTTTTTCTATCATGCACTTTTTCTGTTTCAGGACCCAATGCAGGACACCATGATGCATTTACTTGCCAAGTCTTTTTAGTCTTCTCTAATTTTTGAAATTTTCATAACCTTTTCCTATACTTCATGGCAATGCCAATTTTTGAGATTTCTGGTCAGGTATTTTGTAGAATGTTCTTCAGTATAGATTTGTTTAGTATTTTCTCAAGAGTAGACCAGGATTATGAATTCTAAGAAAGAATATCACAGATATAACATACAATTTATTTTATTTTATTGTATTTTTAGAGACAGGGTCTCACTCTGTTGCTCAGGCTGGAGTGCAATTGCCTAGTTATAGCACTGCAGACTTGAATTCTTGAGTTCAAGCAATTCTCCTACTCACATTCCCAAAGTAGCTAGGATTAGAGGCACAAGTCATCATGCCAAGACTAATTATCTTAATTTTTGTAGGGCCAAGATCTCACTATGTTGCTCAGGCTGGTATCAAACTTCTGGCTTCAAGTGAACCAACTGCTTCAGCTTCCCTAAGCCCTGTGATTATAGGCATGAGCCACTGTACATGACCTGCGATGTACTTTTATTGCATCATATCAGGGGATACATGCTATCATTATGACTAATTACTGGTGATGTTAACTTTTATCACTTAGATAATAATACACTGCTAAGTGTTTTCATTGTAAAGTTACCACTTTTTTTGTCCCATACTCCATTAGTTAGAATTGATCCACTAGGTCCAGCCCACATTCAAGTGGAAAGGAGCTAAAATCCACGGACAGGTATCCACAGATATGTAAACATATGTTAAAACCCCCACAGTAAATAAATAAGTATTTTGGGGAGATACTTTATGGCTATGCAAAGCTTCTCCTTATAGTTGTTCCCACTAATTTTAGCATTTATCCATGGATCTTGCCTGCAACAGTTATTAATCTGATGATCTCATGGTGATTTATTGTTTTTCCTTTGTTCATTTCCTCTATATTTATTATGTTATATTCTTCTTTTTAATAAGGAGGAACTGTCCTTTCTTTCACTTATTTATTCACTCATTTGTATTCATATGGTCCATGAATATTCATTTTATTCTTTGAATAATAATTCAATTTATTGTGCAAATTATTTCAGATTTGGCCAGTGGGAACACTTCCAAGTAGGCCTCTGTGTCGTTATCACAACCCTGCTATCCACCCAGACCATCATTTTAAAAAATATTTTCTGTATAGCTTTATATTGTGATTTTTAAAAACTTAATTGTTTGCATAATATATGTAATTGCATGATATAAAATATAAATATATGTGGAGATTAATAATTTTATTTTCTTCTTTCAAATTTTTAAACCTCTGTTTTTTTCTCATGCTTAATTGTATTGGCTAGTATCTCTAGTATCTTTTTAAAAAATAGTGGGAGTAATGGCCATTTTTTTCATTTTCTTCTGAACTTAGTAAAAATGGTTTTGTTCTTTCCCCATGTATACACAATTCTGTTGTTCAATTGATATAGATACATCAATCATGTTATGTTCATATTTATCTATTCTCATTTAATTGATTGCTTTGTGATGAAGTTGTTGAATTTTATAAAATTCATTTTCAGCATCTTTTATGATATTCTTCATATGTCTATTATTATTTTCATCAAATTATAAGAAGTTTTGACTGACACTTTCTTCATCTTAGCATAATATGTCAAATAAACATTTTCATACAATTTAGTCACAACCATCAGCAAGTAATATAAAGTGGTTATAAAACTTTAAGCCATTGATCAAAAAGAAGATAATATTTCTATGATGTTAGCATATGAATAATGAATTCAAAAACTGATCAAATAGATTGTATGATGAATATCTTGCATTCCTTTAAGCAACTTATTTTAGTATTAATGCATCTTTATAGAATTGCTGGATTCTGTTTGCTATTATTTTATTTAGTGTTCATTTTGAGATATGTGTGTGTGTGTGTGTGTGTGTGTGTGTGTGTGTGTGTGTGTGTATTAGTATCTCCAGTGGCAAGTGACTTTGACATGTAGCTATATTTTGGGAGAAAATATTTATTTTTGTCTGGTTTAAATACCAATGCTCTGTTCATTTAATTTAAAACAAATCATTGTTTTCTGGTGTATGCTTTTGAAAAATGTATTGCCAAATAATCTGCATTTCAAAATTCTAGTAGAATTTCCCTATAAAATTATTTAGGTAGTTCTTTTTTTAAAATTAGAAAATATAGCTTATATAGAAAGTAAATTGGAGACTGAGAGAGATAAAGAGGGGGTTCCCCTCCCCAAGGGAGTGGAGGGGGCCAAAGCTTAAGAAAACATGGCCAGGCCATAGCTCAAAGAACACATGGCCACATCGTCACTTAGCAAGGCAATGGCTAGACAGTTCTTCATGGAATGACTTTGACAAATATAGTTTCTCAATTTCTGTGATTATTTCTTTCTTTTTAATTATTTTATGTTTCTACACTGTCTCATTTTTTGATTAAGTTAGTTAGTACTTTGTGTGTGTGTGTGTGTGTGTGTGTGTGTGTGTGTGTGTGTGTGTGTGTGTGTCTGTGTCTCATTCTGTCACCCAGACTGGAGTGCAGTGGCACAATCATGGTTCACTGTAGCCTTGAACTCCTGGGTTCAAGTGATCCTCCCGTTTCCACTTCCCAAGTAGCTGGGACTACAGGTATCTGCCACCATGCTTGGCTATTTTTTTTTTTTTTGTAGAGACGAGTCTCATTATGTTGCCTAGTCTGGTACCGAACTCCTGGGCTCAAGCAATCTTCCTGCCTTGGTTTCCCAAACTATTGGGATTATAGGTATAAGACACTGTCTGGTCCTTTATCTCTTTATTTTCATAGCATTAGAAATATCTTACCATTCTAAATCATAAATTTCTGCTTTCATTTTAAATAATTCTGCATTTCTTTTTTCTCTTTTAGATTTTAAATCTTTTTTAAAAATTAAATAATTTATATGATTTAAGACAATAAATTTTCTTATGTGCTCTGTTGTAGCTATATTATACAAATTCAGATATTTACTGTTTTCAATATTATTCAATGTTTTAGGGTATCATTTTGACTCATTTATTTTATTTATTTTTGCTGAATTAAATGTTTTTTGAGACTAGAATTATGGCCTCTGCATCTTTTGATGAATTTCCCTGATATGACTTTGTCCATCAGCTTATTTTCAAGTTTTTTGAAAGGCCTTGTTTTAGGAACATGTTCATACATAGTTAGATTAGCTTTGGGAGCCAACCTGAAAAATCTAATCAAAGAAAGTGGAGTCATGGAGGTACACTGAACAGATCTCTCATCAAGACAGAACCTGCTGCCAGGAGTGTAGTTACTCACTGCCTCTGCCTGCCATACTTTTGGGATTCACTGCAGCCCACACAACAACACCATGTCCTTTCCATGCTGCTCCCTGCCAATGGCTGACATAGCCGGGAGAATTCTGCTCAACAAGGGACTACCTAAGGACCAGTCTTTACTGGGAGTTACCGTATATCTAGATAAAATTTTCTACATTGCAGTCTAAAGTGTTTCTTGCCCAATCCTATTTCCTTTCCTTCCATGAATAGGTATCTGACCTACATCATGGCTTGGAGGTTCTCACTGCTTATTTCTGTGGCCCTTTAACTTTCACTAGCATTTTCCCTAGTAAGTCTCTAACACTTCTATTTCCATCATAGCATTGACTTCCTTGAGGACCTCAGTTGACAATGAATCCCTTTACCTTGATCAATATGCCAGATAATTTGTTTTCAAATCTTTCTAGTTTTCTACCAGTTTATGCTTCTCTCTCTCTGTTGTGCAGGAATTCTATCTTACATTTTTGCTTATGATCTTCCTTTATAAATTTATTTATTTTAAATAAATAGCAGAATGGTCATAATTTTCATCTGCTTCATTCACTTTTATATGCTGCTAAGTTTTACTTTCTTTCCACCTTTTTTTTTCTTATGGTATTATTCCATGGCTGCTGTGCTGGTTCATCTTTCATTATTCATCATTGAATTTTGTTTTTCTAAGAAAAGCTATAGGCAGAAATTCTCTCTCTCTCTCTCTCTCTCTCTCACACACACACACACACACACACACACACACACACACAGAGAGAGAGAGAGAGAGAGAGAGAGAGAGAGAGAGAGTCTGTGTTTCTCTGCTTCTCTGTGTTTCTCTCTGTTTCTCCCTGTCTCTGTTTCTCTGTCTCTCTGTCTCTGTCTCTGTCTCTCTCTCCTTTCTCTCTCCTCTCTCTCTCCTTTCTCTGTCTCCTTCTGCTTCTCTCTCTGTTTCTCTGTCTCTTTCTCTGTCTCCCTCTGTCTCCCTCTGTCTCTCCGTGTTTGTGTGTGTGTGTGTTTCTCTCTCTCTCTGTTATGTGCCTAACTTGACATAATAGGTTTTAAAACCCAATTTAGCAAATAACCTAACTTAACAGTTGGTTGCAGGCATTGTGACCCAAAGGTATTTGTCTGCCTACTGGCACATAGGCTGAATTGTTCCTTTAAATGTAGCTCTGCTACATTATTCTTTCTGAGGCCCCATTACTTTTGTTTGTTTCTTTTTAAAATCATACTGGGTCTAGGATGTCTCCTTCTGACAGCACTGCACTTTTCAGTTCCTGCAACAGTACTGCAATCAACAAATATTTTATACTTCAGAGTACCTATCTCCCCATGAGAAAGTATACTTTTACTTTATAATCTCGCTTTCTGGTGTGTACTGCCACTATACTTTCTCAGCTTCTCCTCATCTCCTCTCCTCTTTCCTTTCTGTCTAATCTCATCTGCTTTTAAAAGCCTTTATGCATGTTTTGAATCCGCAGTCTTATTGCTATTCTTAAGATGGAGTTTTTAAGTGATTTTGCATTCTCTTTGTTTCTTTTTGTCTAATTTCTAGAATAACTTAAAAAATGCTGACTTAGGAAGCCATGTTCATTCTGGGTATCTTTACCTGAATGTCAGTCTCTCCCATGACAAGGGATTCTCAACTGCAGCGCTATTGACATTTAGGCCACATGATTCTTAGTTGTAGGGGGCTCTCTGCTGCATTGTAGGATGTTTAGCAGCACCCTTGGCCTCTACCCACTAGATGCCAGTTGTGATAACCAAAAATATCTTCACTTATTTTCAAATGTCCCTTTGAGGCACAATTGCTTCCAGTAAAGAATTACTCTACTCTACTAAAAAGTCACTGAGAATTATGACAATGTCTACTTTGTTAGACTTTCTGTTTCTATCACCTAGAGTAGTCTAGCTCATAGTAACAACCCAATATCAATATTTTCATGGTATGAATGATTAATTGAAGAGCATATCATTCAGATTATTTTCCTTTCTTTGGCTCCTCATATATAAGAGAAAATTCCTTGTGATGCATCACGTTTTGACCAACTATGTATCTTTCTCTAGAGAAAATATACATAGAATCATAGTATTCTAGATATGAAGGGTCCTTAGAGATAATCTGGTACAAAGCTCTTATTTTATTGATTGAAAAATTGCGACCAAGATTATCCATGAGTTATTCTTCATCACACAGAGATTTAACAGTAGAACTAGGTTAGAACCCTGGAAATGAACTCTCTACACATCAAGACTCTTCAGCAATACCACAATGTATTATTTAATTCAAAATTGTGCATATTTAGTAAATACTCATTTCATAGAATAAAACTTTTAGAAAACCAAACAAAATCAAATAATGCAAATCTGTGGTTTCACAATTCAAAGAATATAAAGATAATATCATATCAAAACCAAAATGTTTTGACTTAGTGTTTGAAAAAAACTCAAAGCTACTGGTTTTTCCAAAATAGCCAGGCTCGGTGGCTCAGTCTGTAATCTCGCGTCTTTGGGAGGCTGAGGGGAGTGGATTGCTTGAGCCCACGGGTTCGAGACCCGCCTGGGCAACTTGACGAGCCCTCATCTCTACAGTAAATAAAAAAAATCAGCCAGGCGTGGCAGCGTGCGCCTGTAGTTCCGGCTACTTGGAAGGCTGAGGCGGAAGGATCGCCAGAGCCCAGCAGGTCAAGGCTGCGGTGATCGGAAGCAGCCACTGCACTCCAGTCTGGGCAACAGAGTGAGACTCCAACTCAAACAAAAACCAGGATAAAATATAAACGAATATATTATTCAATAGTAAAAACATAGTAAGAAGCCAATAAGTTTTTCTCAGGATCTTTATTATTTTGAAAAATCTGAGCTCTCTTTTTATAAAGCACTAAATTTAGTGTCGCTAAAGGTATTTTTAAAAATGTTTCAGAAGAATGTATAGGAGAGGAGACCCCCAAAAAACCTGGAATTAACTTTTGGAGAGTTAGCCCTTTGTAGTACAGACTTCTCACACTAAGTAAGTGTTCTAGGAACTCATCAGCATATCAGCTAGCATTGTTGTGAGAGGTTGTGTTTGACTTCAGTGATTTTTTTTTTGAGATTCTTTCAAGGGATTTGCCCATTTCATGATCTGCCCACACCGCGCTGAGTGTTCAGCAGTTTTTGACCAAAAATGACTCTCTTGTCCCACCTTCCCTATTCACCCCATCTTGCCCTGAGCAACTTTTTTTTTCCCCAGATGAAAAATGTTTTCAAAGTGAAATGTTTTGCTGATGTGGAAGAAGTGGAATAGAAGATGGCAGAAGTACTAAAAAATATCAAAATTGTCAAGTTCAAAACTGCTTTGAGCAGTGGAAAAGCACTACTCTCCAAGTGGAAAGTACTTTTAACAAGACTGAAGTTTAAACAAGTAAGAGTAAATACATAATTTTTTATAAATAAATTTCAGTTTTTTTGAGTCCCCCCATATACTAATATGTTTAAAATGACAATGAATTATCTTACTGAAAAATACATTAAATTAAAAAATTCAGTTTAAAAACACCAAATACCAAAACAGCTACAGTACTTGTAGAAGTATCGTTCTCTGTTACTGGTGTTGAATGAGACTAAGTTAGGCAAACTGACTAGCATAGGTATGCAGGTAATATGTAGAACCTATAACATACGTCACATGATATATATCATTTACACTTTCCTGCATGAAAGAGTTGGGGCATGAAAATAAAGTTAGAGTCTTCTCAGCAAATAATTGATTTCCTTTGTAATTTCTAAGTCACAGAAATGCTTTTTTTGACAAAATATGTGGGACCCAATAGTTAAACTTAAATCACTGGGTGAAACTACTTATTTCTCATTGATTTATTTGGTTGAAGTAAGTAGTTTGAGGAAACTCACAAAATTAGTCTTTTACTTAAAGTGCTGTATATCAACAATTCCTTAATGACAAATATCAAGACTTGGTTATAAATTATGCCTGTTAGAACATTGCATGTGTAAGAATAAAAACTGCAATATTTCTTTGAACTTCAACTATGATAAAGCTATTGAAGGGTTTGTAAGATGCTGAAAACCCCCAGATATCTTATCAGGCAATAACAATATCAGGGTCAAGGGGAAATGGAGTGTATTAAGGATGAAATGAATAGAAATGGTATGTACTATAAAAATATAGAAATAAAGCTATGAAATATGTAAGATGAAAGTATGGTCAGTATAAAGACAGTTATTGAAAAAAACAACTCAAAAGTTGTGAGCTCCTTGAAGGGAGTAACTCTGTTAGATAACTTTTGGCCTTTGATAATGCGGAAAGTAGGCCAGCGTGTCATAAGCAATGAATAAATGCTAATAGAAAGATTTAATGAATACGCAATTAGGTTGTTATAGAGTTCTGCTACCCTGTTTTCAAAAGAGAAAATGCCTTCTAAAAGCAACTTAATTTTGAAGTTCTTTTACACAAATAATCTTTTATTGTAGAAAAATTAGAAATTACAAAATTACCCCCCAAATTACCCATCTGTTACCTAGATATAACCACTACACTGTTAATATTCAGAGATTTTATTTTAGATATTTTCTTATTACAGTAAAGTTTTGTAAGTGATACAAAAATGATTGAAGAGTTAGAAGAGAAATATGTTGTTTTGAACACCTATTGTCATTTAGTTTTTCAGAGAAAGCTGTTAGATGTGGCCACTGATGAAGGTTTACCTTAAAATTCAAAGGTCAGAAAAGATACTATATGCACTATGCTTTCTCCTTTGGTAGTCTTCCTCAGTGTCCACTATCACAATTATTTTTTTTTTCCTTTGGGGAGAATTTGATCTTACTTGCAACCAAAACCTAGGGGGAAGAGATGGGAGTTGGGGGCTAGAGAGACTATCTAAAAGGATAAGGACCTCTTGGATTGCAAATTCTGATGAAACATAATGTCTTTCTAAAAAACTAAAAGAACATTTACTCTCGCTAAGTAAATCAAATGGAAAACATCTCTAAAAACTTACTGACCTTACTAGTAATTGAAATTAAACAGATTTTACCGAATTTCTTTGTTTTTTATCCCCCCTTTCAGCAAGTCTGTATCTGAAGAATGCCTGAGATCTGTATCACACAGTGCCAGATATTGTAGAGTCAAAAATATGTGAACAAGCACAACCAGAAAATATCAGGCATATGGCAAGAAACACATTTTCATTCATTTTCCAGAGGGGGAAAAATACATTTTAACAGAATGCAAAATATTGTGCTCTGGTTTACTTGCCAAATAGAGAAAAGTGTGAATTTTAGCAAGGAAATCAATGGCTAGTTTAAATTGGGGAAATTTAGAGTAATTGCTTCTATAAGCAAATAATTAGATAGGTTGGATGTTTGGATGTTAGAATTTAAGAGTTTGTTAGGTACTATCTGGTTTTCCTTTTTTCTTGCTGACTGAAAGCTTATTCTTGATGAGTTTTACTTCCATAGAATTTCCAACTTTTGCAAACCAGAAAGCAACAGAGCCAATGCTACATTCATAAAGCTTTATACTCCTCTATTATCTGGAGATTTCTGGGCTACTGTGTATCATTGTGCAATGAAGTACCCTAGATAAAAGATATTAATCTCTTTGTTTACCAGCATCTGTTTCTTTCTAAATAGAATTGTGAGCAACCTCAATATAACTGAATAAGACTGGTTGACATGAAGTGCTAAATAACTCAGCCTGCACAAATTATCAGGAATAATCAATTTTAATTTGTTAACTGGAAACCCAACATCCAATAGTAAAAAGACCAAATGAACTAAGTCCATTTCAAAAGGCTGTCTTGGAATAACGTTACTTCCAGAAAAATTACAACCATAATTCTCAGAAGGGAAGACTTGTCTGTATCATAGGTCAAGCATGTATGTCAAAAATGACTGTCTGAACAGCAATGGGTTTTTTACTTATCAGATTTGTTTACATGGGAAAACAGAGCTCATCTCTTCTGAAACCCAGCACAGAAGAAAAGATGTGACTCTAGGTGTGAGCAGGATAGGAACAAACCGACAAGGGCAGGTATACTTCTTTATTTACTGCTCCCAGCAGGTGTCAGATGCCACAGTTTCTTTGCAACCATCAACACCCTGGGGCTTTTTAGTTCCACATCCAAGGCAAGGAAGAAGGGGGATGGCGACTAACCCCAAGGGATTAGGTACCTGAATCTTATCCCAACTACTAGCAGACTCCAGCTGTGTTTAAATGTTTTTTTGAAGAATTTCTGATGTTCAGTGGTTGCTGATTACTTCCAGATTTTAGTTCTACCCCAGTGGAGATTTGCTACAAAGAGTTTATCTGTTGTTGTTAAATTTCAATCACTACCAAGAAATGTCTTCTCTTAAACCAGTTCCCAAAACATGAATTGTTACAACAGTAAAACAAACAAACAAAACAAAAACAAAGGCTATCTACCCTTTAAAAATACCTTCATCACACTGATGGGGAAGTGAGTCGGTATATCTGGGTAAGACTGCAATATTTGTTTGGGATTTTCATCAAACACTCTCAGAAACTAAGATGTGATTGAAGTTACTGTATCAATGCCTTTAAGGGGCTTGAGTACATTGTCTTGATTCAGTTATATCTAAACTGACAGACAAGATTAACATTTGAAGACGGCATAATAGCCCAACTAGTAAAGAGGTATAATTATTCAGACTTCCTCCCCTCCCAGTTTATTTAGAATCCTTTCTCTCAATAGCAACAAACAAGCAAGCCAAACAAAAACATTATACATACAAAACACCGTGTAGTTTATAATATTTCATTGAAAATTGAATCATGTAGGGACCAAAACAATTTTCTAAGATGATCTATCTATCTATCTAATCTAATCTATCATCTTTCTATATCTATGTATATATGGATGTACGTATGTGTTTATGGAAATGAAATTTAAGGCATATGTACATATATTACATCAGAATCCTCGAAGGAACTTAACTTGACATTTTTTTACTTAGAGATGGCGTTTTAAAAACATCCAGATGCACTAAATAGACCCTTTCATAGTTCAAACTTACACTGAATACCTCTTGGTTTACAAATGCTACTTCCGTCGCTGCTGCGGCTGCTATTTTTAGAATGCTGAGTTGCTAGAGATACTGACTCTTGGAGGCCTGCTCTGCCTGAAGGTTTTCCTCCAGAAAAATTTCTCCATCCTGAATGTCAATCAGGCCTATCAACTGCTTTTCCACTGATGTCCCTTCTCCTCTCAACTACACAGAATACAGTGAGTTAAAAATGTTCCATCTTCTGAAATCGGTGATAATTATTTTTCAAACGAGTATAGACTAATTATGCAACACATGACAAAAGCCAATATCTTTCGGATCTGAAACAATCTCATGCCATAGACAAGACAAGGTGTTTTTTCCCATAAACTTTATCTGTGTATATCATGCCTTAAATCACCCTTTTGCTGACTTTCAGCTATTAAAGGACAAATATTTGACAAGGCCTGATTCCAAGCTTGCAACAAAACTATACTGTCTGAATTACCAAAAAATAAAAATAATTATAATAATAATAAATGGAAGTCATGTCCACAAATCCAAAGTGAAGATGAAAACTGAGGTAATTGAGATAATTATGATCATTCTTGTTTCCCCCCACTCTTCGGTGAAAGGATTCACATAGCTGAGGGAAAAGTGTGGCCTCTTTTTCTAGATCATTGCCTCATTAATCACATACATCTTCAAATGTAGATAAAAATGATCTCATTTAACATTATATCTTGCCATAGCCTCACCCCTTTTCTTGCTATATTCTTAAAGTAGATCGCAGTGTTCACATCTAGATATTGCCTTTTTCATGGCAAGCCTCCCCTAATTAGAGAACCTAGATGGAAAAATGTTCTGTAAGAGCCCACTCCCCCACATAATAAATTCTTAGGATGTGCTATCTGTGATTTTCAGTGTTCCAGTGCTTGAACTGTTCAAGAAAAGAATTGTACCGTATTCCACAAATCGAATCAAAAACTTCTGTACCAGGAAGTACAAATATAGTCTTGCCATTGCAATTTGTCACAGTTTTCTGTGGTTTATAGCTCACTGAAGTAAATTCTCAGAACATGAGTCCTGCATCAAAGAAAAGATAACTTGTTTTTTATTTTTAAAAAATCAAGAGCAGAAATGAGAATGCAATACCCATAACTTCTGCAGGATAATCATCCTATTAATATCAGAATAATCTCATTATTAAATTTTATTTGTATCACATATTGCATTACATAGTGTCTCTAAACATTCAAAAAGGCCAGAGAATCAAATGAAAATTTGTACACATTTAGTTAATGGCAATTATCACCAAATTGAGTACCCGAAGATAGCAATAATGATGAGGATGTGGCATTGACTATCGGGACTCAGACTGGTGAAGAAGGCAGACATTTAAACAGCTAAGTGAGACAGATTGTGAGAACTGCTAAACTCAAGCTAGCACCAGACAGCAATGGGGCATAGACTGGGGGTGTTAAATGGGGAATCATGACTGGTTTTGCAGAAGAGGAGCCACTGGAATCAGGTCTTATAGCAAGAACATGAAACTGACAGCTGTATGAAAAATAATCTTTGGTGGCTAGTGAAGAAATCCAAATCAAATTGACTGTGGTCTGAAACACAAATCCGTTGCTTCATAAATTGAGAAATTTAAGAGTGAAACTGAAGATTAATACCGAAACAGGCAGATTTCTCTCCACTTCTTGTTCTGCTTTTCATTGTACATCCATTTTATTCTCCCAAAACAGCCTCCCTGTGGTGTTGCAACCATGGCCAAGAATTTCTTGTGCTCATACAGTTACCATTTTATGAACAGAAAAGAAGGTAACTTTGCTATCCTTATCTCACTGGGAAACTGCCAGGGGAGGAAGTGGGGAGCACACTACATTAATAAGGGTACCTGATTTCAAACCAGGTGAAGTAGGGACCAAAGAAAGACCCAAACTTTACCTACAATGACCCTTTGTATACCTAACCCTGAACTGCATACCACATCTTTAAACTAAAAATTAAAAAGAGAAAATTTCATGGAAGAAAAATAACAAGGTAAAATGATGTAATCACTTTTAGATTTAAGAATAATGTAATGGGAAACTGCCAGGGGTGGGGGGGTGGCACACTTCATCAACAAGGGTACTTGCATAAAATGAACACCTGTATACCTAACCCCACATCTTTAAAATAATGTTTTTAAAGAAAAAATAATGTTGGTTTCCCAACACATTTTCTTTATCCATATATACCAAACATGAATTGGAATTTGCTTCATGGGCAGTTTGACTGCATGTATTAGAGAATGAAAAATACATATTTGAGTCATTCCTAGAAACTTGGTGCTTTAAGCTAAGGTTCTCCTTTGCTTCCATGACATTTCTTTTAAAAAATAATGTAAAAGATGATAAGAGATTCTTAGTCATTAAATTTAAAAGTTTTTAAAGAAACTATAGGCTTACTGTGTCATCTGCATTTGTAAAGTGTAAAAATAAATTGAAAATGTTTTTAACTTAAAAAGAAAGACTTAAGTTAAAACTCTTAATTGATCCAGCTTGCATCACATGCCTAACTTTCAGAATAATTTCCAGGGCAGAGTATAAAAGGATTTTAGAAAAGGAACAAAAAATGTTTTCTACCACAAAGAAGTTGAAACTAGATTAAGTACTTAAAAATGCTTGTGGTATAAGGAAGAAAAACTAAAAAAGGAGTATAAATAACAGAGCAAGGATATTTGAGGGGTAGATTATGAGAAGATATTGAGCATGAACTAAAGAACTTGAATCTTTTTCTATAGACTATAAGGAAACATAAAATGTATAAGGACATGTCTAGCTCTGTCACAGGCTGTAGATTTTGGGGGTTACTTAGAGATGGGAGGGAAGAGCAGAGAGAAAGAAATAAGAAAGAATCTCAGACTAGAGTCAAGAAAAATAGCTTCTAGTCCCGGTCTGCCATCATCCAGTTTACCGGATTGTGGCAAATCACCTCTCCTGGCATCAGGCTCCATTTTTACCAAAGTAAAAGTCAGAATATCTCTTCCATTTATCCCACAATGATATTAAAAAACAATAAGTATGATTGCTCTTGAATAACTTAGAAGTAAAGCAAGCTGTTATTATTTGTAAAATCAATACCATTCAAGATTTCATTTCATTATGGAATGAATGTCCTGGTTCTTAATATGCCACCATGGATAATCACTATTGTCTAAATTGCAAACTCATCTAGACTGTACATGAGGTGGAAGAAAATAAGTAAGGTTTCACTGAAAACTAATAACAACAATTATATGATGCCTGATGTCAATATCTCATTTTATTTTACTTTTTATTTTTATTTATTTATTTTTTTTAAGTTGTAGTCTCACTCTGTCACTCAGACTGTAGTGCAGTGGCCGCTCCTGGCCACTGCAGCCTCCACCTACTGGGTTCCAGCGATCCTTCCGCCTCAGCCTTCCAAGTAGCTGGAACTACAGGCACGTGCTACCACGCCAGGCTAATTTTTGATTTATTGTAGAGATGAGGTCTTGTCAAGTTACCCAGGTGGGTCTCGAACCCGCGGGCTCAGGCAATCCACTCACCTTGGCCTCCCAAAGTGCTGGGATTACAGGCTGAGCCACCGAGCCCGGTTATTATCTTATTTTAATTTCTGAAGAAAACAAGTTGTGAACAAGAAAAAATATCAGTGTGATGTAATGGAAAGATTTGGGGCTTCAGCAATAGACTTGCAGGGTATTTAGTATCTACTCTATACCACACTGGTTGTGTTTCCTTGGGAAATAACCTCTCCAAGTCATAAACAAATGGGAAATAAATATATTTTCTTGGGTAATAAATTAACTTCTCTCAACCTCATCTGCAAAATAGCACTATTTTGCAATGACTAAAATAGCAAAAAATACTAATAAATTATCTGTCATTCATTAAATGTTAGTCTCGCTGTAATCTTGGTTCACTACATTGACCTCAGCTTTCCTGTTCTAGTCTCCCATTATAAATGTTAACTAAACATAGTAAATAAAATAATTTTTGTAAATAAAAGCCAGCTATTTATCAAATTGAGAGCTCTCCAACGATCTCACTACATACTTTCAATAAAAAAAATTATACATCTATTATATGAAAAGCAATTGATCCAGATACATTTATCATTAGGAAAAAAGCAAATAATTAATGGCAATCTCAGGGGATAAAAGAAATATCAAAGAAAAAATTAGGGATAAAATCATCCTTTCTTGCCTTTCTTTGGAAACAAACAAAAAACTTGCTTTATTTGAGAGAAACCTTGTATAATTTTGAAATTGTAAGTTAAATTGGGGTTTTATTTAAGCATGTACTTTTTTTTCAAAAGGAAAACTGTTATTACAAGTCATTAAAATATTTCATTTTAGGCATATGTGAAATCTAAGACACTATTATTAAACAGTCTTAGATTGCAATGATAGGAAATATAAAAGCTGAGTATGAAGTTTGACCTTTTCCTTTTCACCTTTTAACTTTTTGATTCTGGTTTAACATTACAGACAATAATTGTAAACTATAATATTTTCCATCATGTAGGACTCACTTAAATGCTTATATAGACAGTGCTTATTGCAAACTCTACTGAACTTTTGAACTGTTTTAGTCATCCAAACAAATTTTGCCAATATTATAGTTTTCTGCTTTTGAACATACTTTTATAGTCTTAATTGTAACTTGATAGTTCAATGGTGTTGAACTCTAGATGATAAATAATATTTAAGATCTCTTCTTTTTTTATCAAATAGATGAGAGTGATTTTTATAAACCCCTAATAATGGACTGTCCATCCTCAAAATATGACCCCCTTAAAATAGATATATTTACTTCTTTTATGGTATACTACAACATATCTATATTTAATTATATGATGCAGTTATTTCTATTAAGTATATAACAAGATAATGAAGAGAGAGAAAAGTATTACCCTCCAGATTAACTGTTAATATACTTGACGTTGATGAAGTTCTTTAATCACTCAGTTTGATATTGGAAAAATAATATTCTGGGCAGTGAAAAGAAAGTAAACAAAAATGGAAAAGAGAAGAGGAACAGAAAAAAGAGAAATGGATAGACTTTCCAGAAGCATAAATCTGGTCTTCAAAAATTCAGGAGAAGCAACTCAAGGAAGAAAAGAAAATTCTCTTTCTCTCTAACCTCTTAGGTTTAAATTTTGGACTCACTTTAAATAATGGAAAGTCCTAGAAAAGGTTAATTTTCAGGGCGAGCAGAGAAAAAACTCTAATACTTGCTCTTCATTATAGGAATCAACAACAGCAGGTAAGTTCACATGACTCACAGCATGCTAATGCCAAGATATCATGCAGTTATTTGAATTTGTTGCCATGTGTAAAGTAGAGCTCAAAAGGAGTGTGAACTGGCATGTTTCTGAGACAGGTTATAAGGCAATTGTGATTACACGAACTTTGTGCAAATGCTGTTATGCCAGGTCTAAGATTTGAATATTTCAGTTGGAACAAACTTCCTTGAGCTTGTCAATTAATAGAATAGTAGCATGATGGGAAAGGCAAGCTTTTGGGAGCCAGGCAGACATGAGCTCAATCTGTCACCACCAATTATTGCTCATGTAACTTTCTACAAGTAATTAAAATAATTTGAACCAGTTTATTTGTTAAGCTGGGAAAAAAGTACTTAGTTCACAGTACCTTTGTGAGCATTAAGTAGAATAATGTGTATAAGGTAATTTTCATGTGATAGGTTTTTAATAGTTATTCATGCATTTGTTCTACTCACTTCCACCCACTTGACTGCACATGAGATGCGGCAACAAATGGTGGTTAAGAGTAGGCTCTACTGACAAATTACTTGAATTCAAATGCTGGTTTTGCTTTATTGCTCATCTTTAAAATGGGGACAATATGAGTAACTTAGCCATTGGTTCATTATGATGAATAAATGGGCTGATATGTGTAAAGTGCATACAAGAGTGCCTGGCAAATAGGTAACAAGATGTAAATGTTTGCTGATACTATTATTTAATTGGGTTATTTAATTCTCAAATATTCCTACAACAGTTTAGCTCTATGTTCCTCTCCCTTCTTACTGAAATTTGAATCATTCTCATGTTAGCTTTAGTTATAGATATGGCTTTGACTTCAGATGCTCACTTTTATGGTGAACATGTTTTTGAAAAGGTGTTGTGACAAAGAAAGATCCATCCCCATGGACAAAGAAGACCTTGTAACATATTCTTCTGGACTGATAAATCCTGAGAAGAGCAGACCTGACTCCTAAGTGGCCAGAGTCCAGAAATAAGGTGTGTGTACAATAGGAATCAAACTTGAAGCCAAAACATGAGTATCTATTCACTTCATCTAAACCAGGGATAAAAATATCAATCTCACATGGTTATTTACAAATAAAGAAATAAAATTATTTGTTAAATAGATGCAAGTTATTCAGCTTCTGAATTCTGTTTTGTTCTTTCTCTCTCTCTCTCTCTCTCTCTCTCTCTCTCTCTCTCTCTCTCTCTCTCTCTCTTTCTCTCTCTCTCTCTCTCTTTCTTTTTCTTTCTCATTTTCTAGTCATGCACCCCATCATGACATTTTGGTCAATGATGGACTGCATATATGATAGTAGGTCCATAAGATGATAATATCATATTATCTATTTTTACTGTACCTTTTCCATATTTAGATATGTTTAATACACAAATACCATTGTGTTCCAGTTGCCTACAGTATTCAGTACAGCAATATGCTGTATAGATTTACAGCCTAGGAGCAATAGATTTTGCCACATAACCTAGTAGGCTACACCATCTAGGTTTGTATGAGTACATTATAGTGTCTGCACAATGAAAAAAATCATTTAATGACACATTTCTCAGAATGTGTCCCCATCGTTAAGTGATACAAGACTGTATTTACTCTAAGAAATTGGCTCATAAAGTTGTGGGGGTTGACAAGTCCAAATAATTAAGCAAGTCAGCAGAGTGGAAACTGAGGAAGGACTTAATGTTGCAATCTTGAAGCAGAATTTCTTCTTCTTTAGGAAACATCAAATATTTGTTCTTAAGACCTTCAACTGATTTTTAATTGGATGAGACCCCCACACATTATAGAGGGTAATCTCCTTTACTTAGAGTTAACCCGAAGTAAACAAATGTTAACCTCATCTGCAAAATACTTTCACAGCAACACCTAGATTAGTGTTTGATTAAATAACTGGGTATTATATCCTAGCCTAGCCAAGATGATGTAAAACTAACCATCACAGCAATCTTAATGACACTTTTTCAAGAAGAATATAATTTTTCCATGAGAAAAATGATTCATCTGTTCAGCAAATAGTTACTGTTACCTATAAGAAACATTATTATGTGGTGACTAAGGCATAGGCTTTAGGACTGGACTAACTGTATCCAATTCCTGGCTTAACTAATCACTTGAGGTGTGATGATTTGACCTTGGACATGTTACTTAACCTCCTCGTGTCTGTTTTCTCATCTGTAAAATGGTGATAATAATGGCATCTACCTCATGTTGTTGTGAATGTTAAACCAGCTAATGCTTATAAACTGTTTTGATTAGTGCCTGTTATATAATAAATGCTTCTATACAAATGTGTTAGAGTGTTGTTTAAACTTTGAGAGCACAGGGCCACTAGGAGCAAAACTAAGAATAACCAAGGTTGTGATACAAAATGCTCTAATGAAGATAGCAAAAAATTCTATGGATCGAAGGAAGGAACCATTAATTCTCCTTGATCACTAATAATGGAGATGGTCCTTAAGAGTGTCTGATTAAAGCCGGGCTCGGTGGCTCAGCCTGTAATCCCGCGCCTTTGGGAGGCTGAGGTGAGTGGATTGCCTGAGCCCGCGGGTTCGAGACCCGCCTGGGCAGCAAGACCTCATCTCTTCAATAAATCAAAAAATCAGCCGGGCATGGTAGCGCGCGCCTGTAATTCCGGCTACTCCGAAGGCTGAGGCGGAAGGATCGCCGGAGCCCAGCAGGTTGAGGCTGCGGTGGCCGGGAGCGGCCACTGCACTCCAGTCTGGGCGACAGAGTGAGACTCCAACTCAAAAAAAAATAAAATAAAATAAAATAAAAATAAAAATAAAAATAAAAAAAGAGTGTCTGATTATATATGTAAGCAGAGAGAACTACAGAAATGGCAACTGTATGGATGAAATTTATGTTTTCAGATTCTTATGGAATTTTTAAAGCAATAATTTTTCAATATTTGTGCAAAGCAGATGTAAAAACATAGTTAAAATTTTCTACCTATTAGAGCACATTAAAGAAAAAAATGGATCTCTCAGATCAAAATGATATTCATCACTATTTACATAAACTATAACTATTCATTTTATACCAGAAACAAATGATTTAGCAGTCCTGCCACCACTCTCAGGAGGAAGAATATTAGTGGACTACATATACGTGCAAGTCTAAGAGTCAGAATTCTAAGCATTAGAATTCCTAGATGTTATAAGTTGTTTAAGCCAGAGTTTCTTTCAAATTATGCAAAGTAAATAGCTGCCCTTAAAGACACATTCTGGTCAGCCATTGAACGCAATAAGTGGTCATGAGACTATGCTAAAACTGCCTATTATTTTGCATATTGTCTTTGCCTATAGGTAATGTCCATTCAAGCAATATATCTATGTATTGATTTACTTGTTTGTTGTCAATTTTCCCGACTCTTTTGAAAACACCATGACAACAGTATCAATTGCAGTGCTAGACTCATAATAGGCACTGAGTTTTTAAATAATTGAATGAATACATCAATGTGTTTTCTGAATGAATCTTTTATTAGAAAATTTATTCATTTAAATAATGTTTCTCAAACTTGAGTGATAAATGAAATGAACCACCTTTAAAGGGACAAATTATCTTGAATTGGTAAGATTGTCTGTGTTAGACACCAAAGGTCCAAAAATACTAATTTAAATCTAAAGCCTAATTCTTAAAAAATATTTTTTATTTTTCAGAATATATATTTGCTATTTATAACTAGTAAAAAGTGTATGTGTATTTAAATTATCATAGAAATGAAAATAAAACATTAAGCAATGTCATGAGTTGTCCAAAATCATGTCCTCAGATCTCTGATGGTTCACAGATATCAGTTTGGGAAACACTACCATAGAGACTATGCTAAAGTTCTAAGTTCATACAGGTAACGTGAAAAAGAGAGAAATTTTTTATTCTTATTTTGCAGCAGATGTGATAGGGACTAGAGGTTGATCCAACCCAATAATATTTTTGGTAGAGGCTGAGAAAATGGAGTAAAGTGAGCTTAGTTTGCCTGAGGTTAGGTGGATTATATGATTAAATAACTTGAGAAAAATGTCATCAGTCAACAGGCAGTCATTGATATCCTCTTTATTAAATAATTTCATAATCACTGTTGGAAACAACACTTGACCAAATCATCACTGCTATTCAAAATTTTTTCTCATATCATTGATATGAAAAGTAACTTGATATTTGCAATTGTATGCAGCAGAGAAATAGCAACAAAAATTAGTCAATGCAGCAAAGCATTACACAGCAGGAAAACTTCTTAAATAAAAATAAATTATAGTTTCAGTCATTTTTTAAAAACTGAATGAGAGCATTTTATAATGTCAACAAAATATATATTGTTTACTAAAAGTATTAGTCTTAATTTTAAAGAAATTAACTAAAGACACCAAATACCTTTTTATACTTGACTATGCATAAAAGACCTTGAAATAAATATATATTTATATAAATTTAAAGACTTGGGTTTTTTAGAGTAGAAACACAACTTAGAAATCAAGGGGCAGAGGAGAAAAAACCTAGATACTTTTTAAATACTCTCTTGGAATGAATAACTATTGAAGAGATAATTTTCCTTTAAAATTTTAACAAACCCATTAACCTTTGTATTGTTTATACTACTATTATGTATTTCAAAGGCGTAAAATATCCTGTTTTACAGAATATAAAAATTTTTACAGGAAGAGGAAACGCATAGAAATAAAGCAAACATATAATAGTAGTAATAATTAAGAGCATTAAACCCTTATATTTGCTTAAGTGCTCTGTGAACAGAATTCCCCATGACAACATCAAGAATATAGAGAGGGAAAGAGATCCAGAGTGCTTTCTCAGCTTCCCTGTCAACATTTTTATTTATTCAATTGTTTATAGATTGCTTAGTTTTGTCAAGATAATATAAGGTAATTTGATGTTTACAAAGATGAATAAGATAGCATCTTTGACATTTGAAGAGAGAGGAAAAATCACTAAAAATCACAAAAAATCCAAGGGAAAAGATATAAGTGGCATTATACAAGTAAAACTAAAATTCTAGAAAGTTCTGAGACGTAGACTAAGGAAATCATAGAAGCCTTCCTGAAGGAGGAGTACGTGTTCTGGACTTTGAAGGATGAGTTCAGTTTGGAGGATTGGGAAGAGCATTTCAAGCATAAAGTTAAGGGAAGAGGGACAATATACAAGGGAGAGACAGTTTAGTGTGGCTAGAGTATTGGTTTTACATCAGAAAGTATAATGTTATGAAAACTAAAACTTGAATCTTATCTGCTTTAATCTAGTATCTCTTTAAGCTGCCATGCCCAAAACAGTTATCTAATGCTGTTTTACAAAGCATTACAAAATTTAGAAGATTATAACAATAATCATTTCTTTAGTTCGCTATTCTAGAGTCAACAATACGCTTAGCTCAAAGGGGTGGTTCTTCCGGTTCGGGCCAAGCTCCAATGATTTGTCTGGGCTTGCTCAGGAATTTACAATCAGCTAGTAGGTCAATTAGAGGATGGGCAAGTCTAAAATTGTTCCCCTGGGATAATTTATCTTTGCTCCATGTATCTCTCATCCTTCAGCAGGCTGACAGGATATTCACATGACAATGGGGCAGGGGTCCAAGAGAATCAGCAGAAACACAGGCTCCAAACTGGCAGACTGTCACTTCCATCACATTCTATTGGCCAAAGTAAGTCCTAAACAGCCCAGAATTAAGAGTTGGAGAAACAGAATTAATCGCTTGATGGGAGAAGCTGAGAAATCACATCACACATGATATGGATACAGAAAGTATTATTGCAAGTTGCAATCTACCATGAATGCAATTTTTTAAAAAGTTATTTTAGAATTTTTAGAAAGGTAAATTTTTCTAAGCTAACTGCTAGATTTTAGTCCTGAATAAATATACACACTCATAAGCATACAAATACAAACACATACAACCGGTGTAGACTTTTATTCTCAGAAAACCGACACTGTTTCTGTCTGCTTTATTTTAATTTTTTATCCAGGCACTGGCAGAAGCTGCAAAGGATTGTGCAGAGCATTTTGCTTCTCTTCTTCAATTCAGTGTCTTTTAACTTATCAACTGCCATTACAATAAAGGAACATCAATTAATGCTAAATTGCAAAGAGATTCTTATGGGATTGCCTATTACAGCTGCCTTGATGCCAAAACCATTCAAAGTGATGAATGTTTTACACTGAATACCAAATACACTCATAATTATTTTGCCATTTACTGAAAGTGTTGCCAATCTAACTTTGATTCTAGAGAAACTGCACATCTTTATCCACGTGAAAATAAAATCTTGCACTCATGAGATCTACACAAAGGCCCTTTTATATGGGTCAAAAGGATGCTTCCCCATGCCCATTTAATATGTTTTCTCTGAAGTTCTCTATGTTGCCCTTAGGGCCATCCACATACTGGTGATAAGCATGTAACTTGCATAGCAAACTCTTTCCCTCCCAAACTCACATCACAATATTCAGAGTTCAGTGTCCCATAATAAGATGGTATATTTCCGTATGCTCTACACATACTGCCAAGGTATTGGTTTGTGAATAGAGCCCTACAGTATAGACACAGTTTACCAGGAACTTAGCATTTAAACGACTTTCATCTTGACAATGACTGACATGTCTCGCTGAGAATATTATATATTTAGAAGATTTTTTTTGAAGACTCTGTATTTAAGAATCATGTCTCATCATATTCAGTGAACTTCTGAACTAAGTCTTAAATGTTTAAAGAAGGGTCACAAAGCCACTCTGCTACAAAAGTCTGCAACTTGCACCCATCTCATATCACAGAAGAAATTCATGCATAGAATAATTTTTTCCAAGTTTCCTTTCCATTAAAAAAAAATCCCTTCTACTTTTAACTTTGAATATTTATTACTAAGATAAGAACTTGTACTGAAATCAAACAAAGTAGAAGACAAACTCTAGAGAAAGTACATCACATTCTTCATAAACTTTGTAAGAATTTCTTCAACACATGCTTCTCCATTTATACAACAGATCAAGGAAGGCTAGAATCCAATTTCAAATCAAATAACCCCCATATCGATGTACGAGATAGTTGACAGTGCACTCTCATCAGCTCTGTGCTTTTCTGGTGGGTAATGTGCACAATGTAACTTAGAGTGGCCATTTGGCAGAAAACCGCTCTAGTCAAATTGAAATAGCCTTTAGAGGCTTGGTTAGAATGGAAAGCCATAATGTATGCTTGTCATTTGATGAAAAATAGTGAGTTTAAATTAAGGGGGGAAAAATCCTGTCATCCAGATTCGAGGCTGCACAATGACACAGGTGTCAAGATCTTATTTAAAAGTGTTAAGGTACAGTACTGCTCAGCAGCACAATTTGTAAGGAAACACAGGATCATGCGCCAGGGACTGAAGATTTGCTGCCTGATACCAGCCATGGGTAGCGATAAAATATGTTTCTTCCAGATAATTACTTGCTGCTCAAGAAAAGTGGCATTTCTAAATTAATATTTCAATGCAGCATAAACAGATTATGTTGCACAGGTAGATGCAAGTTCGTATTGTCACACGATTAGGCTTGAAATCACTCAATGCCACCTAAAACTAATTTTGTTTTATGCTTGCAAAGCAATGCAACTTGCTCAGAGTTAAGAAAATGTCCACTTATGTGGCTATAATGAAAGATTTAGACCTCAGATGGCAAAAGAAAAAAGTTGTATTTTTTAAAACATATTTTGACTGTTTAAAAGGATTCTATGAATATTCATGATAGATAGACATCCAGAAACAAAGCAATTCCATAGTATGTAGAATTTGTCAGTTTGATAAAGAAATAATAATTCACCTTCCAAGTGCCATGCTAAGAGATTTATACACACCTTATTTACTTCTTAAAATAACCCTATGAATGGCATAATATTATTTTTCTCATTTTATAAGTGAGAAAACTAAGGTAAAAGAGGTAATGTGGCTTGTCTAAGGTCCCAAAACTAGTGAGTTGTGAAACTAGACTCCAAACTCAGGTATTCTGGATTGAAACATCTGGGTCATATAATATTTTATGCTTCAAATTAATACAGTTAGAATTATTAATAAATATGTTGCAAGCTTGTCATCTATGAATGTAAGCAAAGATATTATAAACAAAAAATACTAGAAAAGGTAACAGTCTTTCCCACTCTCATCCTAATTCCTTTGTTAGGCAAAAACTCAACACAGAACTGCTAAATACTGTAAAATCCTACTTTAAAAGACAGTCTTGGCCTTCAGAGTCATACAAACTCTTTGAATTTGTTTTAATAAATCAGTAAAAGCTTGAAGGTGCAATAAAACATATGTCTGGTTTTACCAGCATGGGATACTAAATATGATGCTATTTCACTCAATATTTGAAGGAACACAATTCTGAGCTCTCCACCATTTCTCTTTCAGTGAAAATTAAAAACAATGGATCTTTTATTTTAGATTGCAATTTTTCTGATTTCTGACATTAGGTGAGGTTGGTGTAGGGTTGGAGTATGCTCAAAATTGCCAGTGTTTTTAGAGTCATGTAGAATAAAATGGCTGGTGGTCTCAACATTTCCATAAATAGACTGTCATTTAATGCCTCTGTTTTGGTAAGCCTTCTTGATTTCAGCAGTGCTTAATCTAGTTTTAGGATGATCTGGGAGGAGTGCTTATTCGGTTGAATGGGTAGAAGAATGTAACTGTTTCTTATACAAACTTCACCAAATACTCCCATTTCATTTTAATTCCTAGCTTACAAGATTCCTAATATTTTCCATCTTAATTATATACAAGATTCTGTTTTGCAAATTTGCTAGCTTTTAGCTTCCTTCTCTGCAAGCAGTTAATTTTCAGGATTTTTTCAAACTGTCAAGTCAATTATGACTCATTCACCCCGTTCTAGTTTCCAAACTGTGTTGACTTCCTTTGTAGACAAAAGAATATTCTGTTCTCTATCGTTCCTTTATCTGTGAAGATTTTGCCTTAAGATTTTTTTTTTAATTAACCAACCAAACAACTAAACAAATGTCCCTGGCATTTCAGTGAACTTTTTTGAGGGAGCAGAAGTAAACACATACTCAATAAGTAAATATGCATGTGTTTTCTATGGATTTTCTAGAAATGATGTCAGAGATAATTTATCATAGACAAAGATATCAAATATCAGAGGAAAATTATGCCTTTAACTTGAGTCTATTCCTTTGATTAATGATATCTCATTCAATGAGTCATCAAACCGCTCCTAAAACACATTTTTAATTGACCTTTCCAAACATTTAGAAATAGCTCTTCTTTCTTTTTATCTCACTTTTATCCCATTTCTTCAAAAAGTAGTTGCCACTCTGTATCGAGCTTCTTTCGATTCTTAAAAGCTAAAGTCATTTCTTATCATTTTTTTAGCACCCACAAATCTAAGCTGTTCAAATCACATCCTTATTCTCAGCCATTATTTTATTTGCCCTCTGAACGTTTGAAACCTTCTTCCATATCCCTTTGTAAGTCTCTCCTTCCTTGTTTTTTGCGACTCTAGTCCTGGCTGTCATTACTACCTTTTGTTCCTCAGAACTTTGCAGTTTTCTGTTTCCTTTTCTGCTACTCATTTGCTAAATAAAATAAAGACCTTTGCTAAGGTTTTGTCCTAGGCCTTTTAACATTCATTTTATACTTTTGCAGTCTAAATTATGATCTTTAAACAGATTCCTTCCAAACCCTTTTCCTTGTGCCTTGGCTCACCACTTCTTATCTGCCATGGAGTTTCAACCTTGCTAAATCCAATCTTGCAAATATACCTGTGTTTTATTATCTACCACAGAGCTGATTGGTGTAGAATGGCCTCAATGCATGTCTAGCAACTGGTGTTTGCTATTAAGTATGTGGATTAAGATGAGTAGGCCATGAGTTACCAGCAAGGTTACCCAGGGTTGTTCACATAGTCATGGTCTCAAGATTCCCAGGAGCAGCAAGAAAGATTATGCCCCAATGCACAAACATTTGTTAGTTTTGTGCTTTTGGTATGTTTGCTATTGTCCTACTAACTAAAGGAAGTCACAGGGCCAAGTTCAGAATTTATATTCAGAGGAGACTAATCAAAGGCATGGGCACAAAAAAAATGAGCAAGTTGGGGACAATTGCAGCAACAGTCTGCACCACCTACAGTATTCATTTTTCTGCTTAATATTCTTCTATCCCCTTAATCCTCCAAACGTGAAACAACCATAATTTTCCTTTTCCTCAGCACACCTTGAAATTTCCTACACCATCTTAGTTCATTACATTAGACTCCCAGGGATTTGTTTTAAAGATGCAGTTTCCGGTGCCTGACTCAGACCTTTCAATTGATAATCTCTGAGGTAGATCTTAGAAATACACAATTTTGACTAAGTTCATAGAATATTCTATGCACAATAAAATTTGAGAGCAGGAAAACATTTAAAGTATAATCCAAGAATACAATTTTTACCTAACTCACGATTCATGACCTTTAGGAGGTTTATTGATGTTCTTTGGGGGAATATATGAATCCCTGAAGATTGTAAACATTGTGAATGTGGGCACAGTGAATTTTTCCAGTGTCCATCATTTGCATCATTCCTAGCCTTCTTCACCCTCACTGGTACTCTTTGATTGGCTTCTCAAGCTATAAAATCTGGTACATAGACCTGATAAAATGTTACACAGTCATAAAAAGGGACAAAATTGTGAACTTTGCAGCAACTTGGATGAATTTAGAGTCTATAATACTCAGTGATTTATCACAGAAAAAAAGAACTGAGTACATGTTCTCACTCACAGACTCTGAACGATTATCATAACACTATAAGAAAGGGATTGGCAGTAGCGAAATGGGGATCAACTTATCTGTGTACAAGTTTAGAACAATACTGTAAAGAACTATCCATTTCTTTTAATTTGATTTCCCTTCCTCCTGTCTTTTTCTCTGCTCCTCCCACTCTGATACTTAATAACAAAGTTGTCTTATATTTAGAAAGGAATTGTAGTTTCAAAGTGTTCCACTTGCATTAATGCTTTTGATCCTCTCAAACTTGTCAGTAAACAATTAAACAAATTATAAGCACAGATGCTCCTCCACTTACAATGGGAGTACATCCTGATAAAACTATCATAGGTTAAAAGTATCGTAAGTAAAAAATACATTTAATACATGGGTATAATGATTACCCACGGGTATAATGATTAAGTTACAAGGTATTAATTACTACACTACAAATACAAGCAAAAGCTGTACAAAAATGTCCAGGGATTAGTTAAACACTAGAATGTGATTATAAAATAGAATGCAACACAACCATAAAATTATTTTTTTCCAAAGGAACAATTGTTGACCAAAGAAGATGTTCTTGAAATCCTGTTGACTAAAAGGGTACCAAAAATATAGGATTCAGTGGTATGCTGAAGCCAGCTCATACCCTCCCAAATGAACCAGTTGTACACATTGCTTCCCACTGCCTTCTTCAGTGACTTTATATTGCTAGCTAGACATCAGCCATGGTAAGAGTATTTATATCACAGAAATTGGCAAATGCTACAAATCAGGAATTTATTTTATTTTTCTTTGGAGAATTGGTTGTTAAACATTTACTATCAAATCACTGGGAATTACCATCAGCATTTTTTTAAACTTGGGAAGATATATATGAGCACAAGAAAAGAGTGGAGGAAGAAAACTTTTCTCTAAGGTATACACAGTGGATTTATAGGAGTGGTGTCATGCTTTCATTTTTCTACTATTTGCTTTTCTAGATTTTCTTCAATAAATATGGCTTTTAAAAATAATTTCTAAATGTGGTGCAATTATGTTTAAAGAAAAAGTACTTCTTGTATAAAAAAATTATTAAAAACCAACTCTATTCAGCTACTATTTCTACATGTATGAACTTCTCAAATCTCATCATATCCTTGAAAATACCTAAGATTTAAATGTGGTACACATACATGATGGAATATTATGCAGTCATAAAGAAGGACAAAAGTGTGACATTCACAGCAACTTGGATGAATTTAGAGTCTATAATACTCAGTGATCTATCACAGAAACAAAGAACTGAGTACCACATGTTCTCACTCATTTTTAAAGCGGACCTTGAACAATTATCATAGTACGACAAGAAAGGGATTGGCAGTAGCAGGACACTGCCAGGAGATGAGGGGACATACTTCATCAATAAGAGTACCTGGTCTCAAACCAGGTGAAGAGGAGACCAAAGTCAGACCCAAATTTTACCTGTACAATGACTATTTGTACACCTTATCCTGAATTGTACCCCACATCTTTAAAATAAAAAAATAAATTTTTAGAAAAGTTAAAGAAAATGCCCAAAATTTATTTAGGAATGAAAAATCATAAATGAATCCATTTTCACCCATTGCCCCTTAAATTTTTTAATATTGCTTAAATACAATACATAGCCGTAAGGAGAAGAATGCTATGGAAGATAAAGAAGAGAGCACTTGCCTCTCAACAGTGTTTAGGGCTCTGTGAGACTCTGATTTTGCAAAATGTCTGACCCTAACAGCCACAATAGTTCCAGATAACCTAGAAGTGCTGAGATTGGCCGAATTTAAAGATTTTTCAAATGTAGTGGACCAGAAACACTGACATTACTCACTGGGTAAAGTAGTCAAGAGGAGGCAGGCATGAACGTTTGGGTTATTTTAGTACTGTTGTTGATGGTTACTTCTTTGATGACTGCTGGTATCTGTATATAGTTGGAGGCTATTTTGTCCTTTGCTAGACATGGACTCAAATGACTCAGAGCATGTTGAGTGTTTTCTTAAGTATCTGTATCTAAATATATATTTGTTAGCATTTTATTTATATAATTCTTAAATACAAATCTGCAGGGTCAAAAAAAAGTGATCAAAGATGCCCTGAGAGCCTTTTAAACATGCTTTAAAGTAAAATATCCTGTAAATAATTTTCAAAAGTTTTGGGTGCCAAAGTGTGTGTGTGTGTGTGTGTGTGTGTGTGTGTAATCCTTTGTCTATTGCTAGTAGTATGTCAAAGTTGAGAAAAATTTGTAGTATTTTAAGCAAGGAGAAAAATATGGCATCTTCATTTCGAATCTTGACACTTTGTGAGCCTTTTTTTCTGGTTGTGTAAGAACTCTTTAAAAAAATTTTTGCATTCACTAATCTAAATTCATCCTTCATAAAATTAGCCTTAAATTTTTATCCCTGAAATGCTCTCTAGTGGCTGGCATGGGAGTTCACAATCCTGTGCACCAGTGGTTATTAAATAACCTCAGGGAATTTTTGTTTGTTTGCTTGGTTCTTACCTTTCGGCTAAAATTTCTTTTGAAAATTGCTTTATCGTTGTGTTCCCTATTTAGTTTTCATTGACTGTGTTACTTTTTTGCCTCTTGTCATAATTACCTGTAATGTGGAGTCAATTTTGAAAGTAAGCTCAGATTTGCCCTAGAGGTGGCAGACTTTCTGTGGTGGGTAAATGAAATGATTGCTCCATATAACTTTATAAAGTATAAAGAGCTCTGAGATGAAAGAAGCTATATAAATGTAAAAGGCTGTCATTTTAAATTGCTATTACTGTTTGAAATTCTCAAGAGAAGCATCACTGAAATCTGGCGTATGCACCATATTAGATTGCTTAATATCATTAAAGCATGTGCGACAAACGAAAATACCAATAGCCTCTTATATGTAGCTCATGTTTAAGTCTGCGTATCCGTATCCAAAACTAGCATGTTTCACAGGTCCTTCTAGTATTTTAATACTTACTGAAGGAAGCATAAGCTAGCTAAGTATGAAGATGATGATGTGTCTGTAGCCCGAAGATTGCTTCTTTGTGTACGTGTGCATGTAGGAACAGAAACTGATTTGTGAGAATAAATGAAAGGAGACATATACCAGAGAAGATTCGATATGACCAGCAGAGAAGCCTGGACAGAAGCATACATAGCATACCACTGTGTGATTTATGTTTAGCTTTGGCAGTAAGGAAACCAAAAACTAGCATATATTTTACAACACCAGAAAAACAGTACAAGAACAGAAAAATTACCATAACAGTGAAAATGACCAGTCCTCAAATGTGAGACCAGCTATTCTTGTCAACTCTGTTTGCACGTTTGCTTTAGGAAGGGCGAATGCATTGTATTATTGGAGCCACGAACAACCTAGCAAGACTGAAATGCCAAGAAATAAGCAAGTGAGAGCGAGGCATCAGTGGCAAATTGGAATCTAAGGCCTTTTGTGCTTGTTAAATGGTGGAATGATTATAATTGGAAAAAGTGATGTGCATTAGTTCTGAGTGAATGTACAAGAAATGACAAGCGTGTAACTTAATGATTACTTCACAACACTCAGGACTGCCTTCTAGTCTCGCACTGAAGAGTTCAGCCCTACAGCAGAGAAAGCCACATGCTTTCTCCTCCTATTCATGAGTATTCTCCACAGGTCACATGGAAATAACCCTGAAGTGATAAGTCTTGGTTTAGGAAGTCTGCTGCTTAAACTAGTGTAAGTCATTGTGACAAAGAATGGTGGGATATATTTTTTCTTTTCCCTCCAAACCATCACAATCATTGGCAAGCGAATGAGCAGGACCTTGTTTTAAAGGAAATAGTATATGTTTACTCTCCTAGGGGAAGGCAGGATATGGGAAATTTTCCTGAAAATCAAATCTAATATTCAAATGAGTGAGAGTGTGTCTCTTCATACTATGTATACACAGTATGTTGCTTTTATAATGCCTTCAGAAATTCATCCCAAATTTTTCTGAATAAGAAAATCAGAAGTAGCTGGAAATATTCATTTGTTGGAACAATTCATCCATTGCTGAGTTCCTTCAGCTCTTGCTATTTTAAACTTTTACAAAAGATAATTTTGCAGGGATTGTGAGTTAAAAGAGAGGCTAACTACAAGGAAACAGCAAAAGAGAATTGGGAGTGTGATGAAACTGTTTTACATCATGGTTGTAGCAGTGGGTACACAATTCTTTGTCTATGCATTGGTCAAAACCACAGAATGGGATAGCACAAAGAGTAAATTTTACTGTATTTAAGTTAAAAAGTGAAAAGAAACATGATTAATTCTCCAAATTTTTTATATTGATAAAAAATTATTTTTATAATTGTATAAGCTAAAGTACAAATAGTATTAAAAATAATAGATTTAGTGATATTGTTAACTATAATCATATGAAAGTGTCAAAATATAGCTTCTATTTCTTTTTTTTTTTTTTGAGTTGGAGTCTCACTCTGTCCCCCAGACTGGAGTGCAGTGGCTGCTCCCAGCTACCACAGCCTTGACTTGCTGGGCTCCAGCGATCCTTCCGCCTCAGCCTTCCAAGTAGCCGGAACTACAGGCGCGCGCTACCACGCCCGGCTAATTTTTGATTTATTGTAGAGATGAGGTCTCGCCAAGTTGCCCAGGCGGGTCTTGAACCTGTGGGCACAGGCAATCCACTCACCTCAGCCTCCCAAATGTGCGGGATTACAGGCTGAGCTACCGAGCCTGGTTTAGCTTCTATTTCATTTTATCTAGAAAACTGGTTCTAGAGTTGCTGTATGACAACACAAACTAAGGTACGCTTGCTTAAATGACATCTCCCTAAAATCCAAAGTTACTGATAGTTATAAACACAGCTTAGAGGCTGAATGAGTGTGAGGAAAACATTATTTAAGCGAGGAAAGCACTGTATATGTGAGAGTTGTGTAAAATTCTTTCATATATCATATTGTAAAGTTGAGGGTTAGCCAGGAGATAAGCTTGTATACTTTAGTGGTACCTCACAAATAGAAAAATACTTAAATACCTTCACTAGTCGCTAGATGGTGTGTGTCATGACAGCAAAATTGGGATTGCTTCAAAAATAGGAAGACCTGCTCTGAATGTAGTTTAGAGAGGAATACTAAACATAACCAGAAAAACCATGGTCATATTCTACTCTCCATAATTAAAGTTACATCTTTAAACAAAACATATCTACAACAACATGTGATTCCTAAATGTTTGACTAGCTTTTTGAAATGATGTCCTCTTCAATTTGAAAGTCTCCATATATATTCAGTGTAGCGAGTTTTATAAGGTTTTCTTGACACAAAGGGAAAAAAAATCCTGATTATCTCTCTTTTTTTGGAACATAATCTTCATTTAGATATATGATTTACTGTGGAAGGGTTTAATAAGAGAGCTTTCTTTTTTCTTCTTCAACATCTATTAGTAGGATGAAGCGAAGATAGCTACAGTGAAAAATATATTATCAAGACGACCGTGCAGGTAATATCCTTCATATTGAGTCTAATCACCCATTTAAGTTAGAGTTGTTAAGAATATGGCGAATAGCACTCTAATGATTAGTGATGAGAATCACCTAGATAATGAAATTAGTATTGAGAAACATATTTTTAGGCAGAATGATTATCCTGGGAGATTGATTAAAAGGATAATTGAAGAACAATGTAACCTTTTTCATAGTTATCAGGTTGAACTTGTTTAAAACAATTTATCATAATAGGTAGCTATGCCAAAAGGATTGACCACTGCTCAAAAGATGTTTATTATATATTAATGTGACATACTATCATACCAATGAAATATTCCCAATAAAAATATGGAGGGTAAAAAGTGTAGTTGAATAATGTCCCAAGCTATTTCAATAACTTTTGAGAAGCAGCTGAAATGTAATTTTTAAAATTTTTTTACACTTTATTTTTTTACGAAGATATGGGGTACAGGTCAAGATTAGGTACAGAAGTAATATATGTGCAGGTGAAGTTTGGACCTCCAACTGGTCCTCACTTTCCCTGACTTAGGATCAGGTACCCAATTTGTTGTTACTATGCCTCTTCCCTTCTTCCCTCCCCTGGTAGTGTCCTGTGACTGCCGATTCCTCCTTGAAATTAAAAAGTAGTTTGCAACCTATAGAAAGATGGTTACGAAAAAGGAATCACAATTTAGTGGCTCAATTTGTTAGTACAACAGAAGCTACTGCTTCAATGTACCTGAAGTTTTAACAATTGCATATTTTCCATCTTTGTATATCTAACAAAAATCAATTTTTTTTTTAGAAAGCAGGATTTATTGAGAGAACAGAAAACAGTGGGAGGGGACCCAAAGTGGTTGCCCCCCAAATCAAATTTTTGCTTTCAACCAGTCATAAGAAGGGGTTGAGAGAGTAATCAATTAACAAATTGAAACTGGAATACAAAAAAATGGCAGATGTCTTTTGCAAAAATGTGTGTGTGCCTTTTTCTGGACTATATTCTATTCCAAAGTGGCTGTATCATTTTGCATTCCTATAGGTTTGGCCAAATGCATAATATCTTAAGAATGCTTCTTTCGCTCTGCAATATGCACGTAAGATTTTCTCATGTCTTATCTTTTTTTTTTCTTTTTTGTCTTCTCATGTCTCGACAGCTCTTTTCCCTTATCACTGACTAATATTCCATTGTATGATGTGTTTGCTTATCCATTCACCTAATGAAGGACATCTCAGTTATTTCAAATTTTTGGAGACTTTGAATGAAGCTTCTATAAACACTCATGTGCAGGATTTTGTGCGGACATTTTCAACACATTTGGGTATCTAGGAGCACAATTACTAGATCATGTGGTAAGAGTGTGTTTAGCTTTGTAAGAAACTGCAAAGTGGCTTTATCATTTTGCATTCCTACCAGTAACAAATGCAAGTTTCTGTTATCCCAAGTCTTCTTTAGTATTCGGTTTTGTTTTATATTTTAGCCATTCTTATGGGTGCCTGATGGTATAAAATTGACTTTTTTTGGTGTACAGTTCTGTGAATTTTAACACATGCATATATTTGCATTTAACCACCACAATCAGGATACAGAACAATTCTATCATTCCAAAAAACACCCTTATGTTTCCTCTTGGATCACACCCTCCTCTTCTAAACTTTTTTGGTTGTTTCAAGAATGTTATGTAAACAGAATCAAGCAGAATATTTTCATCTGAGGGTGGCCTCTTTCACTCAGAATGGTGCCTTTGAGATTAATCCAAGCTGCTGTAGTTATCAATATTTGTTCCTTTTTGTTTGTAAGTATTCCATTGTATAGTTGGATCAGTTTTGTTCTCCATTCATCCTCTGAAACACATTTGAGTTGTTTCCAGTGTTTGCCACTATAAATAAAGCTATTAAAAATATGTATGAACAGGTTTTTGTGTGAACATGTTTTTGTATTTTCTAGGTTAAACAAACAACTAGAATAGTGGGATTACTGGGTCACATGTTTAACTTTGTAAGAAACTGCCAAGCTATTTTCCAGAGTGTCTTTACCACGTTGCACTCATACCAACAATGAATGATAGTTCCAGATGCTCTGCAGCCTCTCCTGCGTTTGGTATTGTCAGTTTTTTTTTTTTATTTAGTCATTCAAGTGATACAGGGATATCTTATCATGGTTTTCATTTGCATTTTTCTATTTGCATTAATGATGTAGAATATCATCTGTGTGTTTAATTGCATTCTCTATTTCCTCTTGGTACAGTGACTGTTCAACTTTTTTGCTTTTTTATAAATGGCTGATTTGTCTTTTTACTACTGAATATATATTTATTATTGTTTTATAATTCAGAACACAATTTTTTTGATCGGTTATTTGATTTACAAATATTTTCTTCTAGACTGAGGTTGTCTTTTTATTCTCATAACAGTAATCTTCACAGAGCAAACGTTTTTAAGCTTAATGAAGTTCAATATAACAATTTTTATTTTATGGATCACATTTTTGGTTTTATGTCTAACAAATCTCAAGTCATATGATTTTCTCCTATGTCTTCTTTTAATAGTTTTATAGTTTTGCCTTTAGATAAATGATCTATTTTGAATTAATTTCATATAATGGTCACATGTTTAGATCAAAGTCCTGTATTTTTTTAAATATGGATGTACAAATTGTTCTGACACCATTTGTTGAGAAATTGTACTTTCTCAATTGAATTATATTTGCAGTTTTGTCAAAAATGAGTTGACAATATTTGCATGGGTCTTTTTCTGGACTTTATTCTGTTCCATTGTTTTATAAAAGTCTCAATCCTTTTGCAATACCTCTCTGTTTTGATTACTGTTGTTTTATAGTAAGTCTTAAAATCAGGTAGTATGAATCTTCTAACTTTATTTTTTTCTAAATTATTTTAGCTATTATATTTTCTTTGCCTTTTCGTATGAATTTTAGAATAAGATGAACTATATCTACAAGGAATCTTATGGGATTATTACAGTGATCACGATAGAGCTACATATTAGTTTGGGAGAGACTTGACGTCTTTACTACAGAGAGTCTTCCAATGTATGAACTCTGTATGCTTCTCTCTTATTTAGATCTTCTTTCATCAACATTTTGTAATTTTCAAAACACAGATACAGTATGTGTTTTGACAGATATGTGCCTGTGTATTTCATTTTTGGGTGATATTACAAATTAATATTTTAACATTTTGATTCGAAATTTCTTATTACTAGCATATAACAATATGACTGATTTTTGTGTGTTGACTTTTTGTTCCTGTGACTTTACTAAACTTATTTATTATGTTTAAGAAAGTTTCTGGAGATTCATGGGGAAGTTTTAAATAGACAATTATGTTATCTGTGATTATGAACAGTTTTATTTCTTGTTCTCCAAAATTTGTGCTATATTTTTACTACTATTACTACTACTATCATTATTTTACTATATTGTTCTGCCTAGGATTTTCATATGATTCTGGATAGAAGTGGTAAGAGTGACATCCTTGCCCAATTTCGATTCAGTTATGCTAGTTATACTTTATTTTATATGGTAGATGTCTTTTAGCTAGTTGAAGCAGTTCTCTTCTATTCCTAGTTTGGGGAGAGTTTTTGTCATGAATTGGTGTTTCATTTTGTCATGCTTTTTCTGCATTAAATGATATGATTGTGTGGCTTTTCTTCTTAGACTATTAATATAGAACTTTACATTGATTAGCTTTTGAATAATGTACTAGCTATATAGGCCTGAGATAAACTCTATATGGTTGTAATGTATCATATCTCTTATGTATTTCCAGATTTGATTTGCTTACACTTAGCTAACAATTGTTACAATTATATTCTAAATGCTATTGATCTTGTATTGCCTTTGTCTAGTTTTAGCATCAGGATAATGCTAGCTTTATAAAATGAATTGTGAAATGTTCTCTCCTGTTGTATTTTCTGAAAAAGTTTTGTAGAGTTGGTGTTATTTTCTTTTTACATATTTGCCAGAGAAATCCCATGACCAAGGAGATTTCTTTTTAAAATATAAATATACTTTATTTAACGGTTGTAGGACTATTCAGGTCATCTATTACATCTTGAGTGATGTTTTTACTTGTGGTTTTTGAAGACATGGACCCATGTCATCTATGTTGTTGAATTTACAGGCAAAAATCATTTGTAGTATTTCCTTATTATTGTTTAAATACCTGCGGGGTCTGTAGTGATATCCCATATTTCCTCCCTGATACGTATAATCTGTTTCTTCTCTCTCTCTCTCTTTTTCTATATTAAGTTAGCTAGAAGTTTATCAATTGTATTGAGTTTTTTCTTCTATTGTCCCTATTTTCTTTACTGTCCTTACTATTTTTAGATTTCCTTGATTTCGGTTCTTCTCCTTATTACACACTTCCTTAGGCTTGCTTTGAGATTATTTTTGCTATTCTTCTTCTAGGTTTTTTTTTTAATGTGGAAGCTTAGATCATTGATTTAAGAACTTAAAAAAAAAAGATAAGCATTGATTACTAGAAATTTCCCTCTAAGCATTGCTTTAGCTGCATTCTACATATGTAGATATGCTGTGTTTTCATTTTCATTCAAATAATCTTTTTCAAATAGATTATAAAAACTACGCTTAATTTCTATGTATTTGAAGATTTTCCTGTTGAAGTTCTTGTTATCAACTTCTATTTTTATTTCTTGGTAATTAGAAAACCTTGTAATTGAAATAATGCTTTTTATTCTTTCAATTTTTAAAGTTTATTAAAATGTGTTTATAATCAAGGATATTCTCTATCTTGTTGAATTGTTTTCCATGCATACTTGAAAAAATTATTCTGTCCATTTTTGCTTCATGTATTTTGAAGTTCTGCTGTTAGGGGAATACATATTTATAATTTTTTTTTTTTTGAGTCAGAGTCTCACTCTGTCACCCAGGTTAGAGTGAAGTGGCATGATTACAGCTCACTACAGCCTGGGATTCCTGGGGTCAGGTGATCCTTCCACCTCAATCTCCTGAGTAGCTGGGACTACAAAGTGCACTCTGCCCAAATCATTTTTTATTTTCTTGTAGAGATTAGGTCTCACTGTGTTGCCCAGGCTGGTCTCAAACTCCTGATCTCAAATGATTTTCTGGCCTCGGCCTCCTGAAGTGGTAGGAATACAGGCACGAGTCACTGTGCCTGACATATTTAGGGTTATTATGTCTTCTTAGCAAATTGATCCTTTTATATGTAATGTCCCCTTTATCTTTGGTCATTTTCTTTACTCTAAAGTATACTTTGTCTGATATTAATTATAGTCACTTCATTTATTTATTAGTGTTTATAAGATTTTTACTTCTTTCTTTTTTCCATCTTTTTACTTTTAATTCACCTATACCATTGCATTTGAAATGAATCTCTTACAGAAACATGCAGTTAGGTCATATTTTTTAAAACATTTTGATAATTTCTTTTTATTCCTTTTATCTAGATATTATTTAATGTAATTATTATGTTTGAAATCATGTTTATAATTTAGTTTTTTATAATCTGTGTGTTCTTTCTGGTTTTTTCCCCCATATTTGTTCTTCATTAATTCTTTTTGTCTATATGAACCATTTTTTAATATTCCACAACATCCCTGTTGTGACTTTGATTATACTACTTTATAGATTTTGTAGTGGTCACTCTAACTATTACCATGCTTACTTACTTTTTAATATCTTCTTAGAATCAATATTCTACCAGTCAAAATGGTAGAAATTTTGCCAACATGCATAGAGCCCTTTTATGCTGTTTTATATATTACAGAAACATATATTAAAAATTCCATCAGCTAATGCCATAGTTTTTGCTTTCCAACCATAAAATATATTTCAAAAACTGAAGAGAAAGATAATAGTTGATTGTATTCATCCAGAAAGTTGCCATTTTTGTTGCTCTTCCCTCATTCCTGAGGACCTAAATTTCTTTCTGGTATTGTTTCCCTTCTGGTATGCAGAACTTTTATTGCATTTCCATTAGAAGAAAGTTACTTGTAATTAAAACTCTTAGTTATTCTTTAAATGAAAATGTTTTTATTTCGCCTTTATTTTGAATGATATTTTACTGAATATAGAGTTCTTGGTTGACAGTTATATTCTTTCATCACTTTATTATTATTATTATTTTTTCAGTTGGAGTCTCACTCTGTCGCCCAGATTGGAGTGCCATGGCCGCTCCCGGCCACCACAGCCTCGACCTGCTGGGCTCCGGCTATCCTTCCGCCTCAGCCTTCCGAGTAGCCGGAATTACAGGTGCGCACTACCACGACCGGCTGATTTTTTGATTTTTTTATTGTACAGATGAGGTCTCGTCTGCCCAGGCGGGTCTCGAACCCACAGGCTCAGGCAATCCACTCACCTCAACCTCCCAAAGGCACGGGATTACAGGCTGAGCCACCGAGCCCAGCTTTCATCACTTTAAATTTGTCATTATACTGCCTTATTTTCTGATAAGAAATCTGCAGTCAATCAGATTGTAAATTCCTTGACAAAAGAGATACTTTGTTTGAATCCCTATATGTAACCAGGACAATTTCTACATGCACACTAGATATTTATATGCTTATGTTTGGAGCCTGATTGACATTTATTTTTATATAAAGTGATTATATACTTTATATTGTTCAAACCTTGACAATTTGAGCATATGAAATGTGTATTAAAATACTTTATAATAACAGGCACAGACAATAAATAAAATTTATGGTTACCTACATTTTAGTTATTTTTTTCCTTCCAAGGAAGGAAAAATTATGAATGCTTAGTAGGTAGATATTTATCATTTCAGCTTCCAAGAACAGCAATACACATATGAGAAGTAGTTTTATTGCCCATCCCATGATTTCTAATTATGTGGTTTAAATGAATATAGGTATGTTTCTACAGATTCTGCCATCTATCTAAAGATAATCTCCCATCCGACTATGATTAATTAGACAACATGTGGGGCCCAGACACCAGGCCATGATGTAAATTTTCTCCTTTGAGTAGAAGTCATTAACCCAAAGATAGAATTCTATGAATTCTGGACTATTATAGGCTTTTTCGGGTTTATTTATTTGTTTGTTTCTTTTCCAAATTCCTATTTGGAGTCAAGCAAATAGATTCAGTTTTTGACTGTCATTGAAACTATGTAGCCTTAGAGTACTGGCCATGTCCTCCCACATTTGTAAGAAGTTAGTCTACAGTAGGAGGAAAAGAAGCAAAAAAGAAAGTCAAAGAATTCATGCTGGGAGCAGAAGGGTCCTAATACCAGTTGTTCCTGTGTATTGGCTGGTTTCTGTTGACTTAAATGCATCAACTTGTATGTTTGCTTAGGTAAATTTTATTTGACTTTCCATCACTTGCAATGGAAAGAAATACAAATAATACTTAGAATCTTATTTTTTGTTACTTCTGAGACAGCAAGAAGCTCTCCAGTGAAAGAGTAATAAACTACTAATAAGAGTACAGCTATGTATATTGCAAATATTTAAACTTCAAGCTTTAATTTTGTTGTATTCCATGTGTAATACAATGTTATTGTATTCCATGATGTCTCTCATAATATGCCTATTTCTGTAATTCCTGAAGTTTATATTCTTAATGATGGCCATCAAGCACATAAGCGCTAATAAAATAAAACATAGCAATGTTAAAATTACTCTGTATAGTGACTATTTCATACCCTTCAGAATGCTTATTGCTTGACAAAACATGGATAACAGCAGAGTTTCAGTTATCAGTCTAACAAATATTTATGATCTACCCACTCTGTCAGAAAGATGTAAAACAGCATAGTAAAGGTCACTGCCTTAGGGAAATTATGAGCAAGCTCTGTGAGACAAACAATAAGTTTGTCTCTATTTAACGTAAGTTAAATAAGTTTCTATTTAACATATAAACAATAAATAGTGAATAAACTATATAATTTCAGATATTAATAAATGCTGTGAAACCTGATATGATAGAGACATAACTTTGATGGAGAGTTACGGGAAGAGTTCTTTTAGACTGGAGAGTTAAGAAAGACTTCAGAATAAGCGAAAGGCAGGCAGACATCAGAATGGTGAGAAGGAAGTGGCCTCTGAAAGATGGTTCTAGATCCCAAAGCTGTACTAAACTTTGTGCTTTGGGGAAACAGAAAGCTAGAGACATTGAATTATAATAAATGAGTATGATACAACTTAATATTACTCAAACTGTTTCCTGGACTAATAAAGAAGAGGAATTATGAAAAAAATTGAGAAATAAGACCGCTTCTGAGCAACCCTAAAAAGTTTCACTGATTAATCTGAGAGAGCTAGAGAAAGGGCGGGGGGGAGGGGGGCTGCTGAGAATCCTTGCTGGTTTTTGTCTTCCTATAGTTGAGAGATCTACCAATTATAAAATTAGTTGCTCCTTGTCAGAAACTTTTATCTGCTTAAAAACATTTTATAAAACCTCTCAGAATTCTTTATATAAGCTAAATTATTTTTAAATATCTTCAATATCATGTCAATATTGTTCTTTGCTTCTTTGCCACAACTTGCTAGAGTCTTGATACAGAGACAGATCCCTAAGTTCCAGAAATGTCAAAATGGGAAAGAAACTTGACCAGCTGGCCTTGTGTTTATCAAGGATCTGCATGCAACAGAATTCCCTGTGGAACCTTTTAAGATTATACGAAGGAGTTCTCCTCTCCAAGACTCGATTCAGATAACCTAGAGATGGATCAGTAGTATATATGGCAATTAATAGTTTTAAAACTAGAAATGTATTTTGTTATACATTCTCAATTAAGAGACTCATTTTTCAATAATAAAAATAACAACCAGAGTTAGTACCAGAAGCATACTTTCTTGATTTTTAAGTTTTGACACTTTCCAACCAACTGTACACCTCATTCTTACTAATATAGCCTGCGTTAGATATATACAAAAATGAATTTATGGCCCAAAGATTCTTATTTTAATTTTCTTTAGCATCTTTGGGTTATGCAATTTTAGAATTAGAAATCTTTGCAATGGCAGTTATCAGAGCAAGTAGGTAAAGAAAAGAAAGAAAGAAGAACTTGAGTAGTCCTAAAAGATGAAATTAATTCTGGCATTAAAGTTCCTACAGGTTTCCCTTAGGCCTCCTTTAGGCTTTTGGTCACTTTTGTGACTTTTTATTTAGACTTGTTAGGAGGAAAACAAGACATACACTTGGCTAGTAAGAAAACAGCTGTGGATTGAGGGAATAGAGGAGAATGGTCATCTACTCTTTTGACAAAACCTAATTGTAATTCTGCTCATTAGTTAGTATGCATAATGCCATTTTTCTTTTTAACAGGGGAGAAGAGGGATTAAACATTAATTTTTTTCCTAAATGGATAATTGTGAACTTGTGTCTGAATATGTAAAGTTACTTAAAATACAGAGAACTTTCTATGCGGCACCAAATTTTCTAGTCTCTTTTAGACTTTCAGTTGTCCCTGCCTCTGAGAAATCAAGTATAAAAGCAGCTAAGAGTCTGCTCACTCCTCTGAAGCCAGAGGTAGAAGCTGTTTGGAAGACATTTTGTTTCATCTCTTTTTTAACTCCTATAAAAGTATTTCTGGAGAGGGTAGCTAATAATAAAATAGGTAGGTGGGCGGCAGGGAGTTAACTAAAATGTTCAGAATAGCACTGAGTACAATCACATTTAAAAATAGAGAGAACAAGCCAGGAACAAAACCCCACTAACTCAGTATATCTAGTTCAGATGTAGCTAATGTCCCTATTTAGCATCTTCAAGTTGCTCACACTTTCCTCACCAAACTAAGAATGTGCCTCTAGCACTGCAGAGCCTGCCAAGTCCAAGGACACAGGAATGTGAATTATCAAACAAGCTGGGATGAAAGGTGCTGAAATCATCTTTTTAGAATATTGCCAAAAAGCAGCTTGAGTTTTTATGGTGCTAATTGCTGAAATATGTTTTAGCTTCCGAATTCATTCGGAACTTGTGACCCACTAACCAAAAAGTAAGACGGGTGTTGTAAAAAAAAAAAAAACATTAAAATTAAAAAGAAAAGAACGGCACTCAGAAGGAGCAGGGTAAGAGAGGCCTCCTAGAAAGCCATATTATATTAAAAGAAGTATATTTTATAAGTTCTATATGGCTATACGATTCCATTTGACCACCAAAGTAATTCAGTTCTTTATTGATTTTCTCAACCTATGTCTTTTTTCAACAGGGATAGGTTAGCAATGATCTTGAAAGTGAGGCAATTTGATAGCTAATTTGAATTCATTGTTCTTCCTATCACTGTATTTCTTATTTAATGTTTCTAAAAAAGTTATTTATGCCTGTTACCACATTTCAACCACACAATATTTTGTTAATTCAAGTAATTGTATCTATGTTTTCCTGTAGTCAAAACTGAGGCACTGAAAGCTGGAATATGTTTCCTTAAAATCATGTCTCTTATTAGCAGCAGAATTAGGGCTGAGGTGGGATCTTTTGCCCTACCATGAGATTAGTCCACACCATTCCACTGTCACCAGCTTTAAAGGTCCCAGGAATATATTACAAAAATAACTTAGAGAAGCTTATTTTGATATTTTTGAAAGAAAGCTTTAACTAAATAATTTTTCTGAAATAGTTTATGAGAAAGCAACAGTACCAGATAAGGGTCCCTTTCAGTCTTATGAATTTAATATTATGGAGGGATTTTCGGACTGAAATTTTTCCAGACATCAAAGACACAAGTAGTCACTAAATACATGAATTAATGTTCAGTTGTCAATTGAGTAGATACAAATCTAAATGTTACCAATCAAATATACATGAATGCCTTATTCCTGTTTGTTTGAGTAATTGGAGTTTTATTTGTATTTCTATTTATTTATTTTTTTGAGTTGGAGTCTCACTCTGTCACCCAGACTGGAGTGCAGTGGCCGCTCCTGGCCACTGCAGCCTCGACCTGCTGGGCTCCACTGATCCTACCACCTCAGCCTTCCGAGTAGCTGGAACTACAGGTGTGTGCTACCACACCCGGCTACTTTTGGATTTATTGTAGAGATGAGGTCTTGCCAAGTTGCCCAGGCGGGTCTCGAACCCGTGGGCTCAGGCAATTCACTCACCTCGGCCTCCCAAAGCACTGGGATTACAGGCTGAGACACCGAGCCCGGCCGGAGTTTTATTTTTACATGTGGATTTCCTCAAACACTTTTAAAAGAATATTATTATTTATTATAGAAATGTGGGGTACAATTCAGGGTTAGGTATATAAACATTGATCATGCTGGCACCCTTGTTGATGAGGTATGTCCCTCCCTCCCCTAGCAGTTTCCCTCAACTGCCAATCCCAACCCCCCTCCCCTGATAGTTTTCCACTACTGCCAATTGCTTTCTTATAGCATTATAATTGTTCAAGGTCAAACACTTTTAAAATATGACTTCTGAGGCATTTTCACATACAAGTTGTGGTACCAGGGCATCACTTTGAAAAACACTCTTTTCTAAAACAAAACTGTATAATTAAATTACTTAAAGTAATATACAAAAGGGTGGAATGAACTTCTAGTTATCAATAATTGTTAACTTTATATTTTTGTAAGGTCTGGGCTTAAATTTCATTCTAAAGATAGAAACTCTGTTCTTCAGCTAAAAAAAAAAAGAAAGAAAGAAAGAAAGTAGGAAAAGATATCTGGTTGAGATGTCTCTAGATGTTCATACTTTGATCCACCCTTTCTGCTCCAAATACATAATACCAGGTAAGATTTGAAAAGAGAAGACTAAAATATATATATATATCTGTGCTTGAAAAGAAGACAAACATTTCTGTGGGGACAATGGAACAGAAGTGCAAACCGTTGAGTGGAATTGAGACCTATTGAAACCAGGAATTTAGCTACTGGGTAATGAAGTGGATTAAATGTTTTCCATTTGAAGAAGTGAGACAGGAAATGGGAACTGAATTCACTGCTTCGAGCCAGGAGTTTAGGCTAGAGCTTTATCGTTTCATTCATAAAATGTGATTTAAAAAAAAAAAGAACTTTTGCTGCTTACTTCTTGAGGAAGTAGAAAGATAACAGATGTAGTCTCAAATTAAGAATGAGCAAAACTCCATACCTCCTCTTTGAACATATATGACATGTCCTTGATATGGTGTATGTAAGGATCATTAAAATAATTAATTTTGGACCAGAAACTCAAGGAATTGTGTGGGATCAACCACAATAACCAATAGGAAGGGAAGTGGATATACAAGGAGCATGAGGAAGAAAACAAATTTGAACAAAGTAAGTTTCTGTTCAAAATGAGTCTGAAAACAAACATCTCAAACACATGAAGGCATGTAAAGCTAAAAGAGTTTTTTAAATGTCAAAATATTTGATCATAAACTCTGAAACCTTATTACTTAATGTATCATCCTTGGACTAGAAACATCAGCATCACCCATGAGCTTGCTGGAAGCATAGTCTCAGGCCTCAGCACACACTTAGTAAATCAAATTCACATTTTAGCCTAACCACAATGTAACTCATATTTACATGAATGTTAGAATAGTGCCACTAGAGAATGTAATACATTTATAAAATTGTCTAACAAATGCTTTAACATAAATATATTTATATTTTTCTGAGAAATGAAGGAAACAAATTTCATTTAAAGAAAGAGGAACAAGTGATTAAGGCACAAAAAGAAAGTGACATGATATAGTATCTGGTGGTTATAAAAAGGAATCAACTTAAAGTCGTGAAAATGAGAATTAAAATCTCTGAGGAAAAAAATTAGCTAGTATATGCTTTGACTAGACACAGGTGAAAAAAATAGTAATTAAATACTGTTGTAAGGTATTTATGCACAGCATAGTCTTAGAGAGAGTGACAGAGAGGGAAAGAGAGAGAGAGAGAGAGACAGGGAGAGAGAGATAGGCTAAAGTGTGTAGATTGCAAAGCTCCGACTTAGAGTTCTAAGTGACGCTGAAAGGAATTGATAAGAGTATTTTTTTTGAAGCCATATTTATAGGCAATTTTTCAGAGTTGAAAATAATAGATGAAGTATCATATTGGGAATAAATCCTGATACCAAGCAGAATAAACACATTTAGAAATATTGCAGTTAATTTTCAGAATATTGATGGTAAGGAGCAATTTGTAAAAACCAAGAAGAAAAGAGAGACGAAGCAAAGAGAAATGATTAGACTATAGCATGTGTGTCATCGGCAATAAGAAGACAAAAAGAAGTAGATTCCATCTACTGAAGTAACACGACGGATGTCAGCTGGAGAGGATTTCATTATTGTACCATTTTTCATCTTTTCCTGTAACCATACCCTGGTCCGGTTTTTCTCAGTAAACATGCAGAGTGTTTGTCCTTGGTCCTTAAATTTAAGTTCAGCCACATAACTTACTTTGACCAAAAAAGCTGAGTTGAGTCAGAAGTGTCAGCATGTCACTTCCAAACCTGGGTTTTACGAGGCCTAGCTTACTCTTAGGTGTTTCAGCCATCCTCATGGGAAAAATATGCCCAGCCTCTCCTGCTTATCACACAAAGAGAATGAGAGATGTATGAAGCATATGAAGCAGAACTGCCCTAGCTAAGCCACCTGACACTCAGATGCATGAGCTAAATAATTGCTTATTGTTGTCTCCCACTGAAATTGAGCATGTGTATGTGTGTGTGTGTTACACTGCAACATCAAACCAATACGCTTATTTAATTATGTAATACAAGAATAAGCACAAAATAAAGATGTGTTGCATATACAAAGGGCTTCTCACTCATAAGCCCTTACCAAAAAACTATTGAAGAAGAATGGAAAAACAAAGAAAGAAAAACAGAAAAAAAGAAAGAAGAAAAAAATAAAACAAAAGGGAATCATGAAGTATAAGAAACAATGAACATAGAGGTTTATAAAATATCGATAAACTTAACACTGTGTGCCTTTAAAGATAAAATTTTTAAATTCTAAAATAGTAGAATAAGATTGGATAGTTGGGTGTTCAGTTGGTAAGATATGATAAATTTGTGTTGTACAAAGAAGGAGAAAAAAAATACTGAAAAATTTAAACTTTCTTTGAGAAAACAGTGTTAATTTGTATGTTAAAATTTAAGGAAAAAAAATAATACAAATGCCATGTAGTACTTCCAAAGAAACAGATGAATAAAGGGTAAGTGGATTATGGAAATCTAATTCAAAAAAAGAAAAACAGAAAATCAAATCAAAGGAATAGTAAAAAAAAATTATATGGTAGATGTTTAAAAACTTGTAAAAATCTTATATTCTATTGAAAAACCAAACTGTTGTATTGCCAATTAGCATTCAAATTTCACTAGTTAGCAAGAATATGCACATAAGCTCACAGAGATGATAACATGATGAAATCTCAATAATTGTAATGAAAACGCATTCATCACAGGCAAAAATGTTTAAGTTAAACAACATCATGTATTGATAAAGATTGGAGAAAATGAGAAATCCCATACTGCTTTTGAGTGTTGAGTCAGTCAGTTTTGAGACCAATTGAAATTATCTACTAACATTACTGACTCAGCAATTTAACTTTTGGGACTACCTCAAAGAGAAATTGTAGCACGTTTGTAAAAGTGAACATTTAGTATATATTTGCTACAGCCTTGTTAATAGAAAAAAAATTATTAAATAATTTTAAGTATGCATCACTGGTAAAATGGGTAAACATTTTTTCTTTTATTATTATGATTGAATACTATTCAGTAGTTGAAACAAATGGGTCATGTATTTATATGAATAAAACTCAAAGAGATAATGCTTAGAAAAAGCAAGTTGCAGAATAATATGCACACAATTAATAAAACTACATAAAGTTGCAAAGAGAAAGACAACACTTTGTATTCTTTATCATACATATATTATATATGAAAGTATGTGTGTATATGTACTATAATAAACAAAACACACCGGGTTCGGTGGCTCAGCCTGTAATCCTGCGCCTTTGGGAGGCTGAGGTGAGTGGACTGCCTGAGCCCGCGGGTTCGAGACCCGCCTGGGCAGGGAGACGTCATCTCTACAATAAATCAAAAAATCAGCCCGGGGGTGGTAGTAGCGCATGCCTGTAATTCCAGCTACTTGGAAGGCTGAGGCGGAAGGATCGCCGGAGCCCAGCAGGCGAGGCTGCGGTGGCCGGGAGCGGCCGCTGCACTCCAGTCTGGGCGACAGAGTGAGACTCCAACTCAGAAAAAAAATAAAAAATAAAAAAAAATGAAAATAAACAAAACATTTAGGACAATGATTTTCTCTGGAAAGGAAAGAGAATGAATTTCGGGAGACAGTCATGATCTTCACTGGTATATTTAATATCTTACTTGTATAATATTTCAATTTTTCAGTGTTTGACCACTTTAACAATTTTTACAAATAGTAACAAAAGTTGAGGAAAGTAAAAAATGACCGTGATTCTTGTACTCACTCTTTTTTTTTGCCAAAAGTCTAATGCTAATTTTAAACAAGAGGTGTATTAAAATATCTCTAATATATTTAAAATATTTATATTTTGAGTAATTTAATGCATGGAAGATCATGTATCAAGCATGGGAAATACAACTATGAACAAGAAAGACACAATTATCACCTCCACAAAGCATAAGTTAGCAATATTTGAATGAAAACATATCCTTTAAAACTTCTATTTTGAACAGTTTGAACGTCTTGGGCACCACTACTCTTTTGCAAAGTCATGTATCTATTCACTTAAAAGTTATTAGTGGATCCTATCATGGACACTCTTCTTGGAAGACAGATGTGAACAACAGCAATAATAGATTTTAATAATAATACCTAACATTTAATACGACTCAATATTTACAAAGCACTGTTTAAGCCACTTACATGTGTTTATTTAATTCTGACAACAACCAGAAAAAGAAAATCTTACTATTCTCAATGTATAGATGTGTAATCTCATTTTTATTTCTAATAGACAGCGTTGTATGTCTGAAGGTGTCTGAGACAACCATCCTTCTGAAGTATGTGTGCGTGTGAGGGGGTGGAATCTTTTAACCTCCTCTATACTTTCTGTCTTTGTTTACATTGAAATTTGGTGTGTTATTTTTTAAGTTTTAAATTGACAAATTGTAAATGTGCATATTTGTGGGGCACAATTTGATGCTTGGATGCAAGTATATGTTGAATAATAATTAAATCAGAAATGGTGTATGCTTCACCTTGTGCATTTATCATTCATTCTTTTGTGGTGAGAACTTTCAAAAACCGCTTTCCTAGCAATTTTGTAATATAAAATATCTTACTGTTAACCACAGTCACCCTGCAATAGCGCACTAGAGCTTATTCCTTGTATCTAATTGTAATTTTGTACCCATTGACCAACATCTGTCCATCCTTTCCCCTCTACCGTCCCTTTCCCAGTCTCTAGTAACCACTGTTCTACTCTCCACTTCTACAATGTCAACTTTTTTTTTTCCCTTTAGATTCCATGTATGAGTGAGATCATCTGGTATTTGTCTTTTTGTGTCTGTCTTATTTCACTAAACATGATGTATTCCTCTATTCCATTTTTCTATGTGTCTGTTTTTATGCCAGTATTTTACTATGTTGGTAACTATAGCTCTGCAATATATTTTGAAGTCAGATAGTGTGATGCCTCCAGCTTTGTTCTTTTTTGCTCAGAATTGCTTTGGCAATTTTGGATCTTTTTTGGTTCCATATAAATTCTAGGATGGCTTTTTCTACTTTTAAATTAATTAATGTATTGAATTATTCAGTTCCAAGATTTCTGTTTGGCTTTGCGTGTGTGTGTGTGTGTGTGTGTGTGTGTGTGTGTGTGTGTGTGTGTGTGTGTGTGTAAACACTTTATTATATATTATCTATAATAAACATTTTATTATATATATTACATATAATAAAAACATATTTGTTGAATGTCTTATTCAAATCATGAATTGTTTTCCTGATTTCATTGAATTGTTTGCCTGCATTCTCTTGAGTCTTCTTAAGATCATTATTTTGGATTCCCTTCAGACATTTTGCAAATATCTTTCTCTTTGAGGGTCTGTTACTAGAGAATTATTGTGTTCATTTGGAGGTGTCATGTTTCCTTGCTTTTTCATGTTTCTTGTGTTTCTACATTGATATCTGCACATCTAATGAAATGGGCACTTTTTTTTTTTTAAGTTTTATGGAGTAGATTTTATAGGAAGAAACCTTCCTGTAGCTGTTTCCTAGGATGTCATCCGGGTATGGTTCACTGGCTTTGGTTCTGAGTGGGCTCAGTAGTGCGGTTTCTGTGCAGTTACTTTTGCCATAATCCTCATCAGTGACATATGTAACAGTTTAGTGGTCTAGGCTGTAAGAGATTCTAGCTATAATGATGCGATTTTATTGAGGATGGGGGCACCAAGGTAGTTGTCTGGCTTGCTGTGAGTGGGCATGGTGAGCCGGCAGGCTATGTGGAGGGTTCCATGGGCTCTCAGGGAGTTTCTGGCAGTCTGACTGTTGGGCTAGATGTGGGAGTGGTGGGCTGGTGGCTATTTGGCAGCTTTTCCATTGTGCAAGCCTATCTGCTTCCTGAGCTGAGGAGGATGAAGTGCAATGTGGGTTCAATCACCTGAAAGGTGTGTGTATCTATGACAGGACCATTGAAAAGGAGAGGTGAGCAAGGTTTCAGGAGCAGTGTAGATGTATGGGGCTATCTGTGGAGATGAAGCAGCTCTATAGAAGACAACATGAAAGCCTGAAGAATTTTAAAGAGCAGAGGTATCTAAGACTGAATTTCCAGTCATTCCTGGTATTGTACTATCCTACAACCCCCTCTAACATCGCCAAACATAGAGTAAAAAATGTTTACTAAGTCCTTCTACAGTCTTATTTTTTTTAATATTCCTTATTGAGAAATTACAAAGAGTAATTGAATAATCTTTGAATAATCATCAACAAAGTAATAAAAATTATTTTATCAATGGGAAGTAACACCTAGGTTTCCAGCATGCCTAGGATTAGAACTTAAGTATCTGTATTTAAAAACTAAAGACTGAACTCAGAAAACTGGAAAATGTACACATATCCAAGTAACTGCCACCTATATTATATAAACAGAAAACAGAACATATCTTAGAGCAATTATTAGTAAATAGATTAATAAGAGCAGATTTTAACAAATCACTTTCTGAACAAAATATAGATTGATTAATGGGTGGCACACATATGCCCACCTGATACTTTATGTTATTTAACATGTATTTGATTAGAAAATCAAAATAAAACCATTGAGTGATAAAGTACTTATTTATTTTTTCTTATGAATTCAATAGTGTTTTGGCTGCTGTGTAATCTTTGTGAGACTCAGAGATGCTAAGTAAAGCTAGTTTTCAAGTGTCACTCTTGGCAAGTGAGATAGTCCTTTTATAAAAATATCTGCTGAGCTTTGACACTTAGACTGAAGTGTGTGTCCACATATCTGCTATAATGTGAATATGTCTTTGTTCATTCTGACTCACAGATCCTTCAGTCAACAAAAGTGCTTTACAGATGAGCAATTCAAGACTGCAGAATCAAAGGTGGTATGTAAAACTGTCTTTCTCCGAGGACTACTGATCATCTTACCTTGAGAAACTAGTAAACCAGATGTGGCTATTTAGTTTCCAGATCTTCACAACATGTTTATGCTTTGTCATTGTCATTCTCATTCTCTGAGAACAACGTATGCTGTAGACTGGAGATAGCACCAAATTAGCCTAGAATTTGTTCTATTTGTCACTGATTTATAAGAAAACCATCTCCTTTTTTCCCCCACCTAGTATCAGTATCTATAAAATCTGAGAAAATCTTAATTTCATTTTGGGGATTTTATGAGACTCTACCTTGTGAACTGATCTCTGGCCACTCTTTTATTGATGATGATGTTTGTAAATATATTTTTTAAACCATAACTTCTCTATTCAGGTTTTCATACAGTAGTGTTTTTCATTTTTAACACAATTATTTGAAAGCAAAACTTTATAAAACATTCCAATGCCTCAGTAGTTATTATTATGTCCAAGTAGTCACATAATGGCAACTCAGAATATTTTAAATAATTTTTCCATACTTGATTAGACCAAAATTGTATTCATGAACAAACATGCTTTTACATTTTCTCCATAGCATTTGCCTGGCAAGTGTCATATCTTAAAGGAATTCAGAAGGTTGGCAAATGGTGAAATAGTGATGACTCTAGCTGGAAGACACTTCCAGAAATATTTTTGTGAATATCAGAAAGTCTCTCAGACAACTGCAGGCTCACTATTTTGGCTCGAGTATCTAATCCCCAAGCAACATAGGCCATCAAGGAAACAACTTGCATTTTCAGACATAATGGTAAGGAAGAAGTTATACCTGTGGCTGAGTACTCGGCTTCTTGCCTTGCATGTCAAAAACTACCTCTCTTCAATTTAAAGGTGCGCTAGCCTAATTCAACAGGTCTAAGGTCCTAATTTCTAATTTACTAAGTAATTTGTCACATATTACCTACACCCTCTCAAGTCAGATCAAGTGCAAGCACCAAATCATGGCAATGAATCTAGACATGGGAAACTTTGTGATTAATTTACTAGGAGGATTTGTTGCTAAATATTGGAAATATGCCTTTAATTTGAAACATTAAAGCATGTACAGTTATGTAATTATTTATCTAATAGTTGTGTAAAACTATGTAAAAACAAGCAGAGTAAAGCCTAAAAATGTATTTCCTAAACAAGTAAAATTAAATGAAGGGTTATTTAGAATTCAGTTTTAGACAAGGCATTACTTGGGTTATAGATGGAGGTATTTGGGAGTATCTCAGAATTTTGCACAAATCTTTTCTGATATGATGTTCTGAAATAACAGATTGTACATCTATATTTAAGAAATACAATATATTTCCTCTATATTTGAGCTGTGTAAAAAGACAAAAGGAAGACAGATGGAATTATATTCCAACTGTTTGTTCAGCAAGAACCACTGGAACTTACAGATCATCACCTTTGGACTCTGATAGCTTGGATTCATATCCCTGCTCTGCCATTTATTAATCACTTAATTTTGATAATCCTCAGCTTCCTTATCACAAAGGTAGGAAAAGATAATATGGTAATAATAATTGTAACTATCTCACAAATGGGAAAATTGAATAATTACCATGGTATTTGTTGTTCTTTTTATTATTAAGCCCAACAATAATATTTATGGTAAAGACGATGATAATCCAGAATCCTACAGAAAGGTAATGATACTCATCAAGTAGAAATAGTAAAAAATCAAGAGAAGCTGTAAATTGGGTATTGTATTATGTGAACAAGCAGCTTCTAACATTTATATAGCTATAGCTATCTATCTATCACCTATCTGTCTGTCATCTATCTATCTATCTATCTATCTAATCTAATCTATCTATCATCTATCATTGATCTATCTACCTGAGAGAGGTGGACACGAAGCACACAGTGCCAGAAAGTATTCCTTTAAAAAAATTCACTTCTTAATTTTCTCTCATGTAATTATGTACTTCATAATTTAAGAAAAAAGTTATAATGATAGAAACTAATCAAATACTGAAAGCATACGATAACTTCTAAATCTCTTTGAATAATCCATGAAGTATAATGACATTAGGGCAATCTTAGAAAATAGATTTGGATTCAAATTTCTACTTTTCCTGTCACTGCTTTGCATAAGTTATTTCTGCATCTCAGCTTTTTCATTTATAAAATGGGAACTCTAATATCCACTTTGTAGAGCTGTTATAACAAGTGGATGAAATAATATATGAAACCTCTTAATATAGTATTTCATTATGATAGAAATTCCATAAATGTTAATTGTAGTTATTATACTTGCTATTAATAACAGTAATCACATTATTATTATTATTATAAATGTTATTATTAAGAAATTTTACACAAAAATCAGCTCTACCATTAACTGGTATATCAGCCTAAGAATTAAAACTATTCTGATAAATTCAGCTTATTTCAGTGGCAGTAAATATTAGTGTATTTGTTAAATGAATTTTTTTTAACCATGTTATGTTCCAGGCACAGGATGGTAAACAAGATGAACTTGTCCCAGCTCTAATGTTGCTTTGAATATGGTGAGAAGATTAAAATATGCAAAAAGACAACTACTGTAAATGATGATTAGGCTTCTCTTGAAAAAGTAGAGGTGAAATAGGAACACCTAACCAAGACTTGTAGGAAAAAGTTGAGTTTGGATATTGTGCTAAGAGATATTCAAGGAAAAAAAGTCAAGATTTTTCTAGAAACAACACTGAGAAGACTCAGAAGTCACATAATTTATAATACAGTCACATAACAAAAAGCAAAGTGTGTTGACATTTGGAGATTGTGGAAAAATGAGTGGTAATAAATGAAGGTAGAGTGATCATTTAAAGCCTGATCATCCTAGACTGTAAATATAAGGAAGTGGGAGTCTGCCTCCAGAGTAATGCTCAAAGAAAAAACAGGATTAATGTTCTATTCTTTATTTTTTACAGAACTTGTTCAGAAGCGCATTTCATAAATCCAGAGATGCTTACATGAAACCCAAAGTTTGATATCGCCTGCCAAGTGATGGGGCAGTAACTCACAGTCCACCAGAACCTGACACTGTTAAGCCTTTCAGGTCTACACAATTCAACGTTTACTTTAAAATTTTTCTTTTAATACCAAGGTGTGCCAGTGGCTTTTCTAATAGGTTAATGGTAGCTTCTGTCTCCTCAGATGGATGTATCAGAAATAATATGTTTTCTTTTGTGAGTTGGGCTATCAACTGAACAGCGATAGACTGTTCAATTGGAAGCCACTCAGAATGGTGACATCAAGTTTGAGCACAAACAAATGCTGACCTCTGCCTTGGTTCTAAAATGCTGCCTCCTTTCTCCACAACCAATAAGGCAATATTTTTATTTCCTTCGGTAACCCATGATAGATTTGAGTGAGAGAAAGTACTTCTGCTGCAAATTCCGCAGGCAAGGAATTGAAGAAAATGGGAGGTCCTGTCCATTAGCTCGTTTTTAGGCCCAGGATAAAAGAAAATATGACTTTAAGAAGAAATAGAGAAATTGAACCAAACACTTTCTGGATTTTAACTTTTAAAAAGTCCCACTTTCTGCTGATACAGTTGAATAAAGCATTTTATCCCTTGCCTTCTATTCTCTTTGTTTCTTAATATATATATATTTTTTTGCAGTCATATTATTCTCTACACACTAAAAACGTTCGTTTGGAAATAATTACTGTTTTTTACAGCATCTGATATACCATTAATATCTTAAATAACAGAAAAGAAGTGAGACTTGAAATTTTGCTTTCTGAGATTTAATTGATTTATTTTAAAGGATGTATAAACATACAACTTTCCAAGGAATACAAGTTTGCTATTATATTTTTGGGTTCACACTAGTTATCTTATTTCTACATGCCACTTGGTTTTGTTTTTTGAATTCTTTTAAATTCACTTTTATTTCTATTAGCCCTTTCAATCTTTTAAAGATTTTTCATAAATTGTTAATACTTCCCATTAGATTTTAGGTTCTCTTCCAGTAACCATAGATTTGAATTAAGTCATGAAAGACTTTATTAATTCAATAAGGGTTATTTTTATTAGAAAATAATGAGAGATCCCTAAAGTACCATACGATGTTACATTTAGGTTTAATGTCAATACCTGCACTGGCTGAACTCTATCTTTGCAGATGGAATTCCCTAGCCACAGATCTGTTCTCTGGTGTGTTAAGGATGACTCAATTGTCTCTGTGATGCCTAGAAAAAGGGGTGCACATGCTGGGGAACAACAGAGATGGAAAACATAAGAGATGGTTTTTCTCTTCGTGACTCCTGTTTTATACCATTTCCTTCTGGCTCCATGGTCTTTAGTAAATTTTCTTATATGGTCTCATGTTAAAGCTAATGCTGCTACTTCCCTTGTGAATTTTTCTCTTGGTGCTTACTCACTCTTAAAATATTTTTAAGTCTTTTTTTTATTAAGCTTAATGAGTAAAACAATAATGACTGTGTTATCTGTCAAAAAATTCGTGGGCTGACCAATCATAAACTGTATTCCTATAAAGAAAAAAAAGATAAACAAAAAAACATAATTTAGGTAGATTAGATTAATGAATTCAAGAGTATACTGATAAAATAATAATGCTGGCATCATTAATCTGTGGTAGTTGATTGAATCAAGAATTGCACATAAATTGAACATTTTTCATAATGTCATAAACCAGAAATAACATTTAAAAATTACTTCAACTCTCCTTAATGACAGCTCCGCTGTATTTTTCCATTTGTTTCTTATGAAATACTAACAACATGGAGTAGTTTTCTCTCTTTGAATTTACCAAATAATGACATATTTCACTTAAGTGAACAGGCCTTGAAGATTTTAAAGCTTCTCGACATACACTGATTTAGACTCATACTAAATAAAATTAAAAAGTTTAAAAGACCAGGTGTTCCCTCCTTCACACTTATAGCAGGGAAAAAAAAGAAAGAGAGTAGAGTATGAGACAGATGGGGGAGAAAACACACTGTTGCTATCAGCAACCAACAGTCAGGAATAACCATGAAGATTAAGTTTTTAACATATTATACATATATAACAAGAAATAGAAGAAACATTAAAATTACTTAGATTTTATTTTCTCATTTAAAAAAAAGTATCATTTATGTTGTACCAAAAAGTGAATGATGCTTAGCTGTGTGAGCATATTTTTGGTGTTCAAATTCTTTTGTTCATTTGGTGTGATGATGCAAATATTTATACATTTCTGCTGTTTTAGTCACATTGTCAGAGATAAATTGAAATTGTTGGCACCTAAAGAAGCTCAGAAATACAGAAGTGAAGAAAGATAGAAGAAGGGAAAAGGAAGAGAAACAGGTAGAATTGGTTTTTTTGGTTTGGGGGGGCTTTTTTTTTTGCTCATTGTGCCTTAAATTAGTAATAATGAATATGCAGTAGTAAATCTTAGTTTAGAGTTAAGAATAACTGCTATTTCCAATGCTTTATAGTTTCAATATGTAAGACAAATAGCTGTTATTTACCAAACTTTGAGAATTACTTAACTCTTTGTAGTCTGGAGCATAAAATGAGAAAAGACTTCCAATGTCAATAGCAGACTAGAAATTATAGTTAAGTCAGGGTATTTTGGGTGCATAATGATTGCCTACAATCCACTGAAAGCCTAACTCTATTCTTTCTTCACACTTGGAGAAGTTAAAGAAGCTATGTTGTCAAATGAATTTCCAGTCTAAAACATTCACCTTCTATTTTCTATGCTGACCTCAGTATTTTCAAAATTATTTTGAAAAAAATATTTCTAATCCTCCTTTCTCCTTCAGGTCACTTATGATCGAGCCATCTGCTATATCTCTATATATGGAGTATCCAAGCCTTCTTTGTATTATCTCAGTACCTGTGCCAAGATGCATAACCACCTGACTTTGTATTGCCCACTATGGTTTTGAATTAACCAGGCAAGAGTAAAGGAAAAGATTAGGAAGCGTACAATGACATATTTTAAAATTAGGGAAATCAGGAGAACAGTTTGTAATTAATCCCCTAGTATACCTCATTTCACATTCCAAACCACTTTCACAATCTCTTATCTAAAACCCTTGGGCCAGATGTGCTTCAGAATAAAAATGTTCTTTTCAATTTTAGCAAGTAGTATGGTGTATTTGCTACATGTTAGGGAACACTCACAGTGAGTTCTAGGACAATGTTCTGTAATCAGGCATATAAACAAAATTGCAACCAATAGTTGAATAATCACAAAAAGTAGAATAAAAATGGCCACATAACTGCTCTGGGTTTTGCTGCCAAATGAATTAATGTTTTGGCTTTCAGCGCTATTTAGTACCAAATTTTGGATAATGGATAGATCCATAATTGTTTATCCTCTGGATATTTTGAAGGCATTCCTTTCATTGTGCTGCAAATATTAATAGACCACTAATTACTAAAACAAAAAAAGCCATAAAACCTGGCTTGATTCCTTAGCATTTATTTAAATTGTTTTTTGATTAAGTCTTCAAGAGGTTTGAAGATTACCATTCATGGGTGAGAGCAGCCATCTTCACTTTTCCTAAAAACAGGACTAATTGAAATGACATTAGACTTCAAGAGATAGGACTGAAAGAATATTTACTAACATTATAACTTTGTAATTATAAGTCATTAAAGAATAGAAATAGTTTTTTCCACGGAAAGAGGAAACACACACACATACACACACACACACACACCACTGACAATTGTACAACAGGAATGGTTACATTTGGTTTTTACTTAAGGAAATGGGCTCCCTTATATTTATAATGCTGTGAATAACATTCTTTTTTTGTTTGTTTGTTTGTTTGAGTTGGAGTCTCACTCTGTCGCCCAGACTGGAGTGCAGTGGCCACTCCCAGCCACCGCAGCCTCGCCAGTTGGGCTCCAGCGATCCTTCCACCTCAGCCCTATGAGTAGCCGGAATTACAGGCATGCGCTACCACGCCCGGTTGATTTTTTGATTTATTGTAGAGATGAGGTCTTGCCAATTTGCCCAAGTGGGTCTCAAACCCACGGACTCAGGCAATCCACTCACCTCAGCCTCCCAAAGGCGCTGGATTAGAGGCTGAGCCACCAAGCCCGGCTGTGAATAACATTCTAAAACCATATGTTCTGACTGTGAGAGATCCTCACTGTCACTTTATTAATACCAATGTTTTTTCAGTTTTCTTACATTACCCATACCCACCATTCAGAATGGCTCCACATGGTATAAAATGGTGGCTAGTCTACTATCTTCACTTACAAGTTTTTATATTTATCGACTTTACATGTGGTTAAAGAGTCTTATTTAAGAAAAATATATTGTTGACAATAACAGAGTAATTACACAGTCATTGCTTCAATCTGGCTATATAAATCATTGTGATTTAACCTACAGTAGTAATAAAAATAAATGATATTGTTTTTGGTTCATTACTGCTGTTCTAATAAAATGTAATGAATTAAGAAATTTCCTGAGTGAAACAGTCTCATAAAAATAACAATTTACTAATGGTGCTGTACACCCAATGTGATTGAATGAAGATAAAAATAAGCATTTTAATAAAAATCTATCTTTAAGAAAATGTCTTTTTTATTTTTTTCATCCTCTTTCTTCTAGTCCAAATGCATGCTTTGATTGCATCCATAGAGATCATTACCAGGAACTATAGTCTCAAAATGATTGCTTGTTTATATAAAAAATTTTAATAAAATTCCAGGAACTCATAAGTTTCTGGGTAGCCTATATGAATTTAAGGAGAAAGACACATTCCATCTTCTGGGAATGCCTATGTGCCAAGAACTAATTCTTGTTAATGAGCCAACAGACATTTAGAAGAACTCCTCAGTCTCCATTTGCAGTAGGCTATGGAAGGGACACTCCAACTTCCTCATAGTGGGTGGCTGATTTCCAGACTTACTTATTCTCTCTCTCTTGCATCCTCTCTCCTTCTTAACCTCCCTCTCACTTCTTTTGTACATGTATCCACAAACCGTCACAGCAGGACCACGTGGGCTGTTCCTTCTCACATCAAAGGTGAAAAAATTACTAGAAATTTATATTTCTATATGACTTTTACTTCAAAACATAATTACTTAAATTGCATTCAGTATAATGTTTCTAATAAAATTATTGCTTTCTTTTATTAAGAATTTATCTTTATGTTATAAAAGTGATGCATATTAATCATGGAAGGAGAAAATAAACGTCACTCAAAATCCCACTACTTTGAAATAACTACTCAACATTTGGCATATTTACACTCTTCCATGTTACACATTCAGATGTGCAAAAAATATTTCTTTTTCTTATTTTATAACACTCTTCATTTATGACTGAGTCCCCATTTCACCAGGTTGACATACAAGCAAACTTGACTTTGATTCCTCCTCAAATCCTCTATCTCCCTTAGGTTTCTATCATGGTAACTGGGTCATACACAACATTAAAACAACAAGGGTCCCATTGATTATTTGTTAATTGAGTCACATGGAAGACTTCACAGGAGTGATCAGGACTGTTGGTGTGATCTTTGAGAAAGTCAGCAAGAGTTAGTATAAAATGATACGTATGGACCTAAAACCATTTATTTTTAAATGAAAACAAAGAAAAAATGCACAAACATTTGTTAACCACTTGTCGTGGGACCAAGGCTTCTCCTATGACTATAGTCATCCTTGAAAGAATTTTCATATTGTCTTTCCTGTGTGGTCTATACTTTTAAGAACTGTGTTCCCAAAAGCCATATGAAAACTTAAAGATGCATGTAATCTGAGTGAGAATTCTTAACTTTTACATTACCCTTCATCTTTTAATATTGTATCATCTGTGCATAACTCAATAACAATTTGGTTTTGAAGACTAAACTTTATTTAGTCTTTCCAAGCCATCAGCTTTGTTTTTTTCACACTCTAATTCTATCACTCTATGTAAAATTAAATTAAATTATTTAATATGGCAATAAATTCAAGTGGAATAAAGGGGTCTTGTACATTTAGTGTAGCTCATTTTTGGTAAGCAAACTGGTCAATTGGTGAGTGAAGAAAAGTGAACTTATCAACCTTACTTGCTCCTAGTGTGATGGAATTCAGTGACTAATAGTACGATGGGAATAGTAGTATTGAGTTAATCTGGCTAGTCAATTAAATGAAGGCCAAAATTCTTTTGTAAATTTCTCACTAATTAAATTATTGTTTTCATATAATTCTAGTCTCATCATCTAATATTACACATATATCCCATAGTTTGAAATAGCCTTCACAAACCTGATTGCTAATATGTTTATAAGATTTCTTTAATAAGTTACCCTAGATACAATTTAGCCATTTTACTACTGGCTGAAATTTCAACATTTTCACTTACAACACCATTTACATTATTGGTAGAAGTATAACTGCTGAAGCAAATGAAATAACTATTTAAAAATATTCTTAGTACATATTTCCAAAGTAATCTGGCATAGATACTATGTATATGCCTACATTTAGGAACCCACATTAAAGGAAACCTTATCTAGGAATTATTACTTCGCATATCTTTTATAACATAATAAGCAAAAAGCTTCTCTTTCTCTTTTAATTCTAATTTCTTTAATTACTTACAAAATAAAACCTTGAAACTTGTATTTAGTGCTGTTAATTCACTCTATTCAACAACTTGTTATTGCACATTTTTCTATATTTTATCAATTTTCTTGTTGATCTGTATACACCTTGTTTATTCACTGAAGGGTAAAATTTTTGTCTGTTATTTTTAAGGAATATTTTTTCAGAAATTTCAGTGTTTAAAATGTTGTCTAATGTTGCTATTAATATTCGGAAATATTTTATATGGATAAATCCAACAAAATTTCTCTCAGTTTTTTTTTTAAATCTTAATGAGCTACCTGCATTTTGATGAAATAGACACCAATATTTTCTTCTACATTAGTTATTAAGTGATTGCATTACCTTATTAAGATAGCAAATTAAATAGATTAAAAATTATTTATTTTTTAACTATTCAGTTCACTTGAATTTTATTTTGTTTTAATTAGGTATTCTTTAGCTACTGGTGGCTATATTTGTCTTTTAACCAATAAATTGTAATTCCATTATTAAGTAGATAGTGATGATGATTGCACAAAATTATGAATGTAATTAATACCACTGTATTTACTGTATACTTAAATGTTTAAAATGACAAATTTTAAGTTATATGTAATCACAATAGAAAATTTAAAAACAAAACAAAATACAAAGCAATATATAAATAGGATGAAAAGTAAGCAGTTTACATTTTTTTTTTTTTTGAGTTGGAGTCTCACTCTGTCACCCAGACTGGAGTGCAGTGGCCACTCCCGGCCACCGCAGCCTCGGCCTGCTGGGCTCCGGCGATCCTTCCGCCTCAGTCTTCCGAGTAGCCGGAATTACAGGCGCGCGCTACCACGCCCGGCTGATTTTTTGATTTATTGTAGAGATGAAGTCTCGCCTGCCCAGGCGGGTCTCGAACCCACGGGCTCAGGCAATCCACTCACCTCTAGCCGGGTTCGGTGGCTCAGCCTGTAATCCTGCGCCTTTGGGAGGCTGAGGTGAGTGGATTGCCTGAGCCCGTGGGTTCGAGACCCGCCTGGGCAGGCGAGACTTCATCTCTACAATAAATCAAAAAATCAGCCGGGCGTGGTAGCGCGCGCCTGTAATTCCGGCTACTCGGAAGACTGAGGCGGAAGGATCGCCGGAGCCCAGCAGGCCGAGGCTGCGGTGGCCGGGAGTGGCCACTGCACTCCAGTCTGGGAGGCCGAGTGAGACTCCAACTCAAAAAAAAAAAAAAGTCTACTCAAGATGTCATAATAAGTTCTTATTTTTATTTTTGCATAAATTTCACTTTTTAAAATTTAATTTAATTTAATTTTAAAGTTGAGGGGTTTGCTTCTATTTTATTTTATTTTATTTTAAAGTTGAGAGGATTACACACATGGGTGGTTTAGGTACAGGTGAAGTTTTAGGCCTCCCAATGGACCTCACTTCACCTGGATTAGGATCGGACACCCTATTGATATTATGAGCCCCCTTCACCCTGGCAGTGTCCTGCTACTGCCAATCCCTTTTTGGTAGTATTATGATAGGTGTTCAGGATCTCAGAGAACACGTGGTACTCAGTTCTTTGTTTCTATGATGGATCACTGAGTATAAAAGTCTCCAAATCCATTCAAGTTGCTGTGAAGTCCATAATTAGGTCCTTCTTTATGGCTGTGTAATATTCTGTCATGTATATGTACCACATTAAAAAAAAATCCAATCCCGTTTTGATAGACAGCATGGTTGGTTCCATGTTTTTGCTATTGTGAATAGTGCTACAATAAACATGAATGCATAGGTATATTTTTTGTAGAATGGTTTGAGTTCCTCTGGGTATATTCCCAAAAGGGGAATACTGGGTCATATTGAAGGTCAATTTTCAGTTCTTTTAGAAATCACCACACTGTTTTCCACAGAGGTTGCATTAGTTTTCATTCCCACCAACAGTGTGGAAGCGTTCCCCTTTCTACATCTCCCCACTCTTTGTGGTTTCTTTTGCATTGCAAAAGCTTTTCAGTTTGATGAGGTCCCACTTGTCTATCTTATCTTTTATGGCATGGGCATCTGGGATTTTGATCAGGAGTTGGCTGCCTACTCCAATTTCTATAAGGGTGTCTCCTGTGATTTCCAAGATTCTTATAGTTTGAGGTTTTACATTTAGGTCTTTGATCCATTTGGAGTTGATTTTTGTGTATGGTGATATGTAGGGGTCCTGTTTCATTTTTCTGCATGTGGTCAGCCAGATTTCCGAGCACCATTTACTGAATAGATTCTCTTTGCCCCAGTGGTTGTTGGTGAAGGCTTTGTTGAAGATAAGTTGGTTGAGAAATTGAGATTTTGCTTCCAGAATCTCTATTCTGTTCCATTGGTCTATATACCTGTTCTCATACTGAGGCCAGGTTGTTTTGGTTATTATTATTATTATTGTAGTCTTATAATAAAGTGTAAAGCCTGTGAGTTTGATACCTCCTGTCTTGTTTCTTTTGTGAAGGTTTCTTTTGGCTATTCATGGTCATTTATGTTTCCATATGAATTTCCGAATTGTTTCCAGGTCTGGGAAGAAAGATTATGGTAATTTAATTGGTATTGCATTGAATCTGTAGATTGCCTTGGGTAAGATGGACATCTTAACAATGTTGATTCTTCCAATTCATGAGAATGGAATATTTTTCCATTTGTTTGTGTCGTCTTTGATTTCTTTGAGTGGTGCTTTGTAGTTTTCATTGTAAAGATCTTTCACTTCTCTGGCTAGGAAGATGCTAAAGTATTTCATTTTTTGATGTGTGGTTATTGTGAATGGTATTGTGCTTTTTATTTGGTCTCTGCCTGTTTGTTGTTGGTGTATAAAATGTGACTATCTTTTGCACATTGATTTTATACCCAAAGACTTTGCCAAAGTCCTTTATTAGTGTAAGGAGGTTTCCCTTTTGTTTTCCAGGTATAGGATCATATTGTATGCAAAGAGGGATAGCTTACCTTCCTTTTTCTTGGATATCCCTGTCATCCTTCTCTTGTCTGGTTGTTGAAACTAGGATTTCCAGCACTATTTTGAAAAGGAGGGGTGAGTGGGCAGCCTTGTCTTGTTCTGGTTTTCAGGGGAAATGCTTCCGATTTCTGACCATTTAGTAATATTTTGGCTATGGGTTTATCACAGATGGCTTGTACTGTTTTGAGGTATATTCCCACTATACCCAGGTGTTCAAGGGTTTTTATCAAGAATGGATGATGGATTCTGTTGAAAGCCTTTTCTGTGTTTAATGATATATTCATGTGGTTTTTGCTTTTATATTCGTTGATGTATTTAATTACATTTATGGTCTTGCAGATGTTAAACCAGCCCTGCATACTGGGGATGAAGTCTACTTGGCCATGGTGGATATTTTAGATGTGTTTTTGGATCTGATTTGCTAGAATCTTGTTGAGAATGTTTGCATCTATGTTCATCAGGGATATTGACCTGTTTTTCTCTTCCTTTGTTGAGTCTTTGCCCAGTTTGGGTGTTAGTGTAATGTCAGCTTTATAAAATAATTTGGAGAGAGTTTTGTCTTTCTCAATTGCCTGCAATACTTTCAATAGGATTGGTATCAGATCCTCCTAGTGTGTTTTGTATAATTCTGCTGGAAAACCGTCTGGTCTAAGGCTTTTTTTTGTAGATAGTTTTCTTATGATGGAGTCAATTTCCCTGGTTGTTATTGGTCTATTTAGGGTCTCTATTTCTTCGTGTTTCAACTTTGGGAAGTTATGTGGTGTCACAAAGTTCTCCATCTTATTTAGGCTTTTGAATTTGTTTCCATACAGATGTGCATAGCAATCGCCAATAATTTTTTGTATTTCCTTAGGGTCAGTTGTGACTGGATCTTTTGTGTTTCTGATTGTGTTTATTTGGGCTTTTTTTTTTTCTCTCTCTTTTTCTTTGTCATTCTGGCTAGGAGTCCGTCAATCTTGTTTATCCTTTCAAAGAACAAGGTTTTTTTCAATGTTTTTTTTTTCTATGATATTTTTGTCTTCTATGTCCATATTTGGGTTTTTACTTTGATGATCTGAATTCTTCTGCTGAAGTTAGGGTTTTGGTGGTCTTGCCTTTCCAGCTCCCTTAGGTAACTTGTTGGGCTGCTGACTTGTGTTCTTTCTGTTTTCTTGATGTGTGTTCATAGAGTTATAAATTCCCCTCTTAAAACTGATTTCATGTCATCCCAGAGGTTTTAGTAAAATGTGTCTTTGTTTTCATGTGTTTCCAAGAATCTTTAAATTTCTGTTTTAATTTCTGTGTTGACTTAGGAGTAGTTCAGCATTGTTCTGTTTAGTGCCCATGTCTTTGTGTGATTTGGGAGGATTTTATTGGTAGTTATATTTATTTTTATTCCACTGTGGTCTGAGATTTCAAACTTATGGAATTTGTTTATGCTTGATTTATGTCTGAGGATATGGTCGATCATGGAGTATGTTCCGTGTGGTGATGAGTAGAATGTATATTCCATGGTTGTAGGATAAAGTGTTCTTTGGGTATCTATTAAATCTATTTGGTCAAGCATCAATTGAGGTTCTGTATCTCCTTATTGATATTTTGTCTTATTGATCTATTGAAGGTTGTTAGTGAGGTATTTGGTTATGGTAGTGTTAGAGTGAATATCCTTTTTTTGTTTACTTATTAGTTGCTTTATAAATCCAGGTGATCTTGTGTTGGGCACATATATATTTAGAATGGATATTTCTTTCCTATGGATTGAAACTTTTATCATTTATGTAATGTCCTTCTGTGTCTTTTAAAATATTTAATTGCTTGAATTTTTTTCTGATATTAAAATTGCAACTCCTGCCTTCTTTTGTTTTCATTCACATGAAAGTTTATTTTTAGTCCTTTAACTTGAGTGTATGGGTGTCCTTTGTGGTGAGATACATTTCCTGTAAGCAGTATATTGTTGGGTTGTGGTTTTTTTTAAACATCCAGTTTGCCTTTCTATGTTTTTGCAGTGGTGCATTTAATCCATTGACATTCAGGCTGATTATTGAAATGTGTATATTTATCCCTACCATGAGGCTCTTATAAGACTGTTTTCTTTTGATTTGGGAGTTGATATATGCGTGTGTTCTCAATGTTGCAGTCATGAGGTGTGTTGTGTTGATTCTGTGCTTTCCTGTATTTGTGGGAAGTGCATGGTTACTTTTTTTCTTCTGTGTTTAATACCATCTTTAGCATCTCCTATAGAGCTGGTCTGTAAGCAACATAATATATTAGGGATTGGATGTCTGGAAAGGATTTTAATTCTCCATCGCTATTGAAACTGAGCTTGACTAGGTAGAAAATTCTTGGTTGAAATTGTTTATCTTTGAGGACTTTGAAAATAGGACTTCAGTCCTTTCTAGCTTGTGGTGTTTCTGCTGATACATTTGCTCCTATGCTGATAGGTCTTCTCCAGTTGTAGTCTGACCTTTCTCTTTCACTGACCTTAGAATTTTTTCTTTTATACTTACTTTGTGTAGGCAATTTACTACATGTCTAGGGGTTGGTCTTCTCATTTTATATCATGGATGGGTTGTCTGAATCTCTTGTGTTTGGATGGTCACTCTCTGGTGAGATGGGAAAAGTTTTCTTGGATAACCTTTTAGAATACTTACTCCAAGGTGTTCTCCCTTTCCCTTTCTTCTTCTTCAAACTTATCAGACATAAGTTTGGCCTTATGATATAATCTCACATCTCTTGGAGGCTTTGTTCTTTCTTTCTAAGTTTTTTTTTTTTCTGTTTTTAACAGATCAGTTTAACTCCATGCTTTGTTCTTCAAACTCTGAGATTCTTTCTTCTGCTTTGTTGCTTCTGCTTTCCATGCTTGTCATCTTGTCATTTATTTTCTGTATGAAGTTTTTTATGGCCAAAATCCCTGTTGCAAGTTCTTTTAGTGTTGTATCTTGTCTTTCTTGAGTCTTATTCCCTCTTTCTATCCATTCCCTAGTTCCTGTTGTATTCTGGGGCCAATCATTGATGATTTCCATTGCTTGAGTTTTGAGATCTGATTTTTTTGGTGTTGCCTCTTTGGTATACTGGGAATTTCCTGTGTTCGTCCTTTGATTTTTCTTCATTTGTGACAGATCTCTTTCTTTTCTCTTTAAGTTTGTTATTCAGTGGTAGTGGGTGGAGTTTTCACTTCTGTTGCTTGCTTAGCCTTCTAGTCTTCCCAGATCAGAGTCTCTGAATTTGTTCTGTTTTGAAACAGGGCTGAGGGTGAGAAGCTTTGCTGTTTCTTGTAGTTTTGAGAATCAAATAAGATGGAGGGTGGGGAACTAGGATTCAGAAATTACTTGCTTGTTATAATGTTCACAGACTGATGTATGAGCCTCCTGAGACCCACTTCCCACCACCACTCTATAGGATGATGTAATGGGTACATGCATGTATCCCCTGAGTTCAAGATAAAGTAACACTAATGAGGAGAACAGATAAAAGTAGAATGAAATAGAACAGATAAAAATAATAAGAAAAAAAAACACAGACAAACAAAAGTAAGCATAAGTACAAAAAAAAAAAACCCCAAACCAACAGAAAAGAAAACATACACACACACTGAAAGATGGTGGTGCACAGTGAGACTCAACACCTGTTAAGACCAAGAGATTTAATGAGTCAAACGTGGTGGGCTACAGGACCTGAGGGTCAGACTGTAGACCCGAGGCAAGGGCACAGTGGCCTTTATAGGGGCTTAGAGTGACCTGTCAGTCATTTATAGGTTGACTAGCAGAGCTTCATTTAGGTTGGTGGATTTTTCACGGGCGCGGGAAAGGGTGTGGAGGAAGAACCCGGAAGGCACCATTTCAGTCACCATTTTAGTTTGCCGGGTCGTCATTTTGGTGGGGGCCGGTTTTAGGCCCCTTTCCAGGAAAGGGAGGGGACATGGCTTTACTTGTGGCTGGTGGTGGTCTTTCATTCTCACCTCTTTGGTTATACGGGAGAGGGGCAGCATTTGTCTGTCTGGCTACTTCCTGCTGACAATGGGTGTCGGTGGGTGAGGTGGATGAAAGGACAAGCCACATGAGACCCCACAAGTAGACACCAAAAGAAAAAATTTCATTTGAGTGGAAGTCCTGGAAGGTGCCTTGTAAGTGAAAACGGCATGCTGGTCTGGCCAGTCGGCGAGCAGACACAGGAAAGGGAGGAGCCAACTCTCACAAAGAAGGTGGTCAAGAAATGCTGAGAATCTGAGTGGTAGGTAGTAGGGGATAAACTTTAAGGCAAGCATGTCTGAAATGAGAAGACAAGGTCAGAGGTAGGGTTGGGACAGTCAAGACTTGGATCTTCAGTGGGCAGGAGGTCATAATTCTGTAGGAAAAGTTGATTAACGTTTTGATTAGAGATTTTTTAAAGTTGTGACTGGAGAAACTTGATAATACAAGGGGGAAAGAAGCACAGGCCGAAAATGAGAATGACAGGTGTGACAATGGGCAAAAGCCAGGTGAGTAGGGAGCTTTGTAACAGGATACTGACTTGTGAAGATTTTGCCCTTTGGAGCTGTGAGAAGAGGTGGTATAGTTTATTAATGTTTTGTTCAATGATTCCTGATTCGTTAATGTAATAACAGCACTCCTCTTGGAGGAAAAGACAAGTGCCTCCCTTTTCGGCTGTTAGAAGATCTAGAGCCCGACGATTTTGGAGGGCTACTTGTGCTATGCTTATTATCTGTCTTTGTAATGATTGGAGAGAATTGGAGGTAGTGTCTAAAGCTAACTGGATTTTGTTTTGTAAGTCTTCTATAGCCCATAGTGAGTAGCTGAGAGCCCCTCCTGATAGACCTATGGAGGTGACTGTGGATGTCAAAAGTGAAGTGAGAAAAGTGGCCTCCACGCCCAGAATGTCCACCTACGTAGTGGCGAACAAGGAAGCCCGGCCCCTTCCCAGGCTTTCCTGCTGATGGATTCGTCGGCATAGTGAATCCTGCATGACCAATAGGGACAGCCATTGTATTTGTCTGGCCACCATCTACAATAGTCACGAGTTTGGTCTTCCAGTAAGCATAGAAAGGGCCAATGAGAATCTGCCAAGCTTATTGAGGACTTTAAGCTGAGGGAAATAGGTTTTGAGCAATTGTTTATAGGGCATGTTTGCGTGTCCAAGTCCTTGACTGTATCTATCCCGCTGGCCTTGTAAAGTTCGCGGGTGGTAAACCGATAATGGAGGACAGACAGGGTAGTGGGCTTGGTTTGAAAGACGACAGCAAGGAGGAAGGCGATGACCATGTTGGGTCCTATTGATAGTGAGCAGAGAAGGGGATTGAGTAACTCGCACCAAGGAGCAGCACTTATGTGCAGCAATGTGAAAGTAGGAGGAAAAGAAAGAGTAGAAGGAAAGGCAGTATTATTATTAAAGGAAGGATGAAATTGATGACCATCTGGCGGAGGGTAGTGTTGAATGCAGGCGGCAACCTTCACGTATTGTGATTATGTGGGATTTTCCTGGATGACGGGCAGGGAGGGGGAGCGAGTGACATGGGATACTCGGAGTTTGAGAGGCTGGCCTGGAATTGTGGAACAAGAAAAGGTCGGCGGTTCTGTGAAGGAAGGGGTAAATGGAGGCAGTTTAGTTGGTTTGAGACGAGAAACGTGAATCCAGGGACTGAGCTGTCCTTTGGTTATGAGTATCCTGGCTGCCGTGGGGGTGGAGAGGACTATTTGGAAGTGTTCTTGCCATTTTGGTTGTAAGTGAGTTTTGGTTTCAGGGTCTGAGTGAAAAACCCATTGTCCCGGGGTGAGAGGCTTTGGATCATGTGTTCCTATGGGAGTGGGCAAAAGGAGATCTTGATATTGCCAGATGTTGGAATGGATGAAGTACAGGAGGGGGTAGGTTATATGAAGGGGGACATGAGGTGGAGAGGTTGGAATGCCAGGAGGAAGTGCATGTCTTCCATATAGGACCTCGAAGGATGAAAGCTGAGTGGGTTTTTTAGGGAGGACGCGAATGCGGAAGAGAGCTAAGGGAAGGCGGGATACCCAGTCCTGATGGAGTTCGAGAGAGAGTTTAGTGAGGATATCCTTTAGTGTGCGGTTAGTTCGTTCAACCTTTCCTGATGATTGTGGGTGGTAGGGGATGTGAACGTGCCATTTGATGTTGAGGGCCGCCGTTAGAGACTGAACAACTTGTGAGGTGAATTCAGGCCCGTTTTCTGACTGAAGAGAGGAGACCCCGAACCGGGGGATGATGTGGATGGCTAAGATAGATCCCACTGTAGCAGCCTGCTTATTTGAGGTGGGATAGGCCTTGACCCACCCGGAGATGGTATCAACCAGGACCAGAAGGCATTTGATGTTACAGACGGGGGGCATGATGGTGAAATCCACTTGCCAGTCTGACCCAGGGAGCTCTCCCCTAGACTGGTGAGTGGGGAATGTTCCAGGCTTTAAGGGGGTACTAGGATTTGTTTGGTGGCAAGTAGAGCATTAAGAGGAAAGAATGTGTATGAGTTTTGTATGTTCAGGAGTAAGGTGGAAGAAGGTTTTACGAAATGAAGTGAGAGCCGCTGGGTTTGGATGGAAAATTGAGTGTAGATAGGGTATGAGATCGGATAGCTGTGGGACTTCACACGTGTGTTCAGCTGGTGGGGAGGAGGCGTTGACGAGTATGGTAGGAAGGGATTTTAGAGCTGCTTGGTGAGCTGCCTTGTCGGCTCACGAGTTTCCTTGGGTGATAAAAGATGAATCAACCTGGTGGGCTTTACAGTGTGAGATGCCTATGACCTTGGGAGCAAGGAGGCTTGAAGGAGGTCTGAAATGAGCTTAGCATTTATGATGGCTGATCCTTTGGTGGTTAATAACCCCCATTCCTGCCAGATGGCTGAGTGTGAAACTAGAATGTGAAAGACATATCTGGAGTCAGTGCAAAGTGACAGAGAGTGTCCGGCCGCCAGTTGGAATGCTTGAATGACTGCTGTGAGTTCTGCCTGTTGGTTGGTGGTGTGGGGTGGGAGAGGATTAGCCTTGATGACATCAGTGACAGGTGATTGTGTATCCTGCTACCCGAGACCCCTCATGTATACACGAGCTTCCATCTGTGAACCATACATAGGAGAGCTCGGATAAAGGTCCTTCCTGAATATGTACTGGACAAGGAAGTAGGAACTCGAGGACTTCAACGCATTTATGGATTGGGGTGTCTACAGGAGAGGAGGGGAGTAATGTGGCTGGGTGAAGGGGTGCACAAGTTTGGAAGGAGATAGAGGGATCTTGGACAAAGAAAACCAGAAGGGATAGGACCTGACCAGGAGGGAGTGTTTTGAGGCCCTTATATCCTAGGAGGTGATGTAGATGGCGGGGGGAAGTAATGGTGATAGGTGCTCCAAACGTGAGTTTTTTTTATTCACACACGAGTAAGTAGGCGACCGACAGGGCCGCAGGCATGGGGCCCATCCCTGAACGATGTGGTCAAGCTGTTTTGAGAGGTAGGCTACAGGAGCAAACATTTGCCCATTGAATTGGCCTAGAACTCCTAAGGCTGCACCCTTATTTTCATGGACATATAGGGTAAAACGTCAGTGGACATTGGGTAGCCGTAGGGCAGGGGCCCAGAGGACAGCCTGTTGGAGGGTGGTAAAAGACTGTCTAACGGCTGAGAGGGAGAGTAATGGTTCCTTAGGATCGTCTTTAGCGAGGTCATAGAATGGCTTGGCGAGAAGGGTGAAATTGGGGATCCAGGCTCGGAAGTAGCCCGCCAATCCCAGGAACAACTGGATTTCTTCCTTTGTTTTGGGCGCCGGGAGGGACTGAATAACAACCTTGTGGCTGGTTGTTATGGCCTTTTGTTGGTGTGAAATGGCTACACCAAGTTGGTGACTTGTGTTTTGGATAGCTGAGCTTTGTGGGGGGAAACTCGGTATCCCCTTTGTGCTAGAAAATTAAGGAGTAAGACAGTGTCTGTGTGGGAGTCAGTTACAGAGGGGCTGCATAAGAGGTCATCTACCTACTGGATGAGAGCGGATTTGGGGAGTGACAGAAGTTTAAGGTCAGCTGCTAGAGCCTGGCCAAACAGATGGGGACTATCCCAAAATCCCTGTGGAAGGACCATCCATGCGAGCTGTTGAGAGTGACAGGAAGTAGGGTCGGTCCAAGTAAACATGAAAATGTCCTGGGAGTCAGCTGCCAAGGGAATGGTGAAGAATGTATCTTTTAAGGTCTATAACTGAAAAGTGAGTTGCTGTCAGAGGAATGGTAGACAGGATGGTATTGGGATTGGGAACCAGCGGGTGAATGGGGAGAATGGCTGCATTTATTAGTCAAAGGTCTTGGACTAGCCGGTAGGTTCCATCGGGCTTTTTTATGGCCAAGATGGGGGTATTGTATGGTGAATTGGTGGACCTTAAGTATCCCTTGCGCAGTAGGGTATTTATGACCAGCTACAGACCTAGCAGACTGGCCCTGGGGAGAGGGTATTGTGGCTGACTGGGCTGAGTGGACGGGTCCTTTAACTGGATATGAACAGGTGGGCACTGGGCCAGTGAAGTGGTGTGGATGTCCCAGACTAGTGAGTTAACCACCGAGGTGAGTGAGGGAGGGAGCGAGGTGGGTTGTGAGGAGGGGGCCTGGGGCTAGAGGCCAAAAGGAGGAGTAAGGAAGTTGTTGGTAATGGGTTGGTGAAGGCAGCGCTGGGGTTGAAGATGTTGGATGCCTGAAACTTAGCCAAGATGTCCCTCCCCATAAGGGGTATAGGGCATTGAGGCATGACCAGGAAGGAGTGGGTAAATGGGATGCTAGCAAATATGAATGTTAGCGTAGGAGTTGTGTGTGGGATGAAGGGTTGGCCCCCTACCCCTACTACCAGGGACTGGGACGGTGAGGTTGGTCCCCAGAACTCCTGCAGGACAGAAAGGGTGGCACCAGTGTCTAGCAGGAAGAGGATGGGATGTCCGTCAACCGTAATTCTGACCCTAGGCTCCCAAGCATTTGAGATATGCGTCGGGTGGGGAAACCCAGGGCCCCATCATTCCAAAGCGGCCATGCACAGTAGGTTCAGGGTGGAGTTGGGGGCTGACCCTGCTACTCTCTGGGGGCTGGGGTGGTCCACCACCCAATGTCCTAGAAGATTGCATTTGGGGCAAGGTTTTGATGGAGATTTAGGGTTAGGGCAGGCTTGTGCCCAATGTCCCTCCTTGCTGCATTTGAAACAGGGCCCTGGAGGGTCACGTTTGTTCTGGATGCCTCCTCTACTGCTGCAAGGGTCAGTGTCTGTCCCATGAAGAGCCTGAGCCAGCATTTGGTATTTTTGCCGCTTAGCCTTTTCGTCCCGGTTGTGGTATAACTTGAAGGTGGCAACCAAAACCTCATTTTGGGGTGTAAGGGGCCCTTGGTCTAGCTTTTTAAATTTAGCTTTGATGTCAGGATAGCTTGGGAGAAGAAGGAAGTCATAAGGAGTTGACGGCCATCTGGGGTTTCTGGGTCTAAATTAGTAAATTGTTGGAGGGCCTTGGTAAGGCAATCAAGGAAGGAGGAAGGGTTTTCGTTTTTGTCTTGGATCACTTCCTGGAGTTTTTCAAAATGACAGCCTTTTGTGCTGTCTGCCTCAACCCAGAAACGAGAGAGGTTGAGAATTTATCTCTGGCACTGAGGCCACTGGGGGAGTTATAGTCCCAGCTAGGGTCCTGGTCCGGGACTGCCACTGCCCTGAGGGAGTGTGCTGGGGAGATCCGATGGACCTCATCTGCATATGCTCTAGCCTGTTCCCACACTCTTCTGCGCCCTTTGGGGAGTAGGGTGTTGGAGAGAACCATGTAGATGTCGTGAAAGGTGAGGCTATAGGCTTGGAGGAGGTATTGGAATTCCTTGATATAAGTGGTTGGGTTAGTTGTGAAGGATCCAAGGTGTTTTTCTACCTGGGACAGGTCTGAGATAGAGAATGGGACATGAACTCGAACAATGCCTTCAGCGCCTGCCACCTCGCAGAGAGGAGCCAGGGTGGCCGGGGCTGTCTTGGAGCGGGTAACAGGAGGACTGCACGGGGTGGTGGGAACTGGAGTAAGGGGTGGGTAAAGATTAGGGATGGCAGGGGCGGACGGGAGAGGAAGCTGCAGGGGTGGATGGGGTTGTCAATAGGGACGAAGTTCATCTGCTGGGTTGAAGTCAGAGACGGAGGAGGGAGGTAGCGGCGTTAGCGGGATGGAGGAGGGAGGTGGCAGCATGAGCGGGACGGAGGAGGGAGGTGTAAGCGGGACAGAGGAGGGAAGTGGTGGCTTGGGTGAGACAGAGGGGCCCTTTGCAGCCACAAGGAGGTGAACCAGTTTACATCAGAGGCAGAGATGAGGGTGTTCCCAGAGTAGAGAGAAAGACTGGACATAGGGAATCTCTGTCCACTTTTTTGAACACTCGCAGAAGCTATAGAGGTCCTGTATAATGTCGGGGTTTTAGGGACCCGTAAGGGGGCCACTTATTTTGGTTGTCTAAGCAATAGGTGGGCCAGTCTTGGGTACTGAAGTGGATTAGAGGCTTGGGTTTAATGTCGGGAGTGAGAGAGAGAGTGGAGAGGTTGTCTAAGAGACATTTGAGGGGAGAGTCGGCCGGCAGGGATGATGAGTTTCCCATTTTAACAGCTGGGGCTGAGCAAGGCATCCCCTGGACAGCCGGCTGTCAGGAGATAGGAGGTTGCAATAAAGCCTGTCATCACAGGACGTTAACCCGCGACTCTCCTGGAGAATTGAGGAGGTTGAAGGTAACCTGGTACCAGGATTTTTAACAAGGAGGATACCCAAAACCAGACAGCGGGAGGGAGTAAACTCGAAATTCCTGATGGCCGAGGGAGGGGAAAACTAGCAGGGGTCCGCTGTGGCCTTAAAGACATAGGCGGGGTGTGGTCCCCCCTTGCCCGGGGCCAAAGGGGCTGCCGGACAATCAACGGTCATTTTCCTCCAGTTATCCCAGGCAAGGTTTTAGGTTTTCCGTTTAGGGGACACTTGCCGATCTGAGGGCCGGTGATGAATGCAGCATTGGTGTTCAAGAAAGTGGGTGAAGGCCTTAAAGGGTGAGTCCCGCTGGCGCTGGAACGGGGTCTCGCCTGAGGGCAAGAGGAACCCGATCTAAGTCATGGCACCAATGAAAAATGGTGGCGCACAGTGAGACTCAACACCCGTTAAGGCCAAGAGATTTAATGAGTCGAACACAGTGAGCTACAGGACCTGAGGGTCAGGCTGTAGCCCTGAGGCAAGGGCGCTGCGTCCTTTATAGGGGCTTAGGGCGACCTGTCAGTTGTTTATAGGTCAGCTGGCAGAGCTTCATTTAGGTTGGTGGATTTTTCATGGTCACGGAAAAGGGTGCAGAGGAAGAACCTGGAAGGCACCATTTCAGTCGCCATTTTAGTTTGCCGGGTTGCCATGTTGGTGGGGGCCAGGTTTAGGCCCCTTTCCAGGAAAGGGAGGGGACGTGGCTTTACTTGTGGCTGGCAGTGGCCCTTCACACACAAAACAGAAAAACTGAACACACACACACACACACACACACACACACACACACACACACACACACACACACATATACACACACACCAAAAAAAGAAAGAGGAAGAAGACAAAAGGGAGTGGTGAAATGCAAATCAAACCCTCGCATGCATATCCACATGTCCTAAACCAAAAAAAAAAAAGCAAAACAAAAAAAGAAAGTAAAAGAGAGGTACTGCAAATCAAACCCTCACACACATTCACAGACACACTAAATCAAAACAAAAGAAGAATAAAAAAATAAAAGAACAAAAAAAGGGGGGAATGCACATTGAAACCATCAACCATCACATACACATTCACACACACACACTAAACCAAAACAAAACGAGAACAAAAAAGAAAAAATAATTTAAAAAGAATTTCCAGGAACTAACTGACCTCGTGTGGCATCTTCTGTAATTATTTCTCTCAGCTGCTCACAGGTAAGTCCATTTGCCATCTCCTATGAGGCTGCAGGCTTATTCACAATCTCCCTGATGCACTGTGGTGGGGAAGTGGGGAAGTGAGAGTTGGTGGTGTGACAGTCTTCCCCACACACTCTTGTAAAGTCAGGGAGATTCCCTCTGGTGGTTAGGTGCCAGCGCTGTGTGTCCCAGCCAGGTTTATCCCAGAGTAGAGTTCTCCTAGCATGGTTCTCATCCAGGCTTCACTGGGGTTCATCCTTCTCAGTGGTTACCCAGCTATGTGGGTCTGACTTTCACAAGGATTGCTGGGGTGGAGGGGGTTGGGTCAGCCCAAGACTCAGCACTGATCTCTTTGGAGAGTCTTCCTTGTCTTTTTCTGGTGGCACTCTTTGTCCCATGGTTGGATCAGGATGGGGGTAGAGTGTCTGAGACTCTGCACTCATCCTGTCCCTCCTGAAATTTGTATTTTCAGAATATTCCCTCTGAGTCACAATCAACCACTGAGTAGTTAACCCACTAGCTACAGAGATTAGGTCTGTTGCTCTGTGGTTAGCAAGGTTGAGCATTTCCTGGCCCAGTTTTCAAGCAGGTGATGGGGTGCTTGTTTCAACTTCTCCAGTGGAACTCTGCCTCTGGCTCCGTCACTGCACTCCCTCCATAGCCCTCACTGTCAGTGTCCAGCCTAGTGCTATGGGGGTTGGGTAGTCTGGTAACAATGTTGCTCCCAGAATTTTTTTCCTGGGAAAAGGTTTGTTGATTTAAGAAAATAGCTCTCAGTTCTGAATCCCAGGAGGCTGTAGATTCCAAGCAGAGCAGCTGCTGGCGCCAGCTGCTTCACCAGGCCACTTCTCCTAAGTCCCCACTCAGTCAGTCACTCACATACCAACTTACAGACACATATGAAAATTCACCCATAGACTCACTCACTCACACAGGAACTCGCATAGACAGACTCTGCCACCATATTTTTTCTTTCTTGAGTTTTACTTTTTTTCTTATTGGATTTGCCAGAATTCTATCAGGTTTTTTAGTTAACTTTATTAAAAGACATTTTACATGCAGAGAAAGTCACCGATTTTTTTTGTAAACAAGTCTATACGTTTTGACAAATGTAACTACCGCACTAATCATGATAGATTCCTTATCTAATAGAACTCTTCCATCACCCCCAAAAATGTATCTTCACTCCCCTCTGTGTCATTAAAAAAACGGCTCATTTTATCTAAGTTGCCAAATTTATTTACATAATTTTAAAAATAATAATTCTTCATTATTCATTTAGTGTCAGGAAATTTATGTAATTTCCCATTTTTCATTTCTGATATTGGTAGTTTGTGAATCCTTTTATTATCCTATTGGCTAAGGGTTGATTAATTTTATTATTTTCCCAAATGATCAGTTTTGATTTCATTTATCTTTATTGTTTTCTGTTTCCCCTTCATTGATTCCTTCTTTTATGTTGATTATTCCCTTTCTTTTCCTTACTTTAATTTTCATTTACTCCATCTTTGCCTGATTTATTCAGGGATCATTGATTTCAGGTCTTTCTTCTTTCCCAATATAGACATTTAAGTCTACACATTTTCTTTTAATATGCTATTTTAGCTGCACCCCACACATTTTGATATCTTGCATTTCAGCTATTATTCAATTCAAATATTTTCTAATTTCACTGGGTATTTCTTATTGTATCCAAAGTTAGAAATATATTTTATATTGCTTAATTCCAGAATACTTGCAGTGTTAGGTTATCTTATTTTTTATTTAATTTCCATTTGATCAGCTAAATTAATATACAACATTTAAATCTTTTTGAAGTTCTATAAACTTGTTTTATATTGCAGAAAATGGCATACATTGACAAACAAACTATGTGCACTTACAAACAATATTTTTTTTCCGTGTGTGGATTTAATGTTCTACAGAATATTAATAGTTTAGTTGACTGGGGTTATGCAGATAGTTTCCCTCCACTGCAAAGAGATTGCTGTGAAAAAAAATCTCAACTATAGTTGTGAAATTATCTATTTATTCTTTTAATTTATCATTGTTTCCATGATCTTGAAGCAATTATTGGGTGCCTATGTATTTGTGAATTGGCATTTTTCCACTAAGATGTATCCTTCTTTATTTCTGGTTATATATTTTGTTTTAAAATTGGTTTTATACAAGCAGTCCCATTACAAAGTGGGCAAAAGACATGAATAGACACTTCTCAAGAGAAGACATATGAGCAGCCAACAGATACATGAAAAAATGCTCCGTGTCACTAATCATAGAAATACAAATTAAAACCACACTGAGATACCACCTAACTCCTGTTAGGATAGCTACCATCAATAACTCAAAAAAACGACAGATGCTGAAAGGATGCAGGGAAAAGGTAACACTTCTACACTGTTGCTGGGAGTGTAAACTAACACAATCTCTGTGGAAAACAGTTTGGTGATTCCTAAAAGATCTAAAAATTGACCTTCCATATGATCCTGCAATCCCCCTACTGGGAATATACCCAGAGGAATTCAAATCACTCTATGAAAAAGAGACCTGCACACATATGTTTATTGCAGCATTGTTCACAATAGCAAAAACATGAAACCAACCATGTTGCCCACTGAAAAAGGACTGGATAAAAAAAAATGTGATACATATATACAATGGAATATTATGCAGCCATAAAGGAGGACAAAATTATAAATGTCACAGCAATTTGGATGGACTTAGAATCTATGATACTGAGTGATCTATCACCGAAACAAAGAACCAAGTATCACATGTTCTCACTCATAATAGGACCTTGAACAATTATCATAATACTATAAGAAAAGGATTGGCAGTAGTGAGAAACTGACAGGGGAGATGGGAGGGATTGACAGTAGTGGAAATCTGCTGGGGGAGGGGGAAGCACACCTCAACAACAAGGGTAACTGCATAATGAGCATTTGTATACCTAACCCTGAATTGTACCCCACATCTTTAAAATTAAAATTTTGTAAATATTTTATCTGATATTAATATAGCACTCCAGTATCATGTTTATTGTTTGCATGGTTTATCTTTTTCTATGCATTTATTTTCATTTGGAAAATTAGAAATAATATTAACTGTGGCTATAACATATTTGACATGTGTGTAAAAGTTTATTCAAAGACTTTCCCTATAATTTAATGCAGTTGTCTTTTTATTACTGAGTAGTAACAGTTGTTTACATAATATGAATAGAGGACCCCACTATTCAATAAATGCTTTGGAATATTTTCTCCCATTCTGTGAATTGTTTTCCATTTTCTTAATGGCATTGTTTACAGCAAAAGTTTTAAATTTTTGAGGATGTTTTATTTATTTTTCTTTTGTCAGCTGCACTTTTGTTGTTGTATTAAAGAAATCATTACCTAATCTATGGCCACAAAGATTTATTACTGTATTTTCTTGTTAGAGTTTTATAGCTTTAACTTTTACATTTAGGTTTAGTATCCATTTTGAGTTAATTTGTGTGTGTGGTGTGAGATAGAAGTGAAACTTCAATCTTTTGCTATATGGATATATAGTTATCTTAGCACCATTTGCTGAAAAGATAATTCAAGACAACTTGTTGAATTGTCTTAGCACCCTTGTCAAAAATCTATTATCTATAAATATAAGAGTTTGTTACTAGACTCTCATTTCTATTCTACTGATCTGAAAGTCTATTCTTATATCAGTACCACAGCTGATTGCCTTGATTACTGTAGCTTTGCAGTAAATGTTGAAGTAAGAAGTATGAATACACTAACTTTGATTTTCCTGATTAGATTGTTTTGAATATTCTGGATCACTGAATTTTGCATATGATTTTAGGATCAGCTGTCAGTTTATAGAAGACAGGTAGGCTTTTGATAAGGATTACATTTAATCCATAAATCAATTTGGAAAATATTGTTATTTTAACAATATTAATTCCTCCAATTTGTCAACATGGACTGTTTTTTCATTCATTGAGATTTTCTTCAATTTTTTCAACAATGTTATCTGGTTTTCTGAATATAAGTTCTATTCTTCTTCTGTTAAATGTATATCTAGTTATTTGTTGTGCTATTGTAAATAGATTTATCTTTATTTAATTTTCAGAATGTTAATTGCTTTTGTGTAGGATTACAATTGATTTTTGTGCTTTCTTCTTCTAGGCTACAACTTGTTGAATTCATTTATTAGTTCTAAAAGTGTTTTGGCAGATTTATTAGAATTTTGTGCATGCTAGTTTCTTTTGTATTCAAATAGACATAGTTTTACTTCTTCCTTTCTATTCTGAATGCACTTTGTTTTGAGATTTTTAATTTCCTATTAAAATTTATTTCTATTTTTAATTTTTTCCCTCTTTTACCTAAGTGCCTTGGCTAGAACTTCAAGTGCAGTATTATATAAAAGTACAAAGAGCATGCATTCTTATCTTTTTTATGAGCTTTGGAAGAAAACTTTCACCAACAAGTATGATGAGACCTGTGGGTTTTTCATAGATGTCTCTTATTAACTTGAAGATGTTTCCCTCTAATTTTTGACAATTTTTATGATAAAAGGGTATTGGATGCAGTTAAATGATTTTTTGTACCTATTATGATGGTAGCATAATTTTTGTTCTTTTCTCTATTAATATGGTGTATTATATGAACTGATTTTCAGTTGGTAAACCAGCCTGCATTCCTGGCATAAAACCCGTTTGGTTGTGGTATACTATCCTGTTTATATTTTGCTATATTTAATTTGCTAGTATATTGCAAAAATATTTTGCGTGTATATTTATAAGAAATATTGACCCACAGACTTCTTAAGATGTTTTGTGTAGTTTGTGTGTCAGAGTAATATTGACCTCATAAAATGAGAAGTATTCCTCTCTTTTTCCATTCTTTTAAAGAGTTTGTGAGGTATTGGTATTGCAAAAATTTAGCTCATGAAATTATAAAAACAATATTCAAAAGTTTAAAATCTCCCTAAGGGCATGCAGCAACTAGAGAAATATACGTTTAAGAAAATCTATTACATCTCAGTGGGAACATCAAGAGGCTGTGGCATATGAGACCTGACTTGGTCATTATCCATGACTGCCTCTGTGTTACAAAAACTCTACCCTAAACACATGCAGCCAAGAAGATGGTGCTCTCTTTCCCAGTAGCTCCCAGTCTGAGGTGATGGTTGCTCCCGCAATGCCTATGTAGCCTTATGCTGCAGGAGCGTCTTACAAGACAGATGCAGCTGAGAGAAACAAATCCCTTCCACCATTCAACTTCTACTTGGATGGCAGAAGCTCTACCTCAGGTACATCAGGCTGAAAACAGTAAGGCCCTGATCGCCCCTGCCAGGCTCACTTACAGGGTAAGTTTCATGTCAGAAGGAGCAAGCAGAGAATGCCAAGGAATGCCACCCACCCCCTAGTGCCACTCATGCTACTGCAGGGAAAACAGGTCACAGGCCCTGTTTCCGGTGGTATACTCAAGGAGAGGAGAGAGAGAAAGGGGCTCATGAGGGCACAAATCTTTATGACTCTGTCTAAAGGAACTAATTTTATTTGCATGAGAGTAGAGAACTTTATGCATCAGATGCAGACAGAAAAAAATGGTGATCTTGACGAAGAATTAAGAGGAGACAGGTAGCTATGATACAAGCAAATAGCAGAGGAGCCAGAAGTTTAATAGATGCTACCAAGAAGAGCCCTCCTGTGATCAAGACAGCTCTAGAGGGTGAGAAAGCTGTGTACATGTACTAGCCTGCAACCATTCAGGAGCAATCAGAACAGGACATAGGGCAGATGACATAGAATCCCCCAAGTCACATACACAGTCATCAACATAAGGCTGAAGTCACACTGGCATATGAGTTTAAACACAACCTCTCACTGAACACTGAACAATAAGTTACTGTGAACCAGGGAAAATTCACAGAAAGCCAAATTGAAAAATAAAACCACATTCATCCCTAGTGGTCTGGAAGATTGCTTCTAGTTTCTGGTTGAAGATGGGGGGGGAGAGAGAGAGAGAGAGAGAGGGAGGAAGGGAGGGAGGGGGGAGAGAGAGAGAACTTCCTGAATAATGATAGCAACTTTTAAGCACACATCCAATAGTAAAAAATAAAAGTCTAATTTCCCAAGGGAACTTTAGCATATCCTTTGACCAATATGTGGCTTATGCTGACCCACGGATGAACTCTATCAGATAACTTTCTGGACCAAGCTTGACCTGCAAACTCAATTTCCTGTATATCAGATCCAGTTTCTGTTCTGATCTTCTTGTTTAGCTGAACAACTTAGATTCTGTTTCTCACATGCACATGCATAGCTCAAGTCTCAGAAGATGCAGGTAGTCAAAGTTTGGGTGTCCTTTCTGTTTGACTCTTTTCATCATAAAAGATTACTCTCCTGTCTTCAGCATTTATAACTTCTTCACTTTTTTCTTCTTCCCCCGGGCAGAAAGACTGTAAGCTTTCCATGTGTGGCCTTGTTTTTTCTGTGCATGCCTCTTGACCTGTACCTAGCCCCAGACTAAAAGTCCCAGGGATGGGAACTTACTTACATAATTGCCTATTTCCCCTCTTCCAAGCAACTGTGGACTTTCTACCTGAAATTGTTTACTTCTATTGTCGCTTAATTATATTCAGATAGTTACTTTTTGTATTATATTCAGATTGTACTGCTATTTTCTGTAAGCAAATTTATCTAGAAGGGTCTTTTTTTGGTCATACCCAAACATAGAAAACTCTTATGGACAGATTTTTAAGCAAAACTATTTTATAGAGATAGTAGTTTCACAGATATAGTGTTAGTGTTTGGTAGTAATAAAGCCACCTCCCCATTTTTAAAATTAGTGTTATCTTGTTATATCTTTTGTCATTCTTTTATTTTTAAGTATTCTCTGTTTCAGTTTTGGGTGTTTTTTGGGAGTTTTTTTTTTTGAGTTGGAGTCTCACTCTGTCGCCCAGACTGGAGTGCAGTGGCCGCTCCTGGCCACCACAGCCCTGACCTGCTGTGCTCTGGCGATCCTTCCACCTCAGCCTTCCAAGTAGCCAGAATTATAGGCATGCGCTACCACGCCCAGCTGATTTTTTGATTTATTGTAGAGATGAGGTCTCACTGCCCAGGCGGGTCTCGAACCCACGGGCTCAGGCAATCCACTCACCTCAGCCTCCCAAAGGCGCGGGATTACAGGCTGTGCCACTGAGCCCGGCTAGTTTTGGGTGTTTTTATAGACAGAATGTAGTTGGGCCTTGATTTTTTTTCTTTAATCCAATATGTTAATTGTTGTCTTTGCAATTGTTTGACAATTTTTACTTAATGAGTTTATCAATAGAGTTCAATTTAAATCTTACTGTTTTTAATTTTTCCAATAAGACATTTGTTTCTTTTGCTTGTCTTCATTTATGTAACTTAGTTTTATATTTTATTTTCTCTTCTTCTTGGTTTATTAGGTATGTTTCTTTTCTTTTATGCTTTTACTATAGTACGCACTCCCAATCTTTTGCTAGTGTTTTCTACTCATTTTCTCTCATATGTATAAAGCCCACAATATATTGTAATTATTTTGCTTTAAACAGTGAGTTTTCTTTAAAGCATTTTCAATGATAAAAGTTCTTTTCATACTTTTCCTCATTTAATATGTTTCTCACACATTTGCCATTGCTGGCATTCATCCTACATTTGTGTACAGCCATATTTCCATCTGGTATAATTTTCCCCAATGACTTCCTTTAAGATTTCTTCTGGGTCTGGCCTACTGGTCATTTTTACCTTTGACCATTAGATGTGTGGCTTGAAATTTGCTATCATTGTTCAGAGAGTCTACTTTTTTTCCTTTCATGCTCACCCAGAAAGGAGAAGCTTGGAGGAGGTTAATGATGAATTGACCCAGCTTTTGCATGTCTAAAATTTTGCCTATATTTGTAAAGATAATTGTTTTTGTGGATGTCGCATATTAGTTTTTCTTCTCCTGTGTTCCCTCTTCCTCTTCTTTCCCTTTTCCCTTCTTTTCCTCTTCCTCTTTCTTAACTTTCCTCTTACCTCTATCCACTCCTCCTCTTCCTCTTCTTTCTGTGCTGCCGCCATTGCTCTTCCTTTTCCCCAATCCCTTCCTCCTCCTCTTTACCTTTTTCTTCTCCTTATTTCTATAACTTAAGGATATCTCTTAAATTATAAAAGTCCTATGACTTTTGTCTCCTCTGTCAAAAAAAATGCATTTTTTAATATTTATTCTTCTTAACATAATGTCTTTTTATTCTGACTGCTTTTAAAATTTTCATTGCTTTTCAGCAATTTTTTAATGGTGTGATTTGGTATAGTTTTCTTTATGGCTCATTTGCTTAGGATATGTTGGGCTCTGTGAATTCATGCATTTGTAGCTTTTGATAATAGATTTGGAAGACTTTTGGCTACCATTAAAAAACAAAGTTCCCCTTACCCTCTCTCATCTTCATCTGGAACTACATTTATTTATATGCTCAATGTGTTGATATTCCTAGCAACTTGTTGATCTCTTGATTTCTTTTTTTAGTTTTTCTTCTTTTATGTCTTATTTTGAAGTAGTTTCTACTATCTTATCTTTCAATAAGCTATTCCTTCTGCAATTTAAAATCTGCTGCTAATCTCATTTGTTATGTATATTTTTAAATAATGTATTGTTCATAATTAGAATTTAGAGTAGGGTCTTTTGTATATCTTCTGCTTTTCTCCTTATCCTGCTTATGTTTTACTATAACTTCTTATTTTCTTGTTTTAATATTCTTGTCCACCACTTCTATAATCATCAACATTTCTGGGTCTGTTTCTATTGATTCTTTTTTCTCTTATTACAAATCCTATTCTCCTCAACAGATCTTCACAACTCCCCTACCCCACCAACTTCTCTCTCTCTCTCTCTCTCTCTCTCTCTCTCTCTCTCTCTCTCTCTCTCTGTGTGTGTGTGTGTGTGTGTGTGTGTGTGTGTGTGTGTGTGTGTGTGTGTGTCTGTCTGTCTGTCTCACTGTCTCTGTCTCTGTCTGTCTCTGTCTTATCCTTTGCAGGTCTCTCACCTCTGGTATTTTGCTGCACAGATTCCAGTCAACTTTTTCTCCCTGTCTTCCAGCATTTTGAACTATGCCTCTTCAATTTAGCAAGACTGCCAGTTCTGTTCAGTTCCCTCTTCTTTTGCTGCTGTAGGGAAGCCTTCTCTAGCTAGTAAATTTGGCTTCACCTGATTTGTTTCCTTTCTTTTTAGGGGTGACTGTCCATCCTGCTCATTGTCCAATGTCTAAAAATTGTTGTTTTATGTATTTTGTCTAGTTTGGTATTTGGTTAAAGTAAGATAGTCTTAAGCAAAAGAAAACTTGTTTCCTGTTCTCTTGCATAGTCACTCAACACATTACATTTGGCACTAGACTTGAAGGGTGAGATTTTTCCACACACTGAGCAATTCGCCAAAAGACACCAATTGATTGTCCTATAATTCAATTAATTCTGACACTATCTATCTGGATATATTGTCAGATCCCCCAGGTTAAGGATTTAGTCCCACAAGACTGCCTCTTATTTCAGATGCCAATCACAAGTCCCAGTCTGTGACCTGTACTTCTTACCAACCGAGTATAAATTGAGGGTTCCCATGACCCACTCCTTGGGCTTGATCAATCTGCTAGATTGGGTCATTGAACTCAGGGAAACACTTTACTTACCTGTACTCATTTATTACAAAGGATATTTTAAATAATACAAATGACCAGTCAAATGATGAGAAAAACAGGGCAAAGTTTGGAAATATCCCAGAGTAAGGTTTGAAAGTGTCCCAAGCTCAGGAGCTTTTATCCCGGTGGAGTTATGGTAAGCCACTCTCCATGGTAAGTACATGGATATGTTTGTGTTCAACAACTTATACGCTCCCAGAACCCTGTCCTTTTGGGCTTTTTATGGAGGCATCATTACTTAGGCACAACATATTAAATTATTGGTCAGCATCACAAAGGGCAAATCAAATTCTTGCTGTTTCATCATGGGCATATGCTGAAAACTGGATTTTTATCAGTTTTAATATAATTTTGATTCTCTGTTTTACCAGTTTTAGTATAGTTTTGATCTATTTTTTTGTTTTTGGTGCTGTTGCATATTTTGGTTTTAGGAAGAAAATAGATCTTGGTTTGGACAATTCTAAATTAGAACTTTTTAACCTTGAACAATTATAATAATATAAGAAAGAGATTGGCAGTAGTGGAAAACTGTCAGGTGATGGGAGGTGGAATTGGTTGTTCAGGGAAACTGCCAGGAGAGGGAAGGGCACACCCCTTCAACAAGGGTACCTGTATAATCAACATTATATACCTAACCCTGAATTGTATCCCACATCTTTATTTTTAAAAAGAACTTTTTAGTTACTGAATTTCCTTCTTCCATGTTACTTTCCTGAGAGTTTTTCTTAATAGTTTCTTATTGAACAATTTAATTTAATTTTGTTCATAAATAAAAAACTTTTCACACTTGATATATGAAGAATTTTAGCTTTATTTTACAACTTCATGTAGGTATTAGTTTTATTTTTTATTTTATCCTGTAAATGTGATTAGCAATTTCTTGTTTAAATAACTTGTTATTTGTTATTGATGGTGTTTTAAAATGTCCAAGTGGTTGAACTTTGCTAATTTATAATTTTTTTGTTTCCAGCTTCTAAATTTGAGAATTTATTAAAGCATGCATGTGACTTAATATTACTTAAAATAGTAAATTTAATATATAAGTTCTGTTTGCACATTCACATATCCCATTTAGCTTATTCAAATTCACCTCACTCTTCATATCTTATTCAATGCAATTCCTTTCTATTCTACTTCTTTTTTTTTTGTCAATATTTTTTGTTATGGTGTTGTGGGGTACAGTTAAGGGTTAGGTATACAAATACATTTCATTCAGGAACCTGTTGATAAGAGGTGTTTCCCCATCCCCAGACAGATATTTGACACTGTTAATCCCATCTCCCTCCCCCCATAGTTTCCCACTACTGTCAGTCATTTTCTTATAGTATTACATTGGATGTTCAAGGTCCATTATATGAGTGAAAACAAGTGATACTCAGATCTTTGTTTCTGTGAGAAGTCACTCAGTATTATAGACTCTAGTTCCATCCAGGTTGCTGCAAAATTCATGATTTTGTTTTTTTTTTTTTTTTTTATGGCTGCATAGTATTCCATCGTGTATATGTACCACATTTTTTTCATTCAGTCCTCTTTTGATGGGCAACATGGTTGCTTCCAGGTTCTTGCTATTATAAACATCCTGCGATAAAATATGTGTGTAGGTATCTTTTTTATAGAGTGATTTGAGTTCTTCAGGATATATTCTCAGTAGGGGGATTGTGGGGTTATAGGAGGTTGATATTTAGAGCTTTTAGGAATCGCCACACTGCTTTCCACAGAGGTTGCACTAGTTTACACTCCCACCAACAGTGTAGAAGTGTTCCCTTTTCACCACACCCTCTCCAGCAGCTGTTATTTTTTGAGTTGTTGATAATTGTCATTCTGACTGGAGTTAGGTGGTATCTCAGTGTGGTTTTGATTTGCATCTCCCTGATGATTAGTGAGGTTGAACATTTCTTCATGTGTCTGTTGGCTGCTCAGATGTCTTCCTTTGAGAAGTGTCTGTTCATATCTTTTGCCCATTTTATAATGGGGTTGCTTGTTTTTTCCTTTTCAGCACGTTTGAGTTCGTTGTGGATCCAAGATGTTAAGCCTTTGTCAGACCTGGTATTGGCAAATACTTTTTCTCAGTCTGTAGGCTGTCTCCCTGCTCTCTTGATGGTTTCTTTGGCTTTGCAGAAGCTTGTCAGTTTAATAAGGTCCCACTTGTCTATCTTCTCTCTTATGACCTGTGGGTTTCAGGTTTTGTTCAGGAATTGGAGGTCAGTGCCGATTTCCACGAGGTTATGTCCTTCATTTTCTAAGGTTCTTATGGTTTGAGGTTTTACATTTAGGTCTCTAATCCATCTGGAGTTAACCTTTGTGCATGAGGATAGATAGGGGTACTGTTTCAATCTTCTGCATGTGGTCAGTCAGTTTTCCCAGCACCATTTACTTAATAGTTTCTCGTCTCCCTTGATAGGTGGTGGAGGCTTTGTTGAAGATGAGTTGGTTGAGAAATTGAGGTTTTGCTTCTGGAAGCTCAATTCTATTCCATTGATCTGTATGCCTGTTCCTATACTAATACCAAGCCGTTTTGATGATTGTAGCTTTATAGTAAAGTTTGAAGTCTGGTAATGTGATACCACCTGCTTTGTTTTTTTGTTTTTTTTTTTTTTTTGGTTGAGGATTGTTCTGGTATTCTTGGACATTTGTGTTTCCATATGAATTCCTGTGTTGTTTTTTCTAGATCTGAGAAGAATGTTGCTGGTAATTTGATGGGTATTGCATTGAATTTGTAGATTGCCTTAGGTAAGATGGACATCTTCACAATGTTGATTCTTCCGATCCATGAGCATGGGATATTTTCCCACTTATTTGTGTCATCTTTGATTTCCTTGAGCAGTGTTTTGTAGTTTTCATTGTAAAGGTCTTTCATGTCTCTGGTTAGGAAGATGCCAAGGTATTTCATTTTTTTTGTGGCTATTGTGAATGGAATTTTGTTTTTTATTTGGGTTTCTGTTTGTTTATTATTGGTGTAAAGAAATGCAATTGTCTTTTGCACATTTATTTTGTATCCTGAGATTTTGCCAAAGGTCTTTATCAGTGTAAGGAGGTTTTTGACAGTTTCTCTTGGGTTTTCAAGGTACACAATCATATCATCTGCAAAGAGAGATAACTTGACTTCCTCTTTTCCTATTTGGATACCCCTGATTGCCTTCTCTTCTCTGATTGCTCAAGCCAGGACTTCCAATACTATGTTGAACAGGAGGGGTGAGAGTGGGCATCCTTGTCTTGTTCCAGTTTTCAGGGGAAATGGTCCCAATTTTTGTCCATTTAGGAGTATGAAGGCTGTGGGTTTCTTGTAGATGGCTTTTACTATTTTGAGATACGTTCCCCATATGTCTAGATGTTTGAGGGTTTTTAATCAAGAAGGAGAGCTGGATTTTATCAAAAGCTTTTTCTGCATCTAATGATATAATCATGTGGTTTTTGTTTTGACATCTGTTGATGTATTTAATTACATTTATGGTTTTACGAATGTTGAACCAGCCTTGCATCTCAGGAATGAAGCCTACTTGGGCATGATGGATGATTTTTTTAATTTGAGTTGGAGTCTCACTCTGTCGCCCAGACTGGAGTGCAGTGGCCGCTCCCAGCCACCGCAGCCTCGACCTGCTGGCCTCCGGCGATCCTTCCGCCTCTGCCTTCCGAGTAGCCGGAATTACAGGCATGCACTATCATGCCAGGCTGATTTTTTGATTTATTGTAGAGATGAAGTCTCGCTGCCCAGGCGGGTCTTGAACCCGTGGGCTCAGGCAATCCACTCACCTCAGCCTCCCAAAGGTGCGGGATTACAGGCTGAGCCACCGAGCCCAGCATAATGGATGATTTTTGAGATGTATTGTTGAATCCGGTTTGCTAGGATTTTGTTGAGAATTTTAGCATCTATGTTCATCAAAGATATTGGCCTGTAGTTCTCTTTCTTTGTTGGATCTTTACCTGGCTTGAGTATCAATGTGATGTTGGCTTCGTAAAATGATTTGGGGAGAGTTCCATCTTTTTCAATCACCTGGAATACCTTCAGTAGGATAGGTATCAGCTCCTCAAATGTCTTGTATAATTCTGCTGGAAAGCCATCTAGACCAGGGCTTTTTTTTGTAGGTAGTTTTCTTATTACATAATCAATTTCCTTGATTGTTATTGGTCTATTTAGGGTCTCAATTTCTTCTTGTTCCAACCTAGGTAGTTGTGCTATGCCAGAAAGTCCTCCATTTCCTTAAGGTTTTCAAGTTTGTTTGCATACAAGTTTATGTAGTAGTCTCTAATGATCTTTTATATTTCTTCAGGGTCAGATGTGACATCATCTTTTGTGTTTCTGATTGTGCTTATTTGAGTTTTTTCTCATTTTTTCTTGGTCAGTCTCATTAGGGGACCATTGATCTTGTTTATCCTTTCGAAGAACCACCTTTTTGTTTCATTGATTTTTTGTATTATCTTTTTGTCTTCAATGTCCTGAATTTGGGCTTTTATTTTGGTGATCTGGATTCTTCTGTTGAAATTAGGGTTTTTGTGGTCTTGCTTTTCTAGCTTCCTTAGGTGGCTTGTTAGGCTGTTAATTTGTGTTCCTTCCATTTCCTTCATGTGTGTTTGTAGGGATATAAATTCCCCTCTTACTACAGCTTTTAAGGCATCCCAGAAAATTTGGTAAGATGTTTCTTCATTTTCATTTGTTTCCAGGTATCTTTTGATCTCTGCTTTGATTTCTTCATTGACCCAGGAGTTGTTTAACATCATGCTGTTTAGTGTCCATGTCTTTGTGGGTTTTGGGGGGACCTTGGTGGTGTTAATGTTCATTTTTATTCCACTGTGGTCTGAGAAGGTGCATGGTAGAATTTCGGTCCTTTTCAATTTGTTTATGCTTGATCTATGGCCAATTATGTGGTCGATCTTAGAATACGTTCCATGCAGTGATGAGTAGAACGTGTATTCTGTGGTCTTTGGATGGAGTGTTCTGTAGTTATCAATTAAGTCCATTTGGTCCAGAGTCACATTGAGGTTCCGGATTTCCTTGCTGATTTTTTGTCCTGATGATCTGTCTAGGGTTGTGAGTGGGGTATAAAGTCCCCAGTTATGATGGTGTTAGAGTCAATGTCTTCCTTTAGTTTTCCTAGAAGTTGCTTTATGAAAGTTGGTGCACCTATATTGGGTGCATATATGTTTAGGATAGATATTTCTTGTTGATGGAGAGAAACTTTTATCATTATGTAGTGACCCTCTGTATCTTTTTTAATTTTTGATAGCTTAAATGGTATTTTGTCTGAAATTAGGATTGTGACTCCGCCTTTCTTTTGTGTTCCATTTGCCTGAAAATTTGTTTCCCATCCTCTTACATTGAGTCTGTGTATGTCCTTTCTAGTGAGATGGGTGTCTTGTGGGTAGTATATTGTTGCCTTGTGATATTTTATCCATTTTGCCATTCTATGTCTTTTCAGTGGTGCGTTTAGTCCATTCACATTCAGGTTAATTATTGAAATGTGAGAGTTCGTCCCTATCATAGAGTTCTTATAGAGTTATTGCTCTTCCACTTGTTTTTTTTTTTTTTTGTCTTTCTTTTGGTTTTGGGATTGGTTCGTGTATATTTTATTCTTTTCCCTGTACTCTTGTGAAGAACATTGTTCTTTTTTCCTTTTCTTCTGTGTTTAGTACTTTCTTAAGTGTTTCATGTGGAGGTGGTTTGGTGGCAGCATAAGTTCTTAGGAATTGGATATCTGGGAAAGATTTTAATTCTCCCTCGCTGTTGAAGTTTGGCCAGGTAGGCTATTCTTGGTTGAAATTGTGTATCTTTTAGGACTTTGAAGATAGGGCTCCAAGATCTCCTAGCCTGCAGGGTTTCTATACATAAATCTGCTGCTATTCTGATTGGTCTTCCATGGTAGGTGATCTGGCCTTTTTCTCTTGCTACCTTTAGGATTTTTTCTTTTATGCCTACTTTGTTCAGGTGAATTATTATGTGTCTAGGAGTTGGTCTTCTCATTTGTTGTCTTGCAGGGGTTCTCTGAATCTCTTGTGTCTGAATTTTTGCATCACTGATTAGATAAGGGAAGTTTTCTTGAAGGATCTCATGGAAAGTTTGTTCCAGTGTGGTCTGTCTCTCTTTCTGCCTCAGGAATGCCAATTACTCTTAGGTTCGGTCTCTTGAAGTAATCGCTCATCTCTTGAAGGTTTTCTTCTGTCTTTTTGAGCTTGTTTTCTGTGTTTTTAAGAGTTTGGGTCAGTTCTCTTTTTTGGTCCTCAAGCTCTGAGATTCTTTCTTCTGCTTGGTTATTTCTGCTTTCCATGCTTATAAGTTTGTTATTTATTTCATTCACAGTATCCTTTATTACTGTTATCTCAGATATCAGCTCCTTCCTAGTTTCTTCTTGTGTCTCCTCAATTCTTTGTAATCTTTCCATTAATGTCTTGATATCTAGGTTTGCATTTAGAAGTCAGTTTTCTCAGTGTCTGCCCTCCCAGGGGTCTGGGAGAGACCCATACTCTTGTTTTGGTTTTTCTTCATTTGTGTAGATTTTTCTCTCTCTCCCCCTTTCCCTCCCCTTCTTTAATTCTGTTTTTGAGGGAAGGTGGGGTTGCTTTTATTTCTATTCTGAAATATCCTGTTCTCCCTTATGAGGGTCTTCTGGCTTTGTTCACTTTTGAGGTGGAATGTAGGCTGCAATCTGTACTTTTTGCAGTTTTGAGGTTTAATTGAGAGAGGAGCTGTGGTTCAGAATGTATATGCTGATTCTAACATCCACAGGTGTATGAGCACACTGGAACCTATTTCCCTCTGCCTTACAATCTGTCTGTTCAGCAGTATGTAGTCTTGGTTCCTCGATTAAAATGGGGGTATAAAAGAGGAAAATAATGGAGGAAGGGGGGATAAATAGGAAGTTAGAGAGAGAGAAGAGCGAGAGGGAAAACAGACATACATACCAACTATCAGGTGAGAAAGAGACACAAGGCTGGAAAGAAGTGAAAAAAGACATGTAAGAAATATTCCCTAAAGAATACTGATAACTACACAGAGACAGACCAATATAATCATGAAACAGTGTAAGTCAGAAGGCAAACAACAAATGTGATCAAAATAAACAGTCAAAATGATAAAATCTTAAGTCACAATAAGAGATCAGACTAAAATCACTTCAGCTCTGATCTCCAGCCTCTCCCCTTTGTTTTTCATTGCAGGCAGCTAGATTTACTCACAGTTTGGGTTTGGCTGCCTGGGAGTTGCTTTTATCTGATTCAACTTAGAGGTGGGGCTTTGTCTCCTGTTTAGCAACATTACCTTAAGAACCAAGGTGGAGTTTGTTGATAGGTAGGCAAGGCAATGGAAATCTCTGCCTGGAGAAAGGTGGCAGCAGATTCTCTTTCATAGATCCTTTCTCTCTGCTTCTCTGGGTCCCCAAGCTTGGGGTCACATGCTGAGTGCCTCAGCCAGGGTTGGCCTGGAGCTCCAGAGCTCCAAAGCTCCAATGGGCAGGCAGTGAGCAGTGAAAGTGGCCCTGGGCCCCTCACAGGGTACTTCAGCTAGGAATGAGACCAGTGTCTCTGAGGGGTGGGTGCCCAGAGCCTCCCTGAGTGACCAGCAGCTTGGTGCTGGGTGCCAGGTGAGAGACGATGTAGCCAGGGAGCTAGCTGAGACCCGAGACTCACGCATGCAGTGGAACAGCAGCAGCAGGGGGCTGCAGTATCCGACCCTGCATGGGACCGAAGGTCCCCAGGCCTCAGACCAGCACAGCTGGTGGTGGCCTGGGGGATAGGGGAAGAAAAGTAAGAGTCTTTTTGGGAACTCACATTTGGAGAATCTCACAAGTTCACCTATGCTGTCGCCATCTTGTTCCCCCTACCTCTATTCTACTTCTAAGACATCTTTTCTCCACCTCTACTACTACTACTACTTTTCCACTTGAACCCCCAACCAGACACCATCAAGTCTTGCATAAATGATGGCAATAGTTTTCCACATGTTTTTTTCTACCTCCCTTTTTGGTCCCCAACAAACTATTTTCCACATAGAAACCAAAATAGTCTTTACAAAGTAAGCTTAAATCCTCTCTTAATTATTCTTGATTCTTCTGTTTCTTGTAGCAGCACTGCTATGGCAGCTTTAATCAACTTCATTCATGTACAGTCTGGTTTTGTCTAACTGCAGGCTTACATAGAGAGCCTCTTCCCTCTTTCTTTTGATTATGTGATATGAGATGTTTTGGGAATCCACTTGTGTCTGCACTTGCACAGCTCAGAAGTACAGAGATATTAGTGCCCTATAGGGGAGAAATTTGATCAGTGGGAACTGAGGTATGATGGGGAAATACTGATGAAATGATTTCCCTAACATTTCCTGGACATGCTATTCAAAGACATATTCCAAATAGTTCTCAGGTAGTCTCGTATCTAACAAGCAGTCACCCGTAGTGTTGGCCAACTTAATAATGCATTGTATTCTCATATTGGCTCTCCTTCATTCTTTGAATTGCTCTCATGTTCTTCCTAGCAGCTCCCTTGGTAAAATTCTTCCCAAAAGTACCCACAATTAAGCTTTATCTCAGTTGTTACTTTCTATAGAACTCAAGCCAACACACAGATCAGCTCACTTTTCTTAAAATTCCAGTGACTTCCAGCACATTTGAAATACTGTCCAAGATACTTTCTCCAACTTATAAAACTCTACAAGTTCTAATCATATCTTAACACAATGTCTTTGTCTACTAGTCAACAATATTAGACTTCTTTCCATTCCTTGAAATCACCAAAATTATTCTTTCCATAGGGATTTTGATACTAAAATAGTTATCTTAGAATTTTCTTCCTTCTCTCTGAAAAACTGGCTCCTTGTTTTCACATCCTCCTTTTATATTATTTTTTCTGAGAGACAACTTCCTTGACTGCCTAATTCTAAAATAGTCATTCTCCTACTTTCTATCATCTAATTTACTCCACTTCTCCTAGCACTTATCAGCCATTTTAAACTTTTGTCCGAATTCCACATTCTTATGTATGCTCCTTAAGATTACTGTTCAATGCTATGTCTTGTTCATTGTGTGCAGTGCCCTGCAGAGGAAGCCACAGTAAACATTTGGTCAGTGAATGAATTAATAAACTCACCATTTGAAATGTGTACTGTGTAAGACAGGAGTCGGTGGGTACTCTTAAACCCCAGATCAAATACTATTTGTATCCCTCAAAGGTATTGAAATTTTTAAAATAAACAGTTATCATAAATAAATGAATAAGTAAATAAATAAATACAATTCTGAAAAAGAGAAAAAAATTATTTATCCTGTGTAGACCCCAAAATGAAAGGGTATGGGTTAACCTAGCTTTTTAAAGATGTTTTCCAGTGTTGCTATCATGTCTTACGATATTACTCTCTGTATGTTACATTCCGCTGCACTTTTATCTCATCCTCTTTTTTTCTTATGAATTTTGGCTCCTGTTTCATCAGGGATTGTTGCTTACTTAGTAAGTCTTGCCAATGCAGAACTTTAATAAAATGGTATGGAGTTTGTCCGTGATACTGAAAGCGAGGGATGCTATCCCTCATCTTAATTGAAGATGTCAGACAGTTTTATAAAACGGTCTTCTGGATCTGGTTAAATATTTCTAGCATTTGCTCTGGATCTGTATGGGGCTGTGCTCCTCTCCTCTTTTTTTCTCCATAAACTGCCTGTTGTTTTTGGTTTATTCAAACCCAAATAAGCAAAGATCTATCTAAATCCAGTGTTTACTATAAGACATTGTATTGTACATATGATGCTTTTCCCCAAGCCTGAGAAATTCAATTGCTCTTCCATCCTTAGATCTAGATGTAGTCAGTACATGGAAGTACATGACTTCCATCATCATGACTTCTGTCTGCAATATATTCAGTTAGTGGAGGTTATAACAACCTGACACGAACCCCTACTCTCTAGTTGCCCAACACTGTGTACAGACAGAACACATATTAAATTACAATCCTCAGTATGTATTGTATTTTCAAGGCCCATTCTAGCTGTGCTTCCATTTTTTCTCTTCCTAGCATTTATTGTGGATACTACAGCTGCCAGGATACAGTCTACCAGAACTCTAGTTACTTGAAAAAAGAAAAGAAAAAAAAAGCAGAGTCTTTATAGTTGTTTTGGTTGGCATTGACCTTATGTTTCTGAACCAGGAAATAGAGTATGAGGAGAGAGATGAAAGGTGTTCCTGATACCTTTCAAGAAAGCAGAAATACTTCTTTCTTAAATTATACCAAGAAAGGGCTAGCAATTGTTTGTTTCAGTACAGTTTCTTCAGCCTTAATGTTACCGATCATTTCATCAAGATTTTGGCAACAAGGGGACACTCAGCTATAGTTTTCAGGATGGTTATGAGTTTTCTAATTTCCCTGTATTTTATATATTTTAGTAGGTTCCATCCAGGATGTCAGCATTGTTTTAAATTTAAACTTTAATTTGTCATCTTTTAAAGTGAGCATTTAATCACCCATGGAGGTTAAACTTTGTTTTTTGTATTTATTTTCATTTTATTTTTCAAACTTAATACTCTTATTAGCAGTATTTAAATGTGAAAATATGTAATTTCTATATATAGCACGCGTAACAACTAGAAGAAGAGAGAACAGTTAAAGTTTTTTCAGTTCATATGTGACAAGAATAGTGCTATAGGAGTTATATTGTTTCATTCTCATTTGCCATAGAGTTAGATAATATTATCCCTGTTCATACTGAAGAAACTAAAACTAAATATTACTTTTGAGTTTATAATATATATCCAAATTGTGTTATGTGGTTTATTTTGCTTTATTCTCATTTACAGCAGTTAGGTGGTATTACACCTATACCACATTGAAGAAACTAAGGCTCAAAGAAAGTAAGTTTCTGAAGGCCCCACAATGCTATATTGGCTCAAGTTTGACTTGAGAACTATAATAAAGTAGATCAAAATTATTTCACATCTGTTCATCACTAACCCACAGCTTTCAGTTCCAGGTTTTAAATGAATTATTTAACAGGAAAACAAAACAAAACAAAAAACTCCTTGTTTAGCTCTCAGTTCCAGATTTGATTTATTTTTAAAATATGCATTTATTTATTTATTTTTGAGTCAGGGTCTCACTCTGTCATGCAGGCTGTAGTGCAGTGGCACAATCATGGTTCACCACAGCCTCGACCTCCTGGGCTCAGGCAATTCTTCTGCCTCAGCCTCCCAAGTAACTGGGAATACAGGCACATGCCATCACGCCTGGATAATTTTTTTGATTATTATTATTATTATTATTTGTAGAGATGAGGTCTCACTGTGCTGCCTAGACTGATCTCAAACTGCTGGACTCAAGCAATCTTCTCACTTTGGTCTCCCAAAGTGCTGGGATTATAGGCGTGAGTCACTGTGCTCAGCCAGTTCCAGATTTTAAATTCATTGTGTAATAGAAAAAAAAAAACCTCTTCCGTTCTAATTCATATTCTTTTATTTAGAGATTTTTCTTCTCTATTTTGTGATAGGGATACATTCTATACTTCAAATTGAAAAAGAAAATTCACAATATCTGTGAAACTACATGAGAGCCTGTTGTATCCCCAGGTTGTGAAATTTAGTACTCTCATTTCTCAGCCTATCAACAAGTTTCTTGGCCATGGACTGGGAAACTAAATTAACAGTTTATGAAATGACCCCAGCAATCATAAAGTTTACAAATCTAGTAGGAAAATCACTGCACTACTCCCATCATACAGAAAAGCACGTTTATGCTCTCAAGAGCCTTGGCTTCCCCAGGGATTTTCCTGAAGAAAAAAATGACTATGGGAAACTTTGAAAGAGGGAGAACCTCTGCCTCGAGTGAGCCTGGTGAACCTGAAAGACAGGAAACAATAGCACGTATGTAAAAAGTTTCAGAGGAAGAATCGGAGGTAGTAGTGGAAGAACTTTCTGAGAATCAACTCAAGAGAGAAAGCTTGGCCAGAATGGTGCTGACGGGTTGTAGATTAAAACAAGTAAGTGAAGTGAGCCTGCTAATGGGTAACTTTGGAGGCAACATTCAGGAATTTATCTTTGATCCAGAGGGCATTGAATACCATCCCTGAACTTAATGAACAGGCTCTTTCCCAGGCAATGTGGTGGCAATGCAGGACTGTTCTATGACACCTGTACTCCTGTAATGCCAGCAGCCAGCAAGAAGGTGAAGAGACAAACAGGCAACTAAATTCATTGAGGAGAGGAAAGCAGTCCATTTTTATGTCATTGATTTCTACAGTTTGTTCACCTGTTTGTTGAGGATCGTTTCATTTACTTGCAATTCCTTTTTTTCCACTGTTCAGCACTTCTCTCAAGTACTTCTTAGTTATCGACTGAGTGTGACACTTTCTATGTAAGTTAGGCAATTGGTGGAGAAAGGGTATGTAGTGAAGGACAGTAGACTCTGTGTAGTAAGTTACTCTACTCGTGCATAAAAAATTCATTGACCAGAAAGGGTTAATGCCCCCTCCAAATGGCTTAACTTAATCCCCAAGTGCAATTGGCTCATTTGAAAGATCTGGCCCATTGAGTGCATGTTAGCTGAGAAGCTGATACACCTCTTCACCAAGTCCGGTGCAGTAAGGTTAAACCCAAGGGCATACAATAGGTCAGTAGCAGAGTCAGGAATAAAATCTCAGCCTTCTGAATCCCTTAAAGTGCTCTCTTCACTTGACTAGGCTTCATTCTCTTATGAGGTATGAGAAGAAAATGTAAGAAAAGGGAAAAATTAAGGTATCAAATTTTAAAAAAGCATTTCACAGTAGATTTTTTTCAAATCCATAAGAGGAAAAAAATACAAAAGCAGATGAAGTAGACTTCAAGCACAAGATAAGCAAACGCTTGATAAATTCTTAGAGTGCATCAAAGTAGCTGAAAGCCAACTAACCCTGTTTTGGAATTATGTGTGCACTTATCCCGTGCAGTGTGATCATAGTCATTTCTGCTTTGGTTGATTTGAGAGATATTAAAACAAAAATTGTTTCTGAATTACATACAAAATATACATTTGGGAAGATACATTGGAAAAATGGAAATTTTGAAAAAATAAAAATAATAGTTATGAAGAAGAGAACTAAAACAAAACAAAAACAAAGAATTGGACCCTTTATGTACCATAAAGGTAGTATAATGGAGATGTTAAAGTCTAGCATTGGGAGTCCAAGGCCTGAGTTTGCACTCCTGCTGTCACTTTTTGTAGTGGTGCTCAAAGCCATCTACTCCTTAAAGCTTCATGTAAGTTATGAAGCTCTAAGGGGCAATGGGAATAATAATAAAAGTAGTTCCTTCATATCATTCTTTGAAAATGAAATAAGATAGTGCATATTAGGTACTTAGGACAGTGTCTGGTGTGTAGTAGACACTCAAAACATGTCAGCTGTTAGTCTAACTTATCAAGGGGCTATTTAAATTGAGATTACAGTAGATGGAGGATAAGTATAGATCTAGGGAGATACTTCATAGTTTTTATGCTTTTTTAATTGGCAAAAGGAGAAATCATGAATATGTTATATGTAGAACTAGAAGAAACTGAACAGAATTAAAAAAATAGAAAGCCAATTAAGAATGTCTAAAGAAATAAAGAAAACTAATGGAAAAAATTTATGGAGTGTGGCTTAGGTTATAAGAACATAGCAGATATCTGTGTTAAAAATATTTTTTAAAGGATTATCTTAAATTATTATATTGCCTAGACAATTGGTTTCCTCTTTTACCTTGTATAATTAAGGGATCAGTGATGTGGTACAAGTTGAAGAAGAAAACTTTTGGGAGATGTGATTATTTAGATTAAAACTGTAACCACAAGCAATAAGGATTAAGAACTCATGAGTTTGATCTATAAAAAATATTTAATCAAATCTTAATGGAGGATAGCATATCCTTTTCTTCAAAAATATTTATGAACCCAGATTATACGTATAATTATCTTTGAAGACATTATTCCAGGTAGCAACAGCGAAGGCAAATTCTTTTGTTCTGTCAGTGACTGTGAGAATTGTTTCTTGCTATTCAGGCTTTTGACCAAAAACTTGCCTTATCATAGATAAATAAACTGTGAAGCCTCACTGAAATCCCTAGACAAAATTGTGTGTGTGTTTGTTTGTGTATGTACTTCCTTGGTAAGAAGAGGCATAGTGTTTCTCAGGTCTTTGAAGGAATATATGGTATTTAAAAGCTAAGAGCCATGAATGATTTGGGTCTTCCTTTTTGCCCAAATCATTTCTGATTCAAATTTTTATTTTGTCTTTTAAATAACTTTTGTTTCTGGCCCCATTCACAGGCCTAATCTATATCCCCATACCTGCACACTTAGTTTTCTTATTCCTGGTTTCTCATCTTATGCCATAACCTTGGGTAGCCAAGGCCAGGTGCTGATAGAATTTTTCTTTTCTAATATTTTACTGCACAACTTCTGTAGGTACATGGGCATTGGGCTTATAGACTGAGAAAAGAGACAGACTCTCTTCACTTCAGGGAGTTAAAAGATAGATTCTAAAAGACAAAAGATGAGGACTGAATTGCACTGAATCATGTCCTGCATTATATTGATATTGAACTTTTTATGGGTGTATGTCATAACGCCCATATTTTTCATGACAGGGAAGCAATAGTTTAAATGATATAGTACAGGCACAGTTTACAATCCCTCACAATTTCTAGAAGATGTTGTGTGTATAGGAAACATGTAAATATTGGGGGATTAATATGGTTACAGTCATCCCCTCTACTTTCCCCCCATTTTGTCTTTATCTTCTTCTGCTAATTCTTATTGACAACATTCATATGAATATTATTTTCTGAAATAATAATAGAAATAATATTCTTTCTAGTAAGTAATATTAACTTTTCTTCTAACAATAAGTTATCATTGCTTAGAATTTATTGTACTATGACCAGTTTGAAAGGTACTTTTCTAGGCTCTACTTTTCAAAGAAGTAGCTAGAAAACATAAAATTTAGTGGTCAAATCCACTGGATGGCTAGTTTTCAGCAATGGGAAATACTTGGGAAACACTTATTGTTTTTTCCTCATATTTTTTAGTAAGAAAGCAGTGGTTCTCAACCAGGGACAATTCTACATTTCCACTCCCACCCCAGACATTTGGCAGTAGTTGGATATATTTTGATTGTCACAACTGATGGGGTTGTGACTGGTGTCTTAGTGGGTGGATCCTACAGTGCACAGGACAGCACTTTACAACAAGGAATTATCTAATTCAAAATGTCAATAGCGCTGGGCTGCCTGAAAGACTCTGTCCAAGGATGATGTCCTCATTCTCCCTCACCCCACCTTGTGTTCTCTTTCCCAGGAGAAGAGAAGCAGCTTCTTTAGTTTGCAAGTATATATCAGACATACTTGCTGCAGACTGTCCTTTGCTTTTCTCTCTGGAGTCCGACAGCCTACAGAGAAGGTGGATTTCCTCCTGCTGTCAGCCATGTGATAAAGTTGGTAGAGCAGGTTGTGCTCCCACCACTTCAGGACTGCAGGGGTTTTGTTTGTTGTCTGTTTGGTGGTAATAGGAAGGGGGGTGACTTCAATTCAGAGGAGCCTTAGCAACCCTATTAAGACTTATCTAAGCTATGTCCTTCACTATTGCTTTTATCAGTAATAAAGCTGACATTTTGATCTCTAACTGTCTGACTCCTGTATCATTCTCTGCAAATTGGTTCTGATCTCAGGTTGGGAACAGTGGTGTTATTTTTGACCCCCTAAAACCCAAAATCTGTTACTGTCTGATGGTTCAGGATCTTAATGGCTTACCTCCGGGATTCTTGCCCTTTTATGTCAATGGATCTCACTCAGACAAGACTGCCAAAATATAATGCTGACTAATTAATATAAGATCACACCTGTTAAGGCTGAATTTATCAAAATGAAAACACTATATATCAGTTTTAAGCCCTTTTTGAACACAGTATTTTGGTTTTTCTAATAAGTACTATAAAAGACAATGTATTACAAAGATGTGCCTAAAGTTTTGGTTTTTTTTTTCTAAAAATGGCAGTTAATTCCTTACTCAGAAAGTATTTAAAAATCCTTATATAACTTTAAGCTTTTTATAACCATCTCCATGGATTTATCTTCACTGATGATTGAAGGACCATTCAGTTACATTGAATTTTGGATAAAAATAAGCAAGACAAAAGACAACATTAAAAAGTTTGTAGTTAAAAGAAGATGAGGGTGAGTTAAAGTTGTTCAACAGGATACTACAGCTCTAGTATGAAATGGAGTATACGAGGTATCATAAAGTAATGAGATCGATTGCCTAAATCTGCACACAAAGCCTAGCTCCCCAGTCTTTGCCATACCCATAAGTGAGAGAAGTTTATTGTTCTTATGACATTGCAGAGAATAATGCTATTTTAAGTGGTGTGAAAAGGAAAGATATACAGGAGAATGTCAGACACCCTACAACTTTCTCAAAACATGCTTTATCAGTCAAGGTAGGATTATCACAACTAAGATGCATTTTGGGTGCATGCTACATGCCCAGTGCAGTACTCAAGGAGTCCTGTGCTCCTCGTAGACTGCATTGACCCAGAATGCCTGAGGATTCATTTTCACAATCTCTTCAACAAAAGCCAGAGAACATGGAAGACTGTCTAATGTTTTTAACCCTTCTTCCCAAGTGACATATATATCACTTTTTTCTTAAGCAAGTTAATGACCACATCTAACTTCAAACGTGGTAGTAATCCCAACATGTACTTGGATGGATAGAAATGAAATGTTGTGACGGTTGCTAATAGCTCTGCAGATTACCACACATGTCATTACTGAAATTCTAGAGCAAACCAATTGCACTTGATAGTTAAAATCTTTAATACAGTTTCCATTAATGACTATGGTAATTTACGAAGTGCCTTGAATTTCCAGAATAAACAGGATATCCCAAAGTACTGCAGTATAGGCAGGATTTTTTTTTCTTTTTCTTTTTTTTTGGATAGCACAGTATTTAATAGTGAGTGTTCCAGACTTTCTGAGACCTGTATGTCACAGTGATTCCTTTCTCTGTTCATGTCAGGCCCTGTCATGTACTAACACAGTGTACAATGTACAATTGGGAATATCTACAGCATCATAACCCCATATTCTTACAGGTGCCTAGTTTGGGTGGCTGCATTGTCCTGATGGCATTTTTCTAAAAATGTCTTAAAGGCATGTACAAAAGTACTTCTTGCTACGTTTTTAAAAATTGTGTCTTTACATTCAGTTTAACAGATTTAGGGTGAATTTTATGAGAAATAATAGCTGCTACACAGAGACTACAGGGAAATGATTTTTCTTTCAAACTTGTTGGAAAACTGCTATCCATGTCAAATTTCCAAGTCAATTTGAAGAAGATTATTGAATATATAAAAAAGAATACACAGTGAACTCAGCTTCTATTTTAGACAGTGTGTCGTTTGGACACATCTTTGAAACTCACCCTTCTGTGGAGGTATTTTAGACAGTGTGGAGGTATTTGGGGCAGTGAAAAAGCCAGAGATGAGGGAGCATTGATCAACATGAGGATGAAAAGGAGGCACAGGACGTATAAATGGATAAGAAGAAGCATGGGGAAGAGAAGGAAGAGGACAAGGAAAAGGAGGGCCAGATGATAAACATGCATGCCTGTGGAAGTAGTGACAGTGTGAGAGCAAATATGGACTCTGACGTAGGAGACGGCAAGATTTCATGAACACTGGCCAATCCTAACAGTGGGAAAGAAACAATTTTCCAAACACCCTTTGAGAATGAGAAGTTTATGATGGTTTTAATGTGATGTTCTAAATCATAACTTTTTGCCATTAAGCAAATGTTCCATGATAACGTGGTGACTTTATACCTTTCTTGTTTAATCGCCTCAATCTGGGCACTCTTGAATATCTCTATGTACATGAGGTGCATTACTCTACAAAGTCTTTAGAGATGCTGAACACTCTGAACAGACAAATCCTTGCCGTATTCTTTAACAGCAATAAAAGAAGCACTGGAAGCAATGGGATCAGGGGAATTAGAGGAAATGCTCATTAAAACAAATTTAAAAGGTCTAATGATTAAAATATTGATTAATTAGCCAAACATCGATTAGCAGTCACACTTTATCAACTGCAAAGTTTCTAATTACTGCACCATTATTCCATAGATTGACCTGTTCTTTTCTGTCACTTATGATGAAGAACAATTTTTATTAAGTGGGTTTTGGATTTTTGACCTGTAAAATTTTAATAGGGAGTGCAAAGTGGGTGTTGTGTGTGGTTTGGTATTTTATTCGCCAAGGGACAGATAGTTACTGTCTATACTTAACCAGGAGCACAAGAGTGCAGAAGGGACATGAACACTAAGGGATTAAAATCTTATCATATTCCTAATAAAAAAAAAAAAAAGCCAAAAGCATATTCGTTGAATGGGGAAAGAGGAAAATGTTTACTTTTCTGTTTGTTATGTATAGAATGGATGAAAAGAGAACTCTCAATCATATTGTATAAGATAAAAATTGTCAAGAATGAGGAGACATTATAAGTAATATAAAGTAAAGGACTTGCTGTGGAGTCAATTTTTTACAATTTGGGAGCTGATTATGCAGTGTATAGAAGACTGTTGCTTCTGTGCATGATGTCAGCAGGGCCGACAACTGAGAATTAATGATGGACAGGAAGTGGGAGAGGTCAAGGACAAACCGAACTGGCATCTTTCTCTCACCGCCTTCAACTTCACTGATGCAGGTGACCTGCAAGAGAAGCAGGCACTCTTCACCATGGAACTGCCCACGCATATGGTCCAGGATTCAGAGATGGTGAAAGAGAAGATTCTGTGGGAGCCTGAGTTACTGTTGACTTGGCTACTGCTCCACATCAACAAGATGAGTCAGGAGATGAGGACAATGTGTGAGCTACTACAAACGTTCAGACTGTGAAAATGGTTGCTCCATTACTTCTACCTTCCAAATCTAGAATGCAAAAATTTTTTTTTTAAGTCAACCTTAACCTACCATCATCAGAAAAGGCAGTTCTGGGAAAACAAAGCTCTAGCTTAACTAAGTTGGCACGATGTCAAGCTATGACAAAAAATAAACGGATTCTAGCCTGCAATACCATGGACACCAGTGTCTAAACCTCTGGAAATGCATCATACAAGGGTAGACATCAGGGCCCAGCCACCACTTTGAAGGTGGTTCACCACTGAACCAACAAAATTTCCTTTTTTAACAAAAATCCTCTTTTACAGATATCAAGCAGAAAGAGAGAAACCAAAAATGATTCATATTAGGCCAATGAGAATACCCCATTTTTAATATTTCAACTGAGCAATTTCTGGACATTTTGCAAAGGAGATCTTGTTGATCTCAATAACTGTCTATTTAAATCTGCTGAGGCAGTGCTTAAGCCCTGATTCACCAAAAGAAAAGGCCAATACGCCACACAGGGTTACAATCTCAATATAACTGTCTAGAAGTGCTGCTCCAGGTTTACTCCTGATGAGATCACCTCTAAGGCCAAATAGCAGATTTACAGCATGAACATAAATGAGCAGGGGCACACCTTTCTGATCATACATATGCTTGACAGGCAAAATGTGCTTACGACCTTATTGCCAAATAAGTAACAGCATATAAGCTCCTTGAAGTCCATGGAAAATGACACCCTAAAGACAATTAAAAGCAGAGCATTAGGCTGACAAGACCAACAGGCCATCGTCTAGAGGATGGATGAGCTTGTGCAGGTGGGTTCTTCGCAGGGGAACGACTCCTATATGCTTGGCTTCTGGATCCCCCCACCCCCGCCAAGGGGCCATGTTTCAAAAACAGCTAGCTTATTCAGAAGCAATTGAAAGGAGAACTGGCATTACACCCAGATGAGAGATGCCTTACCAGCTTCTGCACGTAAGGAAGTAAAAAATAAAAGGGATATATGCTTTGCAAGCCTGTGAGCTAAGTGAACAAGCCTTCTGTCAGAAGAGTCTCCAACATTTCTCCCCATTTGATGTATCTGAATGTGGAATAGCAGGGAGGTCCTGTTGCTACTAGTCGTTTCATTATTCTCTCATAATTTAGATTATAAATCTTGTCCAATAGCAATCCAAGCCTAAAAACACAAAGTGAAAGGAAATATTTAGGAAATTAACTGGATAACTTAGGTCTTATCTGGACATTTTAGATACAAATTTTTTTTGGATCCTGAATTCAGAATTTCTACTTCTGATCATGTAGATTTGCATACAAGACCATAGTTATGTAATAAGATGTGTAGGTAAATGTTGACTCCATGCTGTATTACATGCAACATATCTGAACATTAATAGAGAAGTCACAACACTACCTTATAGCGAAAGATCATAGTAATTTCCCATCTTTTGGTGAAAATACGGAAACAATGCCAGAGAAGTAACATAGAACATAAATTTGGAAGCTCCTTGTAGTGTAATGTTTAGGAAACAAACAAGCAAAAATCTTGATAAGTATAAAAGAAAAAATGAATTGTTGTATTATTAATTTTTTATATCTTCTTCCCATTTTATTATTGGGTTTTTATTATTGTTTATACATTTGAAGGAATTCCTTGTGTAATAAGACTATTAAACCTTGCTTTGTTGCATTTGTCATACTAGAATCTCTGGTTTCTCTTATAATTTGGCCATGACCTCAAACATACTGATTTTTTCTTTTTGGTTCTTTGTGTAACTTCTATGTTTAGAAATGAGTCTCTTTTAAGTAAGAGACTTCCTACTTATAAGAGAAAGAAAGTGTGGAGGAACGGGAGGGAGAGACAGACCCACACACACAGAATATAAGAACAAATTGTCTTTATAGTAATAAATTTTGTGGTTTTTCCCAGAAAATTATTCAAGAAATTCTCCTTAAGTACCTGCTGTTTTTGGAATTAATCTCAGTTTTTTTCTCATTCTAAAACTTTTAAAGATATATTTAATATTTTTAAGCCAAGAATGAAATACACAGTCTTAATACAGGATGACTTGAATTGCTTTCCTTTTATTTTATTTCTGAATACTTATACTTCTTTATGTATAAAGAGTCAAAATTATATCAAGGAAGCAGGGTAAATATCTACTCCTACACTGTATTAGAAGCTGAAATTCTTTTCTGAGTTCACTTACATATTAAAAGACTTTATTTTAAGGTTTCATTTTAGCATTTAATTATTTAAGCACCTCAAATTTTGAATGACTGATGTAAAATGAATGTCAAATTGATTATGTTTCTAAATAGTTTTGCTAACATGGTTATTTGAATATGTTATTCCTTCCAGATTGCTTTCTTTTCTTTATCTTATTGTTCACCTAGTATATAGACAGATGATAGACAGATAAATAACTGAATTTATGGTTCATATATTTTCATCCTTTCTTTATTAATTAAATAAATACCAGCTATAAGTTTGCCTTGGTTGATGCTTTGTCTTTACTCCATAAATATTCTTATATAATGTGGTAAACACAGAGATGTACTGCCCAGATCCTCCTTCTAGGAATTATTCTCTGTCCAGCCATGGGGTGTGTTATCAACAACTGTCTCCAACTGTCAACTCTTTAAAGTTTCTGCCTCAGCTGCAAAGAGCCCCTTTATACAAGGTTATATGTTTCCTGGGCAGACGCTGTAGGTACTGAATGAGTTGAAAACATAAAATATCTGGTCATTTGGGCTCAATATAAGATGGTACAAACAACAACACTTGCCCCCATCTCCCTGTCACTGCAGGCTGTGGTTTTGTTAACCCTGCATCACAATGACATTTTCCTTGGCCCCCACCCCACTTTTCTCCCTCCTTGCTTAATCTGTGTTGATCCCTGAAAATATCATGCATCCCAAGTTCTGTCTCCTCTGCTTCTGAAGGACCTAAACAGTAACAGTTTTTACTGGGAATGGTCTAAAAGCACAGAATAAGATAGTTTTTGTCTGAACAAGGCCAAGGTAGAATGACCAATTGTTTTATCCCAATGCAAGACATTTGACAGGCAATTTTCACTCCAAAGTTCCCTGTTTGGTTGATGTAGTCGTTTCCTAGGGCTGCCGTAACAAGGTACCACAAACAGATGGATTAATACAACAGTAATTTATTATATCAACGTTCCAGAGGCTAGAAGTCCAAAATCAAGGTGCCTGCAAGGTTGGTTCTTTCCATTTTTTTTTTTTTTTTTTAAAGTGAGAAAGCCAGATTTATTGAGAGGACAGAGAAGCTCCCACAATGAGGGACCTGAAGGGGTTGCCCCTGGGTTGGTTCTTTCTAAGGACAAATCTCTTCCATGCCTGTCTCTTAGTAGTCCCAGGCATTTCTTGACTGGCAGATGCATCGCTTTACTAGTCCATCTTCATGTGGGATTCTTCCTGTGTCTCTGTGTCTCCCCGCGGTTTATAAGAACAACAGTTGTGTTGGATTAGGAGCTCACGCTACTCCAGTTTGAGCTGATTTGAACCTAACTAATTACATCTAAAAACATCCAACTTCCACATCACAGATGCTGAGGGTTAGGACTTCAACAAATTCTTTTTGGAAGGAGGTCTGAGGAAGTGAGACAAAATTCAACCCACAACAGTTAACTGAGGTTTTGTTTTACCTATATGGCAGTTTGACTCCTCCTGTTACCCAATCCTGTTTCCTCTTCCTTATTTCTTTATCTTCACATGTTTTAATCCTAATAAGTATCTTTTGCATCTAAAATATTTCAGCTTCAACTTGGAGAAAACGCAATCTGTGACTTAATATTCAGACTACCATTTAAAAAAAATATTTTATTATTGTTGCTACAGTCTTTTCAAGAGTCTCCATTTAGTTTCACTTATTCCTACACCAATACTACATCTTCTTAATTATTATAGCTGTGTGTCTTATCTAGTTATCTTATTTGGTGTTTCATTCATATTGCCTCATTTCTTCTTCAAAATATCTTACCTCTAGTTTTTTTATTTCTGTTATTTTTACTTTGGTGTTGTCTCATTAATGTTTTCAAGGAGCCGGTTTTGGTATTTTTCTAGGTTTTCAGTTAAATAAAGTACTTATTTTCAGGCCTTCATGAGCTTTATAAATATTTTGTTTATAAATTTACTATTGAGTATTATCTTCTCTGTATACAATAATATTTTTAGTTTTTCATTATTAATTTCTAAGTCTTTTATAATTTCTACTTTGGTATACTTATGCAAATGTTATCTTAAAAGTATTTTGTTTGATGTTATATATAAAGTATATCAAAATATGTAAACATACAAAAATAAAATATTAAAATATATAATGTTTTTAATTTTTTATATTTTTTAATTTTTAAAAAATTAAGCCGGGCACGGTAGCTCAGTTTGTAATCCCAGCGCTTTGGGAGGCTGAGGTAAGTGGATTACCTGAGCCCGCGGGTTCGAGACCCGCCTGGGCAACCTGGCAAGAACTCATCTCTACAATAAAATAAAAAATTAGCCGGGCATGGTAACGCACGCCTGTAGTCTGTCTCTCTCTCTCTCTCTCTCTCTCTCTCTCTCTCTCTCTCTCTCTCTCTCTCCCCCCCCCCCCCCGACCAGCTATCACTGCACTTCTAGTCTTCTGAGCAAATGATATGGCAGTTGACTTGTCAGGAATTGTATACAGTACACCATCAAATTCCCCGAGAGAAATGGATTTTGCAGACTCTCTCTTTATTTTTATTATTATTATTTTTTTTTTATTTGGAGTCTCACTCGGTCGCCCAGACTGGAGTGCAGTGGCCGCTCCCGGACACCGCAGCCTCGACCTGCCGGGCTCCGGCGATCCTTCCGCCTCAGCCTTCCGAGTAGCCGGAACTACAGGCGCGCGCTACCATGCCCGGCTAATTTTTGATTTATTGTAGAGATGAGGTCTCACCAAGTTGCCCAGGTGGGTCTCAAAACTGCAAGCTCTGGCAGTTCACTCACCTCAGCCTCCCAAGGCGCAGGATTACAGGCTGAGCCACCGAGCCCGGCTTCCTTTTTCTGAAATGCTGAGTGTTTGATAGGTTTAGCTTGGGTAAGATATCTGATGTTAGGAAGTTATAGTTGTTTGTAGCCAGCTGACAGTAACTAAAGTAACTAGACAATAACTTACTTGAGTTCATCCAGAGCCCTTCCCTGAACCTACAAACCATGGCCGGCAGTTGTGTGACATCGTACTTCTTGGTAGCTTCTATTATACCCAGACGATAGAAAGGAAAAGGTGGGACAAGATTCAAAATAAGGGAAGTACTTTCCCAACACAATAGGATTGTGGCCGCTGAGTGAATAAGCCAACTCAGTAGCACCCATATGCAAAAATAATCAACAAAAGTGTTTTCCTTGTGAACTACTAAAATAACACAAGCATGAGTCTTGCTTAGCTTGCTAAAATTCTTAAGCTTATTTTAACTTCTTAAAGAAAACATTTATTGAGCCCATATTTCTGATAATGATTTAAATGAACAATTGGTGTCTTCACAGGAAATAGTTACTATCTCCATTTTTATTTTCTTAAAAACTGATGTGACTTTACCAAAGTTGCTCAATGAATTTATTAGGATTTTTGGTTGCAAGTGATAGACAACCCAATTCAAACTGTCCTAAGTAGAAAAGAGGATTTGTACAACCTCATTTTAACTTTTTAATGGACATTTACAGCAAGGAAATGAACTGGATTCAATGGTGGATGTGATACTGAATGCTTGGCAACTGGGACACTGCAGTAGATAATGAGTTCACCGTCCTGAGCTGGGCAGAGTGAATGTTGGGTTCAGCAACAAACCTGAGTAAGGAAAAGCTATACGAAAAGAAGAGGAAAATATAAATATCAGGGTAAAAATATGCAGTCTAACTTCCTGCTGAATCTATCTTCTGCCTGGAGAAAATGATTTTAAAAAATAACCTCATCAATAAAAATTATCAGGCAAGCTCTGCTCCCTGAGCCAGGATGAGGTTTTCAGCACTGACCTGGCACCCTTTTGGCATACCTTTGTTTTTGCCTTAGCAATTTCCTCCGGATAATGCAACAGAGCAGCATCCTGAATAAATGCTAGGGGGAGGGTTGGCTCTGTCTGACTCCTTTGAGAGTTATTTGTAGCAGTGGCACAGTCCCCAGAGGGTAGTGAAGAGGTAGTGAAGAAACTAATACTTGCCAAGTCCTTGACATGGTAAATTAAAACAAAAATAACTTGTTTTACTTACACTGAACCTAATGATGATGATAATATATGTCTGGATTTGGTTTAATGTTGTTAATACACAGGGAAGACATTATTTCATATCCTTTGTTCTTTTCTCTTTAGATTAAAAGTATATATAAATACTCCTTCAGCCTTCACCACCTCTCCATAAGAGGGTCTAAAAGTTGGATGGAAGCGGCCCTTTAGACTTGATTATACCCTGCTTTGGTCCCAGCCTGTACGTCACTATTGTGTCTGTGCAACTAAAGACAGATGCAGAGCTTCGGATCAAGGGTCCTCTGACATTGCAGAGCTGTGCTCTGAGTGACCAATAAAATGACACTGCCAGAAGCTTTGGCTTTTAAAGATATACAGAGAGAAGAAAATAATATTAAGGAAAATTGAGAAGTTGTGACAGAGTCTCTTATGCTTTCCAAAAAGGCCCATGAGTCTTTAAAATTAGAAATATACATATGTGTTCAGAACAAAATCATTCTTGCCAACATCAATGAAAGGAGTTTTGAAGGGACTGTACGTTGGCATTTAACGGAATACAACTGAATGATTTCAGGTGCTGATTTGTAAACTAACAACTTTAAAAAAGCTCTTTGTTGCTTTACAAATGTGAAGTGGTGTGATTCCTCTGGGAATTCTGAGCAAGCAAATATTTTTGTTAGACATGACAGTATTTTTCAGGCATATGTTGTTATCATTGGTTTCAGTGCAAATCCTGAGTTGTTTTTGTTTTTGTTTTTTTACTTAGCGTGTAAAGGGTTTGGCAAAGCATCCCATGTGGGATACAGGAATCTGGCCTATTAATTTGAGAATTATAGACAAATCCCTTGAGGTATGGATGGGAGAGTAAACTTCATACTCTGCATATGCAACAGCTATATTAACGTGATAGATTTTCAATGCTCTACAGGATCCATTACTGTGTTTTGGGCCAATAGTCCATGAATTTGAAGGATTTATACAATGGACCATAACAGCTCCTTAGGAACGATTATGTCCCATCAGATGAAAAAATGTCTTTTTAAAACCTTCCTATTAACCTGTTTGCTCCATAGACCATAATCCTTTGAAGGTTAAATTATATACATAGCAAAATGGGAAAATGGGCCAAATCACCTCATTTTGTGTTTTAAAATGTATTTATGATGAAAAAGCTTTCCAAAATGGGAAAATGGAAATTGTGCCCAAGAGTACCATCAAATCAAGGTGATTTTAAAATGTGAGCAACAGGCACTATTTGCAATTTCTGCTAAGGAGAGAAATCTTGATAATCCAGACATAATACTTACAATTATGCAACATTTACATTCACAATCATCTAAAAATAGATCAATTGAATACAATCTAAATAGTCAAATACCTTGAGAACAGTTCTTAAAACTTAAGGAGGCACAACGAATCATGATAAAGACATAAGCTATAAGTTAAATGGCAAAACATTATTAAAATACTTTAAATTGCCTATTTGTATTCTATGATTGAAAAATCATGTTATTATATGAGAAAAATGAGCTTACATAAATTTTGAATTATTGATATAATTTTATCCTTTCACAAATACTGTTGTGCCTAGTATTTTATTGATACATGCTAAGTATTTGAAGCATTTCAATTAATGTATCAATAGAGTCTAAATAATTAACTTGGTATCTCCGTCAAATAATGGGAGTCTTCTGGTATCAATGCTTTAAACTATAAACTCTACTATAAGAAGGAGATGTTAGGGGGAAATGCTTAATGATCAGGAAATTTTTACATCCCCAGGACGGACCACAAATCAGTCTCATACCCTAACTACCTAGTATACGTTCTGATAGAGAGAGAGAGATGCTGTCATTTCAAAGTCAAGAACTGATGGCTTGCACATATTTAAGATTTAGAGTATATAGAGTAAATAAATCAACTTTAAAATTTTGAGAGAATAATGAGTAGGTCAATTCAGATAAAAGAGTATTTGTTTTTTCATCAAGTAGCTTGATGAATGCCTTTCTGATATTATTCTTGCATTTTGTTCTCCTTCCTTTGAATTATATTAATAATGTTCATTAATTTCTTATAAGTTTTTGGAAAATACATTAAAGTGTTTGGAGGAAATGACAATATAAATCTAAAGAAGAATTGAAAGTAAACATCTATGAACTTTCTCCAAGTCTTCTCTTCATTATCAATTACATAGATTCAGAGCAGAAGTAACCAGAAAGAATGAAATAGTAAAAAAAAATTACTAGCAAAATCACATCCTATAGTTATATTTGTTTTCTTACTCTAATATTTTAGTCTTCTGTCCCATACTGAATCCCTATCAGCACGCAGAGGATAGTAGTAATACATTCTTACTACCTTATTCTGCAATTCTCCTTTAGAGAGAGATCTATAAATAAATTTGATGATAATATGGATCCCTTCTAATCTGTATGCTATGCCAGCTCATTTGTGAATTTATGCATTATTAAATGTGCTGTGATAATTGGGAAAGCTACACTTTTAAAGTGATCCTCACCTACCTAAATATAAACAAGTGCAATTGCCTTGTCTTTCTAGGCATTTTCCCACAGTGGCAAAAAAACTAAAACCAGGGAAAAAAAATTGTTTCCTTTCCCTTTTTTATATCTGGCATGAAAGAAGCCTATATTTCCAGTCAACTCAGCTCTGTATTTTAAAGATATGCAGGAGAAAGAGAGGGAGAGTTGCTATTGCAAAGACTGTTAGGACTATTGATTGCCTCTGTGTCCTCATTTTGAGTCAAAGACTCCATATCACAGTGTGGTAAGAAGATGCTCTCAAACATTCTGTCTAACTGAGCATCTTATGATCTACTTTTAGGAAGCATACTTGAGATATGAGCAGGCAAAGCCATGTGAGTAAAATGCTTTGTGGTCTGTTCTGATCCCCCAACTGTAGTTGGGATTATGTAGAGACTGATGAGAGGAATTCCTTTTCCCTTCCCTATTTTGGAGGCCTATGGCCAGTATTCTCCAAAAGTCAAGGGGAAAATTACGTTCGATATTTCTCAAATGTACTTCACAATATTGAGGTAGTGTTCTCATTTTCTCTCCACAAAGACCACTCATGCAATTAGGCAACAGACTTTTAAAAATATATCCAATTGTTAATATTTGACAAAGGACATGCCCCTGAACACAAATTCATGCATATAAGATGTTATTTTTTGACATTAGGCCTGTACAACCTACAAGGGGAAAGCTTCTGCAGAAGGTGTTTTAGTTTATCTTACTGATTTGTATTTTCCTAATAGCAAGAATTTTTAAATAAATTAATCTTCTGAAAGATGTAACGAATGTAGAGTTTCGTGTGCTTCTTCTTACACATTTTTGGCATTATTTAGTTTCTAAGATTCAAATTTATTGAAAGCCAATGATATGGAAAATTTAATGGCTAAAAGTCCCTTAATTTTTGTAATCTAGGCATTCATGATTGTGACTTACAGTGAGCTGTGTGCATCAGACCAACATATTGGTTGTGCATAGCACTGCAGAAGATAATACATTAGGGAGAGAAGCTAACCCTACTTCCCCATCTTCTCCCAGGCAAAAACATGTACTGGTCACACTACTGAGCATTAGACAAACCTAATGTTGCCCTTGATGGGAGACAGAATATCAGACTCATTAATATTGTAAATAGTATAATCAATTGGGAACATAATGTGTCAACCATGCATTAGAAACATTTGCCTTTAAAACCTCTCCCAGCAATTATCCAATTGGTATTTATAAATTACAATCACACACGCAGATGAAGGAAACTCACTGGAGCAATTACCTATGCATGAATGATTTCACCTTTCAGGACACTAGTAAAAGTAAGACATCAAACAAAACTAGTTTATCTTTTTGTGGCGTTTAGATTGAGAGCTAGTCATCCTTGAAAGCTGGTATTAGTGGCCCAGGATAAGGTCATGTGCCAATCACAACAATTCACATTAAAGTAAAATAAAATAAGAAGAAAAAAATAAAGGAAAATATAGAAGAAAATAAAAAAAAGAAGAGAAAGAAAGAAAAAAAATGGCACTATTTATTTTTTCTTAATGGCAACCAGCATTGAATTAATCCAGGAGACTCTTAAGCAAGTACCAAAAATGCTGCCTGCATGTTTCAGAAGCAGGTTACAGAAATCATTGGAAGTCTCAGATCCCTGCCTGGAGCTACTTTCCAAACCAGAGTTTAAAGACATTGTGTGTATTTCAAGAGTGGAAGTCTTGAAATTCCATATAACAGGAATATGCTAACCCATCTGTAAGGTTTCAGACACAGCTTAGTTTCCATAAAAGAACAATTGTAGGGACTTCCCTCTTTTTACTTTGGGTTAAAGTGTTGTGGGGTTTGAAGATGAGAGAGGAGAAGTAAGGTAGAGGTATTGAATCATTTGGAACAGTACTGGTACAAATAGTCTATGATGATCTGCCCAATTGCCTGATTCAGATTCTTTACGAGGCTTCCACCGATATGATTGCAAGTTATTATAATAAAGCACAAATGATTTAAAAATACAGGATAATGTTGAAGCTACAAATCGCCCAATAATTATCTCAGAAAGTCAGTGCAGCTGAGTGGTAATACGTATTTTAAAAAAGACCTTACTCTAATTTCCCAAAAAGTCCTATTACTCCAAGTTATATATGTTGTCTCTCCTGCTTGATTTCCAGGCCAGAGTAACATAGTGGATCAAAACAGATTATACAATAAGTGAGGGAATTCTAATGGTTCATTTATGTCCAAAAATGACTAACCAATTGATTATAAGACAAGTCTTTGGCTCACTCAACTCGCGATTCAGCCAAATTAGTCTTCTTCAAACCTGCAAAGCTCATGACCCCCTCAAAGCTTTGTTCTTTCTCTTTCCTGTGACTAATATGCTACCCCTACATTTCCTAATGACTAATTCAGGACGCTCACTAATATTCCACCTCTCTTCTTCCCACTCACCCTCATCACATCCTCTTACCATGCTTTAATTTTCTGTGTAAAACTTATTATTATTTGAATTTATCTTGCTCATTAATCTATGTGTTATATATAACACATAGTTTAATGTGTTTAAGCCCCAGTTTAAGCTGGGGCTTAAACTTTCTTGTTCATTGCTTTCATACTCAGGATCTGACATGTAGAAGACATGCATTTCATAAATGGTGAATGAATGAATTCACTTATTGTCCATACATCGAAAGGATCTAGCAATTAATTATTGATTCAAAGGTTGGTTGTCTTCCTGGCTATAGATCTGAAATCTTAGGGCTCTTGTAGTTCTTCTGACATTCTTGTTGCAATGAACTACATACGCACTTCTCAAACATGGGCAGTATGACCTTTAACATTTAATATAAGAATACTTATCTAAAATAGCACAATGTGAGATACAAGTTATTGCATTGTGTAATGCGTTTGGCTGGTTTTGACCCAAGATAGTTAAAACCCCACTGAGACTCTTCCCAATCAGAGATGTGCCATCTTCCCACTCTTGTAAAAACTCTTAATCTGTTTATTTGCACAATATCTGGATTGAAGGGAGTTTCACCTTCAAATTTTATCAGCCTGTATCATAACCCTAATGTTACTTAAAGCTATGCCTGTAGGAAAATCTATTTAAAATAAAAATAATTGCTTAACAACAGTGCTTCTATTTTGGAATTTTGAAAATATAATCAGGATAGACAGCTATTACTTTGTGTTACAAATCTGAATGTGAAATTTCAGAAATCCTCCCTGCATTAAAAATGAATTAACTGTGTGATTATTAATTGTGCATATTCCAATCCCTTTGTGCTGTACTGCATGTTTCTTGAATCTCATTTGAATCCTTTGGCTAAGTAATGTGTCAAGGGGGGTATGAGCCTGAATGCCTGAGTTATTTAAAAGGCAGGACAGCACTTCCAGATTAGAATACCAATGAGTGGGGTTAAAAAGGCTCTACTGTAGTTGGAGGGCAGCTCTCAGTCTGAGAAGTACCTGAAAAGGACCTCTATGGACTAATTTTCAGAATCACATTGTAATGTGGGCTCATGTCAATCATCAGAACAGACAGCTTCATCCCATGATATAAACTAGTTATACATTCAAGAGCTGCCAGAGGATCTTCATTAAAAAGGGACTTAGCATTAAAGGAAGAAGGTTGTTTTATTATAATACTTCAAACACAGTTTTTTGTTTTATATGTTCTCAGAATTCTTTTTTGTTCTTTGCTACAATATCAAAAAAAGTACCACAGAAGAAGGAAAACATTAAATATTCCATTTTTTAATAGGAATCAAGGAAGCTTTCTGGTTTAAGGCATTAAAATCATATACATTTTTCCTAAATTTATTCATGGCTTTGAATAACAAAAAGAAATCTCTAGATGTAATAGGAGGATGTTTTTAATCTTTTGTGGGAAGGGATTTGCAGAGCTGACTACTCAAGGTAAAATATCTACTGGCAAAGTATATCAGTGAGAGCTTTACACATATAAATTTGTATAAAACCTTTGGGCTCTCCACAAGCTTCTAGATACCAGTTAGATATTATAATTGATGTCATTAAAATTTAATATAATTGTGTTAAGAGGAAAACAGGAACAATATCCATGTAAGTAAATCATTGACACTGTAATCTAGTATTTAAAGGAAACTTAACTGGGGTTTAATAAAATAGATCAATGTATCTTTTTACCTATATTCAAAAGTGTCATTTAAAAAACTTAATTTAATATATCTGTACAAGTCAGGAAGCCTCTTCACAATATCCAGCATATATACTTATTTATCTAAATCATCTCATTTTTATCATGAAAAAAGTCAAAATAAATGGTATATAAATGAAATTAAAGAAATTACATAGTCAATCATCTCTCTTTGTAGATGTCATAATCTTCTATGTGAAAAACTCAAAAGTTTCCACAAAAAACATTAGAAAAAATAAACAAATTCAGTGAAGCTACAGGGTACAAAATCAAAATACAAGAATCTGTTGCATTTTTACACACTAATAACAAACTATCTGAAAAGGAAATCAAGAAACAATTCCATGAATCATAGCATCAAGTAGAATAAAACACTCACAATAACATTAACCAAGGAGGTAAAAGACTTACACATTAAGAACTACAGAACATTAGTGAAAAAATATTTTAAAAGACAAATAAATGTTCTCAGAATTCTTACATCCTGTATTCGTGGACTAGAAAACTTAATATTGTTAAAATGTCCATACTGTCCAAAGCAGCCTATTGCAAAATTCACTGCAATTCTAGTCATGATTTTGATGGCATTTTTACATAAACAAAATAATTCTAATATTCACATGGAATGACAAAAGCCCCAAATAACCAAACAATATTGAGAAAGAACAGAGCTGAAGGCATCACACTCTCTGATTTCAGAAAATATTATAAAGCTACAGTGATTAAAGCAGTATAGAGAGTTAAGTTATCCCTCTTTTCAAACGACATGATTCTACACCTTGAAAACCCAAGAGAATCTGTCAAAAACCTCTTTGCACTGATAAAGGACTTTGGTAAAGTCTCAGGGTATAAAATGTATCTGTAAAAGACAGTCACATTTCTATTCACCAACAATAAACAAACAGAAACCCAAATAAAAAGTACAATCCCATTCCCAATAGCCACACACAAAAATGAAATACCTTGGCATCTTCCTAACCAGGAACATAAAAAATCTTTACGATGAAAACTACAAAACACTGCTCAAAGAAGTCAAAGGTGACACAAACAAATGGAAAAATATTCCAGGCTCATGGATTGGAAGAATCAACATTGTTAAGATGTCCATCTTACCCAAGACAATCTACATATTTAACACAATACTCATTAAATTACCAACAGCATTCTTTTCAGGCCTGGAAACAACAATACAGGAATTCATATGGAAACATAAATGACCACAAATAGCCAAAACAATCCTTATCAAAAAACAAAACAAAGCAGGAGGAACCACACTCCCAGACTTTAAACTTTATTATAAAGCTACAATAATCAAAACAGCCTGGTATTTGTACAAGAACAGGCATATAGACCAATGGAACAGGATAGAGATTCCAGAAGCAAAACCTTAATTTCTCAACCAAGTCATGTTTGACAAAACCTCCTCCAACAATCACTGGGGAGAGGAGAACCTATTCAGTAAGTGGTGCTGGCTGACCACATGCAGAAGATTAAAACAAGGCCCCTGCCTATCACCATACACAAAAATCAACTCTCAGTGGATCAAAGACATAAACATAAAACCTCAAACTATAAAAACCTTAGAAAATACAGGAGACACCCTTATGAAAATTGGAACTGGTAACCAATTCCTGATCAAAACCCCAAGGACCCATGCCATAAGAGAGAAGATAGACCAGTGGCACCTCATCAAAATGACAAGTGTCTGCAAAGCCAAAGAAACAATCAAGGGAGCAGGGAGACAGGCCACAGAGAGGGGGGAAAAAATTGCCAACTGTATATTTGACAAAGGCCTAACATCTAGGCTCTACAAATTCAAAAGTGCCAAAAAGAAAAAAAAAAACCAGTCCCATTACAAAGTGGGCAAAAGATATGAATAGGCACTTCTCAAAAGAAGATATATGAGTAGCCGACAGATACATGAAAAAATGTTCAGCCTTACTAGTCATCAGAGAAATGCAAATTAAAACCACACTGAGATACCACATAACTCCAGTCAGGATGGCCATCACCAATAACTCCAAAAACAAAAGATGTTGGAGAGGATGCGGAGAAAAGGGAACACTTCTACACTGTTGGTGGGAGTGTAAACTAGTACAACCTCTGTGGAAAACAGTTTGGCGATTCCTAAAAGATCTAAAAGTCAACCTTTCATACATCTCTGTAATCTCTCTGCTGGGAATATACCTGAAGGAACTCAAATCACTCCATGAAAAAGATACTTGCACATGCATGTTTATTGCAGCCTTGTTCATAATAGCAAAAACATGGAACCAACCATGCTGCCCATTGAAAGAGGACTGGATTTTTTTTTAATGTTGTACATATACCCAATGTAATATTATGCAGCCATAAAGAAAGACAAAATTATGAACTCCACAGTAACTTGAATGGACTTAGAGTCTATAATACTGTGTGATCTATCACAGAAACAAAGAACTAAGTACCACATGTTCTCATAAGTGGACCTTAAACAATTATCATAATACTATAAGAAAATGATTGTCAGTAGTAGGAAATTGCTGGTAGGGAGTGCGATTCTGTCGGAGGTGGGATTCTGTTAGAGGTGGGGGATGCACTTCATCAACAAGGGTACCTGCATAATGAACATTTGTGTACTTATCCCTGAATTGTGCCTCACATCTTTAAAATAAAAAATTAAATCAATAAATAAAATAGGGAGAAAAAAAGCAATATAGTACTGGCATAAAGACAGACACATAGACTAGTGGAACAGACTAGAAAGTGCAGAAATGAATTTATGCATATCCAATCGGTTGATCTTCTACAAAAGTTTCAAGAGTACACAAAGGGGAAAAAATTCTCTTTAACAAACAGTTTTGGAAAAATTGAACATCTATATAAAAATAATGAAATTGGGCCCTTAACTTATGCCACACACAAAAATCAACTGAATATCTATATGAAAATAATGAAATTGGACCCTTAACTTACGCTACACACAAAAATCAACTGAAAATGGGTTACTGAATAGGTTGTCCTCTCCCTAGTAACTCTTGGAGGAGGCTATGTCAAACATGAGTTGGTTAAAGATTTAAAAGTAATAGCTGAAACTCTAAAACTCCTAGAAGAAACAATAGAGGAAAATCTTCCTGACTTTGGTCTTGAAAGTGATTTCTTGCATATAACCCCCAAAATACAGGCAACAAAAGCAAAAAATAGATGACCAGGACTACATCAAACTACATGGCTTCTGTACAATATCAGAAAAAGACACAAAGAAAAGGCAACTTGTGGAATAGGAGAAAATATTCATAAGCCATATATCTGATAAAAGGGTGATATTCAAAATATATGAGTCATACAAATAGAAATAACCTTAGTTAAGTATAGACAAAGGAACTGAGTAGACCTTTATCCAAAGAAAATATGCAAATGGTCAACAGGTATATGGAAAGGTGCTTGAAATCACTAATCATCATGTAAATGCCAATTAAACTACAATGAGATATCACCTCACACCTATTATGGCTATTTTCAAGAAATAAAAATAAAAGTGCTGGTGAGAATGTGGACAAATTGAAACCTTTATACTGTTGGTAGGATTGTAGAATAGCTCAATCAAGATGGAAAATAGCATGGAAGTTTCTAAAGAAATACAAATGGGACAATTATGTGATCCAATAACTTAATTCTGGATATAGATCTAAAAAAAATTAAAGTCACTGTCTTGAAGAGATATACTCATAGTAGCATTACTCACAATAGTCAAGATATAGAAACAGTTTAAATGTCCATCAATGAGTGAATAAAGAAAATGTGGTACTTACATATAGTGAAATATTATTCAGTCTTTAAAAAGAAGGAAATCCTCCATATGGGTCAACATGGGTGAAACTGAAGGACATTATGCTAATTAAACAAACTAGTCCCTGAATTGTACCCCATATCTTTATAACAAATAAATTAATTAATTTTAAAAAACTAGTTACAGAAAGACAAATGCTGTTTGGTTCTATTTATTTATATGAGATATCTAAAATGATCAAACTCATAGAAGCAAAGAGTAGAAAGGTGGTTCCCAAGAGCTGAGGCGAGGTAGAAATGGGGAGTACTATTCAATGAGCATAAAGTTTCAGTTATGCAAAATGAGTGAGCTATAGAGATCCGCTATACAGCCTTGTGCCTATAGTTAAAAATACTGTATAGTACATGTAACAACTTGTTGAAAGGATGGATCTCATGTTAAGTGTTCTTACTACGATAAAAAAGGAGAAAATAAATAAATAAATAAAACAGTTACACAGTCTCTTGTAAATAATATATTTGCCTCATAGGCTGCAAAGAGCTCTGTTTTCTGTCACTCACTTTCAATGAAAAGTTTACAATATTATGAATAATTTTCTCTCCTGAAACTGAAATTGCCAATTGCATGACACATAATCTCAAATTGCTCTCATTATTTTAAAGGGTTCTTGATAGAAGTATGTGTATTTATTTATAGATAACTCATTATAAGCCACAATTTGCAACTCTTCCTTATGACATGATCATGATATATGTTAATATCCAGTGCTTCTCCTCAGAAATTCACCTGGAAGCAGAATCATGAAAATTACTTGTGAAAGCAAGGGACCTCTCCTGGTGGGGAAATTCTCCCACCATCAGAAGAAGCAGTACTTAATTAAAGGTCTTCTGATGCTCAAAGATCAAGTGTCCATGATAAAAGAGTATGTCTGAAGCCTCTGTCTTCACTCTTCTCCCATGCAATGACTTTTATGCACTATTTCTCACTTCTTTCTGTCAAACTTACATAAACAGTCTCCAAATTTATCCTTTCAATGTTTTATTATTCATAGCACTCAGAGCATTGCAGGTGGTAATTTTAGCAGCCAAAATTTGGAAGAAATTGTAAATCAAATGTTTTGTTTGATCCTCCCAATACAATGGAGAGATGCAGGATAAAAGAGGGACAAAAGGAAATTATGGATATATAGTGCTTGCATTTTTTTCTCTCTGCAGATTGCTCCATTTTGTAGTTTTATTCCACTGAATAGAGTGCTGTTCCAGCTACACCCATACTACCTAGCCAAGGATAGGAACTCAATAAATATATTTTACCAAATAAATAAAAACACTACACAAATAATATCATGAGGTGTTTCAGTATAATTCTGATAGTAATATAAGAAAAAATTGGCTAGTAACATATAACATGATACTACGTATAAACTTGAATTTGCCACTCCTTGTTATTAGATTAAGGATCAAAAAAAAAATAGGTAGCTTATTGAATTCTGTTGTCCAGTTAAAATGTTTCAATCCATAAATCATTAAAAAGAGTAAACACTATTCTTAAACAGTTGTGATGCATGGTTAAGACTAATACATTGTCAGATCTTCAACTCCATGAAAATGTATTTTGAGAATTTCTAAATTAATTTTTTTTTTTTTGAGTCCAGATCTCACAAATCAGTCCAGGCTAGGAGTGCTGTGGTACAATTTTGACTTACCACAGCCTCGACCTCCTGAGGTAAGGTGATCCTTCTGCCTCAGCCTCCTGAGTAGCTGCAACTTCCAGGGTACACCACTATGCCTGGCTAATTTTTAAATTTTTTGTAAAGACAAGGTCTTGCTATGTTTGCCCTGGCTGGTCTCAAACTACAGGGCTCAAGCAATCCTTTGGCCTTGGTCTTTAAAAGTGACAGGATAAAGGTATGAGCCACCATGCCCAGCTCTAAATTAATTTTCATCTTTATACTTACAGGTATTTTGTGACCAAATAGTCACAGTTGTGTGAATTAAAGTATTTTCTTAAATTATTATATAACACCTTCATATCTGAATATTTTACAATAATTTTGCCTTAAAATTAGTATTTTATTGGCATAATCTTATCTATACTTTTGTCTAGTTTTTCCTTATTCAAACTTCAAAAAAAATAAATTGAAAAAAAAATACAACTGAACACTTGGTGATTCTGTTCTATATGCTACCTATTATCATATGAACTTTACCAAAACTCTTTTTGACACTGACACACAGATCTGATACCAAACCTTTTGCTGTTAGGTAAGTATATTTATTGAAGGACATGATATTTTCATCATTAATATAAATATTAGTCAATCAGATATTTTAAATAAATATTTCAAGGACTATTATATTTAGCACAAGAAATGAACAAAGATCTCATGTCATGTGAATAAAAAAATGCCTTGAATACCAATATCTGTGTTTATATAAATGCATCTTCCAAGAAAATCCCCATGCATTTTTTTTTCCTCCTGTACCTATAGATCTGTTTTCTATTGCAGCACATTGGCCTCTTTTTTGTGAAATACTGTATGGAATAAAAGCTTATAAGAACAGTAAATCTATTTATTTCATGATTATTTAAATGATACATCCAAAACTTGGTTAAAAGGAAAACAGCATGATTGTATTTTATGAATCTTTGAGGAAATATTCCAAACCCAATTCTGGCTCTGCTTGGGTTTGTAAAAAGAGGTCAATATTTGCAGAAGTTACACAAATGTGTGAAATACACAGTTAGATCTGTACAGAACAGAACTCTCACTAGAAACAGTCCTTAAATGCTTTTATTTCAAATACTACATATGTATATTTATATATTTCACATATAATATATATGTGAGTTAATCTGTGTATTCTTAGGTTCATTTTATGAGCCATATATTTCTTAATCCCTGCTTTCTTAGCCTTAACTAATTTTGAATAAAATTACATTTTTCCTACAATGGAAGAAATGCACACATGCATATACCTATATATACACATACACATCGATTTTAAGGGAAACATATCTGAATGTTTTTACATATATGCATGCATATAGACGTTTATATAACTTATACATATATTACATTAAATAACTATGATAGATTTAATAATCATGATGATAAAAAAGCAGCAAATTCACAAAAATTAAGACATAGAACCGAAAACAATATATATATTCAGATTTATTCAAGTATGTCCTTGTGTGCCTACTATAAAAATATTACCAACTACCTTACTCCCACAAATTAAAAAGAAAGGAAAAGAAAGGACAACGGTGGAGGGACAGAGATAGATACCGAGGCAACGAGACATAAACATTGCTGACCTAGCCTGACAAAACCTTTCTGAGCTTCAGGAGACATCAGATGATGGTATTCAAAAAAGGTTTCCATGTAGCAGCAGTGGAGACACCATCAACAGCTACTTCAGACATTTCTGATAGAGTTTCCCTCTGAGGATGGCAAAAAGTGATAAGTGGAATACTGCTGTAAACATCAGGACTTAGAAAGATTTCTCTATATATTGATGGTCAGGTTGAAAGAACGTGCAACAAGGTGAGAATCTTGCTGGTAAAAAAAAAAAAGAGAGAGAAAGCAGTCAATAAAAAGGTGGGTAGCCGTGAAGTTGTGAGATTTGCAACCTTGAAGTTAAACAGCATTTTGCAATTCATTGTGAAAGAAAGAATAAAAGACACTGAGACTGTACAAGAAGGATCTCAAAAGAATTCTCCATTTACAAATGTGCCTACAGAAAAACTGAAAATATAAAAAGTACAAGGCTTCAGATCTGATTATATTTTATCACAGACTCATATCAAAAGTGAAACATTGTTTAATCTTCTATAGATTTTGTTGGCATGTGTATAAAAAACAAAGTTAAAAACAGTTACCTGATTCTTAAAATCTAAACATTGAGAATAAAGTCAAATTATCCTTAAATCAAAGAACATTATGTAATACTAATGAAGTTTTCTTGGAATTATTATGCTTACAGTTAACTTTTCTAAACACATGAACAGATGATGTGAACTGAAGGTAAATTTCATGTTCCTGAAATTCTTCTTTTTTGCTCTAAAGAATAGATGCAAACTGTGGCATATTTATTTATGGAAGATATATGTATTTGTTTATTTGGAATATGTCAACACAATGTGTTATATATATAATATATATGTACCACTTTTATAAATAAGTGGTTGAATTTGTCTAGTTTTTTTATTTTTAACTTTTTATAAGGTGACTAAATTTGCCTTGCGTTTTGATTATTCTGGGGAGGCTTTGTGTTACTACCTAATCATTGAAATTGATCATACTAAACAAATATGGACTGAAAAAATAATTACTATTCTCTTTTTTATTTCACTGCAGAAACATAATCATACTCAACTTCTTTTTAACGGCAAAACTTAATAAAATATATGTCGCAAATATTTAAGACAATTAAGACAATGCATTTTGAACAGAATATTCTTCAAATTATAGCATTGTAGTTCCCCATAATTCTTCTGGGACAGGGCTGCTATTTAAAGAAACTCTGTGGTTTGAGAAACGACGATATGACAAAGAAATGTACACAATCCTGAAGGGAACCAAAAGGACAGATGCTGCAGGCTATCTGAGCTTCTGTTAAATATGAGAACCAAGGGGCATGAACTTAAGCTAGAGAATAGCCCAGCACTAAAAAGTGCTTCAAACTGTTTTGCAATTGCCCTTTGCGGAATAAACAGCCTAGAAAAGTATAACAAGCAGCATACACAGCAAGAAAGTGGACAAGTGGCCCTGAACAGTGCAATGGGCAACTTAATGAATTGAAAATCCTCAGTATTTTATTTTTCAGGCTAAGGAATGTATATTGATGCTTCTAAATAGTCATTTTTGTTATAGGAAAAAAGTTATAAGTATTCTTAAAAAACATATTTTGATCATTATCAAGAAATCAAAAATGTTTCTATCTGGGAAAAGTGTTTTTATGTACATATGATTGTTGTAATTTTTATTATAACATTGTACATTTTTATTCCCAAATTTAATCCATTTATTAAAAATGGAGCTTTTTTTAAAAAAGTAGTCTGTTATCCCATTTCTTTTCTTTTAAAAGTTATCCACAGAGTAGGGAATATTAGGGCATTAACAAGAAAACTATTATTCTATCCTTGTAAAAGAAACATATAGGAAGGCATCAGACATCACAGCATTATGGAATTGTCTTAGCTGGAAAGGGCCTCAGAGTGAAATCTCTTTTTACAAACTTAAAGCTAGAGATGTGAAGTATTTTACTTTTAGTTTTGTGTTCAGAACATACAGATTCCCAATCCATCACTTTTTTCTCTCATTAGCTATGATTAGCACACTGCCTGGCACAGAGAGAGCACTTAGTACTTGTTGCTAAAGCTACTTAACAGAGCAACAGATAGAAATGAATATACACATAGATGCACACACATAAACTTTGACAGTAAGAAAAGAGATTGAGCAGAAGTACAGGGTAGAGTTAATATATGTTGAGTCATTTTTCAAAAATGTTTCATTTTTCTTTTAAGCAATCAAGCAACTGCTTCCTTTGGTAGTTCAACACTAACCCAACCTGCACAACTTGCAACTTACTCTTCAGCTTGGTGAAGGCAGAATTTGCTTCAATGCCTACTTATTTTATGAATCAGACTGGGTGCTTCTCTGGAGAAGAGATCATGTCTCTCATCTTTGTACACCAAGTTCCTCTCACATAATAGGTTCTCAATAAAAGATGCTCCATTCTTCATGAAAAAAATGTATAGCAAATAGGTAATCATGGAGTAATAGATAAATTCTAACTCTGAAAATTAAAATGTAAATTATCAGAATGTGCTTTTCACAATTGAGGAAATGCATATTGCACTCTTTATTCCCTTGAAAATCTTTTGCCTACAGTTATAAACACAGATATGTTATTCATGACTGTTTTGGGGGCCCAAACATATCTTCTGGTGCAAATGAACATGTTTTGGGGCAGGTTCTCCCTGGTCTCTCATTAGTTGTCAAGAGTGACCTAAGGTTTATAACCTTAAGGACAGAGTCTTTCATTTACATAGTTTTGTCCTGATCTCTTTCCTGATACGGTTCACCTTGTTTGACTAACCAGCTGGCTTGCCTGGGAGTATTGATGAGCGAGGGAAAAAACCTAATTAAGCTAGTTTATACATTTTAACAGGTCTGGAAAATGGTAGAGTTTAATGGCTGCAAACCATTTTCAATACTTTAGTCAAGGAATTTTTTTTTTCATTTATAAAATGTGCCTATGGGAAGGAGGAAAGGGAAGAGGCCTATGAATTCAGCCCCTCATATCCCTTTGCGGTAGCTGTTAAGCCAGTGCATTAGTGAGGAGGGAGAAAGGATAATAGGACCAGTAATTGGCAGGGCTGTCCAACTACACCTCTCCTCTCTCCCACCACTTGGCCCTGCCCAATTTATCTCTTCCGTAGCCCCGTGATGCCTTGTCTCTTCACCAAACTTTTAAAAAGTTGCCCCCTGTATCTGGTAGCTTGTTATGTAAGGATATTTCATCAAAGCTTCAACCTGAATGTTCTTCCACTTGTTAAACCAATATTAAAACAAGAAAGAATCCCTAGTTTAAAGCATCCGTGTTGCTATTCCCCCAGCTGGATGGCCACTGCCAAAGGCAAGTGGTGAGGAAAAAGTATAATTAAAACTTAACTTTCAAATAGATCTCATAGTTTATACCTGGCAAGAAGCTCTTTTCGCCACGTGAACTTTCAGGTGACTGTTCTGAACAAAATAGGTGCTGATTCCTTTTATGTGAAACCCTTAAGATAACTTTAACATGGTCCTTTGCAGTTTAATTTATCATAAATTCTGGCACCATTTATCACTAAATGCAAAATGATGAAGAAATGGCTCTATTAAATCTGAATAACTACTGAATTAAAAAGCTGTTAAATAAGTTGAAGCACATAGTACTGTTAACAATATGTGGAAGTGTGTTTGGCTGGAATAAATTACTTTCACAGTCATCATTTGAAGAGTCTACCTTTAGAGAAATATGTTGAAAATTTCACATCTTGATTCCCTGACTAAATCCACATGCATTGCTAATGTACTTTTAAATTGGCTTCACAGAGAACGTGAGCAATGCCTGTACTGAAATTCTTAGGTATCAAAACAAAATTCTTCTATTTAAAAACTGAGGAAAAGAAGACTTTAAAATAGGCATGTAAAACATAATAACAGATTCCAATTAAGATATAATTTATTTTCCCACTCTGAAATCTTTCCGGAAATGGCTTTGCAATATTTTTGTACAATCTACCACGCTAACTTTTTAACAACAGCTCTCTCAAGACAAGTATTTTAGTATAGTCTATGCATAGTACTTTAAAATATAATAATAAGAAGACTTGCTAAAACATCTAATGGATTGGTTTTTATTCTAAGAAATTAGTTGGCAATTATATACAGAAGAATTGTTGAAAGAAAAGCTCTATCACATAATCTATACATTTACACTCTGAATATCATTAACATTAAAAAGCTTAAATTACAAGACATTCATGTTTCAGAATAAAACATCTGGAAGTAGAGTCTAGATTTTACAAAAAAAATCCTAGGATCTGCACTAATAAAGCACTGCTGCTCAAGTAGGTCTTCTTGCAGTGTTTTAGCAGATAGTGATGATGTTCTTAATCCTTACCCTCATGAGGGCACTTTGTAATGTCTTTAATTATCACCCTGGTATTATGATTAGAAACAAAGACTTTTCAATAATAGTGTCCTATTGCATGTTTAGAGATATTTCAGTGTGAAGTCTTTAATAAAGAGGATTTGTGAATGAACTTAATTAGCCCTGTTGAAAACATCCAGCAGATAGCAATCGCATGTCCACAGAGAGGGCTGTGCCATGGCGTGGGGACAGATTCCTTGGGAGAGACTCATTCTCCATGAAAAGCAACGGGGCTATTGTTAAAGAAAGCACAAGTTTTGTTTATAACTTTACCAAATGCAATATCTGGCTTATAGAAAGCAGTTTATTTAACCATTCTCAAAGCCAACCAGATTATGTTGTTTTACTGGACTTACAAAAATATCTATGATTACAATGCTAATTTATATACACACAAACATACAAACAGACACATCTTTGAATTCCAGGGTCATACAGACATACTGTCTTCTTTGTTTTTCTCTCTCTGTAAAAAAACGAAACTATACAACTATGTAGAAAAGAAAATACATATCAATAATACCTATCTGTATGACATTGGTTTCGATCTTCTCTTTTTAGCTTTCATTCACCCCTCTTCCTGCTCCATTCTGCCAACCTATCTCCTCTAGGAATGAAGCCCAATGGTCCCTAGGCTGTTAGGTGAAATAGAGAGAGAGAGAGAGAGAGAGAGAGAGAGATAAGGGTAGACAATACAAATTAGAAGATTGAGTGGTGGGAATAGAATAATCATATTCTGGGTAAAAGGGTGGTAGATAATTCTTTAACAGCAAAAACAATCTTTAGGTGAGCTTTGTTGATCATTGGCTTATGGGATACTGAGGAATTGTGAGTCTGGTACTCACATCATTTTCTCCCCTCCAACTGAATTTTCTTTGGAAGTGCTTTCTGCTTTGGAATGTGGCCTTTAATTTTTTTTTTTTTTTTTTTTGAGTCGGAGTCTCACTCCATCACCCAGTCTGGAGAGCAGTGGCACACTCACTACCACCCCAGTGTCAATCTGCTGGGCTCCGGTGATCCTTCCGTCTCAATCTTCCAAGTAGCCAGAACTACAGGCTCGTGCTACCACACCTGGCTAATTTTTAATTTATTGTAGAGACAAGGTCTCACCAAGTTGCCTGGGCTAATCTCGAACCCACTGGCTCAGGCAATCCACCAGCCTCGGCCTTCCAAAGTGCTGGGGTTACAGGCTGAGCCACCAAACCCAGCCCGTTGCCTTTAATTTTACAAAGCAAAGAAACCTCAGGAAAGGTACAGATTAGTGGAAGCTTTGTGTTGGCTGCTAAATTTAAACTGTTTTCTATCTTCTTTGTTTTCTTGGAGTTCTGTTATAGTATTCCTTTCCTAGATTAATAGAAAAGAAGTAGATAAGGATTAAGGGATAGTAATCTAGCCAGGATTAAAAATTATGCATTTGGCAAGCGTCTTCCATATGCTGAGGATGTGTGTATAAGATGAAGGACGATAGAAGCTTAGACATTGAGGAGACTAATTAAGGGACACCTTCCAAACTAGAAATAGTCATCTCCTATTGCTTCCTTTTAGGCATCCTCCAAGTGATGAAAACAATAATCTAAAGATAACTCTCCAAGTCTCCTGTCTCCTGATTATTCAGTCAAACCTTCATTTAGAATCTTCTGTGAAGGGACACTGAGGATGGAATTAAGGTTGCTAATAAGATGACTTTAAAATAGAAAGAGTTTATCCTGCATTATTTAGGTGAGACTAATATAATCACATTTGTTGTAAATAGAAGAGAAAGGCAGAGGAGTCAGAGAGATAAGGCAGTGTGAGAAGAAATCTGATGCATCACTGCTCGTTCTAAGATGTAGAGGACTATGTGTGAGGATGAGTAAAAGTCTCTTAAGAAAGTCTCCAAGTGATGGCCGGCAATAAAATAGGGACCTTAGGCCTAGAACCACTTGGAACTGAATTTAGCAAACAATCTAAATGAGCCCGGAAACAGTTCTTTCTTAGAGCCTCCAGTTATTCCAAAGCCTTAATTTCAGCCTTGTGAGACCCAGTTAAGATCATTGAACTGGTGACATACAAAACTGTGAGACAACAAATGAGCGTTGCTTCCGTTCCTAACTTTGTGGTAATTTGTTATAGCAAGAATAGCAATTTAACACATTCTCCAATCTTGTCTAACATTAAGTCCTGTCTATTCTTTTTAATTTCTGGAATTTTTCCTTTTCTCTCTGTACTCATTGTCACTATACCATTCAACCTTCATAATGCCTTCCCTGTAGCAATAAATACTCCTAACAAGATTTTCCTTTTTATCTTCCTTTATCCTCAATCTACTCTCAAACCTTAGTGCTGCGAGGATGACCTTTTTGAAACATAAAGCTATGGTTTTTTATGTTGATTTGCCTCACACAGTTTTCACTCCTCTAAGAATCCAACTAAAATAATCCTAGATAAATATTTAAAGGCATAAGTCCAACATATTTAAAAACAAAATGAAAGGCAAGCACATGAATGAATAAAAAGTTTGTACATGTTTCTGGAAAGTGGAAAGTAGGTGGATAACTGGTGTCTCATAAAGTAGGACAAGCAAGATCACTGTTTAAGTCCATTCAGAGGGAACTGCAGCCAAAAAAGAGGAGTCTATAAGTCCAGCAAAACTCCAAAGAACCTGGGATTTGAAAGGGCAAAGCATGACTGAGGACAAAAATGAGCAAAGGTTTGAAATAAAGAGGTCTAATGGAAAGTCAATAAACATAATAATTGAATTCCCACTTCTCCCACCTCTGCACACAGAATTGCAGCAGCCAGATGTTTATTTCCAAAGGAGAAAAAAACCCCACAATAATAAGAATAAAACAAATGTTCTACTTGAAGAAGATAGACAAACTACCTGTGGAAGCTAGGCTGGCTGGTGCAGATCTTGCGCAAAGGACTTTCCATTATGTGGTGCAGGATGTGTGCCAGGGAAATGGCTGACTCATCAACTCCCTGTATAGTGAGGTCTACCAGCAGGTTTTTTGGTCATTTCATTCTTAAATGTAAATAATCTATTAAGGATCACCCAACATTTGATGAAATTCAGCAATATGAAAGAGAAATGTCACAGGAAACAGAGATTACTCAATAAATACAAGTTTTTACTTTAACCTACAAATAGTATAACAAAAATAACAAAAAAGATTTATGAAGTTATTACAACCATGAAAAACTCTATACTTTCAAAAAAAAAAGAAATTATAGAAAAAAGTAAGAGACTTAAGAGACTAAAAATCACTATATTCAGCACAATGAATGAAAAAGCCAGAACTAGACACTTTATTGTAAATTTTCTAATCACGGGGGAACAAATTCATAAAACCTCCAGAGGAAAAAAATAGGCATTTTAGTAAGAATCAGGCTGGCATTAGAGTTATCTTCAACCATACATATTCAGGGAAAAAAACAAAACTTCAATGTTTTGTGGGAAAATAAATTTCAACTTAGAATTCTATACCCAGCTAACATGTAATTTAAGTGTGAGGGTAGAAATAAATATAGTTTCTGACGAGAAAGAACTCACATAGTTTACCTTCCTTACTTTTTCTTCTGAAATTATTTGAGATGTATGCTATGTTTTAAACAAAGGTGAAAAATAGAGGGAAAAAAAGATAATATGGTATTCAGGAAAAAATGGGTACAAATTAGAAAAGCAAAAAAGAGAAACTCCAGGATTCCTGGAATGTCCAAGCTTAGAAAGAATTTAGTTCAGATGGAAGATGAAGGAAGCAGATTTCTGAGAGAAAAGGGTAAAGGAATTTCAGAGATTTTATATTATTATCAATCAGTTGAAAGTCTGTAAATGTGCATTAAAAAGTTCTTAAGCATGACAAACATTCATGTAAAAGGAAGGCATTAATATACTCAGAGAGCCGGGCTTGATGGTTCAGCCTGTAATCCTGCGCATTTGGGAGGCTGAGGTGAGTAGATTGCCTGAGCCTGAGGGTTCGAGACCCGCCTGGGCAACTTGGTGAGACCTCATCTCTACAATAAATAAATAAATAAATCAGCTGGGCATGGTAGCATGCGCCTGTAGTTCCAGCTACTTGGAAGGCTGAGGCAGAAGGATCACCAGAGCCCAGCAGGTTGAGGCTGCGGTGGCCAGGAGCAGCCACTGCTCTCCAGTCTGGGTGACAGAGTGAGACTCCAACTCAAAAAATATATATATATACTCAGAGAAAAAAATTGTTCAATAAAGATAACATAGCTGAATAAAATCTGAGGATTAGTTAATAATGCACCAATGTTAATTTCTTAGTTTTGATCATTTTGCTATAAACATGTAAGATATTAATAATAGGGAAAGCTTAGAAAAGTGTGTAAAGGAAGTTTCCATACTGCTCCATTCTTATTTTTTTCTCTACACCTAAAATTAATTCAAAACAAAATAATTAAAAATGTGTTAATGTAATATGACTGCTGTGTGCTACTTGAATGCTCAGTGAACAATAATTACATAGTCAAAACATAAACAAGCTGGGCTCGGTGGCTCAGCCTGTAATCCCAGCACTTTGGGAGGCTGAGGTGAGTGAATTGTCTGAGCCTGCGGGTTCAAGACCTGTCTGGGCAACTTGGCGAAACCTCATCTCTACAATAAATCAAAAAAAGTTAACTGGGCATGGTATCATGCACCTGTAGTTCTGGCTACTTGGAAGGCTGAGGCGAAAGGATCACTGGAGCCCAGCAGGTTGAGGCTGTAGTGGCCAGGAGCAGTCATTGCACTCCAGTATGGGTGACAGACTGAGACTCCAACTCAAAAAAAACAACAAAAAAAGAAAAAAACCCCACATAAACAATGTAAAGTGGTAGAGTAACAGCACAAAGCAAGTAGCAACTTAGTTTGTGCTGTGACTTTGGTTTTGTCTGCATCAAAAGCAGTATCACTTAAGTGAAATATAAGTGGGTGGTCAAAGTGCCAGATATCAAAACCTTTAGCTGCAGCTCCTACCAACACTTGTCTCAGAAAATTGCCTACTGCCTGGGATGGAAATTATGCAAAATGTTTACTGAAAAACTCAGCAACTGGGAGATATGTGTGGAAATTTGTAAGAGTGCACATGGAAAGTGGGTGTTTACATGGTTTAGAGTAGTTGTAGCAAAATCCATGGCAATCTATGGAGCTTCTAATTATAATGAATGCTTGCAAGATTGATGTAGCCAAGTGGATTTCTGAATTTGTCCCACATTTCCCATAGGCCTAGCAGAAAAAGAAAAATAAGAGGCAAGCAATTTACAGTCAAAATTACTGCAAATATATTATGTAAATATTATGTACATATGGCACTGATCATACCATTCCCATGACTTACATGCTTCTAAGGTTCAGGACTTGTTGACATCCTAAATCAATACTGGTATGGGAAGCCAACTGTCATAAGTGAGTGTAGAATAATGTCGCCAGTTGTGGTACTTTTTTGCCATTAAAGAGATAGCCTTCTCTATGATGAAGATACTTGAGGCTTGGACTGTTCTGATTCACGAAATCGTTTTTAGTCTGGTCATTTCTTGCATCATAATATGTGCTTTGCTGCAGTTATAATCACCAATACCATACCTATGGAGAGCAAGCTAAATCATTGATTCAAAATCCAAGTATTCAACATTTTCATGATTCTTGATGAAACTACTGTAAGAATTCAAAATGGGGAAATCTGTTCCTATCTTTCAGTCATGTCTCTTTAAAATAGAATAACTTCTAGCTCTTTCCAAAAATAAAATTCAGAAACTTTCACTAGAAATTTGGGAAGGTCAATTGACTAGAGTTTACAATACAAGGATACAAGAGAGAAAAAAGCTTCATAAAGAAAGAAATCCAGAGATCTGCGGAGCATACTCCTTAACTCTGAAGTTATTTATTTAAAGGTAATCACGTTTTAAAAATATTTGCATAAGAAAAAATAATAATTTATATTTACCCATGTAGTAACCATTTCCTGTGCGCTTCAATGTTTGTATAGATTCAGATTTCCATCTAACAATGCTAAACTAAAAAAAGCTACAATCTTTTCAATATCATATAAAGCAGATTTCAGAGCAAAAAGTATATATTTTTAGGAAAAACAAGGGTCACTGTGTACAGAAAAAGGTGTCAACTATACAAGTGTACATATGAATCCCAAATATTTATGCACCTTAAAATATGGCTTTAAACTACATAAAGCAAAATGTTAGAGAACTGTAAGAAGAAAAAAATTTCCAACTACATTTGATCTATATACATACCAATGTAAACCATGTAAAGCAATCTAAATAAATGTAAAAGACCTCAAACTATACATGTTTTCCCTTAGTATAATTAAATTAAAAACCAACTTCATTATGATACCTGCAAATCTTCAAGTGTTTGGAAGTTAACTTCAAAGTTATCCATGAGAAAAAATTTTAAAAACCAATTAGAAAAAATTTTTTTAATCTAAAAGAAAAGTAAAATTACAATACTAAAATATTGTTGAACACAGCAAAGTAGTTCTTATGGAAATGTATAGCACAAATATCTATATCAGAAAAGAAGATATGTCTGAAATAAAAGGCTTCACATTCTAGAGAGACTAGAAAAAGAACAAATGAAACCTAAATTAAAAAGGAGAAAGGAAGTAATAAAAATCAGAAAAACAGAAAAAAGGTCAAAGTCAATAAAACCTAAAACTAATTCTTTGAGAAGGTTAATAAAATTGATAAAGTTATTTACAGACAAATCAGAAAAAAATTAAGAAGCCATAAATAGCTAATATGTAGCAGAAAAGAGCAGGTAATATTTCATATTCTACAGATATTAAAAAGCTAAAAATATATTATTTACAAATTTACCAATAGTTTTGACAAGTTAGATTAAATGGACAAAATCCTGGAGGTTAAAGAAAACACTCACACACACACACACACACACACACACACACACACACACACACAAAACACAAAAATTTAACAATGTCTGCACAAGAATTAGATAGCTAGCAATGCCCTTTGTTTATTATAGAAAACCTTCCTTCTACAAAAACTCTAGCTCCAGATGGCTTCCCGGGTGCATTTCACCAAATTTTTTAAAAGAAAAAAATAATACTTCTACACAAACTCTTACAAAAAAATTGTGAATGTGAAAATACATTCTAACTCATTCTGAGTCAACAGCATGCTGATGCCAAATTCAGACTAAGACATTTCAAGAAAACAAAATTATAGGCAAATATGTCTTATAAATATTAATCCCAAAATACTTAAACTTATAGCTAATCAAATCCAACAATATATAAAAAGATAACTTCATTTTTAACAAACTGAGTTTATTTCAAGAAGAAAATATTGGTTTAATGTTAAAAATTTTTTGAATTTTTTATATTAAGATGAAAAAATAACTCCATGGACATTTCAACAGATGCAGAAAATCATTTGACAGCATCTATCTTCCATTTGTGATAGAATTTACCAGCAAATTGAGCAGAGCAGAACTACCTTACCCTTACAAAAAAATTGTCTAAGAAAAACCACCACTAACATCATACTTAATCTGAAAGACATAACACTTTTTCCATAAGACCTGGATCAAACAAGGATGTTCACTGTCAACCACTTTCATTCACTTCTGTTCAACATTATATTGAATGTTCTAGTCATTGCTACAAGACCAGGGAAAAAATAAAATGAAAAGTTGTCAAGATTGAAAAGGAAGTAATTTGTATTAAATTATCTTAATTTTCAGATGACATGATTGCTCATGTACAAACAAAACAAAAACACTTATGAACTCTACACAAAAGCTACCAAAACAATAAGTATTGTTAACAGGTAGCAAGATAAAAAATCGATATACCAAATTTTTTTGTATTTTTATTTTGTACTTGCAGTTAACACTGATTGGAAGGAAACAATCAACACAATCAATGGAATGGAGCTGGAAGAAACATAAGAGTTGTGCATGATTGCTCCCACAGCAGTTATTGAACAGGCTGTGTTGGTCTACACTGCCCAGGGTCCTAGGCATAAAGAGAAAGGTCAAATATCGGGAGAATGAAGAGAATATGTGACATGAGCAAAGACTGTATTGCATTTTATATACTTCCTACCTATAGTCTTTTGTCTTTTCAAATTTATTAAACTTCATTGATAGTTTCCTATATATTAAAATGTGGTATGTAATATGTTTAAGTTTGTTTGCATTTTATTATAATTCTAAGACGTATCTTTTGCAATTTTACTTTTATTGTTTTCTAAATTTTTAGATTCAAGGTATGAATGCATGTTTGTTACATTGGCATATTGCATATTGGTAGAGATTGGGATTCTCGTGTCTCCATTATCTAAGCGGTGAACATTATACTCAATGGGTAGTTTTGAAATCCTGTTCCTTCCCTTCCTCCCCCTTTTGGTGTTCCCAAGTGTCTATTATTTTCATCTTTATGTCCTTGAGTACCCACTGCTTAGTGCCCACATTTAAGTGAGAACATCCAGTATTTTATTTTGTTTCTGAGTTTACTTAGGATAATAACCTCTCCCACCATTATGTTGCTTTAAAGGACATAATTTCATTTTCTATGACTGTGTAGTATTTCATGATATGTGTGTATATATGTATATATATGTGAGATTTATATATATATATATATATACACATATATACATACATATGTGTGTGTATGTTGTGTGTATCTCACATTTTCTGTATTCAGTCAACCATTGATGGACTCAAGTTGGTCCCATGACTGCTATTGTGAATAGTGCTGTGATGAACATATGACTGCAGGTATCTTTTGTAAATGATGATATCTTCCCCTTTAGTTAGATAGCCAGTAGTAGGATTGCTGGGTCAAATGGTAGTACTATTTTTAGTTCTTTGAGAAATGTTCATGCCATTTTTCATAGAGGTTGAACATTACCACCAACAGTATATGAGCATTCCCTTTTCTTCTCATTCATGCCAATATTTGACTTTTTATTGGTCGCCATTCTGGCTGGTAAGATGATATGTCATTGTGATTTTAATCTGCATTTCTCTGAAGACTGGTAATGTTGTATATGTTGGCTACTTGTATTTATTCTTTTGAGAAAAGTCTGTATAGACCCTTTGCCCTGTTTTTAGTGAGAATTTTTTCATTGTTAATTGTTAACATATATCGTTAAAAGGTATTAACATATATAAATATACAGTTCTGAAATTACACATAGAAATTTTTATTTTTTACAGCTTTATATTGCTAACATAAAAGTCAGTCATAAAGCGTAACATTTTTTTCCATGAAGTTTCTGGAAAGAAATGATTTTATGTTATAAAAAATCAACTGTAAAATTATTGATGATTGTCTATATTCTTCAACATTTTGTAGTCTATTAGTCCTTCTGAAGTAGCCCATCAGAAATCCTTGTTCCTGAGAATAGACATTCGCTGTATATAATGAAGATTAATACCTAAGATGGCTTATAACTAAGCTTCAGTTCTTCAAGCTAAGTATTGGCATATTGGACAAGTGACTAAGGAATGCAAATCTCTAAATGTCTACAAATCAGCTTAAAATTAATTTTTCATTAAAATGAATGGACATTTTAAACATGACAACTAAGCTAACGCTCTTGTTTTGTAGTGCTGTAGATTCAAACAAGAATATGGATAACTGCTCCATCAAAGTAGGTTGCTTATCAATACAATCAAGGGAGATTTATTAACTTCTTAAGAAATATTAGATTTGCTTTGTTAACACTGTGGAAATATTGTAAAATCACTTATTAAAAATATTTCAGCCATTATTTGTTCTGTTAAATAATAGTAATATACATGTCTTATGACTTTTTAAATTTTTAATTACCATCTCTAAAAATATTTGAGGAAAATTATTAAAATTTTATATTGTTATAAGATTAATAAAAAGAAAAGCAGGAACTGAGAAGAAAGGAAGGAAGAAGAAATAAATATAACAATGTAAGAGTACGTTAATAATATAATTTGCAGAAATTTTAATTTTGAGCTTTCTGGAAGTAAGGGCAAAAAAAGAAATGTGTGAATTCCATATATCACAGATGCATGTTAAATTTTTAAGGCAAATACTTTTCTGACAGTAAATTTTAAAAATATTTTCTTATATGAGATTTTATAAGATGATATTGACAATGACATTTTAAATTTCTATTATTTTAGCACCTTATGTATCTGGTTCTTCATATTAAGAATCTCAATGAAAGTCAAGAGAAAACATTAACTGCAACTAAGTGAAAAGTGATTCTATAGAGTAAGTTAGCATGTAATCAATATTTACTTGTCAGTGAACTGACATTCTACTTCTCTCAAGGCCGGCTGGGTTCAGAATTTCAACTATTCTTCTCAGTATGAACTGAATTAAAATTGAGAATAACTGATGTTCAATAGCAAATAAATATTTTGTGTGTCAGTTCATACTGTACCTACTGTATTCAATTTTGAGAAGTCTTAGTGATTTATCAAGTCATTTATATTGTGCTTTTGTTAAGCATCTGTAGTATTTAAGGCATCATCACTGGTTCTGAGGGACACAAAAGTGGACGTATCTCATTATGGTATTCCATCAACATAGTATACATCAAGACCTTACCTATATGTATACCAGCCAAGACAAGACAAAATTATATTGTTGCTAACTCAAGTCAATATTGAAGAAGGAGAAAGAACAGATTCAATCTCTACCAATACTGCTCTCTAGACTAAAAACTATTCCCCCTACCTCATAGCTGCTCCACATTCTCCCAATCTTGCTTAATCTGGAGTGGGTTAAGGAGAGGATACATGGCATGGCTCTCAAGGCCAGTTGGGTTCAGAGTTTCATTCATCCTTCTCAGGTTTCCAGAGTTTCATTCCTGATCTGCTTGAGCATTAGAGTGTTTCTCATGGAATCTCTTAAAGCGTTTTATCTTTACTTGTTCATTGATTAGCCTTATCTTCTAATTATATCTTAAACTCAACCTTACACCTCAACTAATCATTCACCTACAGATTTTCATGGCTGTGCACCATCAGTGATAGAGCGAAACTATCTCATAAAATTCCTGACAGTTTTTTTCCCTGACCAGAGAGATTAGACTAAATGACTTTTAGGAATTCAGAGATGAGGAACCAGAATCTCTGGGTTTCAGTGGAGAAAGTTAAAGTACAGAAACAAATAACAGAGCATGAAATGGGGGAAAAAATGGAGAGTAAGATATTAAGGAAAATCAAACTGATGAGGGTTCATGTTGTAATTAACAGGCATGTAGGTTGAAACCTATTTATAAAGCTATAGATCAAAGCTTACCAAAAATCTACAGGGCATAAAGTATGTTGCTTCTCTTCCTTGGAATAGGAAAAATTAAATGAGATTATACCACTAAGTATAAATACTTGAAGAAAAGAAGGTAGTGTAAGATGAGAAATGCAATAAACATGAAAAGAGTGATAGAAAATTTTCATCAGAATGAGAATGATTATCATTACCTAAGAATTAAATTAGAAAAAAATATGCAAGTAGATGGTTCTCAAATTAATAGCATGATTTGTACATCACTATGGTCAGTATATGCAGGCTATGAAGATTCTATCACCTATATTATCCAATAGATACATATTTTAATGTCATTCCCTTTTGTTTCAATGAAAGTCGAAAGTCAAATGAATCTTTGAAAAAAATTTATGAGGTGTTTTCTCTTCTTTAAATTTTATCTCTCATGTTAAAAGAGACACAATATATACCTGAGGAATTGATGTTTAACATTTGAATTAACACCAGTATTAGTAATCCTTCATTTGAATGTTTTTATATAGGATAATAAAATAACAAGAGTTTAAAATATCTGAGATTTTGTTTCCAGATGTTTCTGAATCTTTGATAATAGAATACAAATTTGTAGATGCAAACTCCTTTCTGTCTCTCTTTCTTAGTTTTTTGGTTTAATCAAAAGGTGGATGGAAGACCTAAGAGATTGAAGTGCCGCTAGGTAGAAATAGCCTGAAACCAAATACCACAGATAATTGAACTACAGGAAAAAAGAATATTTGAGGCTAGAGAGGAAGGCAGGCTTTAAGTAATGAAGAGATGAATTTTACTGAACATGAGTTGTCAGATTAAGACAAACAAAAAAAAAGAGTAGTAGAAAGTTGCCAACCAGATCTCTTTTCCATTCCTTTTCTAGCTCTTTGGGCTTCATTGTTACATCTATAAAGTGGACATTATCACAGTTTATCGGAAAAAAGCAGCCTCAGCAGATAATTTTAAGTCTCTTTTAGAGCAAGACTTTTATGATAATCAGGAAACAAGGTTAATAAGCTTCCACAGGAAATTTTAAGATATTCAGTATTTATTTGAAGTTTTGAAAAGAAAAATAAATTCAAAATTTTGAAATTAAAAATCATACTATGCTAAATTGATAGTGTTAGTCTATGACTGTAATAAAAGAACTGAACAAGATGGGACCCCAAATATATTAAAATACCATAATTGAATAGCCTCCTGGTTACTATATAGCCACTAAAAATCATGCAGAGTATACAACTTTTTTATTGGCTTGGAATTTAGCCATTGCCCTTATTTTTAAATTTTAATAACTGTGTTTTAACCCTTCCTATAAGGTGCAAAGAACTCTCATTTTCTTTTCTACAAGAACAAGAATGTTCCATCTGTAAAATTAAGAGAGGTATACTTGGCAAACTCCATGGTTAATGAAAGGTTGCTTTCAGATGATTTCATCACATCTTGACTACAATTATAGATTACATATTGACTATAAAAATTTAATATATATTACCACTATAGAGTAAATAAAATAAGAATGCAAGTTTTGAATAAATCTTAGATTAAGGATTATTCTTAAAGAATGTAATCATTCATGTCTATGTATTATACAATACATACTTTAAAATATATTTTAAAATGTATATAGAACTGGAAAAAATTACAAATACAGTTGTTTTTTTTTTTTGAGTTGGAGTCTCACTCTGTCGCCCAGACTGGAGTGCAGTGGCTGCTCCTGGCCACCACAGCCTCGACCTGCTGGGCTCCGGCGATCCTTCCGCCTCAGCCTTCCAAGTAGCTGGAACTACAGGCATGCACTACCACACCCGGCTAATTTTTTGATTTATTGTAGAGATGAGGTCTCGCCTGCCCAAGCGGGTCTCGAACCTGTGGGCTCAGGCAATCTACTCACCTCAGCCTCCCAAAGGCATAGGATTACAGGCTAAGCCACTGAGCCCGGCTACAATAGAGTTTTTTAACAAAATTATAAGGATGCAAGTGTCTGTGCTACTCCCTTCAAGCATGAGTCCACTTAGACCTTTTAAGAACAATGGCAACCTTCTTGTTTCTAAGGGATTCCAAAAAAAGGTCTGCTAGGGGGATGTTGGTCCATAGTCTTCTTCAGAAATGGATTCTCTTACTAAATACGCTCACTGACAGGTTAGTTTTCTTTGTATTCCCTGTGGATTATTTTCTTTCTCAACAGGGAAGTTGATTCAATGATCTAATTAATAGTACATTTTCATGTTGGAGATGATAAGTACAATGGTTGCCAACTAAGAGATGTAATTTGGCAGCAATGCACAAGAGATCATGATCTTCAAATTATGTTACTTCTTTGAATTAGTGAGAAGACAATGGTAATAAATGAAGGTCTTAGTATAAGGCCTTAATGCCACCTTTAAGATTGCAGAATTAAATGTATAATCTAGGTTGCTATTTTGTCCCACATATATCAGAATTGGGTTAATTGAACAAATTATTTTTTAAGGTTTTTCTATTGTAAATAAGATCCCAAATTAGCATAGTAGTGCAAAACCTACTAACAAGTTTGCAGTAAAATCACCCTTAACAGAGAGTTTATTTTAAAATTTTGGAGAACAAATATTTGAAACTACACATTGTCAGGATCTGCTAAATATTTTCACTGGTTATATATAATTCTTCTTTCTCCTGTTAATAATCCCTCTTTATTTCAAGCCCCTAACCTACAAAAAGTCCACACTGTTGGTTATGAACATCACACACAGAACTGAGAAGCATTTCCTCCTGTTCTCAATTTTGTATACCATCTCCACTGAAAACCATACAAAAATATCATTGGTTGTTGCATCACTCATTTTACAAGTGGCCTTACCTTGATGAGGTATAGGTTGGTGACTTTAAAAAAAATATATTGAATAATTTTAGTAAAATAAAATAATCCAATATACATGATATTCTTCTCTTTAATAAGTACACATATTGTACTCTCATTGAGCAAAAAAAAAATCTCAATTTGTAATTCTATAAAGTAGAATATTTCTTTCCTCAGCCAAGGCAGATGCTGTGATTGTTTCATCTTAACAACTCACATTTCATTTATGACTGCAATTATCTGAATGCTGTCAATTGTTACTTAATATACAATGAGAAGTTCTCAAATATACTATAAGCTCTTTGAAGACAGGAATTATGTGTTAGAACCACCACTACCTAGCCCAGATATTTACACACAGTCAATACAGAAACAAATATTTAATTATGATGATTATTAAAAATAGATCGAGATTATTGTGGATAAAATTTCTTCTTTAAAGAACTGTGTAAGGCAGTGAAACAGGTCCAGATATGTTTATTATAAGCAAAATTGGGTCATTAATCTGGAGATCTCTAACCAATAATATTAATCAAGTTTCTAAACATCTTGCTAAGTATAATTATCCACACTTTATAGAGTAGGGAAAGAGGCAGATGGCAGTAATGCACTGAGTGCTACTCAGATACTTCCATTACACTGTAATAAAATGGAAATCATGCATTCTGTCTGGAAGAAAATGTCTACATCAGTTATTTTGACCTGCCTCTAGTGTTAGTTATGTGAATAACCCTGATAAAATGACATTTTCACAAGATTATCTTTTTTTCCCTTCTTATAGTGTAGAACAATGGCTAAAAGCATGATCTGGGGCTGTCAGATCTAGACTCAAATTCCTGTTCTACTTACCAGATGTATAAGACCTGAACAAGTCACTAAACCTTTCTGTAAAGTGGGAAGGATAATAACCGTGCATACCCCTATAAATCATTGGGAGGATTAAAAGAGATCAATGTGCAAAAAGCATACAGAACATGCTGCGACGTCAAGAAATGACAATTAATAGTACTAAGAGCACACCAAATCTGCTCTTCTTTATACTTGTGTTTTTATGTTGAAAAGGCCTCTACAGGCTGTGCTCAGAGAACATTTTAGAAAGTCTTCGTTCTACTCCAGATGTCCAGCTTCACTAATGCCATTGAACAGTAACATCTACTAAAGGCCACAATGTTCTAATTCTCTCTGGATTCCATTTCACTCAACTTTAAAATAGTGTACTTGATTTAGACAATACCTAAGAAACCTGCTGTGAATACTCCAAGTACTCATGAGTACTCTCCTCCAACCTCTCTTTTCAACTGTCTATTCGATGTTATTTTTAAGCTTAGTACCATTCATATGATTATTATCCAATATTTACTTCATATTTACTCTTCCAGACACTGGGCAGGTATTTTTATGGACTCTCTCAACTAATCCTAATAATCACTTTATTTTGTGGGCCAGAAAATAGACTCAAGTATGTTATATAACTTGCCCAATTTTTTTATATTTAACAAGCATACATCAAAACAAACTTTAAGTCTTTTTGACTCCAAAACCATTGGACTTTCTCTCCCTAATCAATTATTGTTCTTCATCCAATGATTTCTGTTTTTACTTCTGATCATCAAATCTGCCTTATCTTAGTGTTCAAGAACATTTTTACTACCTCATAACACCAACTGTCAATTTTTTAATGTAATATTCCAAATCTTTTCTAACCATAAAAATCTAGCTCAGATCAATTTTGATACAGAATAGTACTGGGGGTTAATCAACAAAGACCATATGCATCAAAAGATTAAAACAAAACTATGTTAACAACTTGATACCATGAAAGAATTCCAGCCTGTCATCATTGAGTTAGATCCATGGTTATTTTTACTACACAGAAACTGAGAGACATCATATACTGTTTTCTTCAAAATTTAAAAATACCCCCCTCTATACTTTCATTTCTTGTGGCAACACAATTTAGGTCTCACATTTAAGAATTAATCTAAACCTATTCTGTATTAATTTGAATTTTCAGTACCAGAATGATAAATTCATTACATTTCTTCCCCACCTATGTGTTCTTAATTCCTTTTAAGCCTTCCTTAAGTTTGTCTTTTAAGCTTCAAGGGATATCCTTCTCTCTTTTTCCTTCCCCTGAATGGTGTTGTAGATTTCAATCATTTTTTAGCATTTATCTTTGCAATGGTTCATACACACGAATCTGCTTGTAGTAGTTTTCTGAGCAACAGCCTCAGTCACTCATTTCCATTGGGGATTCCTGTTACTCTCCTCTATGTCTTTTAGGATTCTCTTATGGTTTCCTTGAAGTATAGTAACAATAGATGCAAATAGTACCTTGGGTGTTACAGTTCCATGATTTTGAATAACTGAATTTTATTTTTTATTTTCAGCGTTCTTCTTTTTTATTATAGCCAGCATTCTACTGAACTTTTTAATCACAGAAATGTATTACATTTTATTTTTATCAGAACCTTAATATCTCTTGAGTATCATTATGAACCCAGAATCCTATAGGTCTAGTTCAAATTATTTTACTTTCAAATTTTTACCTTGTATTTGTTCATATTGAAATGCTTTTACCATCTTACCATACATCTTACTGGTCATTCTTAAAGGACTTTCCTGAAATGTGTATCTATTGATTGCTACCTATGGGATAAAGTTTTCCCATCAGATCATATTAAATCATTAAATAAGGCTATTTCTAGGTCTTAAATATCAGCAAAACTTCTTCATTAACTCCCCAAGACCTTTGAATTTCCAAGCAAAAGATGCTCAGGGACAAGCTGTGACACAGGCCAAATTTGCAGCCTGCCTGTTTCATTTTGCTTTACATACAGATGAAATTTGGAAATGAACAGCTTTACTAACAATCAAACAATTCCAAAACCCAGGCCTGGTCCAAGAGCTTGAGAGCATAATATTATTAAAGGTTTATGAATCAGCTTGGACTTTTCTCCACACTGACCCCTACTTACCCTCTGCCCTTTACTTCTGGGCAAAGATAAATTCTGCTTTTCACATAACATTTTATTATTTGTAATAACAACAATGTTGTCACAAAATATTAAATCATAGTAGCTAGGGTTATTTTCATGTTTGGCCTTACAGCTTATTAGCAAGGAAAAAGTGGGGAGTGAACAAACACTGATACTAAAAAATTAATTTGTAATAATTACACTTTTCATTTGCAAAGCTTTCAATTTTATAAAATACTTTCAAAAAATAATCTCAGGGTGGCTCAGAGCTCAGACAGCCTGAGTGTCAAAGTTGGCTCCATGCCTTAAGCACTGTGTGGCCCTGGGAAAATTATTCAATATCTTTCGGTTTCCTCATCTGTAAACTGATTCTGATGATAACTGTATATACCCCCAAAGGGTTGTGGGTAAGATTAAATGAGTTTATGTTTAGAAAATGCTAGGACAGTGTCTGGCATGTAGAAAATGCCATTTAAGTGTCTTTTTAAAAAAAACCTTTGGAATAATATAAAAAGGCAGATATTATTATTATCTTTCCAAAGACAAGAACCTATAGTCCAGGAAGATAAAGAACCTGCCTAAGTTTATTTGCCTACTAAGGATTACAGCTGATTCAAATCCAGCCATTCTGCTCCAAGTTGAGCTTCCCTTTTTTCTTCACAGACATTAAATTCTGTAAATTGAGTCTTTAGATTATGGATATCTAATCACTGATCTCATTTATACATTATGCAGCCAGTAATTGTGATACCCAGAGTTTCTGTATAATGAGGTACCTTCATCCAGCAACCCTCCATAAACATTTTAGCAAGTGTAAAATCACATACATTCAATGCATTATACACTTCACATCCGGGTTCTGAACCCACTTCATCAGCGACACTTAAAAACTCTTCTCAGACAAGATGCCCTCTAATGAGAGCCTAAAAGACAGTTAAAAGCCAGTATTATTATAGCTGTATCTTTTATGGTCTGGAAGAAAATGAAGACTGGCTACTGAAGGTCATTTCTACAATAGTCCCAGAATAACCTCCACACATCAACAGTCTGACTCTTTTTGCTGCGGCAGCAGACTTAACAAGCATGGTTGCTCTGGTCTTGTTACCAAGCATTGATTTTTATTTTCCTTGTGCCAAGCACTGTGTTAGGGCTGCAAAAATAACCTATTTTCAAGATGCTCACATACTAGTAAGAGAGATATATTCATATTTATAAAACTACAATTAAGTATCATTTCCAGATTATTTGAGATATGGTCCAATTGTTTGACAGTCATTAGCTGGGTGTAGACATATACAGGAATTAAGGGAAATGTCTACTTTTTAATGTATATATGTCTCTCTTTTTTGCACTTTTTAAAAAAGACCATGTGTTACTTTTGTAATTTGAACATTTTCAAAAGCAAAATGAAAATTAAAACAGAACCTAATAAAAGAAGGAAAAAGATGTCTGTGCAGAGGAGAGTAAAGGAATGACTGAATACTGTGGGGGAAATATTTATAACGAATGAAAGTGGCTGGTGCGGTGGTTCAGCCCATAATTCCAGCACTTTGGGAGGCAGAGGCGAGAGGATTGCCTGAGTCTGTGGTTTTGAGACCAGCCTGGGCAACTTGGTGAGACCTCGTCTCTACAATAAATCACAAAAATTAGCCGGGAGTGGGTGGCGTGTGTCTGCAGTTCCAGCTACTTGGAAGGTTGAGGCAGAAGGATTGCCTGAACCCAGCAGGTTGAGGCTGCGGTGGCAGTGAGAGTGCCACTGCACTCCAGCCTGGGCGACAGAGTAAGACTCCAACTAAAAAAAAAAAAAGAATGAAAGTGATAGTAATGAGGATGTAAGTGTTTTGACTCTGTCTATGCAGATTGAAAACAGTAGGAAGGGTGTCCTGGGAAAGCCTTACTAAGAATGTGATTCTCTTATATTTGTAGTGCTTCCAAGAATTTGAGATGTTTACCAGGCAGATGATATGGGAGAGTTATTTCAGATTTTGGGCGAAGCATGTAAAGAATTGCAGAAGAATGAAGCTAGGTGGAATGGCCAGGGAGTGACCATGGGTTTATCTTTAGCAATATCATAAAATGTGGAGCTGCTCATAAAAAATTAGGCTTCAGAAATACTCGTGTCCAAATCTTGGTGGATTCTATGCAACTTGCTTAAGATCTTACATCTTATATTCTAAATGATATTAGGCAGATAATTATCACGGTGAGGTTTATTTTAGACTGATCACTTTTAGATTCTCTCCTAGATTCTATTCAATCATTTCATTATTAGCTTATCAAATACTTAGTAAATAGTAGGCACTATTCTATTATTTGGCATAGATACAAGAGCAAACAGCCCAAAATCTAGTAGTATACTGAACCCAGATTCACAAGCTTGTGAGAGATAATTTTTACATTTTTAGGAATTTTGAAATCTGATTCTTAAAACTTTGTATCTCAAAATGGGCATGATGGGAGAATTTACTCCATGGAAACTGGTCTATGCTATCAGTCAAGGCTTTCTTCCCCTATAGAGCCTATTGTTAAATATTTACTAACACACCCTGAGATACCAGATATCATGGAGATCATATTTAATGTAAATATGGGCATTGCATCTATTGCATTGCATATAAAATATATTTCATGTAGCTTACAGTTTAAATTAAAAGTACTGTGGAAAAAAATACGACAGGATGTGGTTGATCAAAGCAAAGGCTTGTGGCAAGTGAAGGCATAAGCCTGTCTTTGCAGCATCCTGAGGTAGGAGCAAGGCTGGTGCAATGTAAGAAGAATAAGGAGCCAAGTATAGTTGTCAGAGTGAGTGACAGGAAAGAGTATTTGAGAAGTGATGGTGGAGAAAGAACGAACCAAGACAAAACTGAGAAACAGTCCTTCCTGTAGGAACTCTGTCTTTGGGGAGATTTGGAGAGTTTCAAACAGGGGGGAAGGACATGATTTATCTCCTACTGCCATCTGATATTTCTACTCAGCATTCAAACTCTAGATATGTGGCTTTATTAACAATAGCTGCAATTTACAAAACCACATTATACCCTTTGTTTGGATGTAGCTTTGGTTTCATGACATTAACAAGTCTGTCCCTAAACATTTTTGACTTTTTAAATTTAGTTACACACAAGCTGATTCTCATCACCCATGAATACTGCAAGTGTAAATTCAGCCACTGGAGAAGGGAGACAACACAGCTTACCAGGAAAGAGATAGAGCCATTGCTTCACACACATTTGTCTATAACTTTGCCCAATGAAACCATGTCTGACTAAATGAAAAAGGAAGCCACTTACAATCCCCCTTTCATATTTCACAATATAAAACCCTTTAATTCTAAACCATGAAGACAGCATAAGTCTGTATTACAGGTCTTCCTCTTATACCCACCCTCAGCAGGCTGCAATGGTCTTTTATGCCTTTTATGCACCGTGGCCTTTTAAATGATAAATTCTTAGAGGTCTGAGGCTGCATTTCACTGATTTTTAACTAAATTAAGATTGTCATTAGCAGGAAACTATTTAATAAATAAATAAATGCTAATGTGCTAGTGGTGATTGAGTAAATGTCACAAATAAATAGTGACAATTATTTTAAGCCTGTTAAGTAGAAGATTTTTTTTCTCATTTTCACAAAAGAAGGAGCTGAGGCTGGGCTTGGTGGCTCAGCCTGTAATCCCAGCACTTTGGGAGGCCGAGGTGAGTGGATTGCCTGAGCCCATGGGTTTGAGACCAGCCCGGGCAACTTGGTGAGATCTCGTCTCTACAACAAATCAAAAATTAGCCAGGCATGGCAGCACACTCCTGTAGCTATGGCTACTTGGAAGGCTGAGGCGGAAGGATCGCTGGAGCCCAGGAGGTTGATGCTGGGGTGGCCATGAGTGTGCCACTTCACTCCAACCTGGGCCACAGAGGGAGACTCCAACTCAAAAAAATAAAAAAAGAAGGTGCTGAATCGATGTTGGAAATCATAGAGAAAACAAAAATCAGAAAACTAAGGAGGTTTGGTGTAAGCTGGCACTCAGTCAACACACAGAACTTAAGAAAAGGTAAAGAACTGATAATAGTACAAAGAGCCACACAGCCTGCATGACTTTTTGAAGTGTGAGTGGGCACCTTGGTTCTACCTCTTCCTTTCCAGCTATCACACCACAATAGAGACGAGAGAGGTTGAGCTTGGAAAAAGGACTCTCAAATGTGCATTATGAACTATAAAAATAAATGAAACATTTTCCAAGCCCTTGATTATTCCGCAATATTTTACACAGGACACAGTGATAAGATGATGATAGATCCCTAAGAACTCATCTAAGTAGCTACAGCATTTAGCAGTAAAATTATGAAAATATTTTAAACCATAATTCAGCTATGAAAATCATTTCGATAACTCTAAAACATTTCTCTGGGAGCTTTTTTTTAAATCTTATTTCTGAGAATGTATGAGTGAGCTGAATATACTAGAGTCATTTTATTTCAGTCAATAGTGTATTATTAACAAGCTGAATTTTCATTATTTATCATCTAGTTCATGGTCTCGCTAGTCTGAATACAAGCTCCGTGATTAAAATGTAGGTGCAGTAGATTTTCAAGATACACATAGTGAGTTTGTGTTCTTTGTGAATTCTGAACAATTTAATAAATGGATAAAACAGTTAACAAATGTGATTTGGAGACTTCTTGAGGTGCAGATTATTGATAGCATACAACATCAATAGAATGAATATATGCCACTTTCTTTTCACTCTGTTTCAATTCTTTGATAGGTGTAGCAGCGATCAATACAATAAGACTCAGCACTTCTCCATCAAATTTGTATTTGGTACAGCATTGAAAAATAATACCTCTTACTTGTCTAATATATAAAAATGTCTACTACAGGAAGATACCTATTCCAGTCATTCTGTAAATGTAATATGCTTTACATTTGCATGTCTGTTTGGAAGACTAATATTTAAAATATAATTGCATTAATTATACTTCCCTTCATTGATATAACAAGATGATGTTTATTCAACACTTAAATTCTCATACAAATAATAAAGCAAAGTAAAAAAAAATGAATGGTTTAATGCATCTATATAAAGCACTTTAAAGGTTCAAGCAGTGACTGAACTGGTTAATTAATAGGGTGAAAAATTGAAAACTATGACAAAAGTCATATAAGAGAGACTTTATTTTTCTAAAGACAGCTTTAAAAACAAACAAAAAACCCTTCCAAATTGACATATCTCCCAGAAAACTGGAAGCAATTTTTGATAACATTTTCTATTTTTAAAAAAACCTGCCACTTTTAACCTATGCTTCTCAAACAGAGTTATTTCTACATCAGGGTTCCTTTTCTCTCCAGTAGCTTTTCTAGTGACAAAAGCTAAAATATCTTCAAAATGAACCCAGATTTAAAATTTAATTATAAAACTCTACTATTATTTAGTTATAGTCTCAGTATCTAAACAGTTATGGCTTTGTAATAGTTAAAATTTATCCATTTAATATCACTAATTATTTTCCCTCTGCAGCTTTGATGGGTTAGTTATAGCCTGGAATAAAAAACACTGTGGTAAGGACAACTGTACAGCAAGGTTAAGTGCCTTCTTGTCTTCAGTACCAATAATTACCTTTAAACAAAAAATGGCTGTTTTCAGATTTGACAGTTAATTTACTAATGAGTATGTGGACCCAATTTATAATAAAGTAATATTGACCAGAAATAATCCTGCATTGGTACTCATCTGAATTATTTTATTGTTCATGTCCTCTATTAACAAATTGGAAAGGATTAATTTTGCAAGATGGGATTGTCAGAGATGGCTGCATAAACTAGATGCATGTCAGCACTAAATTTAATTATTGATCACAATACAATAGTGCTGAGTGTTCCAATCCCCAAACAGCTTCCAGTAACTATCAGCAGATTCCAAATATAGAGACTGAAGTAAAATTTTGATTGCAGATGACTACATTTTTAATAAATAAATATTTCATCAGCACTAAATAAAAATTTAATTTTACAGTACTATTTAGATCATTCATTGAACTATGGAGCAAATGAACAATGAATGAGAGTAAATCCCTTCAAGATACACATTTTATTCTAACGGTTTAATGGTCTCAGAATTCATGGGATTATTTTGATTCCTTTATTCTGGTAAAGAAATAAAACTTGCAAATAGAAGATCGTTCAGAACATACATTATGTTGTTCTCCTGCTATATATTGTAGACTATTGTAGTACAGAAATCAGTATTGGAATATAACTTGAACTGTGACAATTTGGAATTAGTTGAAAATGGAGAAATTCAATCTGTTAATTGACTATAAAATATGAAATGAATAAGGTTTTTCAATTGAAATTAAGTCTATATATGAATTGGTTAGCAGACTTTACTTATCTTGGTAGGAATTACCTGAATTAATAAACCATTTTGATATAATATGAAATATTCCTAAAGCTAAGCAATCAAACAGAGTCACAGTTTCTCTTCCTAGGAGTATAGTTAAAGATCATTGAGTTTGCATCTAGATATAATATATCTATAAGAACTAAATTAGATGATGAGTTCTGATACCAAGAACATAGATATGATTTTATTTTCAGTGATGCTGTCTATGAAAATTCTGGCAGTCAGTTAATACAGTATTTTCTTATATACCTATAAAAATTTTATTTCAAATGAGAAAATAGATATGTTAGTATTACTATTATAGATTATATAACTTGGAATATTCATCCTATGGCTAGTGTTCAAATAAAAACAAAAATTTTTAACATTGTAAAATATATTATGAGAGTAAAAGTCATTTTATTTTAAATCAGCAAAAAGAAACAGCAATATTGCCCAACTAAATAAATACTGAAAGAAAAAAAGATGCTTATAGCTTTTATCAAGAATTTATAGAGTGAAATTTATGCAAATGTTGGTTAGATCACTTTGATTCATTCAACTCATTTTAAATTTCATATAAAACTTTGGAAATTAATATACTGCCTTAATTCTGATAAGCATTGATAAAGGAGAAAATTATCATCATTCTAATAATTTTTTTAACATGTATCTTGACAATTTTTCAATTTCCTTTGACCTTTTAAACAATAGATCTACACATAATTCTTTACTCTAAAATTCATCAGTTTGGTTTGAAGTAGAATTTATTCTTTTCTATCTTGAATTTGAATCCAGTAATTTATTTTTTGTATTACTGTGGTAAATCACCAAATTAAAAATAAAAAGCTTTGATCCATCTCAGAACTTAACTCATTTATATGGCAGCATAGTATATTTTAAAAGAGGGCCAAGCAGATGGGGTTCAAAACCCAAATGGGCCACTTAAAGCAAAATCATCTTAGCAATTTACTTAACTCCTGAGTCTCAGTTTATTTCTCTGTGAATTTTAAAAATTACTTTTCATTAAATACAGTTTGACTTTAGATATATGTCATTAAAATGTGAAGGTTCATTTTAAGAAGATTCAGTTAATGGTTAAACTAATTATTTCACTTGTCTGAACTCTCAGCAGAGTAAATGGCATGTCGTACATTAACGATCACAGTATATACCATACATATTATGCATATGCTTCCATATCATTGAGTGGTTTCGAGGCACCATAGTACTTTAAAAATATTAAACACATTAGGTAATATTACATTCATTAAGTGCAATGAACAGCCCCATTCCAGAACTTTGGTTATACTCCCTGTATCTAAAAAGTATGGCTTTGTAGTAGCTAAAATTTGTCCATTTAATATCATTAATTATTTTCCCTCTGCAGCTTCGATGGGTTAGTTACAGCCTGGAATAAAAAACAGGACAGCCTGGAAAGTAAACAGGACATTGCTTATATAAGAAAGGACTATTTATATTACAAGTAACAGAAAAATCTAAATTAAACTGGTTTAAACAATAAAGAGTGACTCCTGAGAAGAATAGGAAAGAAATGGTCTTCAGGCATGGTTCAATAAAGACTCGAAATCCCTTTGTCTGCAAATCTCTCAGCCTGGCCCATTTGTGAAGATTAGCTTCATCCCCATGATGTCTCCCCTCATGCTTACAAAATCAGTTGCTTCCTTATTTGTGTCTAAGGTAAACGGGCAGGGCTCTGCTGTCAGCCTGCAGGCCAAGGCTGACTCACTGCCTGTTTCCTTATGGCCCATGATCTAAGAACGGTTTCTACATTTTTAAATGTTGGAAAAAAATATCACAAGGGAAATAATATTTTGTGGCACCTGAAGATTATATGAAATTCAAATTTTCAATATCTATAAATCTAATTTATTGGAATACAGCTATTCTCTTTTATGTATGTATCATCTGTGACTGCTTTCATACTCAAATGGCAGGAAGAACTGAATGGTGCAGCCAGGACCACACCATCCTCAACTACAGAACAAATAGACTGTGTTCAACTTTGAGAAACAACCAAAAAATAATACCATGGCAAGAATGGCATACATTGACTGTGTTAAGCCTGGGTTTCTGCCTTAAAACAACCTCTAAGCCAGAAGAGAAGGGATTACCCTAACTGGCTTAATCTACCTTGGTTGTTCAATATGGAACCCAGTAATCACTTGTGGCTATTAAGCAAATATAACTGAGGAATTAATTTTTAAAATTTACTTTTAATTAATTATTATTTTAATTTAAAAACTGATATTAAATTCAGAAGAGTTTAAGTACATTTGGAACTACCTGAGTATGTGAATTTGCATTTAACTATAAACTTATGAACTCTAAACACAAATAACATATTTCAGATGAAAGTTTACCATCCAAATTGAGATGTACTACTGTAAGTTTAAAATACCTACCAGATTTTGAAGACATAGGACCAAAAAATGGATGTAAAAATATTTAACTAATATTTTTATATTACTTACATGTAGAAATGATAATATTTGGGATTTACTGGACTTAATAAAGCAAAAATTTGATTTATCTGGGTTTTTTTACTTTTAAAATATAATTATCTGAATATATATATATATAATTATATATATATATATTTAAAATTTCTACTGGATGGCTTTATCTTTGATCAATCAATTTCCACTGTCAACCAAAGGAAGGTCTATGTGTTATTTGTTGGTGGAGAGAAGCTTAGATGCTCAGTAGGCAATAAACACGCCTACCATAAAAGTAACTGTCAAAATAAATCAAGAAAGCATTTAAAATGAATCTCTTCATGTGATAATGTTAGACATTACCTAAAGTGTTTCCAAAATTGGGCAAATTATTTTTTAGTAAAGGACAAAGCGGATTTATACAACTAAAGAATATGAAGGAAAGAAACTATTTTCTGTTTCACAAATTAAATATACTAGATGCCCATATTAGGAAACAAAAAAAAGTTGCTGTAACAAAGAGTCCCTCCAATATACTGACTGTAAAAGGATAGTTTATTTCCTTAATAAAACAATTAAAAAGTAGGGACATAACTCAGGATTGAAAGTGACTCCGCTCCCTCAGTTAGTTCAGGGATCCCAAATCCTTCTTTCACTGGCTATGATATTGCAACACTCAGATATCCTGTAGCAGACTCTGTCACCTCTTGGGTCCGTCACTACTTAGGCCATGCTATGCCAGGGTACTACCCATCAATGACTGTGCACATCAGTGGTATTAACATAAACCCTTTCAACAGAACAAGTTCTATCAGGCAACATTAGCAAGAAGAGTTCTGAAACGTTCTGGTAATGTGCTACCATCTGTCAGATGAGAGTCTCACTCTTCCTGCCCAACACTCTTGTCTTCTCTCTCTTCTTTCACAGGTGATACAATTGTGTTTCCCTATGAAGGCTCTCCTTACTTACTCCCACTTCCTCACCTTTATCTTTTGCAAGTATTTCCTCCAATATATCACTTGTGATGTTGGTATCTTGTTTTAGGAAGACCTGGACCAACATACCTTTATTCTGCTATTGCCCCATTCTCTAGACAGTGTTCTTGTCTGTATGGTCAAACCTAGCTGACTAGTAACACATCCACACTCTGGTCTGCAGGACATGGGACAGGGATAAAATGGAATTCACATTCATTTTATAAGAAGTTGGTACAGAAGTTACACTTCTCAGACACGAACTTAGTCACATGGTCATACCCTGTGTGACCCAAAGGAAGGGAACGAAATCTAGTCTCTAGTTGAAGGATGTACCTTGCTAAAATATCAGTAGGGTTCTGTTTCTAAATTAAAAAGAGAAAGAGCAAAGCCTAGGGGACATTTAGAAGTTTCTGTCAAAATATACTTTAAAAGATTTAGATGTTTGGAAGATTGTTCATCATTTTCCTTCTAGCAATCATAAATAAAGTACATGTTTCTCCTTTTGTAGACACTGAGATTACAGTATATTTTATGTGAATCACTTGGAAAGAATTTCTTTAAATTATTAATAGAAAAATATACTTGGATATTGAAAAAATAGTAGAAAATGTTAATCTTAAGATTATCATTTTTGACATTTCAATTCATAAATGATGCTCACAATATCATTTATAGTATCAGTTGAAAATATTTAAGCTTTCAAACAGGCTGTATTTACACTGTTTCTCTTCTTTCTCCTGCAGGCCTAAGGGAGATAGCAACTCTCTGCTCTCATTATTCCCTGGATACCTCAACACATCATGTCTTTTCCTTGTTAACAAACATGCTATATCTTCACTCCTATAAACTGTCTTTTCATTAAAAAGCCTACTCTAAAATTTCAGCTGTGTGTGTCAGATAATTCCTGCAGACATTCTGGCTGATATGACAATCAGAACCATGCATACTAGAGTGTAAAAACTAAGGATCTATAAGGAGAAAGCCAAAAATGTAACTAGGCATGACATTGTCCTAACTACTCTCTGATTAGCTTTTTGCTCTTGTGCTTCCTGGAAGTCAGTCACTGGTTCTCTTGACTTCTAAGTTCAGCCAATGGAAAGCTCTGGTTAGAAAGAAAAAAGATAGGAGGATAGTTGGAGAGAGAACTTGAGGTATTTCTTACCCCTATACACTCTCTCTGCAGGCCTGGGATTTAGTGGTGGCTGAATTCTTCTATTGAATGCCAAGGCTTCTCTCAGGAAACCTTCTTCTCCAGTTAGAGGTGTCACAGGGTGCTAGTGACTGTGGCTCCCCTTTACACCGATAATGGCTCTCTAGTGTTGCTATACTTCATCCATCCCTTCCATATCTCTGTAAACAGTCATTCATCAGAATCTCTTCAACTACCCTTTGGTTGATTGTGTGTCTCCTGCCAAGTTTCTAACTGGTATAGACATAAAAGAAGCTCCAAATACATAAAAACATCAATCAGTATTCTATATGTAAAAATGGATGACTGCAAAAATATTGTTTCCCAAAATTAAAGTATAGGTTTATAGAAAATTCCAATGAAAGGTCTAGTTTTTATAATTTTTAATTTACATAATGAATCTAGAATATGTCTTTTAAAAATCTGATAATGTCTAAAAACATTTTGAAAAATAATATTGATAACAGAATTTGCCTTAAGAAATGCTAAAACTATGAAGCTATGGCAATCAAAGTAATATGGTACTGGATCAAAAACAGACAGACTAATAATGACAAATAAAAGATGCCCTGTAATCAGACATTACTATATAAAATAATTTTCAATAAAAGAAGGATGTGATCATATATTAGAAAGGGAGGAGAATTAACCATCATAAGATAGTCATTTAGAAACAAAAAGAAATTTTGATTCTTCTATGAACATTTAAACCTGAATAAATTTCAGAAAGCAAAATAGCTAAATGAAATCATTCAAAGTACGAAAGAAAAAATAAACTCCAAATGATGAAAGGCACCATAAATGAAAAGACTAATAATTTTTCTACTGCTGACCCCTATAAAGAATCTATAAGCAGTAAGAAAAGCATATCATTAACTGGAAAATATTTATAATGAATATATGTATATAAAGGATTAAAAGGTTTAATATGGAAATCAGTAAGAAAAAGACAAGCACAACTAGGAAAATGTAAAATGATATGAGCAAAAAAATTTTAAAAAGAAAAGTAAAAATACATAATTCTGAAAAACATAACTTTACTAATAATCCTAGAGGCATAAATTAAACTATTAAATTGATAGTAAATGAAAATGTTAATCATTGCCTAAAATATTAACAGTGAAAGATGATTAAACGCTTTGGGGGTAAAATAGACTGTTACTATCTTTCTAAAGACATTTGGCAATTAGACTCAAAGTATTTTAAACATTCTTATCTTTTAACATAACATTCCAAACTGGCTGATATCTTTAAAAACTATTTAGTTTTTAAGATATCTAGATTTGTTAGTTTAGGTTTAGATTTATTAATGAGCATATCAAACACAGTTTTATCTATACTAGTAGCATGAGGTGAAATACCAGTGTGGAAATGGTTAAATTAAAATGAATTATTCATAAGATAGGATCACACACAGCCACAAAAATGATAAAATAATCTAATAATATTTAGTATCATGCAAAATACTTAAAGCAATACTTAAGTTTAAAAGAAGACAAGATGTGAATCTTATCATGGTATGTGAGAGGACCCCCAAAATAGTGGAATTCCTTTTGGAGGGTGGATCCTTTGTAGTACACTCAGAATTTGTTCCTCTGGATCACACAGTCAACCAAAGTTATTATCTGGAAGTTTTGAGAAGGTTGTGTCACAATTTTCAGAAGAAACGTCCTGAGTTGTGGCAAAGAAGCAATTGGTTCTTCCATCATGACAACGCACCTGTCCACACCACTTTGTGTTCTGCAGTTTTTGACCCCAAATGGCATGACCCTCCGTCCCCCACCCTCCCTACTCACTCGATGTTGTCCCCAGCGACTTCTTTTTTGTTTCCCCAGATGAAAAGGGGAAACATTTTGTCCATGTGGAATAGGTGAAACAAAAGTCGGTGGAAATGCTAAAAGGCATCCAAATTGGCAAGTTCAAAACTATTTTGAGCAGTGGAAAAAGCATCTGGATAGGTCTATTGGGTCAAATGGATAATACTTTGAAGGTGACTGGAGTTTAAACATGTAAGGATAAATACACAATTTTCTATAAATAAATTCTGGAGTTTTTTGGTTTCCCCCTTGGATGACTCCAATTTTGTTGGCATATGTGATATATAAAATATAACCAAAGTTTCATACACACCCATACATTATGATAACTAGATGCTAATGCCTGATATATAACTTAATTCTTTAACAGGTTTAACTTGTTTTCAACCAATGTGGTTTATAAAGTAGCAATTTATTCTAACTATCCACATTTTTCATGCCTGTCTTGTATTCTCAGATGTAGCAATAAGAAAGCCGGGACATGTAGATTTTTAAATTTGCATGTATTGTCTTCTGAATAAAAACAGAGTTCTGTTAATAGAGAAGAATTGGAGAAGGTACACAAGGGAGCAAGCAGTGGCAGGCATTCTACCCAAAGTTGGATACAAACAAACAAAACAGAAAAAAAACAAACAAAAACTAGTAGAGCTCTTTCTTTGTTTTCTTGTTTGTTTGGTTGGGAAGTTTTGGCTTGGTTTGACTGAAATAAACAGTAAAAGATAAATAGAAGATAATGTTTTTATTTAATGAGATCTTTAGCACTTCCTGACATGCTGCTATTTAATTAATACCCAATTCTTTAATATGTGTAATGTGTTCCCAACCAATTCAGTTTGTAGTAGAGTGATTGATTTTGATTTAAATTACTTGACTTCTCTGTTTGTTTCACCTATTTTATGAAATCTTATTTTCCTTAGAATATCTTTAAGATTGTTTCATACAGAAAGCAATGCTCATGAACTATAATAAAATTCTTCTGCAAATGTATTTCACATTATATTATTACTGAAACTGATATCCAAGTCTATACTACCTTTAATGTGGGTGTAAGCCAGTCTCTGAAAACCTTCATGGTAAAAAGATTGTAATATATTGAGTCACTGCTATAATAACTATGATGTATTAGAACTGGTATTACAATACTATTTATTGATTGCATTTATTTCATTTAGTTCCATTTATATAAAGTTCACCATACATCAATATAAAATGAATGTCTGTTTCAACTTTCCTTTTAATTTCTTCTGCTACAGAAATGTTTATTCTCGCCACCATTTCTCATCTTTCCAATCTTTGATAAAATACACTTTCACCCATTATACTGTTTATATTCACTTATATCTGTCCCTATTTAATATATTTCAATACCATTTCACTAAGTATTTGTAGACACATTACTAGCATAAAAGAAAGCAAAGCTAAATTGCTTTTATTTGGCTCATTCATGCCATGGAACTAGATAAAATTCCAATATGCATCAAGCACAATTTCCTGAGTCTGTCTTTACACTAAAACTTCTAGTATTTTAAACAATAAAATCCATAAAGTAATTCCTGTCTTAACTGGCAATCAGACTCCAGATAACCACAATCAGCTTCAACAAAACCACAAGTCCCAAATAAGGCAATAAAAGGCTCCTGAGCTTCAGAGAGAGTAGTTGTCACAAAGATCTTGTACTATAGGTTAGGCATGGAATTATCCTCAGGACAGAACAAATTGATTTAGTGTACTTGTTTGACTAAAGTAAACAGTAAAGGGTAAATAGTACAAATCCAAAAGAGTCTGTGGGTAGATTAGAGAAAAACATTTCTCAAGAAAAAGCTAGCAAAATAGTGGGTGATCCAAAGGTCATTATTCACCTGTCCATTTATCCTACATGTATGTCTTGGGCACTAAGTGCTAGTACTATTCCAGGTACTAAAGATGCAACAGGAAAGAACAAAAATGAAGCTCCTGGTCTCAAGGGCTTTATATTCTACTTGGAATTGATGTATATCATGAAAAAAGTAATGTGTATATTGATAAAAGAAAAAATCCAAGACAATTGACATAGAATAGAATTTAACTGAACAAAGAACAATTCATAAATCTGGGAGCCTCTTAATGCCCACAAGTTTCATGGAAGGATAGGTTATGAAATATAAGAGGAGAGTAATGAACATTTTCCCCCAACATGTGAGAACAGAGAAATGAATAAAATGGAGTTGTTATTTCCTAAGATGAGAAAAACAAAGGCCATTTTATAGGGAAAATCAGGAGTTTGTTTTAAGACCTATTACATTTAGCAGTCCCTTTTAGTTTTCAAGAGGCTCAGACAGACTTCAACGCAACCACGCTGGCAGAATATTTAAGGACTGAAAAAGGAAAGTAATATACCAAAAACAGGAATGAGGAACAGAAACAGCTGATTATTTAACAGGTCAGCATTTGTCTTATTTGAACCGGAATTGACTAGTTGGCCACCCAGGATTCGCCAAAACTATGTGATTAGCACAAGAGTAGGTTACAGTCTGTTTACACATTCAGTTAGGTTACAGCTCACCATGTCAAAAATTATAGAAAAACTCTCGGCGGAACCCAAAATATGCAAAGAGTCAGTTTGGAGTTAAACTTAACAATATCAGAAATGGCGGCAATAAATGGAAAATAATTTGAATTTCTTTAGAGAGGACGATCAGTGAAGGATACTCCTATTAAGTGATATTTGAACTTATGGTAGAAAGAAAGCAAGATGTGAACAAATAAAAAACAAAGGCTGTACTTGGCATATCTAAGGAATAGCAAGAGGCCAGTGTGGCTGCATCCCAATAGGAGATAGAAGATACCGGGTAGAAAATGAGATTACAGACAATCCAAAAGTCCAGATTACTCAGAACTTCACTGGCCAGGTCAAAGGTTCTTTTATTTTTCCCCCATCTTATAAGGAAACCACTGAGGAGTGAAAAAAGGAGTGCACATGGCATAAAGTGGAGTTTTATATTTTAACGATCACTCTGACCTCTGGGAGAACTTTGGTCTTTTGAAGGTCATGGATAGAAGCTTGGAGAAGAACTAAGAGGCTATTGCTGTAATCTAAGTAAGAGGTACAATGGTATGGACAAGGGTGGCAAAGGAGGAAGCAGCGGGAATCTGATCAGAGTCTATATGTATTTCTAGGATAATGTTCACAAGATTCATGAAAGAATATGTTATGGAATACAAGAAGAGAGTAATAAACATTTTTCCCCAACATGGGAGGCCAGAGAAACTAAAGGAATGGAGTTATTTCCTTAGATGAGAAAATCAGAGGTCATTTTATGAGGGAAAATCAGGAGTTTGTTTTAAGACCTATTAAGTTTAGAGGTCCCTTTTGGGTTTCTGAGCAGAGATGATGGATACATAGTTGTTGTTAGGTATTAAATCAGGGTTTGAGATACAAATTTGGTAGTTATCAGTATATAAATAATATTTAAGTCTACAGGTTCATATGAATGCACAGGGAATCAATATAACAAGAAGAGGTTCAACGTGAGAATGTTGAGATATTCCAACATTTCAAAATCTGAAAGAGGAGGTAAATGAACAAAGAAGAATTAGTGGGAACAGTCCTTTTGATAGGAATAAAATCAAAACAAAATGAGGTCCCAGAAACCAAGAGATGAAGTGGATCAACTCTGCCACATGCTGTGGACAAGTCAAGCAAGATGAAGACTGAGACTGGAGTACTGGATCTAGCAACATCTAGATTATTGGCAGCCTCAAACATCAGCAAGCAGTTTTAATAGAGACTGGGTTATAGGTCACATAGCTTTAGATTTCAGGAAAGCAAAAGTAAGTGGAAGGAAGGGACTGCTAAAGGAGTCAGGGGAAATGGTAATTTATATGAAGAGAATTGAAAGACTATTGTTGGCTATGTTGTGTGCTATATCTCAAAATTAACCTTGTGAAATTTTTAAGTTGTTTATTCTAAAGAAAAGATCTAATATATACATTTGAGGGAAAGAGAGTACTGTGGAATCCGAATTAATAGGCTGAACACTCCAAAGCAGGGACACTTTACTTAGACATACACACACACACACACACACACACACACACACACACAAATGCATGCACACAATCTTCCACATCAGCTCAGGAAAGAAATGAATTGTCGATGTTTATGAGGGAAGAGAGGATCATACAGAAAGTCTCAGTCTATTGTAAACTATAACGATATTTTACATGCAAATTATGTACTATTTGCTATTAATTAAATACTTAATATAATTTCAAATGAAGAGTCTTTTCTCATTTTACTTATTTCCTGGGATACTAGGAAAGGGAAATATGCCAACTGGCAATATTCTATGAAATCAATTAGCTGGGAAAATCCATGTAACAAATGCATCGTTTCAGGTGTTACACGACTAAAATTAAGTTTACTGTTTTAACAAATGTGGTTGTCTGGTTTCCCTAGCAACTAAGAGTGATAGGTGACAGAAGAAAAGCAGTGGAGAACAGAAGACCAACCAGAAAAATACAGTAATTTGGGTCCATTAGATATTCAGCACAACTTGTTCTGCCTAAATCAATGGTCCCTCTGGTCTGCACTGTTTTCCTATAAAGTACAATGATTAGTGTTTATTATAATGGTTCTGAGTCATCATGAAATGGTTAAATTAATTCAACCTTATTCGCTTATCTTCAACGTGTAATACAATTTTGAAAAGATGTTTATCAAAAATGGGTAAAACAAAGAGGCTTGAGAGATTAGCTTCAGTTATTTGAGACATTTGTTTAACCAGAGTCATCAGATGCCTGATATAGAAGGTATTAAATAAAGCCTTCTATAAATGATTAGAAATATTTTTGCTAAATAACTGTCTTAATAAATTATTAATTCATATATTAATAAATTTACTCAAAAAGTACTTACTGACTGCAAATCTCACTGTTCTTAGCAATAGGGAGTAAGATAAGGAAGATCCAACTTCTACCTTTTAGGAGCTTATATTCTAACAGTAAGAAAAGATTCTACTGTGGTTCCAATTTCTCAATAATTTTTCAGGACTAGTGGAAGGTAATTGCTCATATGGTCATAATCAAGGTATTATTGGGAGAGTGGAGTGAAAATGGCTTCCTAAAAATAAAATTCTGGAGTTACTGCATAGAAGATAAGTCTACATTTTGCTTAGGAAACAGGCAGACAACATTTCTGATTCCTGTAGTTTTTTTTTCCAAATCACATCTGTTAGATAAAATTGTCATAAAATCCTGAGTATATTAATACAATTGCTACAATGAAGCAGTCTTTTCTATACTAATAGAAGAGAACTAAACTCGAAAACTCCTTTTCTTCTGTGAACTTCAGTAGTGTGTATAATTTGCATTGGGTATAAACTCAACACCTATGACTATCACAGACTTGGCCAGATGCTCAAGCTGCATTTCTAGCAGCCAGGTCAGTATTTCTATGGATTGTTCTGTCACTTTAAACTTGAGGTGATTCTATACACCAGATCATTTTAACATGCAAATAAGGAAATAATAATGATAATATAAATATTCATTAGCACCATACACTTAGTGCAGCTGAGTCAAAACTCAAATTCTTACCACATTCTATAATTCAAAAATCTCTTTGACTCCATTTTCCCTATTAATGGTGCCATAAATCTCTCAAACAGACATGAAATCTATACTTCTGCTGAATATCCAAGTCTTGAAACCACTAATCTGGTCAATTCTCCCTCTCTGTTCCCATCTATAGTACCATACATAGCCTCCAAATTTTTGGTTGTATTTGCAGCCACACTGCCTTGATTACTATCCAATCTATAGTCAGAATGATGTCATATGTGACTATCACCCTGAAACACCTAGTAGTTCCCCATTGTTTACAGGCATCCTTACCACGGCATCCAAGGACTCAAAGACCTGACCCTTTCTAGAATCTCTAAGTTGATTTCACTCTTTATGCCCCAATAGTACCAGATTACTGGTAGTTGTCTGTTTCACCTTGCTCTTTTATATTTTCCACTCTGGTTCTTCTCTCTAAGCGGTCGTTTACAACTTTCTTAACCAGGCTAGCTTGTAGTGCAGTCATTAGAGTTGGTTCAGGCATCCTTTTCTTCAGGAAATTTTCTTTAAAGTATTTACTGTCTGCATTCTCGTACCTAGATTGAGCATACTTTTGTCTTAATTTCCACTATTTTGAAGTGAAATTATGTTTATCTGCTTGTGTCTACCACCAGTCTGCTTAAGACTGTGCCAATCTACAGCATTACTCCAAGAGCATTTTCACTGGGGAGAGCACTTAATAGGCACATAATACATGTTTGCTAAGTTATATTACTTGAGTCCAAGTTATTTTGTAGTCTAATTTCTACCTCTCTTTTCAAATTTATTTTCCTCATCAAGTTCCTTCTTATTCCCAAATTTTCTACTCATTGGTCCTTCAAAATCCTTGGATATTTCTCCCTCCAAGGTTTGTTCATTCCTTTGGTTCATCTCACATTCCCCTCCTGGTTGATTGTGTATTTACAATGCAGGTGTGCACAGTGCACCCTTGGTATCCATTTGTAAGGAGACATCTTGGACTTTCAAATTTGGCTTATGACTGCCTTGAGTAACTTATTCAGAGCTGTATTGGCTATTTTTCAAGTATATGTTCTAAATGTTATTCTACTCTCTTTTAAAATTTACTTTCCTTACTGTAGAGTTTAGAAAAACATCCAATGAGGCCTTTGCTATACCTTTCCTATGTCTTCATATGCCCAGTGTGTAGCACACCTTTCTGCAGATGAAAGTAATCAAACAGAATGGCAGAAAGAATGCAAATGGGAGGAATTGAAAAGGCAAGGACCAAAGGAAAAGCAACTTAAAAAGTGACAATAGCTCATTATGGATTAGATCAAGGGATACCATAATTTCGGGCAAGAACAGGGTAGGAGTAGGAGAATGTTTCCTTATTTAAAATGTCTCTCATGCTTTTGGACTTAAGTTTGCTAGCATTTATTTTTTAAGTTCCATTACATTTTAGCAACAGTGCAATCCTTTGTGGACTAATCCTATTCTTCAACTAATGTCAACTATAATGTCATTTCTGTTTTTCTACCAAGCATGTTTAAAAAATTCATCAAAAAATAACCAAAGCATTCTAAAATAGAATATATCCTTTCAACAGAAAGTTCAGGAAGTATGTGCCATAGCAGTAAAGTCCTGGTGCTAACTTATCTGAGCCCGTAATTGGCAAATTCCCTATTCCTTCTACAATGTACTCCAAACATGACGTACTAACTGCTAGTGTGTGGTCTTTCATGATTGCTTCACATTAGATAACTTTTTCTTTCCAAAAGAAATGTCCTTGCTATACTCATTTTTCCGTGGAGCCCCAAATGCAGTGATAGTCTCTGATGTGATTGCTGGTTTCAAGGGAACTAAGGTCTTTTCTGTGAGTGTCCATCAAGTTTCCAGTTCTCAAGGAGCCACAAAAATTGGATCCATTGAGTTCCTGAGTAACTGGAAATTCTTCACACTATGTTATTGTTTCAGCAACTCAAGCAAGGACTTTTATCCTTTGTTCCTTATTTCTCAAAGAACAGAAATAGAACTGCCAAAATGCCACAAGGGAAGCTATTCTCATTGTCAGGTTAAACTGTAGTCCCATTAATAATGCTAGTGGAAGTAAGAAATATCATACAATTACACCAAGGATTGTTGTTAGAATTTCACTCTCTTTGATTTGAAATGACCATTTTTTCATATTACAAATGAGTTTTAATTTATTGTTGTGTATTTTTTTTTAACTAAGGAAACTTAGAAATTGTGTGCTTTCTTCCTGTCTAGATTTACCCTTAGATAATTGATCTCAATGACAGGGAAATGTATCCTGTAACTAGTAATGTGTTTTGAGCAATTCATAAACTCAGTTTACGGTCTAGTTCATTTTCTTCTATCTGGTTTATTCTTCAAGTTCTGATTTAATAAGATCCTTACACCCTCATAGAACAGAGAACACATAGTAAACTAAGACAAACCTCTTGCTCATGTCTCCCATGGCCTAGGGAAGGGGTCAATAATGTTTTCTGCAAAGGACCAAATACTAATACATTCTACTCATCGGTATATTTTTGTTTATATATATAAATAGGATGTATAAACAAAAATAGGATGTTGGCTAGATTGTCCTGGAGGAGTGACTTTGTCTATTGACCAAAGAACACAGTTATCATGGACTAGAAAATAAACAGAAATAGTTATTTGCTTGGGCAATTAAAACCCTACAAGGACCGGCAATGTATATCCAAATTAGAATTCGTCTTAATTTTGGTTCCAGAGTAGATTTTTTTGAACTTAAACTAAGTTCATGAAATAAGACCTCAAAATAGAATGACTTAAGTTACATGGAAATGGATGTCCTTCCCAAGTTTTATGGATTGAATTGCATTCCCCATAAATATAAATATTGAAATGCTAACCCCCACACCAGTGAATGTGATCTTATTTGAAAATAATGTCTTTGCAAATGTAATTTGTTGAGATGTGGTCACACTGCGGTAAGGTGAACTCTTAAGCCATTAAAACTGGTGTCATAATAATTAGAGAAAAGACCATGTAAAGATACAGACTCACAGAAAATGTCACGTGAATGTGTGAGAGGACGGTAAATTTTGGAGGGATACATCTACAAGTCAAGGAATGCCTGGGGCTTATCAGAAGATGGAAACATCAAGGAAAGATCCTCTCTTAGAGGTTGTGGAGGGAACATGGCCCTGTCAGCACCTTGATTTTGGACTTCAGTTTTTTTTTTCCTTGGTTTTTTTTTTTTTTTAGCCTCCAGGGCTGTAAGACAATAGTATTCGGGTTTTGTTGTTTTTTGTTTATTTGTTTTTAAACCACTCAGTATGTGGTATTTTGTCACTGCAGAACTGGGAAACAAATACACCCATGTTAGAGGACAGTGGTAAGGGTGGCAGAAAATCAGTCAGGAACCCAGGTCTCCTTTACCTTAACTCTTTTTTTTTTTTTTTTTTTTGAGTTGGAGTCTCACTCTGTCGCCCAGACTGGAGTGCAGTGGCCGCTCCCGGCCACCGCAGCCTCGCCTGTTGGGCTCCAGCGATCCTTCCACCTCAGCCTTCCGAGTAGCTGGAATTACAGGCATGCGCTACCACGCCCGGCTGATTTTTTTTTTTGATTTATTGTAGAGATGAGGTCTCGCTGCCCAGGCGGGTCTCGAACCCGCGGGCTCAGGCAATCCACTCACCTCAGCCTCCCAAAGGCGCGGGATTACAGGCTGAGCCACCGAGCCCGGCTACCTTAACTCTTAATCATCTTGATTCTCATCCCTCTGTGATTATACTCCAAGGTCTATGAGCAGCTTATCTGATATGATTTTAATTGTATAAAACAAAATAAATAGGACTACAAAGAAAAAATTTACATTAAAATACAACTATCAAAATATGAGAAAAATAAGTTTATGTTATAGAGTTATATATCAAAATTACTTATCAAAATTAAACAGTCGGTTTAATAAATACTAAGTTTCTTAATGAGAATGAGCCAAAAACAGTATTTTGATGTATCCTCAATTATGACGTGATATGAAAATGTCTGTTATTTCTATAGATAAAAAAGCCCAGATACCGCTAAGATTACTGTGGATTTTGCCTACATTCATAAATGTAAGAAATGATAATGTTCAGCTAGAGGTTACTGAAGATTAAGATGTTATTGTTCCCTTCCAAGTTTGTGACACCTTCGGATTCTGTCCACAGAACCCTTATTTAGTTCCTGGAACTCAGGTTAGGAACTCCACCCAAGTGTCCTCATTTGTTCAAAGGAAAAATGCATTTATTTACTTTTACCACTCTTCGTACTTGATTTTGATCACAAATTGACAAGGATACTGCATGATCCTACTCTCTGTAAAATATTAAGGGTATTGGCCAACATCAACATATATTAATTTACATAATTACAAGACAGCTTTTTATAAATTGTACGTTGGTAGATGCCATTAACCTATGCTGAGGAACATCATAAGGCATAGCCATATGAAACTGGCTTACTCTATTCCCCGTAAGATGTGATTGCAGACAATACCTCTTAAGTTAGATAGCACATGCTCAATGGAGACCTAGAAGAAGAGGTTTATCTTTGTTATCAGTATCTCTGTGTTGCCAGGATAACTAGATTATTTTTATATTATGGATGTCATGAATTATATAACTCATTTTTTTCATATAGGTTACTCGGACATTTCAAGCCAATGTCTGGCCCATCTCTACTAGGATAGCAAACTTACCCTGCGTTTTAAGTACCAACTTCCCCCGGATTTCATTTCTTTTCTATATTATTAATTATTTTTTCTTTGCTCTGATTCACTCAACTTTAGAAGTTTTTTTATATTTTGTTGTTCAGATCTTCACATTTGGCTTAAATTGTTATTTTGGAGCAGGCTGAGAGGTGAAATAAATATTTTCTCTTTCTATATCATTACTATAGTAATAAATGTAATTAGTTATATAAATTATGATTGTGTCAATAACTTATTAAGAATTACCCATGATGACATGTCATTGATGCCTCTGTTACTACATGCTTCTTTGTTATTTTATAACTTTTTATTTTGGGTTTCCTATTCCAGAAAAACTACTTATGTTTCATGAGTTTACCATAGCAACACTGAAAGGAAGCAATCGAAATCTGAATATTAATTTCTTAACACAAACTTAATGATATTTTAAGACTGGTTTGACTGGACGGACACAATGCTTTAAACAATACCATGAGTTTTCACTTAACAGAGGATGAACAAATTTGAAGACAAGGGCATTAGTGATAAAAATTGTATGTAACTTGAAAAGAGAAGCACAGGTTACTACTAAACAGGAGAGTAGTGTGGAATATTATAGTGAAATTTTTTCTGAAATTGACATCTAAATTATTAAACAGAAGTGTTTCCATGACATTGCTATTTATTTATTTGTGGTTTGTTGTTTTTACTTCTTTAAGTAAGATTCATTTGGTTCAATAAAAAAAGAACTCTTTTTGCATAGACCCTATATATTTCCTATTATACATTAAGTAATTTTCCTTTAGGCTTGCAATTTTCCCCTTTTCAAAATGCTTAGTGTTATGCCCTATTCCATATACATTGATAACAACACTGAGAGCAGACTAACATTTACAAGATGCCAATGAGTATAGCCACTCATGCCCTAACTAGAGCTCAGTTAACTATAGTCATATTTCACTTAATGAAGGGGATATGTTCTGTCAAGTGCCACATCTGGGGATTCCCTCATTGTGCAAACATCGTAGAGTGTACTTACAGAAATAGAGATAGTTTAGCCTACTACACACCTAGGCTATATACTGCTCCTAGGTTTCAAATTTGTACGGCATTTGACTGTACAGAATGTTATAGGCAATTGTATTATAGGCAATTGTTGCACAATGGTAAGTATTTTTCTTTCTAAACACAGAAAAGGCCCAATAAAAAATGCACTATTATAACATTATAGGACCACCATCATATATGCAGTCCATCATGGACCAAAATGTCATTATGTAGCATATAGCTATAATATTTATTTGGTTAACTTCAGTATTAGTTTGTGTATATACCATTCAAACCAGCACTGATTCAAAAATAAGTTAAAATATATTCAACATATGAACTTGTATGTTATGTCACTGAGTTTTTCACTTTTTCTCTCACTGCTTTTATGTGACTTGTGTCTTCAAGCAATGGCTTTCAGGAGAAATAGAACCAACGTATTATGTCATGGAAGTGTCTTTTTTTAAGTACAGAAAAGAATCCTTGTAATGTCCCTCCATCTCAATTCACTGCTATTAAGTAATGTTAAAACCATTTTTGGTAAACTCCTTACAGGAAGCAATACTATATTCCGTGCCATAGTAGCACATACCATAGCCATTTATACAGCCTAGGTATTAAGATATATAAGAACTTCTAAGCTTCTGAGATAAAAGCATCTTCCAGAAGTTCCATCTTGTGTTGAATCAATACCTATTAATTAAATACTTTCCATGTGCCAGATATGAGATGCCATTATGACATGATAGGTGAGGACTGTGCTGTCATAGGATTTGGATTTTTTGTAGCAAAGCAACACTAAAAATAATTTGAGGTTTGGGTTATGGGAAACAAAAGAGGGACATACCTTATTTTCTTAGGAATCTTAGCTATAGTGGCTGAGGAAAAAGAAAACTAAATAAAATAAAGACTAAAATTAAAGTTAAAAGGACAATGAGAAAAAGATGCATTATCTAATATTGAGATAGTTTGAAAATATGAAAAGCATAAGTATATTCTGTCTAATTTGCTTCAGATCTTTGATTAATCCTGGATCTTTTGCATTATCAAAAATACTGCATAATTGCATAATTTCCAGGAAAATATTATATACTTTATGAACAATGAGTCAATAGACATGATGAAAAGGTTATAAGTAGTCAACCAGTATTAATGATAAGAACAATAAAATGTTGAGCGGATAACCCACTTTTCTATTTTAGGATTAAACTTTATATGTAATTCAAATTTAAGTAAGTTCCAGATATTTGGAAAAATGCTATAATTTTTTTCTCCTTTTTGTAATACTGTTATTTCCCCGCAAATCCACATACAGATCCTCCAAATTCTAAATATCTTCACAATACAAAATACAGCATTGACATACTCATATTTCCAGTAACAAGTAAACTAATAAGCAATAGAAAAATGCCAAACTTGTTCTCAACAAATCATACTCCCAGCTCCAGAAAGCAGTAACAATTTAATCATTGGGTTATTTCAATGACATTGAAAAGAAGTAATTAAATCATTCTACTTCTTCATAATTCAATAATATAATGCATCTAAAAAAACTTATAATGGATTTCACACATTTAAAGATATGTTTTTATTTTTATTAAATGTATGTTATATATTACCATTGGGAGAAGCTAAACAGTTCTGATAGCGTTATAACTGACTGAAAGCCTTGAACTGAGCAAGAAAAAAAGCAAATTTCAAACTCTATTTTGTATTTTAATGGGATCAGTTAGCAAGTTTCAACTCCCTCTTCTCATTGTTCTTTCAAGTTACAAACAAGATCTAAAATCCTAAAGTAAAAGCAGAATAAAAATTATTTTTGGATTCTCTGATGCTGGGGAAAATATATATAATGGGTTATATGAAGAAATGACCTTTATCTGCTAAAGTAATCTGAATGCATTTCATACACATTTTTGAATAGACTATTAGAAGGCAAATTATGTGAGATAAAGTTGTTCAAATAAAAGTTAAATGAAACAAAATGTCACTTGATTTAAAATGTAGTGCTGCAGAAATAACTTAATGCAACATAATCTGTTATAAAAATGCAGAAAAATCCTTTTTCATATTTCTCTATTTTTATGACTACTATTAAGAAGCATATAGTAGTGCTTGCTGTACTACAAGATACCCCAGTATCATTGTATATAAAACCTTCAGATTTAACCCGACCTCCTCAGAATGGATATCCACACTACAGTATGTTAGAAGACCTTTTTGATACCACTTTGATAATTCTTTGCAAACCTCCATTAGAAACAGAGAAAAGCCACTTCAAGAGTGTGCACTTACAGCTTACTGTTTACCTATACACTCATAAGATCAAAACCCCTGGTCTTACTGTTTTTGTTAACAAGGAGCAGTAAAAGTCTTCCCACATACTGAGTTTTGGTTTCCATTTTACAATCTGAGATGACAGACGGCACAAAAATGATGAGAAAACTGTGGGGAGGCTTCCAGAAGATTGATTCTCTCATCAGCTGATTCTTTTCTAGTTAGTCTTTTATTGACTACAAAGGTATAACCAATGCAGAAAAGGAAAACCAGACTGCCCTGTTTAATCCTGAGGGCATTGGCAAAAGGTGATCACTTTTTGAGAAAACAGAGGCCTACAAGGAAATCAGCACACTGTATGAACCGTTAAGCTGATTTAAACACACAAGGGATGCCTGGGGTTGAGCACAAGATCTCTGAGGTGTGAGATGAGAATGAAACCATTGCACAGACTAATATTACTGAGCTTTAGTAGCAGGTGGTACAGTTGATCAGTCAGGAACCTGTCATTTGGAGAATAGGCCAATATATCTGAGAGACATGAAAAATCCTTCATTTTATTCCCTCCTTCTCACCACGAGTAAAAATATTGCAATTTCAAACTTTTTGACAATTATCAACTACAAGTTATCACAATTTAGGCACCTATAAGAAGTGAGCTAAACCAAAATGTAGCTAAATTTTCTGATGTTTGTCTAAGATTGCAGACTATAACTCATATTGGCTGAATTAGGTAGTTTGTTCTGATTTAAGTTAATCTGGATAGAAACTTTTACACGCTGTCAGCACATCCTACAATCCAGAAGAGCCAGAAAAATTCACAAGGAATTTTCATAGCTAGGAAGAGAACTAAAGATTCACATTTCCCTTTTTGGTTTGCTGATTTTGTGGTTTGAATGATCTGTTTTCATGTTCCTTAAACAGTTGTAGAGAAAAATATTCAATTTGGTAATTTCCACTTGCTGCTTGGAGTCTTAGAGTGAGGGTAAATGTTAAAGTGTGTTATTATTACCTTATATTGTAATGACCATAATCCCATCATCTCCGTTTGACGATTTCTACAGTTTGGCACCACTCTAAGACTGAGGTGACAAACTTAGTAAAACAAAATAATGTTAAATACAATATGCTTTATGTGGTATTTTCACTACAACCAATCTGGTATCCTAACAATTTAGAATTATAGTTTGAATTAATAAAGATGTTATTAAAAAATTTTATTAAAACTAAACTACCATCTTCAAGATGCATCTAATTTCAAACATAATTTTCTGAATTGCGAAGATAATTTGGTTTGATTTGGCTTTTATTTACAATGGGCAAACCATAGAAATCCTAGACATAGCACTCTTCAACTATTTAAAATACTTTTAATTTTAAAAATAACTTTTATTGAAACTTTTATGATAATCTATATCATTGATTATGCCAACAATAGTTTTGTAAAGCATTCTACCATATCAACGTTTTATGCTTCCCCAGGAACAAGTTTAAAAGAATATATATGAGAAACTATTTAATTTGATTCAATTTTATTGGCAAAATTCAATCCAATGCTACTTAAGAACTAAAGAACTAAAGATAGTTTTCTACTAATAGTGAAATTATATCTAATATCTTATGCCCCAGGCATAAATTATAGAATTTTGATGAACTTCACCGAACATCTTTTTCCAGGTAATCCAATAAATAAATTAAATTATTGGCTATCATAATAGTCAATATTTTTTGGGGTGCCCAGCAGATGACCAGTAATTTCCTTAATTCTGGGTGATCATGTGATAGGTTTGCTCCATCAACTTATCTATTTTCCAACTCTATCAACAATAGAAACCAGAAAAAATATATCAAAAAATACCGAGAAGATATACATATCAGTATATATCACTAACAACTTTGTGAAGGATACATTATTCTTAGAATTTTAACATACTAAGTTTTATAATTTTTTGAACAGATATACAATATACTGCCTTCTCATTACTTCTCCCAACTCTTTCTTTAGTTTGAACCTTGACATAATACACTAATGCTTACATGCATGAGTTCAAATCATGAAATTATCTTCTTGACTGCAATCCCTTGTCCTTATGGCTCTCCCACCACTTGCTTCCTACTGATTTCATATTGGCCCAAATTCCTAGACACCTGCTTATTGTCAAAATTAAGCAACTCTCTTCAGCCCTAATTTATTTCCCTCACAAAGATCTGTTCACCATCATACTGGAGATGATTTCTCCATACTCTTTTGATCATCGAAATATGATCAGTGAAGGACAGAGTAGCATTCACTGGGGTACAATCAAGGAGGTAGGATCAGTGGCACATGCTCAAGCCTTGTTGCCCCATCACACATTGTGGTAGAGCACAGAGATCTACCAGGAAGGGATCTCAGACTCCTGGAGAGCATCACAGACCCTTGAGCTGTGGAAACTTAACACTGCTAGATCAGGGAAACACCACTCTCCATTGGCATGAATAGGAGCCAGAACGTTACAACAATAATATGCTGTGCCAGATATTGACTCCAACTTTATCCTTGCAGCACCAGTTTCTCCTCTGACACCATCATGGGGTTGGAGAACAGTCATGTGGTTGAAGTTGTGTTATATGATAACCACAGTGTATCAGCCTTCGCAGCTGAGGAAACACCATTTCCTTCACCTGTGGGATAATGAAGCTTGTGTCCAAACCTTGTAGTGGAAACTTCATTACTTAGATAGCATGCTACATCAGCCTTCACAGCCAATGAAGCACCAGCTCCTTGCCTGACATGATGTGGGGCTGTGATCCAAGTCTTGTTATTACCCAGCATTCATTGTTTGCAGCATTGGATCATAGCTGGTTGCCACGAAACTTTGTAGAAAGCCAGTGTCTTCTCTGAATAGCTAGGTTGCAGGGGTAAAATCTTGAAAACCTTATTAACCCTTCCCTTTCAGGGATTAAAAAAACATAAAAATAAAATAGAAATTCTAATATTTATTTTCACTTCCCAAATTTTACATTCTCTGGATTTCATGCTTCCAATCTAGAACAAATAATATCACGTCATCTAAGCTCCTGCACCCTCTCTGCTACACATTGCTGTGCACAATGAACTGTGCCCACTTAATCCAACATCAGCTGTAACCTAACTGCCTTTTGCAGCAAACCATATTTAATTTCTATGCTGCATCCCATGACACGATTATAAACTTTTCTTATCTTAGCAGGATCTAAATTTCTCTCAATATTCTTTCTCAGGAGATACTTTGCCACCATAATTGCAGAATTTTAAAAATTAGCATCTTCAGTGTTTCTATTCCAACCTAAAATTGTTTTTCCACATTCATTTATTCTTTTTCCTTTTTTCCTTTTTCTCTATTGGAGAATACAATTCTTTTCTCCTGTAGCTCTATATTTATGCTTCAACTTTTCACTTGTATATTTCTCCTTTCTCCAGAAATATTTTCCAGTGAATAAAAAGATAATGTAACAAAACCCTCTTTCGGTCCTGAAGCCATCTTTGCTTAATGTTGTTCCTTTAATTTCAAACTTCTCAAAAGAAGAGTCTTTCTCTCTGCCTTTATTTTTTTTACCAATTTACCCACCCCTTAATTCCTATAAACTAGGGTTCCACCACTGAAAATGCTCTCTCTGAGATCTACCATATCAGCAGTTACTATAAGGGTGAAATCTGTTAAGAGCTTTACAAATATGAGAGGTCATTCTTATTAAATGTACTCAAATCTTCAATCCTCTTCCTGCCTCTGATTTCTTCTGGTTTATTAACTGAACCTCAGATCAGAGCAATTCCTCCATTTAAAAAAATCTTTTTATTCCCTATCTTATCATATTTTGACTGACCCATACTGAGTAAAGGTATTGAAAGAATTTAAAGGGTATAAGAAAATTAAAGTGATGAAGCAAATGCATTCAATTGCAATAGCATAAAAATTACATGCATACATATATGATTTAGTCTCCTTTTCCTCTCATACATTATGTGCTTATTATGAGACACATGCATTTGCCAAAGGAAAATAATATACAAGTATATCTATCTATCTATATATATATATATATATAAACATGCCTTTAAAAATAAGCTTTGCCTACTGCTATTTGTGTTGCTTTGCATTAGAATTAGTTAATTCTTTATAGTGTTTCAGATGTTTTATGGAATAAAGTCTTTAAATGATTCCTCTCTGACACTGTGGCAGTTTTTGCTTTCAGCTATGCATATATTATATATGACATGCATATTTAATGTAAATACCTCACACAGATGAAAAAGTATGATTGTACAATTTACCACTTACCTTTGGGGGTGTGGGTTAAGAGGCATTTTATCTTAAAAATAAATTACTTAGATTAAAGATAAACACATCTCACTGCCAAACTAAATATAATTGTAAAGAAAGAAACTCTTACAAAATGTAGGCATACAATGGGATTGATGGATAAAATAATAAAATAATAGCCTTGTTTATCTACAGAACCCAAAGATATATTTCAGTATTCCCTTTGTCAAATAGGAAAAAAATGAGTAGCAGGGGAGAGATTTTATTTACCAGTCTTCAAAGATAGAAAGGAAAATTCTGTGCAAGAATACATAAATTGTAAATGACATTTAACAGATATCACACGTGAAAGTGCCTTCAATGCACTATTTCCAATTTGCTTAGAGAACTTGAAAGTAAAACATCAAAATAAGTGCCTGTAACTTGCCCCAGAATGGCCAAGCTTTAAAGAGAAACCGTATTTTCTGATTTAACTTATTACTATTGATTCACAAGGGACAAGTTGCATTCAAATGTGTATTTTCAAAATAACACATCATACTCTAAAAACATCAAAATATACCTAAAAGTGTTTAAACAAAGAACGAAAAATGGATATATAAATTCACATGCAAAAATATCTCTTCTACCTCACATCAGCAGCATGAAATATGAATAACTTGCTTATTTTAATATACACTTGTTAAAAAATCCAATTAAAATCAATCGTGAGAAAAAAAAGAATCTACCAGATATGTGTTTTTACACTCTATCATGGTTATTGTCTGTCTCCTTCCAAGCTTAACCTTTTCATTTAAAGAGCAGGGCCAACTAGTATATCACATGAGGGTAATTACTGGCGTATAGCATTCAATCTTGCTTTTCATACCCTGCCTCAGTGCAGCTAGCACTAAAATATAGTTATATGCCAGGAAAACTACCAGCTGGTGGGACTCTGTGGTACAGCTCACAGGAGAGTTTTTAATAGAGTCCTTATTTTCAAGTTTCACTAACATTGCTAAGCAGGTGGCTCAAGGAACTTCAAGTTCTTACTCATCCTTGCGCATCTTTTCACAAGCCTGGTACATACACCAGATTCAAGTTTAGCCTTCATAGTATAAAGCAAAGTAAAATTTGGGACATTCTTTGAACAATTCACTGCATGAAGCTGCAAACCTAGATATTAACTAGCTCGGCAATATTATGTTTTTTTTATTTCTAAATGAGCTAATTTTACGTACTTATATCTGAGCTGGTTGGATATATATATTTGCAGAAGAGTGTTTATATTATTTTATGAAAGATATGGGCTCAATTAAAATGTTTCAGCAACTTAAATAGTCTGAATAAAGTTTTTTAAAATAAAAACTAATCTAGAGGTGTATTTAACCAAAAAAATTAAATATAAAGATGGAAAAAATGTACCAGACAATATGAACCAAAAATTCTAGGTGGTTATCTTAGTATTCAACTAAATGAAACATAAGGTAAAACAATATAAGAAAAGAAAACAGAGATGCTATGTCTAAAAAAAAAGGAACAGCAAAAAGAATATATAGCATTCAGTGTTATAAATTTCCTCCAGAGTACTACTTTAGTATCATCCTACTAATTTTTATGTGTTTTTGTTTTCATTCAGCTCAAAATTCTTCCTAATTTTCCTTTTGATTTCTTCTATGGCAATGGTTATTTAGAAGTATGTTCTTTAGTTTGCAAATATTTGGTTGTTTTCCAGATATGCTCTTCTGTTATCGATTTTCAAATTAATTTCACTGGCTTTAAAGAATATATATTCTATGAAGTATATCCTCGCATATTGATTGAGACTTGATTTATGGCTCAAAATATAATCTATCTTTTTAAATATTTCATGTACTTTATTTTACTTTAAAATAAATGTTGGCTAGGCACGGTGGCTCAAACCTGTAATCCCAGCACTTTGGTAGGCCTAGGCAGGTGGATTGCGTATGCCCAGGAGTTTGAATATAGCCTGGACAACAAAACCTCATCTCTACAAAAAAATAAAAAATTAAAATAAAAAGAGGTGAGTGTGGTGGCACAAGCCTGTAATCCCAGTTACTCAGGATGCTGAGGTAGAAGCATTGGATAAGCCCAGGAGATCATGAGCTGTGTTCATCATAATCATGCCACTATACTTTAGCCTGCTGACAGAGTGAGAACCCCAACTCAAAAAATTAATGTGTATTTTATAGACACTGGAACAGGGTCTATAATTATAAATTACATCAAGTTGGTTGGTAGCATTGTTAAAATTTTCAACACATTTTCCTATTTTTCTGCCTACTTCTTCTATCAGTTTGGAAGAGAGATGTTGAAATCTTCAAATATAATTGTAATTTATTTCTCCAAGCAATTCTCTCAGCTTTTGTTTAATATGCTTTAAGATTTTGTTACCTGGTGAATACACATACAAGATCATTATGTTCTCTTGATAAATTAATATTTTTATTATTATTAAATGAACTTTGTTGTCTGTAGTAAAGTTGGTTCTGAAATCTAATTTGTCTGATATTAATATAGTCAGTCTGGCTTCATTTGATAAGTATTTGCACAATATATCTTTTTCATCCTTTTACTTTTAGTTTATTTGTGTACTTGCATGTAAAGTTCATTTCTTGTAGGCAGCAGATAGTTCTTGCAACTTTGTGCATTTTGACAATCTCAGCCTTTTTTAATAAAAAAATTACCGTATATATTTATCATGTACATCATGTTGCTTTGAAATATATGTATATATACACATTATGGGATGGTTTAATTTATCTAACATATGCATTACCTCATATAGTTAACCTCTTTGTGTTAAGAACACTTGAAATCTGTTCTCTTAGCTATTTAAGAATACAGCCCATTGTTATCAACTATAGTCATCATGTTGTACAATAGATCTCTTGAATTTATTCCTCCTAACTAAAATCTCATATTATTTGACCAATATGTCTCTAACCAACCACTTCAGCACCTGGTAAACCTCATTATTCTCTGTACTTCTACGAGAACAAATTTTTAAATCCCACATATAAGTAAATCTTAGTCTTTTAATTGGTATTTTAATCCATTTACATTTAATGTCATTTATTAATATGGTCAGGTTTAAATCAAACATCTTGATGTTTGTTTTCCACCTGTTATATTCTTCTCTTTTTTTTTTCTTTTTTTGTTGTCTTTTCAAGACTGGATGTAATCCCTTAAAAAGGAGCATTATGAAATAAAAAGATGTGGTAAAATTTGTATTAAGTATATAAATGGAGAATGTCAGTAGAAAACTAAAAATGAGTGTGAGGTTCAGGGGCATGGTCTAGAACAGAAATAATAAACAGTAATATGCGTGGTCATGATATTTAAAGTCTTGAGACTGGGTGCAATTGCTTGGAAAAGGGAGTATGTAGGATAAAGATAAAACGTTCAAGCTCTATGGTACTCCAAAATTTAGAAGGAAGCAGTTAAGACAAAACTTGACAGGAGGAAAAGAAAGATGCAGTGGAACCAGTCACACTGTGTGAGCTTTGTGTGAGTGAGTGAGTGTATGGATGAATTTGCATGTGTGTGTGTAACTGTGTGTGTGAGTGGCTGACTGAGTAGGGACTAGGGAGCAAGTGGCCAGGGCTTTCCTGGTGAAGGAACTGGTGTCACAGCTGCTCTGCTTGGACCATAGTGCTTCCTGGGGCACAGAAGTTGAGCACCGTTATCTAAAATCAACAAAACCCTTTCTGGGAAGAAACTGCTGGGAGCAGCTCTGCCCCACAACCACAGCAACAGGTGGGACGCTGGCAGTGAGAGCCACAGAGGGGATCTCTGAAGGGATCCAGAGGCAGAGTCCTGAAGAAGTACGGGGGAGCAGCCATCACCCAGCACCTGGAGTCGCTTCCACTGCCTTCGTCAAAAGGTTAGGCTGTAAGGCCCCACTACCAGAACCCAAGATCCAGAAATTGTTGTACTTGCTGGGATGGCGCTGTCTTTCCCAACCCTGTGTGCAGCAGGAACAGTAGTCTGTAGAGGAACTAAGCAGCCAGTCTAAAGCCTGGCCAAAGAAGTGCTCCAGGGTGACCTCTGTGGAACAGCAGATCTGCATCTTAAGATCGGGGGTGATCTCTGCATAGCTCTGAGGCTGCTCTCCATGAGCCCAGAGAGGATTGCCCCTAGTGTACAGGCTCTGGTCGGTAATGATAAATGCTGAACCCCAGAAGATCCACACCCCCATCCTAAACCAGCTGCTGGGTGATAGATGCATAGAGCAGATCTGATAGAGAAGGAGGTCTGTTAGTGCCTAGCGGACTCCCCACCAATCCCAACTGCTAGCAATGAGCAAAAGAGATCAGGAGGGCAAGACAGGAGGCCAGAGGCCCCGTTTCCCCTAGCGTGAAGTTGATATGGTGGGAGCTATGACCATGCTGGAAGAGAGTCCAGGAGATACTAAGTCAAGTCACCCCTTCTACCACTCCGTGGGCATGCTAGCTATCAATTACAAGCAACAGGGCTTAAAGATTCTAACATCTCAGTTTCAACAGCAAAGAGTGAGCCTTGCAGTAAGAGATCTGCAGTTGCAGAACTCGCCACAAGAAGGAGCCCTCCACTCCCACTCAAAAGGTATCCTAAAACAGAAACCTCTACCAGTGAGTTTTTTGTGGGTTTTTTTTAACTCTCTCTTTTTGTTTGTTTGTCTGTCTTGCTTTTTACTTTGTTTATGAGTTGGTTGATTCTCTCTTTTCTATCCTCCTTTTTTCTCTTTGTTATTTTTGTTTTGTTTTGTTTTTTCTTTTTCTTCTTTTCTGTCTCTTTTCTCTCCTTCTTTCCCCCCTTTTCTCTCTATCTTGGATTCAGGGGTTACACAAGTGTACCCATTTCAAGCTCAAATTGTGTGGAAATGGAGAGCAAGTTCCAGGTGGCCTATTCACCAGATAACAAGTCTTGTGAACCATCAGTACATTCTAAATCCTTGTGTCCCCTCCCCCACCCAAGTAAGTACTCAAAACTGTAAAGAGATAGCACAGCACCACACCCCCAGACCTATCTAATAATTGAACAAACCTGGAGGCCCAGCTTAGGGAAGGATCGAAGGTCAATCAAATATCAGAAGAGATTGCTTCTCCATTTCCAACTGAACAATGGAATTAAATAGAGAGATAAGAGAACTGCTACAAATGAAGAAACCCCAATGAAAAAAATCACCGGTAACCCCAGAGTCCCAACAAAGAGCCAGTGCCTAAAAGAAAAGCTACTGGAACACAAACAATACCTATCTCTGAGAACAACTGTACCCAGAAGGTTCTTACAGAGACCAGGGAATCAATGGATAGAGTGAATAAAGGCCAAGAAATGCAAGGGCTAAAACTAAGTGAAATTTCAACAGCGTTGAACAGACTCAAGAAAGCATATTTAGAAATAACAGAAATAAAGAACTCCATCCAAAAAATAAATTACAACTGACAAGCATAGAAAACAGAAATGACCAAGCAGAAGAAAGTATTTCAGAGTTGGAAGACCAAAGCATGGAATTAATCCAATCAATAAAATATATAGGAAAAAAACTTAAGAGGAAAGAAGAAACTCTCCAAGAGATGTGAAATTTTAACAAGAAGCCAAACCTACATCTGACTGGTATACGTGAAGTAGAAAGAGAAATGGAAAACACGTTGGAACAAATATTCCATGAGATCATTCAAAAAAGCTTTCCTCATCTGGCCAGAGACATGACTATACAAGCACAACAGATTCAGACAACCTTGCAAGATATCTTATGAAAAGACCAACCCCTAGACACATAGTAATTTGCCTACACAAAGTAGGTGTAAAAGAAAAAATCCTAAAGGCAGCAAGGGAAACAGGTCAGATTACCTACCAGGAGAAACCAGTCAGAATCACTCCAGACTTATCAGCAGAAACACTATAGGCCAGGAGGGTTTGGATCCCAATCTTTAATGTTCTCAAAGATAAACAATTTCAACCAAGAATTTCCCACCAAACCAAGCTAAGCTTCATAGTGAAGGAGAACTAAAATCCTTCCCAGACAGCTAATCCCTAAGAGAACACGCTGCCTCCAGACCAACTCTACAGGAGATACTTAACAAGGTGCTGTGTATAGAAGAGAAAGAAACAAAAGAAAGATTATGCACTTCACAAGATCATAAACAAGCACAGAGTCAACAGAACACACTGTACACTGCAAAAATAAAAACACATATATTAATGCAAAAGTTAGAAGAAAACAAAACAGCCTTATAAAAGCCTTATGACAGGAACAAATTCTCACATTTCAAAAATCAGTCAGAATGTAATTGGACTAAATGCACAATTGAAAAGACATAGAATGACAAACTATATTAAAGAGCATGACTCAACAGTATGCTGCCTCCAGGAAACACATCCCATGACAAAGGACACCCACAGACTTAAAGTTAGAGGATGGAAAATGAACTCAGGTGAATAAGAAACAAAACAAAAGGCAGGAGTCGTGATTTTAATATCAGACAAGACAGCCTTCAAGCTATCAAAAATTTTAAAAGACACAGAAGGATACTATATAATAATAAGAGAGTCATTACCTCAACAAGAAATTTCTATCCTAAACATATATGCACCCAACACAGGGGTACCAGGATTTATAAAGCAACTACTAAGTAAACTAAAAAAGGATACTCTCTAACAACCCAAGATAAAACATTGAGACTAAAAATGAACAAGGAGATCTGGACCGCAACTTGACACTTGACCAAATAGACTTAATAGATACCTACAGAACTCTCCAGCCAACCTCCTACCTACATGGAATAGACATTCTACTCATCACCACATGAAACATACTCCAAGATTGACCACATCCTCAGCCATAAATCAAGAATAAATTTCACAAGATTGAAATACTACAATGCATCTTCCCAGACAACAGTGGAATAAAAATAAATATCGCCACCAGCAAGAGCCTCCCAAAACACACAAAGACATGGGCACTAAATAGCATGATGTTGAACAACTCCTGGGTCAACACAGAAATTAAAGGATTCCTAGTAACTAATGAAAATAAAATATCTTACCAAAATCTCTGGAATGCCATGAAAACAGTAGTAAGAGGGGAATTTATAGTTCTACACAGACACATAAAAAGAAAACAGAAAGATCACATGTCAACAACCTAACAAATCACCTAAGGGAACTGGAAAGATAAGACCACCAAAACCCTAACTTCAGCAGAAGAATCCAAATCACCAAAATAAAAGCCCAAATATGGAACATAGAAGACAAAAATACAATAGAAAAAAATCAATGAAACAAAAAGCTGGTTCTTTGAAAGGATAAACAAGACTGACAGACCCGTAGCCAGACTGACCAAGAAAAAGAGACAAAAAGTCCAAGTAAACACAATTAGAAATACAAAATGGATCCAAGACCTAAATGTAAAACCTCACTATAAGAACCTTAGAAAATGTATAGCCAGGCTCGGTAGTTCAGCCTGTAATCCCGCGCCTTGGGAGGCTGAGGGGAGTGGATTGCCTGAGCCCTCGGGTTCAAGACCCGCCTGGGCAGCGTGACCTCATCTCTACAATAAATCAAAAAATCAGCTGGGCATGGTAGTGCACGCCTGTAATTCTGGCTACTCAGAAGGCTAAGACAGAAGGATCACCGGAGCCCAGCAGGCGAGGCTGCAGTGGCCGGGAGTGGCCACTGCACTCCAGTCTGGGCGACCAAGTGAGACTCCAACTCAAAAAAAAAAAAAAGAAAAAAGAAAATGTAGGCAATACCCCTTATGAAAATTGGAACTGGCAACCAATTCCTGATCAAAACCCCAAGCACCCATGCCATAAGAGATAAGGTAAACAAGTGGGACCTCATCAAACTGACCAGTTTCTGCAAAACCAAAGAAACCATCAAGAGAGCAGAGAGACAACCCACAAGCTGGGAAAAAAATATTTGCTAACACTATGTCTGACATCTAGGATCTACAAAAAACTCAAATGTGCCAAAAAGAAAAAAACAAACAATTCCATTACAAAGTGAACAAAAGACATGAATAGACAGTTCTCAAAAGAAGACATACAAGCAGCCAACAGATACCTGAAAAAAATGCTCAGTCTCACTAGTCATCAAAGAAATGCAAATTAAAACTACAATGAGATACTACCTAACTCCAGGCAGGATGACTATCATCAATAACTCAAAAAACAGCAGAGGCTGGAGAGGATGCAGTGAAAAGGGAACACTTCTACACTGTTGGTGGGAGTGTAAACTCATACAACCTTTTTGGAAAATAGTGTGGCGATTCCTAAAAGACCTAAAAATCAACCTTCCATGTGACCCCTCAATCCCCATACTGGGAATATACCCAGAAGAACTCAAATCACTCTACAAAAAATATACCTACACATGTATGTTTATCACAGCATTGCTCACAGTAGCAAGAACATGGAACTATCCATGTTGCCCATTAAAAGAGGACTGGATAAAAAAATGTAGTACATATACATGATGGGAATATTACACAGCCATAAAGAAGAACAAAATCATTAACTTCACAGAAACCTGGATGAATTTAGAGTCTATAATACTGAGTAATTCTTCACAAAAACAAATAACTGAGTATCACATGTTCTCACTCATAAGCAGACCTTGAACAATTATCGTAATACTGTAAGAAAAGGATTGGCAGTAGCAGTAAACTGCCGGGAAGTGGGGGGAAGCAAGATTGGCAGTAGTGGGAATCTGCCTGGGGAAGGGGGGCACACCTCATCAACAAGGGTACCTGCATAATTAACATTTGTATACCTAATCCAGAATTGTACCCCACATCTTTAAATTTTTTTAAAAAATGCAAAAGATCAAATCACAACCAACCCCGAAGAAATACAAAAGATTATCAGAGATTACTATGCTCACCTGTATGGAAACAAACTTGATAACCTAAATGAGGTGGAGGACTTTCTGGCATTACACAACCTTCCAAGCTTGAAACAAGATCAATAACAACCTGGGAAATTGACTCCATTATAAGAAAACTACCTACAAAAAAAGTCCTGGACCAGATGACTTTCCAGCAGAAGTCTATAAAATATACAGGGAGAAGCTGATACCAATCTTATTGAAAGTATTCTAGGCAATCAAGAAAGACAGAATTTTCACCAAATCAAACCAAGTAAAGATCCAACAAAGAAAGAGAACAACAGGTCAAAATCTCTGATGAACATAGATACAAAATTTTCAATAGGATTCGAGAATATCAGATCCAACAACGCATCTCAGAAACCATTCACCATGATCAAGTATGCTTCATTGCCAAGATGTAGGGCTGGTTCAATAGCCACAAGACCATGAATGTAATTAAATACATCAACAATTGTAAAAACAAGAATCACATGATTATATCCTTAGATACAGATAAAGCTTTCAACAAAATTCAGCATCCTTTCTTTTTTTTTTTTTTTTTTTTTTTTTTGAGTTGTTGAACACCTAGGCATAGAGGGAACATTCCTCAAAATAGTAAGAGCCATCTACAATAAACCTACATATTGCTAAATCGGCAGAAATTGGAACCATTTCCCCTGAAAATCAGAACAAGTCGAGGCTGCCCACTTCTACCTCTCCTGTTCATCACAGTGTTGGAAGTCCTAGCCAGAGCAATCAGACAAGAAAATGAAATAAGGAGTACCCATTAGGAAAAGAGGAAGTTAAGTTATCCCGCTTTGCTGACAATATGATCCTATACATGAAAACTCAAAAGAATCTGTCAAAAACCTCCTTGCATTGATAAAGGGCTTTGGCAAAGTCTTAGGGTACAAAATCAACATGCAAAAGAGAGTTGCATTTTTATATACCAACAGTAAATAGGCAGAGAACCAAAGAGCACAGTCCCATTTATAATAACCACACACCAAAAAGTGAAATACCTTAGCATCTTCCTAAGCAGAGAAGTGAAAGACCTTTACAATGAAAACTACAAAACATTGCTCAAAGAAATCAAAGAAGACACAAAGGAAAAAATATTCCATGCTCGTGGGTTGGAAGAATCAACCCAATTGTTAAGATATCCATCCTACCCAAGGCAATCTACAGATTCAATGCAACACCCAATACATTGTCAACATCATTCTTCTCAGACCTGAAAATGACAATACAGAAATTAACATGAAAACATAAATGACCATGAATAGCCAAAATAATCCTTAGCAAAAGAAACAAAGCAGAAGGTATCACACTTTCAGACTTTAAGCTTTATTATAAGGCTACAATAATCAAAACAGCCTGGTATTGGTACAAAAACTGGCCTATAGACCAATGAAATGGGATCGAGATTACAGAAGCAAAACTTCAATTTCTCAACCAAATCATCTTTGAAAAAGCCTCCACCAACAACCACTGGGGAGAAGAGAATCTATTCAGTAAATTGTGCTGAGAAAACTGGCTGGCTACATGCAGAAAAAATGAAACAGGACTCCTACCTATCACCATACACCAAAATCAACTCTAAATGGATCAAAGACCTAAACGTAAAACCTCAAAATACAAGAATCTTAGAAAACACAGGATACACCATTATAAAAATTGGAATAAGCAACCAATTATTGATCAAAACACCCAATGCCCAAGTCATAAAAGATAAGATAGACAAGTGGGACCTCATCAAACTGAAAAGGTTCTGCAAAACAAAAGAAACCAATAGGAGAGTGGGGAGACAGTCTAAAAATGAAAAAAAAAAATTTGCCAACTGTATATCTGACAAAGACCTAACATCCAAGATCTACAAGGATCTCAAACGTGCTGAAAGGAAAAAAACAAACCGCCCTATTTAAAAAGTGAGCAAAAGATATGAATAGATACTTCTCAAAAGAAGACATATGAGCAGCCAACAGATACATGAAAAAATGCTCAGTCTCACTAATCATCAAAGAAATGCAAATCAAAATCACACTGAGATACCACCTAACTCCTGTCAGGACGGTCTTCTTAATAACTCAAAAAACAACAGGTGCTGGAGAGTATGCAGAGAAAAGGAAACATTTCTACACTGTTGATGGGAGTGTAAACTAGTACAACCTCTGTGGAAAACAGGGTAGTGATTTCTAGAAGATTTAAAAATCGACCTTCCAGGCAACCTGGAAATCCTCCTTCTGGGAATATACCTGGAAAAACTCAAATCATTCTAATAACAAGATACCTGCACACATATGTTTATTGCAGCACTATTCACAATAGCAAAAACATGGAACCAACTGTGCTGCCCAACAAAAAAAGACTGGATTTAAAAAAAATGTGGTACATATACACAGTGGAATATTATGCAGTCATAAAGAAGGTCAAAATTGTGAACTTTGCAGCAACTTGATGGGTTTAGAGTCTATCATACTCAAAGTTCTATCACAGAAACTAAGAAATGAGTACCTCATGTTCTCACTCATAAGTGGGCCCTGAACATTTATGATAATAATATAAGAAAGGGATTGCCAATAGCAGGTCACTGCCAGCGGAGAGAAAGAGGTGGGGCACATATCATTAAGAAATGTACCTGGGCTGGGCTCGGTGGCTCAGCCTGTAATCCCAGTACTTTGGGAGGCCAAGGCAAATGAATTGCCTGAGTCTGCGGGTTCAAGACCAGCCAGGGCAACTTGGCAAAACCTTGTCTCTACAAAACATAAAAAATTAGCCAGGCATGGTAGTATGCATCTGTAGTTCTAACTAGTCAGAAGGCTGAGGCGGAAGGATCGCCGGAGCCCAGCAGGTTGATGCTGGGGTGGCCATAAGTGTATCACTGCACTCCAGCCTGGGCAACAGAGTGAGATTCCAACTCAAAACCAAAACAAAACAAACAAAAAAAAATGTGTACCTGCTCCCAAACTAGGCAAAGTGAGGACCAATGGGAAGCCCAAACTTCACCTGTACAATGACAACTTATGTACCTAACTTTGAATTATACCCACATTTTAAAAATAAAAATATAAAAGAAGGAACTTGAAAAAGGTACTCATAAATCACAAGCAAGATATGAGGAAAACCATATTAGTGCATTGTCTTGGAAGCTAAGTATAGAGAATCTTAAAGTAAAATAGAGGGATTAATTACTTAAAATGCTGCTTTAGGTAAATTTGAATAAAAGCTGAAAAGTAATGAATAGACTTAGTAATGTTTAATAAAGTCCTTTACAACTTCAATAAGTACATATTTGGTACAATGGAGAGGGTAAAATCAGGTACGAATCGACTCAAAAGAGAATGGGAGGAGAGATAATGGAGACCATGAGAATAGATTATTTTGTTTAGACAGGTCTCTTATTTAAGATCAACTAAACAACAGCTCTTTTGGTAGATAATGGGAATAGTATAGTAGAGAGAAAAACATATCAGAAATTAGAGAATGTTACATTGCTCAACTCATTTTATGATGCCAGTATAACCCAAAGACCAAGCCTGAGCAAAAAATTATGAAAAAAGAAAATTATAGAATATTTTCATGAACTTGAGATTTAAAACTAAAAATTCCAGAAAACTTAGCAAATTTAATCCAACATTATAGAAAAATTTATAATTCATCATGATCAATTATCATTTACCCCTGGAATGCCAGTTCGGTTTAACATATAAAAATCAGTCAATATAACTTATATTCATTGACTGAAAGAGTAACTAACACAATTTTATGCAATTCAATATTTATTAATGACAAATTTCTCATCAAAATAAGAATAGTAGGAGATTTCTTCAAACTGATGAGTGTTCTATTAAAAAAAGTTATACTTAATGGTGAAAAACAGAATTTTTCCCGTAGATTGGGAGCAAGGTAAAAATGGTAACTGTCATCACTTCTATTTACTGTGTTTAAAAAATGCCCTATCCATTGCAGTGCAATCAGGAAAGGAAACAATAGGCATAAACATCTAAAATGAACAAGTATAACTGTCCATATTAATAGATAATATGATTTTCTATATAGAAAATGCCAGACTATGCCTAAAATAATTATTAGAACTAATGTATGACTCTATCAAGTTGGCATGGTACAAAATTAATTTTATTTTCTAATAATTGCAGAAAATGATTGGAAAATGAGTTGACCACTTATGTACCTAACCCTGGAAATCCCATTTACAGTAGCACCAACAATCATAAAATACTTAATAAAACATGTCTACAAAGTCTACACTGAATATTTAAAAAATGCCAAAGAAAAGTAAAAAAGATGTAAATAAATGGAAAGGTGCACCATGTTCATGAATTTAGACTCAATATGGTTATGATGGTGATTATCTATAGATTCAAAGCAATCTCAATAAAAAGTCCAACTTTCTTTTTTCCTAGGAATTGACAAGCTGATTCTAAAATGTACATGGAAATGCAAAGGACCAAAAATAACAAAATGAATTTTTATAAAAAACAAAGAATTATTACTTACCTTATTTGAAGTCAGATTATAAAGCTAAAATAAGCAAGACAATTTCAAAAAACATAAAACCAACCAAAAGAAAAACATAGAAATGAAACAGAGTTGTACAGTTACAGACCTCTATAATTTTGTCAATTGATTTCTTAAAAAGGTAACAAAGTAATTCAGTGGAAGAAAAGAAACTCTTTTCTACAAATTGTGCTGCTCACATCAAACATAAAATCAAAATGGGTCTAAAATGATAACCTATGAGGAGGAAAGCACAGAAGAAAATATACGTGAATTTGGCAACACCAAAGTTACCTTAAATAGAACATAGATTGAGTTAAAATAATAAATTAATAACCGGACTTTTGTTCTTTTAAGGATATCATTTTTAAAATGAAAAGGCGAACCACAGATTGAGAGAAAATATTCAAAAAACATATATCAGACAAAAGTCTAGTATCTAGAGAATATGAGAAAGTCTTAAAATCTAATAAGAAAACAAACATAAATATTAGTATAAAAGAATATATATGAATGCTCAATACATGCATGAAAGTATATTCAGCATTCCAAGATGGCAATGGAGGCTGTCAGAGTACATGCGTCTCCCCATAAATGAATGGGTAAAGAGAGCAATATTCTTCACCCTAGGGTGTCAGCAAAAGTTGTGTAAATGTCTGATTGAGTGGAGACGTTGGAAAGGAGAGGACTGAGATCTCCTATTTAGGCAGCTGCCCTGCATAGCTGCTCGGACCTCAGTTCATTCTATGGCCCAGAGGCAGGCATCATCTCTACAGCACCACCTGAAAAAGAAGAAAAAAAGGATTAAAATGGTGAAGATCACCTGCAGCAGGTGCCGCCTGCCACTGTAGCCTTCATCCCAGGCCAGACACCAGCAACGAGAACTGCGAGAAAATATGCCATAGTAACCTGACCGGAGAACCAGACAAGGAAACCCAGACACCCCATCTCCCAACTGAATGTGGTCCACCATGGCTACCCTGCTGGAGAACCCAGCCCTGGATCACAGCAAAATGGCGGTGAGTTTTAAAGTGACCCAGCACTCTTTTTTCCAGTGATTTGCCAGCCGTGTGACTCAGGTCGGCAACTTTCTGAGCAACATGCCCAGAGAGACCCGAACATAAGCAGATCAGCTGGGGACAGTTGGCAGCCTTCCCTTAACTCTACAGAGTAAACAAAGAGTTAGATTTGAAGCATTTGCGGTCTGCACTGCAACCTAAGAACCCAGTCTCTGCTCACAGCAGATGTGTAGGGGTGAGTTTTAAGGTTACCCTACACCCTTTCCTCAGTGATTTGTGAGACATGTGACTCTGGTGGGCAACGTTAGGATCAGCACACACAGAGGGAGCTAAACATAGATAGAGCAGCCGGGGACAACTTCCAACCTCTCCACAACCACAAGGGGTGAACAGGGGTACAGATTTAAAAGTCAGAAGCTCCTCTTCTGAAATTCCTCCCCTCTGCCACCAGCTAAGAGAAGCCATGCTTGGGTCACTCCTACAAGAAACCTGAAGTCTTGAAACTGCCAAAAGAGTGCTCAAGAATTACATAAGTTTTTGTTGTTGCTGTTGTTGCTATGTTGTTTTGGGTTTTGGTTGCTTTTGGTTTGTTTGTTTTTTTTGGGGGGTTGGTATCTGCATGACTCTATCTTTTTTAAAATATATATATACAGCCTGTTGGGAGTGGACATTTCATTCTGTTTTACCCCTTCTCCTTCTTTCTGTCCGATAAGGCTAGATATGAGTGTGAAAATTTCCTCATATTATCAGTTTTAGTTTATTTGGGGTATTTGTTTATATGTTGTTTGTGTTTTTTTTCTTTGTTTTTGCTTTTTTATTTTGTTTTGTTTTTGTTACCTTTTTTTTTCCTTTTCTCTTCCTCTTTCTTTTTCACTCTCTCTTTGTCTCCCTGTTTGCCAGTTTGTATCTTTTTCCTTCTCTCCTTCATTCTATCCATTGTCATCCCCTCCACATTCTCTCTTTACTAACTCCTTTCCCTTCCTCCATGTTATTTTGTACCCAGGGGAGATACATTATGCTCCCATTATATGGACATACTGTAAGGTAGTGGGAAGTAGACTCCTGGGGGCTTACACACCAATCACCAAACATTGTGATGGTCAGACAGCTTTTGAATCTTAGAGCCTAATATATGTCATTCAAATCTCAAATCTGCAAGGGAATAGCATAGCTCCCTGCTCCAACTGGACTACTCCAGAGGCTTTATTCAAAGGGAGAATAGGGGGTTGAGCAAAAAGGAGTGAAAACTACTCCCTTTCTCACTGAACATCAAAAGTAAAGAAAAAAGAAAAACCTACCACAAATGAAGAGAAACCAAAGAAGAAACACAGGCACCATACAAAGTCCAAAGAGGATAGTCCATGAATATACAAACTTTGGAACTCAAACAATGAAGAACACCCAGTTTGACTAGTCTCAGACTCCAAATACAAAGATCAAGGAATGGATGGAAAAGATGAACAAGAACCAAGAAAAGCAAGATGAAAACATGAAAGAACTAATGACTGTGGCTGAAATGCAGCTATACAGAATACAGGAAATGAAATAAATAATAAGCTGACAAGCATGGAAAGCAGAATTAACCAGGCAGAAGAAAGAATCTCAGAACTTGAAGACCAAAATCTGGAGCTAACCCAATCTGTTAAAAACATAGAAAGGGCAACCCCTTTGCATCACCACCCACTGTGGGAGCTTTTCTGTCCTCTCAATAAGTCCTGTTTTCTCAAAAACAAACAAACAAAAAACATAGAAAGGAAATTTAAAATATGGAACAAAGCCTTCAGGAGATGTGTGACTATATTAAGAGACTGAACCTAAGACTGATAGGTATCCCTGAAGCACATAAGAAAAATGAGAGTAGCCCACAGCAAACATTCCAAGAGGTCATCCAAGAAAACTTCACATGTCTCATCAAAAGTGCAACAATCCTAACGCAGAGATACAGAGAACCCCTGCAAGGTATCAAATAAAAAGACCAACTCCTAGACACAGAGTAATTCCTTTATACAAACTAGGTATAAAAGAAAAAATCCTATCCTAAAGGCAGCAAGACAGAAAGGTCAGACTACCTACCAAGGAAGACCAATTAGAATAGCAGCAGACTTATCTACAAAAATACTGCAGGCTAGAAGAGAATGGATCTCAATCTTCAAAACACTCAAAAATAAACAATTTCAACCAAGAATTTTCTACCCAGCTAAGCTAAGCTTCATCAGTGATGGAGAATAAAAATCATTCCTAGACATTCAATCCCTAAGTGTGCATGCTGCCTCCAGACCAGCTCTACAAGAGATGTTTAAGAAGGTATTAAGCACAGAAGAAAAAAAAAGGACAACCATGTTCCTCCCAAGAATGCAAGAAAACAAAGAACCAACAAAGCATGCATCATGACTGCAAGATTGATAATACATAAATAAACCCCAAAATCAAAAGAAAACCAATAAACAAATAAGTAAACAAACAACAACAAAGTCTTAAGAACCTCATGACAGCAGTAAACTTTCACATCTCAATAATTAGCCTGAATATGACTGGACTAAATGTACCACTGAAAAGGCACAGAATGGAAAACTGGATAAAGAAACATGATGCAATAATATACTGTCTTCAGGAGATGCATCTCACCAGAAGGTACACTCACAAACTCAAAGTTAGAGGATGGAAAACAAATTTTTAGGCAAACAGAATGTAAAAGAAATCAGGAGTTACAATCTTAATATCAGACAAAATAGCCTTTAAGCTATCAAAAATTTAAAGATACAGAAGAGCACTGCATAATGATAAAAGGTTCAGTTAATCAACAAAAATATCTATCCTAAACCTATATGCACCAAACACGGGGCACTGGATTTTATAAAGCAACTACTAAGTAAGCATAAAAAAGATATTGACTGGGCTCGGTGGCTCAGCCTGTAATCCCGTGCCTTGGGAGGCTGAGGTGAGTGGATTTCCTGAGCCCGTGGGTTCGAGACCTGCCTGGGCAACTTGGTGAGACCTCATCTCTACAATACATCAAAAAATTAGCTGAGCATGGCAGCGCCCACCTGTCGTTCCAGCTACTTGGAAGACTGAGGCGGAAGGATCACCTGAGCCCAGGAGGTCAAGGCTGCAGCCACTGCACTCCAGTCTGGGCGACAGAGTGAGACTCCAACTCAAAAAAAAAAAAAGATATTGACTATAACACTATCATAGCTAGTGATTGTAATATCCCACTATCTACCCTAGATAGATCATTGAGGCAAAAAATCAACAAGGAGATCTGAAATCTCAACCTGATGCTTGACCAAATGAACTGATAGATACCTACAGAACACTCCACCCGAGAACCATGGATTATGCATTCTACTCATCACCTCTTGTAATGTATTCCAGAATCAGCGACATCTTCAGCCATAAATCAAGTATAAACAAATTTCATAAGATCGAAATATTGTTATGCACCTTCTTAGACCACAATGTAATAAAAGTAAACATCAACACCAACAAGGTTCCCCCAAACCCCACAAAAACAAGGATACTAAACAACATGATGCTGAACAACTTCTGGATCAGCATGGAAATCAAAGAAGAAATTAAAATATTCCTGGAAACAAATGAAAATGAAAAAACATCTTACCAAAACCTCTGGGATGCAATGAAATCAGTACAAAGAGAGGAGTTTATATCTCTACGAACACATATGAAGAAAATGGTAAGTTCACAAGTTACAGTCTAACAAGTCACCTAGGGGAGCTGGAAAAACAAGACCACCAAAGCCCTAACTTCAGCAGAAGAATCCAGATTACCAAAATAAAAGCCCAAATACAGGACATAGAAGATAAAAATATCATAGAAAAAAATCAACAAAGCAAATATCTGGTTCTTTGAAAGGAGTAACAAGATTGATGGACCCTTAGCAAGACTGACCAAGAAAAAGCCCAGTAAACACAATCAAAAATGCAAAAGACACAGAAGAAATAAAAAAAATTATCAGAGATTTCTATGTATACTTTTACAGAAGCAAACTCAAAAACCTCAGTGAAAAGGAGGACTTTCTGACAGCGCACAGCCTCCCAAGGTGGAAACAGGAAGAAATTGATACCCTAAATAGACCAATAATAATCCAGGAAATTGACTTTGTCTTAAGAAAACTACCCACAAAAAAAAGCCCTGTACCAGATTGTTTTCCAGCAGAATTCTATAAAACATAAAAGGAGGAGCTGATACCAATCCTATTGAAAGTATTCCAGGCAATCAAGAAAGACAGAACTCTCCCCAAATCATTTTATATAACTAACATCACATTGATACACAAACCAAGTAAAGATCTAACCAAGAAAGAAAACTACAGGACAATATCCTTGATGAACATAGACGCAAAAATTCTCAACAAGATTCTAGCAAACTGGTTCCTACAACACATCTCAAAAATCATTCACCATGACCAAGTAAGCTTCATCCCCAGGTTGCAGGACTGGTTAAATATCTGCAAGACCATGAATGTAATTAAATAATCAACAGATGTAAAAACAATAATCATATGATTATATTATGTAGAAAACCTTTTGATAAAAACCAACATCACTTCTTAATAAAAACCCTTGAACACCTAGGCATAGAAGGAACATCCCCCAAATAGTAAGACCAGCCAAAATACTGCTACACAGACAGAAATTGAACCATTTCCCCTGAAAACTGTAACAAGTCAAGGATGCCTACATTCGCCTCTCCTGTTTAACATTGTGTTGGAAGTCCTAGCCACAACAGTTAGGCAAGAGAAAGAAATCAAGGGTATCCAAATAAGAAAATAGGAAGTTAAGTTATCCCTCTTTGTGGATGACATGATCCTATACCTTGAAAACCCAAGAGAATCTGTCAAAAATCTCCTTGCACTGATAAAGGACTTTGGCAAAGTCTCAGGGTACAAAATAAATATGCAAAAGGCATTCACATTCCTATACACCAACAATAAGCAGACAGAAACTCAAATAAAAAGCACAATCCTATTCACAATAGCCACAAAAAATAAAATGAAATACCTTGACATCTTCCTAACCAAAGAAGTGAAAGACCTTAACAATGAAAACTATAAAACATTGCTCAGAAAAATCAAAGATGACACAAACAAATGGAAAAATATTCCATGATCATGGATCAGAATAACTGACATTGTTAAGATGTCCATTCTACCAATGGCAATTTACAGATTTAACACAATACCTATTAAATTACCAACATCATTCTTCTCAGACCTGGAAATGTCAATACAGAAATTCATATGGAAACATAAAGGACCATGAATACCCAAAACAAGCCTTAGCAAAAGAAACAAAGGAGGAGATATCACACTTCCAGACTTCAAATTCTACTATAAAGCTACAATAATCAAAACAGTCTGCTACAAGTACAAGCACAGGAATATAGACCAATGAAACAGGATAGAGATTCCGGAAGCAAAACCTCAATTCCTCAATCAACTCATCTTCAACAAAGCCTCCATGAACAACCAATGGGGAGAGGAGAACTTATTCAGAAAATGGTCCTGGGAAAACTGGCTGACCACATACAGAAGATTGAAACAAGACCCCGATTATCACCATATACAAAAAATTAACTCTAAATGGATCAAAGACCTAAATTTAAAACTGCAAACTGTAAGAATCCCATAAGAAAATGTAGGAAACACCCTTACTGAAATTGGAATAGACAACCAAGTAGTGATCAACTCTCCAAAAGCAAATGTCATAAAAGATAAAATAGACAAGTGGAACCTAATCAAACTGATAATCTTCTGCAAAGCAAAAGAAACCATCAAGAGAGTGGGGAGACAACCCATGGAATGGGAAAGATATTTGTCAACTGTATATCTGATAAAGGCCTAACATCCAGGATCTACAAGGAACTCAAATGTGCTGAAAGGAAACAAAAAACCCTATTTAAAAATGGGCAAAAGAGATGAATAGATACTTCTCAGAAGAAGATATATGAGCAGCCAACAGATACATGAAAAAATGCTCAGCCTCACTAATCATCAAAGAAATGCAAATCAAAACCACACTAAGATACCATCAAAAAGGGTGCCTACACTTTATCTGGATGATGAGCATGTATGTACCTAATCCTCATTTGTACCCCACATTTTTAAAATAAAATAATTTTTTAAAAAGAAAATATATTCTATAATATATTGAACTGAAATTTAAATCAAATGGAAATTAAAACTACAGAGAAATACCATTATATAACCACAATAATTTATCAATGTAAAAATCTCACCATATCAAGTTTTGGTGAGTATGTGGAACAACTAGAATACTCACACTGTATTGATATAAATGAAAAACAGTATAGTCACTTTGGCAAATAGCTTGACAGTTTCTTAACAAAGTTGAACATTTACCTACCATACAACTCAGTTATATAGCTTCTTGGTATTGAATCACAAGGAATTGAAAACCTATATCTGTACAAACACTTCACATTAATATTCACTGAAAGTTTATTTGCAATACCCCCATATTAGAAGTAACCCATATGTTTATCAATAGATGAATGGACACACAATTTAAGATACAGTTGTTAAATGGAACACTTCCTAGTCAATAGCATAAAATAACTGCAAAATGTTATGTGCGAAAATATAAATGAATCACAAAATTAATTATTTGAAGAAGTAAAGCTAAAAATATAATATAATTACTAACATCATGTTCTAGGAAATGAGACTCATCTGTAACAGCTTACAGATTACATGTTGCTTTGGGTTATTTTTAGAAATATACCTCAGTGGGAGCAATGGATGAGAAAAGGGCATGAGGGGACTTTGGGGAAGGTGGAAATGTTTATTATCTCGATAGTGATAATGATCTCATGGTTGCATCAATATATCAAAACTGATAAAATTAAGTACTTCATATATTTTTAGTTTGCTTCAAAGTTAAAAATATAGCTGCTGATTTAAACTCCTATTAAACTGTCACATATAACTGAAAGCTATTATCGCCCAGAAGAAAATGGAAGGGTACAATCAGTGGGGGTTTTCTAGTTTACAAATACCTTTTACAAAAATATCTCAGCATATAAAGGAAAACTTAGATTTTTATTAAGTAAGGCAAATTACAAGCAGAAGATGTCCCAAAAGCAATGAGAACCACCACTACCAAGTAATCTCCTTTGGATAGTTCTACTATTCCGATATTACCAAAAACTCCTAGAATCTGTAATGTCTAGAAGAAGAAAGAAGCAGAAATTATGAGACTTGGAAATAAGAGGAAAAAAGGGGAAATGTTAAAAATGTGTTCTTCGGCATGAAGTAAAATAAGTAAAGATAGAAACTTGGACCTACAAAAAGAAACTGTATAAGCTAAAAATAGTGACAAAGTATTTTGAAATTTATAACATATATAGAAATTAAAAGTATGGTATCAACTGTGAAAAGAATGAAAGTGAAATAAGTAAACTATACATTTGTAAGGATCTAATATTTATACTTAAAGTAGTATAATATTATTTTAAAATGTTGCCACAAGATAAAGATGTGCATTGAAATCCTTAGAGCAATTATTAAATAAAGCAAATACATAAAGCTTTAAAAATGAAAAAGCAAAACAAAAGAAAAATAAAATTAAGTTAAATACCAAAAAAATATATTGATTAATGAAAATAAAGGCAGGAAAAAATATAACAGAGGAAGAAAACAAAATGGGGAAAACAAAAATCAATTAGCAAAATGGTAAAAATAAAACAGAACCATATTGATAATTACATTGTTAATGCAAGTATATACTCCAATTAAAAAACAGATATCATCAGAGTGAATAATAAAGCAAGATACAACTCTATGTTTTCTTCAAAAAATACCTTAAATGCAAGTTAAAAGTATAAGCAAAGGATATATAAAAAATATGACATACAAATAATAATTATAAAAAGACTGGGTCGGGCACGGTGGCTCAAGCCTGTAATCCCAGCACTTTGGGAGTCCAAGGTGAGAGGATTGCCTGAGCTCAGAGGCTCGGGTTCAGACTGATCAACTTGGCAAGACCTCGTCTCTACAATAAAATAAAAAAATAAGCCAGAAGTGGTAGCACATGCCTGTAGTTCCAGCTACTTGGTAGGATCACCTGAGCCCACCAGGTCGAGGCTGTGGTGACCATGAGCGTGCCACTGCGCTCCAGCCTGGGGAACAGAGTGAGACCCCAACTCAAAAAATAAATAATTGCTGAAGTATGTATTCATTAATATCAGACAAAATAGAGTTCATGATCAGAGATATTAGCAAAACTGAAGAGAGATTTTTTACAATGGCAAAAATATACTTTTATCAGGAATACATAGTACTCCTAAATATGTATGCATCTACTAGCCTAGCTTGAAATATAAAAATAAAAATTATTTTAACTAAAATGAGAAATGTTTACTTCTCACCTTAGTTATAACAATCTAAAATTATATGTGAAAACTTTAACAACATTCTCTCAGCAACTGGTAGAAAACATAAGCAAGAAACAGTAAGAAATATTTTTAAAAATTAAAATACTGAGTGGCCCCAGGAGCACAAACCAAGGCATGACCATGCCAGCCCCCACAGCATCACGCCATCCCCACACAGCCCTGTCCGTGCAGCCCACTTGCCTGAGGCGCAGCGGTGCAGCCAGGAGTGGGCGGCATTCGCCTGTGCCACTGAGCCCACCAGCAGGAAGGTCAAGTACTTGCGGGAGCTGAGCTGGAGCTGCAGGCGCCCGGAGGCGGCACCTCAAGAAGCCGGAGCATCAGAGGCAGGCCGATCTGCGAGGATGTCACCAGCTGGAGCCTGCCACCCGACCTGGCATGGACCCCGGCCGCCCCTACTCAGCTCCATCTTGGAGCTCGGCAGCCACTGCGACAGGAGCCAGAGAAGAGTGAATAAGTCTTCTGAAGATTCCATCCCAGCATTCTTGATTGCAACTGCTTGAAGGGACCAAGACTACATACTGCTGAATAGACAGACTGTAAAGCAGATGGAAAAGTGAACAAAGCCAGAAGACCCTCATAAGGAAGAACAGGACATTGCAGAAGAGAAATAAAAGCAACCCCACCTTCCCTCAAAAACAGAATTGAAGAAGCAAAGGGAAAGGGGGAGAAGGAGAAAAATCTACAGAAATGAAGAGAAACCAAAAGAAGAGTATGGGTCTCTCCCAGACGCCTGGGAGAGTAGACACTGAGAAAACTGACTTGGGAATGCAAACAATGAAAAGCCCCCAGAATGAAGGGTCTCAAACTGCAAATGTAGATATCAAGACAATAATGGAGAGATTAAAAAGAATTGAGGAGACACAAGAAGAAACTAGGAAGGAGCTGATATCGGAGATAACAGTAATAAAGAATACTGTGAATGAAATAAATAGCAAACTGATAAGCATGGAAAGCAGAATTATCCAAGCAGAAGAAAGAATCTCAGAGCTTGAGGGCCAAAATATAGAAATAGCCCAAACTCTTAAAAACACAGAAAATAAGCTCAAAAAGACAGAATAAAACCTTCAAGAGATGAGTGACTACCTCAAGAGGCCTAACCTAATAGTAATCGAACTCCCTGAGGCAGAAAGAGAAACAGAGACCACATTGGAACAAACTTTCCATGAGATCATTCAAGAAAACTTCCTTTATCTAATCAGTGATGCACAAATTCAAACACAAGAGATTCAGAAAACCCCTGCAAGACAACAAATGAGAAGACCAACTCCTAGACACATAATAATTTGCCTAAATAAAGTAGGCACAAAAGAAAAAATCTTAAAGGCAGCAAGAGAAAAAGGCCAGATCACCTACCATGGAAGACCAATCAGAATAGCAGCAGATTTATCTGCAGAAACCCTGCAGGCTAGGAGAGCTTGGAGCCCTATCTTTAAAGTCCTAAAAGATAGACAATTTCAACCAAGAATAACCTACCCAGCCAAGCTAAGCTTCATCAGTGAGGGAGAATTAAAATCTGTCCCAGATATCCAATCCCTAAGAACTTATGCTGCCACGAAACCATCTCTACATGAAACACTTAAGAAAGTACTAAACACAGAAGAAAAGAAAAAAAGAACAACGTTCTTCGCAAGAGTACAGGGAAAAAAATAAAATATATATGAACCAACCCCAAAACCAAAAGAAAGACAAAAAAAGAAAAAACCAAGTGGAAGAACAAGAACTCAATAAGAACTCCATGATAGGGACAAACTCTCACATTTCAATAATTAGCCTGAATGTGAATGGACTAAACACACCACTGAAAAGACATAGAATGACAAAATGGATAAAATATCACCAGGCAACAATATACTGCCTTCAAGAGACCCATCTCACTAGAAAGGACATACACAGACTCAAAGTAAGAGGATGGGAAACAAATTTTCAGGCAAATGGAACACAAAAGAAAGGAGGAGTCGCAATCCTAATTTCAGATAAAATGCCATTTAAGCTATCAAAAATTAAAAAAGATACAGAGGGCCACTACATAATGATAAAAGGTTCACTCCATCAACAAGAAATATCTATCCTAAACATATATGCACCCAACATAGGTGCACCAACATTCATAAAGCAACTTCTAGGAAAACTAAAGAAAGACATTGACTCTAACACCATCATAACTGGGGACTTTAATACACCACTCACAACCCTAGACAGATCATCAGGACAAAAAATCAGCAAGGAGATCCGGAACCTCAATGAGACTCTGGACCAAATGGACTTAATTGATACCTACAGAACACTCCATCCAAAGACTACAGAATACACATTCTACTCATCACCGCATGGAACATATTCTAAGATCGACCACATAATTGGACACAAATCAAGCATAAGCAAATTTAAAAGGACTGAAATTCTACCATGCACCTTCTCGGACCACAGTAGAATAAAAATAAACATTGACACCAAAAGGTTCCCCCAAAACCCACAAAGACATGGACATGATAAATAAACAGCATGATGCTAAACAATTCCTGGGTCAAAGATGAAATCAAAACAGAGATCAAAACATACCTGGAAACAAATGAAAATGAAGAAACATCTTACCAAAATCTCTGGGATTCCTTAAAAGCTGTAATTAGAGGGGAATTTATATCTCTACAAACACACATAAGGAAAATGGAAGGTACAGAAATTCACAACCTAACAAGCCACCTAAAGAAGCTGGAAAAGCAAGACCACAAAAACCCTAATTTCAGCAGAAGAATCCAGATCACCAAAATAAAAGCCCAAATCCAGGACATAGAAGACAAAAAGATAATACAAAAAAAATCAATGAAACAAAAAGCTGGTTCTTTGAAAGAATAAACAAGATCGATGGTCCCCTAGCTAGACTGACCAAGAAAAAATGAGAAAAAAACCAAATAAGCACAATCAGAAACACAAAAGATGAAGTCACATCTGACCCTGAAGAATTACAAAAGATCATTAGAGACTACTACATACACTTGTATGGAAACAAACCTGAAAACCTTAAGGAAATGGAGGACTTTTCTGACATCACACAACCTACCTAAGTTGGAACAAGAAGAAATTGAGACCCTAAATAGACCAATAACAATCAAGGAAATCGACTATGTAATAAGAAAGCGTCCTACAAAAAAAAGCCCTGGACCAGATGGTTTTCCAGCAGAATTCTACAAGACATTAAGGAGAAGCTGATACCAATTCTACTGAAGGTATTCCAGGCGATTGAAAAAAATGGAACGCTCCCCAAACCATTTTATGAAGCCAACATCACATTGATACCCAAGCCAGGTAAAGATCCAACAAAGAAAGAGAACTACAGGCCAATATCTTTGATGAACATAGATGCTAAAATTCTCAACAAGATCCTAGCAAACTGGATTCAGCAATACATCTCAAAAATCATCCATCATGACCAAGTAGGCTTCATTCCTGGGATGCAAGGCTGGTTCAACATTCATAAAACCATAAATGTTATTAAATACATCAACAGATGTCAAAACAAAAACCACATGATTGTATCATTAGATGCAGAAAAAGCTTTTGATAAAATCCAGCACCCCTTCTTGATAAAAACCCTTGAACATCTCGGCATACAGGGAACATACCTCAAAATAGTAAAAGCCATCTATGAGAAACCCACAGTGAGCATACTCCTAAATGGACAAAAATTAGAACCATTTCCCCTGAAAACTGGAACTAGACAAAGATGCCCACTCTCACCCCTCCAGTTCAACATAGTATTGGAAGTCCTGGCTCAAGCAATCAGAGAAGAGAAGGCAATCAGGGGTATCCAAATAGGAAAAGAGGAAGTCAAGTTATCTCTCTTTGCTGATGATATGATTGTGTACTTTGAAAACCCAAGAGAATCTGTCAAAAACCTCCTTACACTGATAAAGGCCTTTGGCAAAGTCTCAGGATACAAAATAAATGTACAAAAGACAATCGCATTTCTCTACACCAATAATAAACAAACAGAAACCCAAATAAAAAACACAATTCCATTCACAATAGCCACAAAAAAATGAAATACCTTGGCATCTTCCTAACCAGAGATGTGAAAGACCTTTACAAGGAAAACTACAAAACATTGCTCAAAGAAATCAAAGTTGACACAAACAAATGGAAAAATATCCCATGCTCATGGATCGGAAGAATCAACATTGTGAAGATGTCCATCTTACCTAAGGCAATCTACAAATTCAATGCAATACTCATCAAATTACCAGCAACATTCTTCTCAGACCTAGAAAAAACAACACAGGAATTCATATGAAAACACAAACGTCCAAGAATAGCCAGAACAATCCTCAGCAAAAAAAAACAAAGCAGGTGGTATCACATTACCAGACTTCAAACTTTACTATAAAGCTACAATCATCAAAACAGCTTGGTATTGGTATAGGAACAGGCATATAGATCAATGGAATAGAATTGAGATCCAGAAGCAAAACCTCAATTTCTCAACCAACTCTTCTTCGACAAACACTCCACCACCTACCACTGGGGAGAGGAGAACCTATTTAGTAAATGGTGCTGGGAAAACTGGCTGATCACATGCAGAAGATTGAAACAGGACCCCTATCTATCCCCATGCACAAAGGTTAATTCCAAATGGATCAGAGACCTAAATGTAAAACCTCAAACCATAAGAACCTTAGAAAATGAAGGAAATACCCTCATGGAAATCGGAACTGGCATCCAATTCCTGAACAAAACCCAAAACCCGCAGCTCATAAGAGAGAAGATAGACTAGTGGGACCTTATTAAACTGACAAGCTTCTGCAAAGCCAAATAAATCATCAAGAGAGCAGGGAGACAGCCTACGACTGGGAAAAAATATTTGCCAACACCAGTTCTGACAAAGGCTTAACATCCTGGATCTACAAGGAACTCAAACGTGCTGAAAAGAAAAAAAACAAACAACCCCATTATAAAATGGGCAAAAGATATGAACAGACACTTCACAAAGGAAGACATCCGAGCAGCCAACAAACACATGAAGAAATGTTCAACCTCACTAATCATCAGGGAGATGCAAATCAAAACCACACTGAGATACCACCTAACCCCAGTCAGAATGGTAATTATCAACAACTCAAAAAATAACAGCTGCTGGAGAGGATGTGGCGAAAAGGGAACACTTCTACACTGTTGGTGGGAGTGTAAACTAGTGCAACTTCTGTGGAAAGCAGTGTGGTGATTCCTAAAAACTCTAAATACCAACCTCCCATATGACCCCGCAATCCCCCTACTGGGAATATATCCTGAAGAACACAAATCACTCTATAAAAAAGATACCTGCACACGCATGTTTATCGCAGCATTGTTCACAATAGCAAGAACAACAACCATGCTGCCCATCAAAAGAGGACTGGATTTAAAAAATGTGGTACATATACATGATGGAATACTACACAGCCATAAAAAAGAACAAAATCATGAATTTTGCAGCAACCTGGATGGAACTAGAGTCTATAATACGGAGTGACCACTCACAGAAACAAAGATCCACATATCACATGTTCTCACTCATATAATGGACCTTAAACATCCAATGCAATACTATACGAAAATGACTGACAGTACTGGAAAACTATGGTGGGGGGAGGGAGATGGGATTAACAATAGCAAATATCTGTCTGGGAACGGGGAAACACCCCATATCAACAGGGTGCCTGAATGAAACGCAATTGTATACCTAACCCTTAACTGTACCCCACAACTTCATAATAAAAAATAAATAAATAATTTAAATTAAAAAAATAAAATAAAATAAAAAATTAAAATACTACCAGCAATCATAGCCTAAATGTCATTATTTGAAGACTACACAAAATGATAGCAGAATGCATATTCTTTTGAAGTACATATGGAATATTTAGGAAGAAGGACATTACGCTGTTTGATAAAATAAGCCTCAATAAACTTAAATGGATCAAAGTTTAAAATAATGCTTTATGTAATATATACTCACATATGATTATAAGTCTCACAAATGTATTTCTACCTCTGAAATATGACTCTAACTTTACTCTGACATTGTCTTCCCCAAGACCAGCCATTTTTCATGTGGCCATCTTTCTGGGTCTTCTTAGTGTTTTTTACTCCTGTTTTTATCTTCCATGTCAAGGACATCACATATACCTTGTTTCATTACTCCATCTTCAAAATTGGCATAAAATGCACTAATCCAGTAGTGTTTTTAACCAATAAGGGAATGATGATCTCTCTCTATGTAGATCAATATCAATAGATCAATAGATAAATATGCATGAGATCAACCTTGCATTTTTTTTTCCTTTCTATTTAATTTTCTTTGGTTGATATCCAAACTCTCTCTTCTATTTTAAATTCTCTTTTAAACTCTTTCACCAGGATAGAATGAGATTTGGAATTGAGTGTTACATACCAAAGCAAATCTGAAAAATAGCATAGGACCCTTTCTACTAGAACTGTAGCTACTCTCGGATGGACACAAAAATTTAATATCCCTTAAACGATTTTTACAAGTACTTTTTAGGTGCAAGTCTCCCATGAAATAGATTTCTAGCGATTTGTGTGAGCAACAGAAAAAATGTAAAGAATGGCTTATGAAGGGACTCGGTCTGGCACAATATTGCCAGTTGCAATCATTTGCACAAGGGTAAGTGTTTGTGCTAAGTCTTTTGTTTTAGCTTTCGGTTGTGTTTCACAACCAGGTCATGGCTGGTGCTACTAACTCTATGGGTGATTTCTATTTAAAGACACTAACACATTGCCTTCCATCCCTCTGGATTTATTTGTAAAGAATATAATTGATTTTTGCCAACAGCCACCAACCCCCATGGGACATCGATAGTACCCACAATGCTTTTTTTGCTATCTCCCACAGGTGACGTTGTCAAACTTTCCTGCTGGCATTTTCTTAGATGGGTATACAAAGAAATTAGCTTTGTTATCATACTCAGACACACACACACACGTGGGCGCGCACACACCATGCACACACAGCTAAAGCTTTGCTAAAAATAAGAATAAAATGCAAATGTAATCAAACCAAGACAATTACTTTAGGTTGCAGTTCAATAAAGAGATAAAATTCTTGACATGGAGCTTTAAAAAGTCTGTTTGAAAAAAATGTCATTATTAGCATTCCCTTAAATGTGAATTGGAACATAAAGCTACAATTGCTATTAATTGCAATGGTTTTTATTGTTCTTTTCTTCGTGGTGAAAATACTGTTGTTCTAAACAGTTATTTGTTTCAAGATGAATCTGATGCTTCAAATTGTCACTTTCTGGAGGAGACCATCTGTGTTTCAATGTTGGCATTCCTTATTGTAGACTAATATATTTGCCATATTAGTAACTATTGCAGTCAATAAATCCATGGATAGAGAATCTGATTATGTGATATGTCATTAACAAACTGTTACTTGTGATTGAAACAGAAGCACCTGCTATCCAATTCTTAAGATCTGTAAGTTTCCCTAAAATTATTCATCATTCTGTTTTGTCCTGGTGTCTACATACACACAGCATTTATTTGCCAAAGACTATGTCTGTCTAAAGATACTTTGGCTATCTGAAAATGCCATTATCTTATGCTAATGATATGTCACCACAGTAAGCAATAATTAATTATTCAAAAACATATGACTACTTGGAAAGACACCCAGTATAATGGGGGTCAATACAACTTAGCAGCTAGAGTAAGGCATTGTGATTCTTTGGAACAAACTGTTTATTTTAGAGTTGAATTTCACTAAGGATTTTTTCTTGTTGTTGTCTTTTTGTTTTTGTTTTTGCTTTTGCAATGTGTTATTTGGCAGATAAACATTTTGTCACAATTTTGCCCTGTATAAAACTTAGAATTTTAGTGACCAGTTATTTATTCATTTTTTAAATGAATTATTGATTTCAGCAAAGTGATTCTTTCACATAAATTAAAAATAAGAAATTCTATGACATTATAAAATTATGACCCTTATAACTTTTTTCTTAGTTTTCATTCCCCAGAAGCAACACTTTCAACCCTTTGACTTTATTAAATTCAATATGCCTAATTCTAATTTTATAGAAATTTTTATAAGATATATAATACAATTTTTCAGAGAAGAAAATGAGAATTTAGCCATCTGTCAATCATCACCCCCCCATGCCAATCATGTAAAGAAACATTTGTATATGTAACCCTGAATTGTATCCCACAATTCAAAATAAAAATTTTTTAAAAAAAAGTATTTCCCTAAATTCATTTGTACCTCTGAAATATATCTGGATCAATTTGCCCTTGCAGTATTTTCATATCATACTTCTTAGTGAGATCAAAATTCTGTACTTAGGTTATTTTAATTAGGTATAGGTATTTCTGAATAACCTATGATACTAGATCAGAATCACTTATGTGGGGAGAACAGCTTCTTGCTAATACTGTAGGTAAAATGTATTGTGCTTTTACATTTTTGGTGTTCTCTTTCCAACTAATTTAGTCTCAAACTCGCCTGAGTAGTCTACATTTTCTCTTTCTGTATTGAAATACCTCAGGGTTCATCATTGCCTCGTCTTAGAATTTTGATCTCCTAGAATTTTGTGACCTATTCTCTATACCCAGACATAGCTATTTCACCATCATCTGGGGCTTCATCTTTTTTGTTGAAGCCATTGCTTCCTAGAGCCCACTATTTCTTTCTTCTTGGTCTACCTACTCCTTTGGTTCCTGGGAAAAGATATGCGGACGGTACATTTTTTAGAACTCACATATCTGAAAATGTGTTTGTTTTCCCTTATACGCAACTAATAGTTAGTGTATAAAATACTAAATTGTTTTCAAATCTTAAAGGAAAAAGACATCATTTTCTTTTGAAATGTGAGTGACTTGATACATTGTCTTGTAGCTTTTAGTGTCAAAAAGAGAAGTCCATGAACATTTGGGCTACTGATTTTTTGTATGAGACCTCTTTTATTGTTTGCTTAGTTTTTTTCCAATAAGCAGTTGGGATTATCCCATTTACTCTAATGTTTTGATATTACATGATGTAATGCCTTGGTGTGAGTCAGTTTTTTCTCATTGAATGTATTTTGTGGAATACAGAAACTCATACCTTTCAATTCTGTGAAATTTTGAAACATTTCTTTGATTTTATTCCCTCCATTTTATTTGATCTCTGATGTACCTGCCATCTGTTTTACTGATCTTCTAGTTATACACTGGCAGTGCTTTTTTCTGTATGTCTGTTTTGCTATCTGTCTTTTGTGTCTAATGATTTCTCACTATTTATAATTAAAAGTAGAGTATCTAAAAGGCTCTAGTGACCTGTCATTGTCAACTAAGAACCTATTGCAGGTCATCTGACAAGACTGTTTCATTAGGGATACTTGGATGTTGGTGACTTTTTTTGGGTTTTGTTTTGTTTTTTTCTTCTCAAACTCCCCAGGCTGCAATAAGCCTACCTCTTAAACAGAGGTTACAAACCCGGCTGTCAGCATCTGGAATCCAAGTTGCGAAGAAAACTGGGCATTTAAATGATATGAGAAACAATTGAAAAAAAAAACTACTTGAAATGATTGAAGCTACATAAAGAAACTAGCATCAACATAAGTATCATCAATCAGTAGATTTTTATGTAACAGCAATAAACATTTTAGATCTTTAAAAATCTATTTAAACTTTTCATCTTAGTAAATTTACTTTTTAAATTTTGAGGAAAGAGTAAAAAACTTGACAAAGATTTGTGTTTAATAAAATTTACTTAGTATTACTTATGATACAAAAAAACTAGAAAACATTTTAATGCTCAAAAACAGGATGAGCTATATTACACATTATGTATGATGTATATTATTGGAGTATATTATTTAGCATACCTTATATTTTGTATGCACACAGATCTTATCTGTTGTTATTTTAAATAGCAAGCATCATTTATTTTTCATGGCTCTTATCCAATTCCTTGCAATTTAAAATACAAGCAAAAAGAGAGAAAAAGGGAAAGAAAGAAAGAGAAAGAAAGGAAGAAAGGAAGAAGGGGGGTAGAGAGAGAGAAAGAAAAAGTTAAGAGAAAAAGGAAGTAAGGGAGTTAGGAAGCGAGGAAGGGAAGGAAGGAGACAGAAAGGAAGGCGGAGTAGAAGTGGGCCATAGAGAAAGAATGCATGATCTTTCCTAGTTCTCCTCACAATCTTGGCCAGTAAGACAAAATGCCAGCATTTCGACTCTGTCCTTTATTTACTCTCAAAGCACTTAGCATTTTTACTGGCTTCATGGAAATCTCTTCATTCTCTAAGTGGTCAAGAATATGAAAAACTGGTGAATAGCCAATCAATTTATACAGGACAGAAAATATTTTAAAACTCCTTTTTTGTACAGTTTATACTATCCTTTATCAAAAATATCTTAAATGATAAAAGTTCTGAAAGTCAGATTCCCAAAGCCATAAAATGATGTAAATTTAGCTTTGAGGCCATTCGGTGCCCTTTTCAAGGCTCTGGTTTTTGAATAAGCAGTTAGAGTCAGAGTGCTGAACATTTTTCTGTTTTGAAAAAAAGCAGTAGTAGCTTGGCACAATCCAGAACAGTGCAGTCAGAAAGCCTAAGAAGTTTCTTTTGTTACATGGAACAAAGAAATGAGCTTACACTGTTTAAAACCATCAGATTTCTAAAATCATTGAAATTTTTGTGATTGTTTACTTCAAAACTGCTCTTAAAAATTCTCATATGTCAAAGGTTTTACAATCAAAATAGGCTAAATTTATGATATTTCAAGCAAAAGAAATAACTATTCAAAGAAAATTACCTTAAAAATAAAAATACTCTTACTTCTGGTTCTTACTGAGTCAATATGACAAAGTCTGTAAGTTATAGATATAGACATAAACAAGGTATGCATGTAGAACCTTTCCAGTTTTAATGACCAATTTTAATAAATGATCCTCCCATGACAAGAAAAAATATATATATTTAAAAGAGTGCTCCAGCCTTCTCCAAGCTCTGCTAGATAACACCACAAAAAACAAAACAATAGCCACAGTCAGCCTACTGTGCAATAGAGCACCAGAATTAATTCCTCCTATCTAATCATAAGTGTAACTTTGTACCCATTGATCAACCTCCTCCTCCACCACTCCCCAGTCTCTGGTAACTACTGTTCTTCTCTCTACCACTATAATATCAACTTTTTTTTCCTTAAATGCCACATGGGTTAGATCATGCTGTATATATATTTTTTTCTGTGTCCAGTTTATTTTCACTTACCATAATGTCCTGCAAGTTTATCCATGTTGTCACAAATGGCAGAATTTTATTAGTTTTATGACTGAATAGTTTTAATTGTGTATATATCACATTTTTTCTGTATCCATGGATCCATTGTTGGACACTGGGGTTGATTCTTTATCTTGGTTATCACAAGTAGTGCTATGATAAGCATGAGAATGCAGATATTTCCTTGACATATGGATTTCATTGCCTTTGAATATATACCCAGCAATGATATTGATGGAATATATGGCAGTTTATTTTTTTGAGGAACATTTATACAGTTTTTCATAGTAGCTGTACTTATTTACAATTCCACCAACAATATGTAAGTGTTCCCTTTTCCCCACATCCTTACCAACACTTGTTTTCTATGGGTTTTTGATTATAGCCATTCTAATTGAAGTGAGGTAGTACCTCACTGGGGTTTTGATTTGCATATCCCTGATTATTAGTGATGTCACGTATTTTTTATGTGCCTATTGACCTGTTGAATGTCATCTTTTGAGAAATGTCTATTTAAGTCTTTGGTCAGTTTAAAAATTGGGTTATTTGGTTTTTTACTGCTGAGTTTCAGTTTAAGCTCCCTGTGTATTCTGTATATTAACCCTTTGTCAAGTATATAGTTTGCAAATATTTTCTCCCACTCTGTAGATTGTCTCTTTACTCTGTGGTTCCCTTTGCTGTACAAAAGCTTTTTAGTTGTTGTAGTCCCTTTTGTCTATTTTTGCTTTTGTTGCCTGTGCTTTCAAGGTTTTATTTTTGGAATCCTTGCCCAGTCAATGTCATAAAGTATTTACTCTATATTTTCATCCAGCAGTTTTATAGTTTGGGTTTTACATTTAAGTCTTTAAGTCATTTTGAGCTCATTATTTTATATGGTGAGGGGCAAGGGTGTGGTCTCATTTTTGTACATGTGAATATCCAGTTTTCCCAGGACCATTTATTAAAGAGACTCGTTTCTCAGTGTGTGCTCTTGACCCCTTTGTCAAAAGTCATTTAGTTGTAGGTACATGAATTTGTTTTTCTCTCTATTCTGTTTCATTTGTCTGTGTTTGTTTTTGTGCCAGTACCATGCTTTGTTGGTTACTATAGTTTTATAGTATATTTTGAAGTCACACAGTGTGATGCCTCCAACTTTGCTATTTTGGTTCAGGATTGCTTTGACTGTTTAGAGTCCTTTGTAGGTCTATATGAATTTTAGAATTGTTTTTTTCAATTTCAGTGAGGAATGTCATTGTTATTTAGATAGGGATTGATTACATTTGCAGATCACTTTGGGTAGTACTGCTATTTTAACAACATTAATTCTTCCTATCTATGAACATAGAATATATTACCATTTATTTGTATCTTCTTCAATTTCTTTCATTAATGTCTTATGGTTTTCAGTGTAGAGATCTTTCTTTTTTATTGATTTAATTGTTTATTGACTCCTTTTTTAAGTTAAAAAATGTGGGGTACAATTCAGGGCTGGATATATACGTGATCATTGTACAGGTAAAGTGTGGATTCCCTTATTGATGTTATGCGCCCACCCCCCAACCCCCGCCCCTGGCAATGTCCCACTAATACCAATCAATCCCTTTCTTATAGTATTTATGATAAATGTTCAGGGTCCACTTATGAGTGAATACATGTGGTACTCAGACCTTTGTTTCTGTGATAAATCACAGAGTACTATAGACTCTAATTCCATCCAGATTTCTGCGAAGTTCTTAATTTTGTTTATCTTTATGGCTGCATAATATTCCATCATGGAAATGTACCACACTTTTTTTATCGGGATCTTTCAACATCTTGGTTAAGTTTATTCCTAGATATCTTATTTTTGTGTGTGGCTCTTATACATGAAATTGTTTTCTTAATTCCTTTTAGAGATAGTTCACTATTAGTGTATAGAAACTGTACTGATTTTGTATGTTGATTTTATATCCTGCAACTTTGTTTATTAGTTCCAAGTTTGTTTGGTGCAGTCTGTAGCAATTTCTATATGTAAGATTCTTCCACAAACAGAGTCAGTTTGTTTTCTTTTCCTATTTAGATCCTGTTTTTCTTTCTCTTGCCTAATTGCTCTGCCTAGAACAATTCTTGTCTTGTTCCTGATCTCAAGAAGGACAGTGGAACCTCAGTGATGAAGAAAGTATGTTGCTATTAGGACAAGATGCACTTGAGTAGCGAGTTCAATTTCAGGAAGGTACTAAGCCACAGCAAGCAGCTTAGGTTGGAGGGGTGGGTGCCGTTAAAGGTGAACTCTTATTATGAGTCAGTGCAGCTCCACAGACGCCAGCTAGAGTACTCTAGACTGAATTTGGGACCTCTGAGGACTGGGGGTCACTCTTGTAAGTGAGAACTACTGACATCTGTGGAGGTAATGGGGACTACTTGGGGGTCTCCAGCTTATCTTTTTTTCTGTAGGAAATAGTTTCTCCTGACTCTGAGCTGATCTCAGCAAGGGAGAGAGAATGGCAGAGGCAGGATGCCCTGCTGCCCCTCTATGGTGCTATCCAGGATTTCTGTACTCCACAGAGATTTTACCATTCTCCTGGTGCACTCCTGCAAACTTCTGTCATTTTGTTGAAATATAGTTGTTTATTTGTGATTTAGGTCCATTTTGGGGGGAGGTGGGGGAGAACAAGTGTTGTGTAACTCTACTCAGTCATCTTGCTGATGTCACTCTCCTGATTATCATTTTAAACCTCATGTTACCCGTGACTTTCATCTGTGTATCTTCATTTGTCCAAACAATTTGTATAAATTATAAGAGTTTGAAAATACTTGATTTTTACTCTATTGCCTTTCTTTCTGGCAAGTAGATTACAGTCATAATTAATATGTAAGCACAAATGCTAACACAAGTAGAACATAAAACTCATTTTTTTAAGTGGCACACATATAACTCTGTTATATGATATGCCAATTTCATTGGAAATTAAACTACCTTTCTGAAATGTATTGATAATAACAGCCAATTATCAAACAAATGTGATGCGATATTAACAAAATATTTATTAAATACTTTAAAAATTAAATGTTTATTATATAAATAATAACTGTGGTTACAAAGTTTTTAAGATATATGTAAGAGATATCTACTCTTTTACTTAGCAATCTTTGTTTCATTTTTTAGTAATAATAACTCGCTCTTCTTTGAACAACTATGCATTCCTATTCTATGTTGTCCAGATGATGCTCTCAATAATTGGGCAAGCATCACCAACATAAGTGTAAAAAGACAGACTCCCAAAAGTATTGTCATCCCTAAAAGATTTCTTCCCTTATATATTTATATATATTAATTAATATATATACACACATATATATATTAATTTATTTTTTCTGATTTTTTTAAATTATAAAGATGCGTAGTACAATTCAGGATTAGGCATACAAATGTTGATTATGTAGGTACCCTTGTTGATGAGATGTGCCCCTCTCTGCCCTAACAGTTTCTCTCAACAGCCAATCCAACCCTCCCCCCACTCCCCTGACAGTTTCCCAATACTGCCAATCCCTTTCTTATAGTATTATAATAGTTAAAGGTCCGCTTATGAGTGAGAACATATGGTACTCTGTTCTTTGTTTCTGTGATATATCACTGAGTTTGATGAACCTTAAATACATCCAAGTTGCTGCGAAGTCCATGTTTGTCCTTCTTTATGGCTGCATAATATTCCATTGTGTATATGTACCACATTTTTTTAGTCCAGTCCAGCTTCAATGGGCAACATGGTGGTTCCATGTTTTTGTTATTGTAAATAGAACTGCAACAAACATGTGTGTGCAGGTATCTTTTTTGTGGAATGATTTGTGTTCCTCTGGGTATATTCCCACTAGGGTAATTTCTGGGTCATATGGAAGGTCAATTTCTAGTTCTTTTAGAAATTGCCACACTGTCTTCCAAAGAGGTTGCACTAGTTTTCATTCCCACGAGGAGCGTAGAAGCGTTCCTTTTTCTCTGCATCCTCGCCAGCATCTGTTGTTTATTAATGATGGCCATTCTTACTGGGGTTAGGTGGTATCTCAGTGTGGTTTTGATTTGCATTTCTCTGATGAGGAGTGAGGCTGAGCACTTTTTTATGTGTCTGTTGGCTGCCTGTATATCTTATTTTGAGAAGTGTCTATTCATGTCTTTTGCCCACTTTTTAATGGGGCTGTTTGCTTTTTTCCTTTCAGCACATTTGAGTTCCCTGTAGATCCTAGATGTTATGGCCTTGGTCAGATATACAGTTGACAAATATTTTTTCCCATTCTGTGGGCTGTATCCCTGCTCTCTTGGTGGCTTCTTTTGCTCTACAGAAGCTCATCAGTTTGATGAGGTCCCACTTTTCTATCTTATTTCTTATGGTATGGGCACTTAGTGTTTGATCAGGAATTGGTTGCCAGTTCCAATTTCCATAAGTGTGTCTCCTGCATTTTCTCAGATTCTTATAGTTTGCGGTTTTACATTTAGGTCTTTAATCCATTTAGAGTTAATTTTTGTGTGTGGTGATAGGTAGGGGTCCTGTTTCAATCTTCCGCATAGGATCAGCCAGTTTTCCCATAACCATTTACTGAATAGGTTCTTCTCTCCCCAGTAGTTGTTGTTGGAGGCTTTGTCAAAGATGAATTCATTGAGAAATTGAGACTTTGCTTCCAGAATCTCTGTCCTGTTCTATTGGTCTATATGCCTGTTCTTGTACCAATACCAGGCTGTTTTGATTACTGTGGTCTTATGACAAAGTTTGAAATCTGGAAGTATAATACCTCCAGTTTTGTTTCTTTTGCTAAGGATTGTTTTGGCTATTCATGGTCATTTATGTTTCCATATAAATTTCTGTATTTTCACTTCCAGGTCTGAAAAGAATGATGTTGGTAGCTTAATGGGTATTGCATTGAATCTGTAGATTGCCTTTGGTAGGATGGACATTTTTAACAATGCTGATTCTTCCTATCCATGAGCATAGAATATTTTTCCATTTATTTGTGTCTTCTTGGATTTCTTTGAGCACTGTTTTGTAGTTCTCATTGTAAAGGTCTTTCACTTCTCTGGTTAGGAAGATGCTGAGGTATTTCATTTTTTTGGTGGCTATTGTGAATGAGATTGTGCTTTTAATTTGGGTCTCTGCCTGCTTGTTGTTGGTGCATAAGAGTGCAACTGTCTTTTGCACATTTATTTTGTACCTGAGACTTTACCAAAGTTCCTTATCAGTGCTAGCAGGTTTTTGACAGATTCTCTTGGATTTTTGAGGTATAGGATCATATGATCAGAAAGAGGCATAGCTCGACTTCCTCTTTTCCTACTTGAATACCCCTGGTTTCCTTCTCTTGTCTAATTGCCCTACCTAGGATTTCCAACACAATGTTGAACAAGAGGTTGAGAGTGCCTTGTCTTGTTCCAGTTTTCAGGGAAAATGTTTCCAGTTTCTGTCCATTTAGCAATATGCTAGCTGTGGGTTTATCGTACATGGCATTTACTATTTTGAGGTATGTTCCTTCTGTACCTTGGTGTTTGAGTTTTTATCAAGAAGGGATGTAACCAAAAGCTTTATCTGCATCTAATGATATAATCATACGGTTCTTATTTTTACATCCGTTGATGTATTTAATTACATTTATGGTCTTGCAAATGTAGAACTAGGCTTGCATCCTGGGGATGAAGCCTACTTGATCATGGTGGATGATTTTTGAGATGTGTTTTTGGGTTCAATTTGCTAGAATCTTGTTGAGGATTTTTGCACCTATGTTCATAAGGGATATTGGCCTGTAGTTCTCTTTTTTTGTTGGATCTTTACCCGGTTTGGGTATCAGTGTGATGTTAGCTTCGTAAAATGCTTTGGGAAGAATTCCATCTTTTCAATTGCATGGAATACTTTCAATAGGATTGGCATCAGCTCCTCTTTGTACATGTTGTAGAACTCCGCTGGAAAGTCATCTGGTCCAGGGCTTTTTTTTTTTTTTTTTTAATTGGTAGTTCTCATATGGCAGATTCAATTTCCTGGTTTGTTATTGGTCTATTTATCTCAATGTCTTCTTGTTTCAACTGGGGAGGTTGTGTGATGTAAGAAAGTCCTCCATTTCATTTAGGTTATCAAGTTTGTTTCCATAGAGTTGTGCATAGTAATCTCTGATAATCTTTTGTATTTCTTTGGGGTCAGCTGTGATTTGATCTTCTGTATTTCTGATTGTGTTCATTTGGGCTTTTTTTCTCTTTGACTTGGTCATTCTGATTAGGGAGTCCGACAATCTTGTTAATTCTTTCAAAGAACCAGCTTTTTGTTTTGTTGATGTTTTCTATGATATTTTTGTCTTCTATGTCCTATATTTGGGCTCTTTCTTTGGTGATCTGAATTCTTTTGTTAAAGTTGGGGATTTGGTGGTCTTCTCTTTCCAGCTCCCTTAGATGATTTGTTAGGCTCTCAATTTGTGATCTTTCTGTTTTCTTAATGTGTGCTCTTAGAGATATAAATCCCCTCTGAGAACAGTTTTCATAGCATCCCAGAGGTTTGGTAAGATGTTTCTTCATTTTCATTTGTTTCCAGGAATCTTTTAATCTCTGCTTTGATTTCAGTGTTGACCCAGTAGTCGTTTAGCATCGTGCTGTTTAGTGTACATGTCTTTGTGGGCTTTGGGGACATTTTGTTGGTGTTGATATTCATTTTTATTCCACTGTGATCTGAGAAGATGCATGGCAATATTTCAACCATATGCAATTTGTTTATACTTGATTTATGGTCAAGGATGTGATCGATCTTGGTGTATGTTCCATGTGGTGATGAATAGAATGTATATTCTGTGGTTGTTGGGTGGAATAATCTGTAGGTACATATGAAGTCCATTTGGCTGAGTGTCAAGTTTAGGTTCTGAATCTCCTTGTTGAATTTTTGCCTTGATGATGTATCTAGGGCTGTTAGTGGGGTATTCAAGTCCCCTACTATAATAATGTTATAATAGAGTCGATATCTTTTTTTAATTTACTTATTAGTTGCTTTATAAATGCTAGTGCTCCTATGTTGGGTGTGTATATGCTTGAGATGGGTATTTCTTGTTTTGGGATTGAACCTTTTATCATTATGTAGTGTCCTTTTGCATCTTTTTAAATGTTTGATAGCTTAAAGGTTGTTTGGTCTCATATTAAGATCTTGACTCCTGCCTTATTTTGTGTTCTAGTTGTCTGGAAACTTGTTTTCCATCCTTTAACTTTGAGTCTGCATGTGTTCCTTGTATTGAGATAAGTTTCCTGGATGCAGCAAATGATTGGGTCATGGTTTCTTATCTAGTTTGTCATGTGTTTCTTTTCAGTGGTGCATTTAGTCCATTCACATTCAGGCAGATTATTGAAATGTGATTGTTTATCCCTGCCATGAGGTTCTATTGACTTTGGGGTTGATGTCTGTGTGTGCTTTCAAGTTTCTTGTTGGACTGTATTCTCTGTTGATTTTGTGTTCTGCTGTTCTCTTGGGAAGTGTGTCATTATTCTTTTTTGTTTGTTTGTTTCTCCTGTGTTCAATACCTTTTTAAGTGTCTCCTGTAGAGCTGGTCTAGTAGCTGCATAATTTCTTAGGGATTGGATGTCTGGGAAGGAATTTATTCTTCATCACTGATGAAGCTGAGTTTGACGGTATAGGAAATTCATAGTTTAAATTGTTTATCTTTGAGGACTTTGAATATAGAACTCCATTCCCTTCTTGCTTATAATGTTTCTGCCATTAGGTCTGCTTCTACTCTGATTGGCTTTTCTCAGTAGGTAGTCTGACATTTCTCTCTTGCTGCTTTTAAGATATTTTCTTTTTTCCCTACTTTGTGTAGGCAAATTACTATTTGTCTAGGGGTTGGTCTTCTCACTGATGTCTTGTGGGGGTTCTGTGCATCTCTTGTGCTTGACTGGTCACATCTCTGATGAGATGGAGAAAGTTTTCTTAGATTATCTCCTGGAGTACTTGCTCCAATTTGTTCTCCATTTCCCTTTCTTCTTCTGGGATACCAATCACACATATTTTGTAGCTTTGTTCTTTCTTTCTGAGTTTTCTTTCTATGATATTTACAGATAGGGCTGATTCCATGTTCTGGTCTTCATGGTCTGAGAGTCTTTATTCTGCTTGATTAATTCTGCTTTCCATGCTTGTCATCTTGCTAATTATTTCCTGGATAAAATTTTTTATTGCCAAACTCTCTGTTACAAGTTCTTTCAGTGTTGCATCTTCTCTTTTTTGAGTCTTATTCACTCTTTCCATCTATTCCCTTATCCCTGTTGTATTCTGGGGCTAGTAGTTGGTGACTTCCATTGTTTGGGCACCAAGATCTGATTTTTCAGGAGTTTTCTCTTTGTTACACTTGAAATTGACTGTGGTCTTCCTTTAGTTTTTCTTCATTCATGACAGATCTCTTGTTTTTCTCTCTAGGTCTGTTATTCAATATCAGTGGGAGACGCTTTCTCTTCTGACATTTGCTCAGCCCTCTATTCTTCCCTGATGCATGCTCTAGATTTGTTCTGTTTTGAAATAGGATGGTGGATGGGAGGTTTTGCTGTCTGTTATAGTTTTGGGGAGTCAAAATAGTAGGATATGGGGTGCTAGGATTCAGAAGCTACTTGCAAATTACAATGTTCACTTATTGTGTTATATGTTCCCTGAAACCCACTCCCCACCACCACTCTATATGATAATGCAAAGTAGAAACCAGCACAAAAAACAACACACATATAGACATACACACACTCCCCAAAACAAACTGGAATAACAACAAAGGAAACAAAACAAACAACAGCAAAAAAGAACCAAGAAAACTGAAGGCCTAGCACAAAGTGAATGGAGAAGAAAAACAGAAAGAAAGGGAAAAAAAGGAATTCAGATCAAACCCTCACACATATATTGACACACATAAACTATAAAAAAAGAGAAAAAAAACCAGAAGTACAAAAGAGCAAAAACAAGCCAACAACAACAAAATTGAAAGATGAACACTCCATCATTCGAATACACACATAAACAGAAAATAACAAATAAAATAAGAAAGAAACAGAAAAAGAAATGGAATAAAGAAAAAAAATTGGGGGGATGTAGATCAAACCCTCACATATGCATTCATGCAGAGAAAAATTATTTTAAAAATAGATGAACAAGCAGGCTCGGTGGCTCAGCCTGTAATCCCACGCCTTTGAGGCTAAGGTGAGTGGATTGCGTGAGCCCGCGGGTTCGAGACCCGCCTGGGCAGCGAGACCTCATCTCTACAATAAATCAAAAAATCAGCGGGGTGTGGTAGCGCATGCCTGTAGTTCCGGCTACTTGGAAAGCTGAGGCGGAAGGATCACTGGAGCCCAGCAGGTCGAGGCTGTGGTGGCCAGGAGTGGCCACTGCACTCCAGTCTGGGCAACAGAGTGAGACTCCAACTCAAAAAAAAAAAATGATGAACAAACAGGCAAAAGATTTTTTAAATTTGAAAAAAAATTTTTTTACGAAAACCTGCCCTCTTGTGGAAGGCTCTGTAATTGTTCCTCTAATCAGTTCTTTCCTGCAGAACCAGCCTTTTCACTCTCTCCTCAGAGTACAACATAGGGAAGGAGGAGGGGCAGTTTAGGTGGGTGGGACTGCAGTCCTCCCCTCCTACTATCATATGATCAGGGAGATCTCCTTTGGTTGGGACGTGCAGGATTGTCTCTTCCCCAGGTATGTACTCATGGGGAAGAAGGAGTGCCCCAACCAGACCTATCCTAAAATGGAGTTCTCCTATTGAGACCGATATCCAGGCTCTGCCTGGGTTTGTCCTTCTCAGTTGTGGTCCAGCTCTGTGGTTCTGACATTCAGAAGATTGCTGGGGAGGAGAAGGTTTGGGTCAGCCCATGACTCACCACTGATCTCTTTGGAGTCCTTCCTCAACCTTTTCTGGCCACAATCTTTGTCCTGCAATTGGATCAGGGTAGGGGGTGGGGCACCTGGGACTCAGCACTCATCAGGTCCCTCTGAAGTTTGTGCTTTCAGGATATTCCCTCTGTGTCACAATCAATCTCTGAGTAGTTGATCCGCCAGTCACAGAGATCGGGTCTGTTGCTCCCTGGTGAGCAAGTTGGAGCACTTTCCTGCCCCACCTTCAAGATGGTGGTGGGGTACCTCTCTTATCCTCTTCCATGGACACTGCCTGTGGACTCCCTCTGTAGCTCCTGCTTCCAGTGCCCTGCCAGGTGCTGATTGGTGAGGCAAAGCCTGAAGCCAGCAATTTCTCCAGCCAGTAGTGAGGCAGAGTTTGGAGTGGTAGTCTCTCCCCACCACTTCTTCACAGGAAAACTTTTATCTATTTAGAAAAAAATGATACTCGGTTTCGGCAACCTGGGAAGAGCCAGGGTCCAAACAGAGAAGCTGCAGCACCAACTGTTGCATCAGAACCCTGGCCACTTACTCATGAGCCTCCATTTAGTCAGTCTCTCCCAGTATTTTCTTCCCAGGAAGGGTTTTGCTGATTTTTTAAAGAATGATACTTGTCTTCTGCCTCCCAGGAATCACTAGGGTCCAAGGCCAGCAGTTGTGGCACCAGCCACTGCACTAGGAGAGCCCTAGCTGCTAGCTCTCTAGCCCTCACTCAGTCAGCTACTCACATGCCTGCTCACTCACCAGCACATACACAAAATTTTCCATACTCTCACTCACTCACACCAGTACTCGCATAGTGCAACTGACTTGACCGCTATCTTCCCAACCCCTCCTCTGCCTTTTTATTTACTTTTGAAATAAATTACTTAAAAATATGTTATATATTTTAAAGTATGATTAATATAAAAAACTCATATATGGAATAGTCATGGTAAAAAAGAACTTATAAATCCAAAAGCAGTTTAAATAGTAAAGAATAAATGAACCAACAAAATTACAAAACTGAAAAGTTTAAATATTTTAATCATCATTTAAATTGTTTAACTATTTAAAATATACTATAGAAACAAATATGAACAGAAAGAATGGCCAAGGGAGAAATCAATTAAGCAACTTAAAATATACAAATCTAAATGTTTTTGAAAACATAAGAAAAAAATGTGTTTTCTTTGTGCTTAAAGTTGCTATGATTCTTTCTCTTCATCTCTTGGAAATGAAAATATAATAAAAGTCATAAACTATCATAATACAGGTAAATAAAACACAATCATAATCCCAAATTAAAAAAAAAAGAAATACTCAGGTTAATGTCTCTCTCTTTCTCTCTCTCTGTTACACACACACAAAAACACACAGACAATCATCCAATTGAATCATGCTCAGAAGAAGCTAATTAAACAAAAGGAGGTGGGAAATAGTAAAATTAAAAAATAGGCAAAAATAGAGATCAGATCTTCTCTTCCTAAAAAATAGTGGGGAAAAAAGAAAGGAAGCAAGGAAAAAAGGGAGGGAGGAAGGAAGGCAGCAAGCAAAAGTTAGAAAAAGGTTAAGGAAGAGAGAAAGAAATAAAATAAGAATGGAAACAAGAAAAAAAGAACAAGCAACAATACAAAAAAAAATTTTTTTAACGCTAAATTGCTCTTTTTTTTGGATAAAGGTGTATTTCCAAAATGAATGTACAATATTCATTAACATAATCATCACACTACTCAACATTAAAACACATCAAGGGAAAATGTTTAGAAATACAAAGAGTAACTGATTAGACCAATGTCTTAAGTTTTCAGCACAGTCTTTTTTGTAGATCAAATAGAAAATTTTAAAAATGTAAAATTTTATTATACTACTGCTGTAAAAAATTTATGCCCCAAAATTGAGAATTCCTTTTTCAAATATTCTTTGAAGTATTTATTAAAATAATTAAATAATTATATATAAAGAGATAGCTAGATTATAGAAATCAATTAACTAGATAGATAGATACATGCATGCATACATAGACAAATGGATACTGAATTATAAAATCATTTTGCTTTACACTGTATAATTCATAAAAATCTCTTCTTGGTTTCATACCTTCTTTTTATTTTATTGCTTTATATTAATTTGCAGCATTTTGATCATTACTTTTTAAATTTATGGACAAGTAAATTATTGCAATTATTCGGTTTACACAGAAATAGAAGATAAACTTGTTTGAATGGAGCATCAGTCGAATCTCTTTGGAGTGCAGTAGTCCTCCCTTATCCATGGGGAATACATTCCAAGACCCCCAGTGGATGTCTAAAACTGCAAATTGTACTGAATCCTTTATATACTATGTTGTTTTCTATGCACGTACACCTATGATAAAGTTTAATTTATTTTATAAATTAGGCACATTAAGAGATTAACAAGATAGCTAATAATAAAATAGGACAATTTTAACACTATACTGTCACAAAAGTTATGTGATTGTGGTCTCTCTCTGTTTTCCTCTCTCTCTCAAAATATTTTTCACTTCAGAAGACAAAACTGTGAATAAGGGGAGATTACTGCATACTCTCAGTCATTAAATTGCTGTATTAAGGTTTGTGAGCATATTTCATTTTCCAAAATACTGCAGATCATGCTCCAAAATATCTACACTGATTTATATTACCATAAGCAGTACATATTTGTTACATAATTATCAGCAATAGAGATATTATTCAACTTTCTAATTTTTTTCTCAAGCTAATGGGGATAATCTTTGATTTACATTTCTCAAATTACTAATAAGAAGTATCACTAGTTCACTATATATTTGATATTTTTGTTTGAAATTCTGTGAATTGATTTTTCATCTCCTTTGCTCCTTTTTCTATTGGATTTCTTATATTTTTCATGCTAATTTGTATACACACATTATATATTCTAGATAATAATCCTTGTCAGTTATAGACTTTGAAACTATTTTTCCCCCAACTATTAGTCAACTTTAGCATTTTATGGTACGTTTTATTGATCAATAAAGTCTGTAAAATATAAGTCTGGCTGAATACATCTATTATGTTCCCATGTCCTAGCTTTTAGCCTATATATTTTGGAACTTGTTTAAGAATGCTTTCTCACCCTAATGTTGTAAATTTATAATCTTTCATTTAAACAAGAAACAAGTTTTTAGTATATTAACTTTATATTCAATAAACTTATATTCTCATAAGTAAATTTTAATAAACTTTACATAGATAATTGTGCATTGTTTATATATAAAAATGTATAAGTTCAAGTAAAGAAAAGATCATTTTTGTGTCTGTCTTTACAATATTAATGTCTATCTTTACAATTTTAAAATATTTTGTTTTACTTTCTTAATGTACTAACTTATTTATTTCAATAATAAATAAAATTGTTGTTAATAAGCGACTTCATATTTTTAAAAATCTCAAAAAAGTTCAATGTTTCACTGTTAAGTTTGAGTTGCTATATGCTTCTATAGAATGCTTTTCCTAATGTCAAAGGACTTCTATGCCTAGATTTCTACATGTTTGTATAATAAATGAATGATGTTTTATTTTTTAATTTTTGCTTCTATGATTATACTTTTTTCTCTTTAATTGTTTAATATTACAATTTTATTGATTGATTTTCTATTGTTAAAAAGTTTTCCCTCCTGAAGTTTACTCAACTAGACCTTAATATATCTTTCTTTCAGTAGACTGTTGAATTTGGTTTGTTAATACACATTCTAAGTTTCTTGAATCCATGATCATGAGTCGTTTTGTACTGTAATTGCCATTTTTGTGTATAATTGCCACATTTTTGTTATGATTAAGTTATACAAAGAAGAATAAAATCTATCATGAACAATTTCACACAACAAATTTTAAAACTCTGATATAATGTACAAATGTCTTAAAATTGCAACTTATGAAAGCTGACACAAGAAGAAATATAAAACGTGAATGACAATGAGACTAAGAAAATTGAATTTCTTATTAAAAATCAGTTCACAAAGATAACTACAACCCTAAGTGGTTTCATTGGTAAGTTTCGTCAAACAGTTAGTGACAACAATAGCACCATATTTATGCTCTTTTTCAGTAGAGAAGGAGAGAACACTTTCAAACTTGATCAATGAGGCTAATATAAGTCTAAAACCAAAACCTGAAAGAGATGTCACAAAAAAATTTCCTGACCAATTTCTCTCATGAATGTAGATGCAAAAATACTTGAAAATATTAGCAAATCAAATCCACAAAGATGTAAAAAGTATATGTCATGCCCAAGTGGGTTTTATTCTAAAAAGGCAAGGTTAATTTAATATTCAGATAACCTATCAATTTAATTTATATTAATGAAAAAATTATTTCAAAATTTTGAGAAAAACTAATTGAAAAATTCATTCCTGAGTCATGATAAAAATTTATAAAACATCGAGCCGGGCTTGGTGGCTCAGCCTATAATCCTGCCTTTAGGGGGCTGAGGTGAGTGGATTGCCTGAGCCTGCCGGTTCGCGACCCGTCTGGCCAACTTGGCGAGAACTCATCTCTACAATAAAAATCAAAAATTAGCCCGGCGTGGTAGCGCACGCCTGTAGTTCCAGCTACCTGGAAGGCTGAGGCGGAAGGATTGCCAGAGCCCAGCAGGTCGAGGCTGCGGTGGCCGGGAGCGGTCACTGCACTCCAGCTGGGCGACAGAGTGAGACTCCAACTCAAAAAAAAAAAAAAAAAATTATAAAACATCAACAAACTATTATAAAAGAAAACTATTTCAATCTGTAAAAGGTTGTCAACCAAAAGCAGACAAGACCCTATAGCTACTGTCCCACTTAACGATGTAACGTAATATTGAACACTTTATCTCTAAGAGTCAAAAAAGGCAATATGCCCACTCCTCTCACTGCTGCTCAGTATTGTTCAGAAGCTCTTACTGGTAGCAATGGGGGAAAAAAAAACAATTGAAAATATGTATAGATATCACTACGTGCAGAGGGAATAGTGATCATATAAAAACTCCGATGGAATCTATAAAACAATGGTGGACACTATTAAGTGAAATTCACAAGATGGCAGGATAATATACTTAATACTGTTAGAATGGTCTTTAATTTCTATATAATTCAATTTATAATATTTTCAGTTGATGGATTGTGGTTTTGTTTTTTTTTGTTTTTTTTTTTTGAGTTCGAGTCTCACTCTGTCGCCCAGACTGAAGTGCAGTGGCAGCTCCTGGCCACCGCAGCCTCGACCTGCTGGGCTCCAGCGATCCTCCCGCCTCAGCCTTCCAAGTAGCCGGAATTACAGGCATGCGCTACCACGACCCGCTGATTTTTTTATTTATTGTAGAGATTAAGTCTCGCTGCCCAGGCGGGTCTCGAACCCGTGGGCTCAGGCAATCCATTCACCTCAGCCTCCCAAAGGCGCGGGATCACAGGCTGAGCAACCAAGCCCGGCTGGATTGTGCTTTTGGTGTCAAGAACTTTTCATCTAAACCCAGCTCACAAAGATTTTCTTCTGAATTTTTTATAGCTTCATATTTGACACTTAGATCTTGATCAATTTGGATTTCATTTTTGTATAAGGTATGACGTTTAGATAGGTTTATATTTTTATATATGAATTATCAATTGTTTCAACACCATTTGTTGAAAAGGTTATCATTCATCCATTGATTTTCTTTTGCTCCTTTGTCAAAAATTAAATGGTCATATTTGTATGGATCCATTTCTGAATTCTCTATTCTGTTCCTTTGATTTATGTATCAATTTCTTCACCAATAAAACACTGTCCTTATAGAGATCTTTCACATTATCTTTCAATGTATTCTTCAGTATTTTATATTGACACTATTTTAGGTAATTTTTTGTTTCATTTTCCAGTTGTTTTCTAGAAGTATATAAAATACAGCTGATTCATGTAGCTTGATTGTGATCCTAAAATCAGATAGCTATTTCTCTTAATTAATTTTTATATTTTACTTAACTATTCTAGTTCCTTTGACTTTCCAAATATGTTTTCATATAAAAGTGGTAAAAATGGTTAGATTTGGGTAGTTAGAGTTGAAAAGATTTCATGACATATCTGAAGGTAGAAGAGGAATTGATGAGTCGTGGGTGAATTCAAATTTTCTGGCCCTAGCAGTTGGAAAATATGGCCTTCAACATTTGCTATGTGTTAAGAATTATCAAAATTTTTTCAACAATTAATGAGCAAAAATGTTTATAAAAGAATTGTTTGTAATAGCAATAAAATATGTAAATATACAACAATATCAGAATGGTTAAATACTACATGGCAACAAAATAGGAAAATAATACTTCAATACAACAATATATAATTTTATAAAACTACATATTTGAAAATTTTAATGACATGAAATGTGTTCATAAAAGAAATCATTCACATACAATAAAATCAATACTAAAAACTGTTAAGACAGTAAAAGTTTCAGTGGTTTCCAAGGATTGGGGGGGAAAGTGATGAATAAGCAAAGCACAGAATTTTAGGGCAGTGAAACTACTCTATATGATACTATATCAATATATACATGGCATTATACATTTGTCAAAACCTATAGAATGTACAGCACCAAGAGTAAACCCTAGTGTAAATCATGGACTTTGGGTGATTATGATGTGTCAGTGTAAGCTCATGGACTGTAACAAATGTACTTCTTCAGCCCAGGATGTTGATAGCAGGGAAGGCTGAATGTAAGAGATACACAGGGTGTAGAGGTAATCTCTCTACATTCTGCTCATATTATCTTTGAACTTAAAACTACCCTAAAAGATAAGGTCTATTAAAAAACAAACACCATTATTTATGTTATAAAGATATATGTACATGTATGTTTATGTGTACATATATATGTGCATACACACATGTGTGAGAGAGAGAGAAATCAAAATGTTAACAGAATTAAATATTTTTATAGCTTTCTGTATTTTCCAAAATTATCAAGGATATTATGTTTATAGTCAGAATATCAAGGATTGAAAGTTTTTTTAAACTACCATATATATAAACTTATTTTTATGTAGCAGCATAAATAAAAATGAAGTTTATATATAATAATTTAAGGAAATTAAATATGTGACTTTTGAAAACCTATTGTGTCACAAGTTTTAAAAGGGAATATGTACAGTCAACCTATTGTCTTCGACTAAAAAAATGGTTAGATAATTCAGATATTTGAGGCATTAATGAGTTATGAAACATATTTGGGGGAAGTTAGAAGCCATGCTTAATATATAGAATCATTGCATTGTTTAAAAATAAACAGACTTTTTTTAGTATGTGAATGTCCTGTCAAAAAATTTGAGACATCCAGTTCTATGAGATTATTCTGGAGGCTTATGATTATTAGCATTTTAATTTAAACATTTTTTCTTTTGTAGAATATTTATGTTCAGATGTTGAAATACAAAAATACTCTGTATTATATGATGGTTTTTATTCTTTCTCATTTTATAAACAATTTTGCATTTCACTGTCCATGCGAAGATATATTATCAAGTTAAAAAAATAAACACATCAATGATCTGGTTGGTTTGGCAGAATGTTTTTACTCCATTCACAGATGGTACATGAATACAGCATTCCAGATTAGCCAATGGAATATAGCCAAGGGTATTAATCTTGTACTGCTTAGTTCACCAGGTTGCTTTGAAAATTAAATGAGATAATTCATACGCAACTCCTGAGAAACCATCACAGCACAGCGGCACATGAATTTTAGTTACATAATGATGCTGACAATGGAAATGGCAGTACTACTCAAGAAAAATGTTAACTTGAATTGAAAAAAAAAAATCAATTGAGCACCAGTTGAATTAAAGATTCCTTAGTGCAGATTATGACAAAGAGCCAAAATTAAACCATCCCCTAACATCAGAATCTGGCCATCCAAAATCAGATAAAACATGCACATACATGTAAAACTTAAATGTAAGCTGCATACATGCACAAAAATATACATCAGCACAAACAAAAAGATGAAAAAATAATTATGAGATTGCCTTTAATCAGCAACATCCAAAATGGGGTGATAGTCCATGCAAGGTGGCATTCATGAGGAAGAAGACTCCATGAAGTCCACTTTAGGGGAAATAGGCAGTTGTTCTTTCTCTTCTATCTATCATTTTACTAAAATTTCTGAATTTTAATCTCAGAATGAAAAATTGTTTGTGACAAGTCAAGTAGAAACAGATAAATATTTAAGAGCAGCTTTTGTATATATGAAACAACGACTTAGAGAAACTGATACCTTACTTCTTTAAAGCTTCTTAAGATAATATTAATGCTGCTCCATAAGCAGATTTATCTAAGCAGTTTGAAATGTGAGTGTATTCACTCACAAAATGATGTTACAAAGTTTACATGTTTTATTTAATTAAATATATTTTTATATGGTTAAAAAATAAACAGGTTCAGAAAAACTTCTATTTTCCTAAAAATTTCCATTCTTTCCCAGCTGAGATAATGATAAATTTTGGTAGAAAAACTCATGAACACTTAGAAAAAATTATTAAAATGTCAAGTGTTTAATATCTTTTTTTAGGGTCAAATGAAAACAGCATTTAACCAGTTTTTTGTAAATTGCAACCGACTGAGACCTTGAAGTTACTAGAATGCAAATAAATGTTCTCATATATTATCTTATATGGAGCTGCTTCATCATTTTAGCAAGAGTCATTTCTTATATAAGTAATGGCAGTCAACCTCTCTTTTAACACCTACTAAGGCTTTCCAGCTAACTCACAAATTTAAGTTACAAACAAATACATTTAAAGAAGAGAGGAAGGAAGAAAGAGGGAGGGAAGAAGAGAGGAAAGAGGGAAGGAGAAAGGGAGGGATGGAGGGAGGGAGGAGGAAGGAAGAAGTTAAGGCAGGCAGGCAAATGGAAACATGCTTATGCGGAACTGGACGTGTGCCCTCAATCATCTGTTTATTGACCACGCCATATGTTAGCCACTTTACTTAAGATGTTTGGGGTACAAAATTCATTAGAGATAAAGTCAACAGGATAATTACAGAAAATTGAAATCAATTGAATACTGAGTTTTAGGTCCCATTAATCCTTTAAAATGTCCAGCTGCTATGGGGTAAATTCCTAGAGTGTTTACCACCTTATAGAAGAAATCATTTCTCTTTTTTTCATAAGGGAACTTTTTATAAAATAAAAATATTTTCCATTGGTATAAGTATATCAAAAATACGTTAGCTCCAAATATTCTTTAAATTTTTAAAAAGCGGTAGCTGAATTTTAAATTAAATAGAAAATTTTTAAAAACATATATGTGACATTTACATTAAATGTGACTTTCCCTTGATGCCTATGGTTGCTTAGTTAGTATTTGCCCTACCTATGTTCAGTAATTATAGTTTAGGAACAGAAGTTGAACATTTCACAATGTTAATACTCATGTCTACTATGGATAGTGTTGCCACGGGAGTCATTTACTTCTTTGTTTCCATAAGAAAGGGACAATAATACTTATCTTCCTCACAGGGGTGCTGTATTATTAAATACTAATGCTGGTGATTTTCACAGGCTGAGTTTTATTAGGAACATAACCAAATGATCTTACACATCAAGAGGAATATTATAATTTTTTTACCTTGCAAATTTTGAAACAAAATGCTTTCATATATGTGTGATTGTCAATATTTTCTCACAATTTTATAGGTTTTCTTCAAGCTTTTAAAAAATCAGTGTATGTCAAAAGGTGATAACATCTCTTACAATGAAAAAGAGGTGAAAATAGTATTGTCTGGTTGAAAGGAGCCTTATGCATACTTGTGTTGGATTCTTCAATCTCCAAAGGAGGTCATTCATATAAATTCAGTAAAGACAGTAATGTGTGAATCTGATACTACCCTGACCCTTATCCACCTTAGAAAGCAACTCTAACATCTCAAACAGTAAAATTCAGACCAAGAGGTACCTCTCCTGCTGCCAAACAGATAGATAGCCTATATCTGAACTCAATTTACAAAACAGGGACATCACTATATGTTAGCCACTTTAATAGATTCAAGTTTATTTTCAGAATATACATCTACCTTCAGCAGAGAATAAAGCAATTCAAGACTAAGACAAAAGTGCTGACAGGCCAATAAGACAAAGAAAAGAAGGCATCAATTAACCTACAGCGACAGACTAAAAAGAAAAAAAATTGACTCTATTTATTCATCTTCAAATACTGCTTCTGTTATGTGGGATTATTTCTCCTCTTCCAAAAATTTCTAGCTGTACTAGACATATTCATGCACTGCATATTGTAGAAAGCTGTCAGTAGTTCTGATATAGTTGCCCCAAGGTCTAATCCTATTATGTTAGATGAAAAAGATACAAGGATGCCCACCAAACCAGCCTTTCTTAAGAAACATCAAGAAATACATACAGTACTTTAGGTGCTTGGCCCCTAAGTGTTGCTAGAACAGTAACAGGCTGCAAACAATCTATGAATCTAGAGATGGCAGTAAACAGGATTGCTTTCAGTTTATGAGCTGTTAAGCCTGTTTCGTAAAGCAGTTCATGGTGACTGACAGTTAAAACATTGGGTCATTCACTAGTTCCTGTGTTATGTGCCAAGTGGCACAGGGCCATAAAAAAATGATGGTACTAGGAGAAAAATCTTACAATAAAGCTCTTCCTGTGCAGCCACCTATAGGAGAGATGAACAAAAGGTGGAGACGTAGTTCAAAGCCATAAACATCTCTAAAGGCCAAGTCTCAGATTACTGCAACCAAAGTAAACAACCATATATAAACAACACTTTCCAGTGACAACATAACATTGTCAATATTATAGTAATATTCAGAGCAGTGTGGGTGGAAGAGCTAGCAGAAAGGTTGAGTCAACATTATCCTAAATGACTTCCTGAAAATTATGCCACTAATTAACTCAGTGTTTTTGAAGATTAATTCTGCATAATGGTAAGTTTAAACAAAATATGTTTTTTGACTGCAAATACCTCTCTAATTATGTCATACACTAATTCCTTTTTATCCAAGAGAAATTGAAGTATTTGATAACATATAAATAAATAAGGGAGATACATTTCCAGGTGTCAAGATCAGAGAGGGAATTCACAAAAGTTACAAGTCTATCTTAACAGCTTTGATGTGTCAGGATTAAGCAGAGACCAGAGTGTTCAGGCTTCCGATGAAATTAAAGAGAAGAAGCCAAAGCCACAGCCTTTGCATGGCAGGAAGGCAGGAGTGGGAAACATATGCTTGCCTGGGGCTAAAAGTCACTAATGGAATAAGCTGCAAACCTTGACTACAGGGAGAAAAATTCCATAGACCATAAACCGAAATTTGCATTTTGAGGGAACTGAGTCTGAACTCATAGTATCTACATAAAAACAAACCCACTTAACAGTAAAATAAGCCTAAAGAGGCTAAGAGCAACAGCAAAACACTACCCAAAGAGACAAGAGACCTCCACATTTCAGGATGAAAGTCTTCTTGTTAAAGTAATTCCTAAAGAAGATGAATTCACAGAAGACAATTATAAAACATAGGAGCAATGCCATTGCCAAAGAAAAGGATGTACAGCAGAAGAGATGGCTTAATTAATCTATTTGAACTTAAGAATAATTATAAGAATCCTCAAATAGATAAAGGAAGGAATAGCACATACCAGGAACAAGAAGTTATGCAGTATAGCAAAGATATAGGAAAAAAGTAAGAGTCTAAGTAAATAAAAACACAGCCATTTATATCTAAAAACTCATTGGATGAGAGCAAATAGTAGATAGGACACAAATGAATAAAGATTTAGTCATTTAGTAGAGAAAATGAGGAAAATCTTCCAGCATACATCTTACATAGAAAATAGGTGCTAAAATAAACACACAATAAGCAACATAGAGATAGCAAAGAAGCTCCAGAATCCATCTAATTGCATGTTAGAGAAGGAACCTTTAAAGACATATTGGTAGGAAAATACCCAGGGGTGAAAAAGTCATGTGTTCTCTAATAGAAAAGTTACGTTAAGTGGCAAGGCCAATTAAGAAATCATATACAGACACATCATAATAAAACTACAGAACCCAAGTATGAAGTGAACCTTTTTTTTAAAAAAAAAACCCTATGGAAAATTATGTGTAGCATGTACAAACAAATGGTAATTAATTAATAAAAGCCTTCTGCATCATGGGTCCCCAAACCATCTTTCCCCTTGATTCCATGGCAGGACTTTGCATATATTCATACTCATGGCTATGATTTATTATATCGAAGGATAAAAAGCAAAATGAGCAATAGGAAAAGCTTATAAGGCAAAGTCCAGAGAACACCAGTAGCAAGCTTTCGTGAGTCCTATCCCAGTAGAGTCACACAGGATGTACTTACTTCAGATGCAAGATACGAAAAAGAGGGAAATGTTGTCTTCTAGGGAAGCTAATTACTCAGTGCTTAGGGCTTTGTTGGGGTCTGGTCATATAGGCAATCTCTGCCTAGTGAGTACCATGATTTTAGTTCCTAGAAGGAAAGCAGGTATAAACCACATTGTTTGTATGAAAGTTTTGTATAGTGAGACATTCTTATCAGAAAATGGGGGAAACACTTCCAAGCCCACGTTTCCTACATCAGCCAGCCCAGACTTGCAAGGAGAACTTTCTAAGGATAGCAGTCTCAGGCCTGCTATGCAAACTCTTGTCTGCATACTTTCTTATTACCAGGAGCAGACACTGAAAGACAATAGAAAATAATTCTGTTCTGCCATTCCTCTTTCAACTTCATGCAGTTGTACAAATAGAAAGAACAAAATGAGAACAAATTATTATCACTCCACAGAAATCTTTTTTCCTGTTCTTTTCTTTTATCCTTTTACATACTGTAAATGATCTCACTCATGCTCTGTACTTTAGTTAGCATCACTACATTGTTGAATCCACAAACCATTATCTTCAATCAGCTGTCCTTGTATTCTAGACCAAGATCTTTGATGTGCATTGAAAATGTCCACATGCATATACCAAAGTGTACCTCACACTCAATTAGCCCCTCAAATTTGTAGTACTATGATTTTTTATTTAAAAACCTTTATTCATTTACTTCATATCCACCAGTGTCACCAATCACACAATCTGAGAATTTCATTTGAAAATCTACCTCCAAAAAAGTTTTTAGAACGAATAAGTAAGCCAGACTCAGTGGCTCAGCCTGTAATCCCACGCTTTGGGAGGCTGAGGTGAGTGGATTGCCTGAGCCTGCCGGTTCAAGACCCGCCTGGGCAACTTGGCAAGACTTCATCTCTACAATAAAATCAAAAGATTAGCCAGATGTGGTAGTGCGCACCTGTAGTTCCAGCTACTTGGAAGGCTGGGGCAGAAGGATCGCCGGAGCCCAGCAGGGCGAGGCTACGGTGACTGGGAGCGGCCACTGCACTCCAGTCTGGGCGACAGAGTGAGACTCCAACTCAAAAAAAAAAGAACTAATAAGTAAATTTAACAAGGTCTCAGTATACAAGTATACCAAATTAAATTCTATTTCTGTATAGTAGCAATGACTATTTGGAATTTGAAATTAAAAAAAATATATAATAGCAATACAAATGTAAGCACTTAGATATAAATTTAACCAAAAATGTGTAGATTCTGTATGCTGAAAACTATAAAACACATAGATGGGAAAAATGAATATCTAAATAAATGGATAAATAAATTTGTTATAAATTAAAAGTTTCAATGTTGTTAGCATGTCATTTATCCCCAACTTGATCTGCATATTCAAAGCAATGCCAAGCAAAATCTCAATATTTCATAGATATCAACAAACTGATTCTAAAATTTATATAAAAGAACAAATAAACTAGAATAGACAAAATATTGTGAGATAAAAAACTAAATCAAAGGATTCTTATTACCCATTTTCAAGACTTAATACAAACTTAGTAGAAATTTTAAATTGTGAGATATTGAGAAAGGATAGAAACAAACATCAATAGAATAGATTACAGAACTCAGAAACAAATTGATTCACACTAATAGAGTAAGTAACATGTGAGAAAGTACAAAAGTCATTAAAAGTGTTGTCTTCTTAATGAATGATGTTAAACCAATAGGACCTCATATGTAAAATAAATAAATCTTGATTCACACCTCATTAAAAAATTAGCTCAATGTAAAACTATAAAACTTCTAGAAGAAAACATAAGTGAGAATCTGAATGATCTTCAGTTAAGTAATGAGCTTTTCTGAGACAAAATATATAAAAACAAAAAGTATGATAAAAATAATTGATAAATTTAACATTACCAAAATTAGAAATCATACTCTATTAAAAATAATGCAAACACAGGCCATAGATTGATAAAAACATTTTCAAATCTTATATATGACAAAGGATTTTTTTATCCAGAGAATTCAAAGTACTCCTAAAGCTCAACAATCATTTACAAACACCAAATTAAAACACTGGGCATTATATTTTAACAGAAACATTCACACAATGCCAGAATGGTAGGAGGAGACGTTCTGCAATCTCACTCCCCAGTAAAAAAAAAAAGAAAGAAAAATTAGTACAAAGTATTTAGAAACAATCGTTTAAAGTCTCTAAAATCTGTTGTGGGGCACATAGCAAATAAAGAAAATTCAGTCAAGGAAATTTACTAAAACCTGCTAAGAACAACAAAGGTCTTTGTTATCTGAACCATGACCCACCCACTTGGTCCCTTCTAATCTGAATTTGGCATAACTGAAACTCCACTCTAGGAATGCCCAGCCAAGAACACTAGGATTTCTTCCCAATGTTTGTAAATCAAGGGCTACAGTACCTCCAGGAGGTACAGGCCATGAGTGTTTCAGAGATTTTTCTGAGTGGGAGAGACAGGCCATAAAAACAGAGAGCACTAAATCTCTCCCAAAGAATTAATCATATTTGAAAAAGAGTGTGGGAAAATTCAAGCCTTCCAAAAACTATGAATATTTTGATAATAAGCAGCTGAGAGAATTGTAGCATTTTGAAAACAACAAGCTAAACCATAGGCCAGTTAATTTACCAAAGAGAACCAATGAAAGAGATAGCTAAGAAAAGCCTCCATGGGGTCAGAACAAATCTCAAATACTGGTGTCAAAAAATAACTATGAAAAGGGGCCTGAGATTAGTTTTAGACCACATCATGAAGCAATTTAAGCTCCAGGACACTGATAAAAACGATAGAGAAATCAGCTGACAAATACTGGAATTTAACTGCTGGGTATAATATTAACAAACGCAGCAGCTCAATTTTACAATTAGGAATAATACCAGTATAAATATGTACAAGCCTAAAATGTGACATCAGAGGTTATACAACATAAAAGAAATGAATGTTACTAAAATAGGCTGACAAAGTTACTAAACAAGTAAATAAGCAAACAACAACAAAAACCCGGTGCTGGGTAAGAATAGATATCCATAGTTTAATATATTGCTCTAAAAATCTAGTCTTCAAGAAAAAATTAAGAGACATACACACAAAAATATAAAAATATAATCGCTGCATGGAAAAAAATACAGTAGGCAAAAGAAACTTCCTGTGAGATACCGTAGGGATGTTGGATCTAACAAAAACCTCAATGCAGTAATTACAAATATGTTTTAAGAAAAAACACTAGCCGGGTTCGGTGGCTCAGCCTGTAATCTCACGCTTTGGGAGGCCGAGGTGAGTGAATTGCCTGAGCCCACGGGTTTGAGACTCGCCTGGGCAACCTGGCGAGACCTCATCTCTACAATAAATCAAAAAATTAGCTGGGCGTGGTAGTGCACGCCTATAGTTCCAGCTATTTGGAAAGCTGAGGTGGAAGGTTTGCCAGAGCCCAGCAGGTCAAGGCTGCGGAGGCCGGGAGCGTGTCACTGCACTCCAGTCTGGGTGACAGAGTGAGACTCCAACCCCCCCCCAAAAAAAAGAAAAGAAAAAACAATAAGGGATACCTATCTAGAGAAATCAAGTATGACAACAATGTGTCAGCAAATAAAGACTATCTATAAACAAATAGAAAAAAAATTTTTTGAAGGAACTAAGTGGAACTTCTAGATTTGAAAAGGATAATAATGGAAATTTTTAAATGACTAGAGGGGCTTAAGAGAAGATTTGAGCTGGCAAGTGAAAAAAGTGACAAGCTTGAAGATAGATCACTAGAAATTATGTAATCTGAAGAAGAGAGAAAAAACCAATACATAAAAATAAATAGAACTTCAGAAGAATGTAGGACACCAATAACTGCACACAAAAAAATTCCTACTGCAGGAATTCAAAGTAAGTTTAACATCAGAAGTTCAATTAACATAAGACACTATATCATAGAATAAAAGACAAAGCCTCATTATTATCTCAGTAGACACATGCTATGGCTTAAATATGTCCCCCAAATTTCATGTGTTGATTAGAGGAGGAAACATTGAGTAATAATTAGAATTAGATAAGGTAATCAGGATGGGGTCACCGCAATGGGACTGATGGAAGAAAGTCTAGAGCTGAGGTCATCCTTCCTCTCTATCTCTTCGAGTAATGCCTTCCACCATGTTACGATATAGCAAGAAGGCCCACACCAGATGCAGCCCATTCAACCTTGGACTTCCTAGCCTTCAGAACTGTGACAATTTGTTTTCTTTATAAATTATCAATTCTATTATATTTTGTTACAGCAGTAGAGAAATGGACTACTGCAATGCAGAAAAATGATTTTCTAAAATTTAGTATCTCTTCATGATAAAAGCACTCAACAAGCTAGAAATAAAGATAGCTTCCCAGATGTGAAAAAGAATTTCTACAAAAACTCAATGTCATGCTTGGTGGTGTAAATTCTAATACCATTTTTCCTTAATATCATGACTAGACAAAGATATCTTCTTTCACCATTTTTATTCATTATACTGGCATTATACTGGCAGTTCTAGTCAGGATAATTAGATATGAAAATGTAATAATAATATATAGACTGAAAAATAAGAACAATTATGTGTTTGTATGTTACATGATTTTGTATATAAAAAATCCTAAGCAATCTTCTAAAAAGCTATTAGAAGCCACAGATGAGTTAAGCAAAGTTTCAGAGTACAAAGTCAATATAAAAATCAATTATACTACTATACATTAACAAGCAGTAATACAAAATAATTTTTTAAATTCCATTTATAACAGCACCAACAATAATAAAATATTTAGGAATACATTTATTATAATAACTCAACTTATGCTTTAAAAACTGTAAAACATTGTTTAATGAAATTACCAAAGATCTAAATAAATGGAAAGACATGGTATATTCATCTATTAAAAAGACTTAATATCTGTAAGATGCAAATATTTTCCAAATTTATCTACAGATTCAACAAATTCCTATCAAAATTCAGTTTGCTTCTTTGCAAGCTGCCATGCAAATTGACAAACTCAAAATTCATATGTAAATTCAAGTGACTTGGAACAACTAAAACTATCTTCAAAAATAAGAACAAAGTTTAAGAAATCACTCTTCCTGATTTCATAACTTACCACAAAGATATAGTAACCAAGTCAATGCTGTAAGCAGTTGAGAGAAGGATCTAGTACATCGTAGTACAATGTGAGGGTAGATAAATAAAATAGTACTGGGAGTCCAAAAATTAACCCTAATTTTTTAGTCAGTTGATTTCCACAAGGGTGCCAAAATATTTTGATGAGGGAAAATAATCTTTTCAATAGATGGTACTGGAACAACTGAATAGCCAAAAGAATTAAGAATATGCAAAATAATAAATCTGACTCCTGCCTCATATTATATATACAATAATAAAATGGATTATAGGCATAAACAGTAGAGCTAAAGATAGCAAATATTTAGCAGAAAACATGGTCTAAATCATCATGACCTTGAAGTAGACGTGGGTTTCTCTGAAATAGCACCAAAGGAAGAACAACAGAAATAAATTAAAAAATTGGAATTCATAAAAATTTAAGACTTTTTTCTTCAACTGATACTATCAAGAAAAGTTAAAAAAAACACGAAATGAGAGGAGAAATTTGCAAATTATGTATCTGACCAGAGACTTGTATATAAACTAAGGAAAGCACTCTTGCAACTCAAGTTTTTAATGGGCAAGGGATATAAATTGACATGTATTCAAAGAAAATATACAGATGGTCAATAAACATATTAAAAAATGCTCATTAGCCATCTGTGAAATGCAAATCAATATAATGGAATATTATTTGACAGTTAATAAAGAATGAGTTACTGATATGTGTTACAATAAGTATGAACCTGAAAATATTGTCCTAAATTAAAGAATCACATATTATAATATTTCATTTATCTGAAATATCAGAATAAATGAATGCATAAAGACCAAAAGCAGGCTAGTGGTTGCCCAGGGCTGGAAGGTTAAGGAGAAATGTTGGGTGACTGCTAAAAGGCATGAGGTTTCTTTTTAGCATGACAATAATGTTCTAAAATGTATTTTGTAGATATTTTCATAACTCTGTGAACACACTAAAAATCATTGAATTGTGCATGTCAAATGGGCCAATTTTATAGTATGAGTATTATATATAAAGCTTTTAACTCGATCCCCACCCCAAATTTGAACAGATGTTTTACCAAAGATACATGGTAGGGAATAATCATAAGGAAACATTCTCAGCATCACTTGTCATTTAAAAAACTGCAAACTAAAACAACAACAAAATATCACTACATATTTATTAGAATTGTAAAAAAAAACAAATACAAACAAGCGATACTAAATCATGGCAAGGATGCAGAGCTAGAAAAACTTAAATTCATTACTAATGAGATTGCAACATGCTATGCCCAATTTAGAAAGGAATTTGGTGGCTTTTTAAATAAAGTTAAACATATAGTTACAATGCAACCCAGAAATTACACTCCTAGATATTTATACAAATGAATGAAAGCTTTGTTTCACACACAATTATGTATGTGAATCTTTATAGCAGCATTATTAATAATCAGTAAACACTAGACATAGCCAAAATGTCCTTCAGTAGGTGAATGAATAAGCAGACTGTGATATATTTGTGAAATATTTTACTACTTATCAATAAAAAGGAACAATCTATGATTTATGCCACAATATAGATGAATCATCAATGAATTTTTCTAAATATAAGAAGCTAGGCTCAATGGGCTACATATTGCATAATTCCATACATATACATAATTTTATATGACATTATTTTAAAAAGTAAAATTTTGGAGATAGAAAAAAGATCAGTAGTTTACAGGGTTGGATGATAGGTGAGGTATTGAATACAAGGGACTTCATACTAAAATTTTTAGTACCATGGACTTGTTCAATATGGTTTGAGTAGAACACCTAATTGTAAATTTTTCAAGACCCACAGTTCTGTGATCTTTACTACATGCAAATTTAAATCAAATCAATCTGAATTTTGGGGATCCCAGAATGGAATGAAAACTGTGACAAATGAAACTAACTGTATTATAATTTATAAAATAACCTCACTGAAGAAGGTGAAATAAAAAAATAAGACTTCTGAAAAATGTTACAAAGCATTACTGAAAGAAATTAAAGACATAAATAAGTAGAGAGGCATTCAGTGATAATGAATGGAAGACTTAATATTAAGATAGCAACATGTCCTAAATTAATCTGTAGATTAAACATAATTCTTATCTAATTTCCAGGTGATATCTGTTTACAGAAATTGAAAATGTTGTAATTCATGTAAAATTGCAAAAAATACAGAATAATCAAAACAATATTGAAAAGGATAACAAAATTGTAGACTTACACATCTTGGTTTCAAAACTTATTGCAAAGCAATAGTAATCAAAGCAATGTGGCACACCATTAAGACAGAAATCTGGAGCAATGAAATAGAACTGAGAATCTAGAAATAAACACTTTAACTTATAGTCAATTGACATTCCATCAAAGGTGGTATGGGAATCCAAAGGGGGAAAGAACAGTCTTACCAATAAGTGGTGCTAGAACAACATGACACCCACAAGTGAAAGAATGAAGTTGGACATCTACCTCACATGATATGTAAAAGTTAACTCAAAATAGGTCACAGACATTAACATAAGAGATAAAGTTATAAAACACATAGAAGAAAATATAGGATTAACATTAATGGATTTGGACTAGGCAATGATCTCTGAGACATAATCCTAAACTAAAACAACAAAAAATTTATAAATTGGGCATAATCAAAATTAAAAATGTTTTTACTTCAAGAGACATCATCATGAAAGTGAATAGACAACCTACAGAATGGAAGATATTTACAAATCTCTTGTCTGACAAAAGACTTGAGTATAAAATAAATAACTATTAACACTCAATAAATAGACCATGTAACTTTTCAAGTGGCAAAGGATCTGAATAGACATTTATTTAAGTAAGATATACAAATGATCAGCAGCACAAGTGCAGATGCTCTACATTATTAGCTGTCAAGAAAATTCTACTCAGAATTACAGTGTACTACATCATACCTAATAGGATCCCAGTAATAAAAAAGATAGACCATAACAAATGTTGTCAAGGATATGGAGAAATTGGACCCCTCACACACTGCTGTTGGAATATAGTTAATGAAGAAGTCATTTTGACAAATAGTTTGGTGGTGCCTTAAATGCTTAAAGATAAAGTTTCCATGTAACCCAGCAGCTACACTCCTAGATATATGCCCCCAATAAATAAAAACGTGTCTACACAAAACTTGTGCAGCAATGTTTATAGTAGCATTATTCACAATAACCAAAGGTAGGAACAATCCAAAGTTTCCCAAAGTGTGAATAGATAAATAAAATAAACTATATCTATTAAAGGGATATTATTGGGCAATTGAAAGGAATAAAATACTAATACAACATGAATGAACTTTCAAAATACTATGCTAAATGAAAAAGTCAGTCACAAAAGACTACATAATGTAATCCCTTTATATAACATGTTCACAATAGGCAGGAAAATTATTAGCATTTGCCAACTATTGGCAGAAGGAGGGAAGAGAGAATGACTGTTAACGTGTACAGGGTTTCTTTTAAGGACACACGAATGTTCTAAAACTAGATTGTGGTAAAGATTGCACAATCCTATGAATAAAGTAAAATTTTAATTGTACAATTGAAATTTATGAATTATATAGGATGTGCATTATATCTCAATATAACTGTTAAATAATGATGCAACTATATCCCAAGTTTTTATCTACTTACGCATTATTTCTAAAAGTGGCCTGACTATAGGCCCACCTCCTGACATTTGTAAGCTTGAGACTGAGGTCAAAATGAAGTTCCATATATCATATGTAGTAATATGTAAATAAGTCATAAATTGAATGAAAAAAGCTTTTTATTCAACTTATAACTTATTTACATTTTAGCCAAAATATGTTCTTTCCTCCTCACTTGACAAATGCACCACCAAAAAGATAAGAGTTTTTTAAAATATGTAAAACACTGATTTTTGTATGACTAAAAGTCAAGGAGACAGTAAAGATGACCAAATTAAAGTATCATTAAATTTCTCTGAGCTTTTGATGTTTTTCATGCAACAATGTTTTCAGGAATATGAAACACATATGTACATGTACATGTGAATATATATAACTCATACTTTTATATATTTATTCCATAAATAGTAACTTAATTGCCTTGAAATGTATTCCATAATTCCATAAAGTCTTTCATTGTCTTCATTTCTGCAAAATCACCAATTACATGATTATAAGATACACACATAATTTGTATTCCAATAATAGTAATAATCAAAATAATCTAAGAAATAAATGTAATATTTTAAATGTACATTTTTAATTTTGTCAAAAGCTATAAAGTATTAATATTATTTTTCATTATCATTATTTTTTCTAAAAATGGAAAAATCATTATTGTTTTCTTAATTATACAGACTCGAAAGTAAAAGACAAATGGCCAAACTCTTATTAATTTCAAGATTTTACTTCTAAATTGTACAAGTAATGATGAAATTTTAAATCATATTTTGAAAATTTATTACTTAAAATGCATTATGTATGTTCCAAATTAAACTATTTGAAATTCTAGTATTCTATGTCCATTTAGTTGTTAATGTGAAGTTCATTGTGTGATGGCTGACTCCAAATAGAGCTACTTATATGTTTTCTAATAAAGTTCTTGTGAATGTCCAAGTTATAGGGGTCCCTCTAAGAAACTGTCCCTCTTCTCTGTCTCTAAGGACAATACGAAATGATTGAGCATATGGGTCAGTGTATTAGTGTTTGACTGCTGCTATAACAAATTATTGCAAACTTAATGGCTTAAAACAGCACAAATCTATTATCTTACAGTTCTGTAGGTTAGAAGTTTGACAAAGCTACATTCCTTCTAGAAACTAGGCAAAAAAACCTTGCTTTCTCCAGCTTCTAGGGACTGCCCACATTCCTTGGCTCCTGACCCCCTTCCTTCTTCAAGGCCATCAACATGTCATTGCTCTGACTCTGCTTCTCACACTGTTTCTTTTTGCTATCTTCTGTTTCTCTCTTTCCTTTCTAAGGACCCTTGTAATCACATTGCATCCTTATAAACCGGGATAATCTCCTCATTTTATGGTCACCTGATTAGTACCCTAATTGCATCTGCAAACTTAATTCCCCTATGTTATTTAACTTAATGTATTCACACGTTCCAGCATTTATGATGTGAAAATCCCAGGGGAATTATTATTCTGCCTACTGTGGTAGAAAAATAATAACCCCCATAGGTTCTTTGTTGGAGCCACTCCCTGTTACAAGAGAGAGTAACAACAGAAAAACAAACTGAAGTTTATCAGCATGTTTATTTCATATATACATGAGAGACGTTCAAAGAATAAGTAGTTCTCAAAAAGACGACTGAATTCCAGCTTACATGACATCTTGAACAAAAAACAGCAAATTTTTAAAGAAGTGACAAGATAAAAAAAATTGAGTCTGTGTGGACAGCAGTAAGGGCAAGGCAAATAATTGACAGACAGTAAAGTTAACTAATTAGTGAGTTGGTTAGTTATCAAAGCTTGTTAATGCAGATTCCTTTGGTATTGTCTCCAGGTTGAGAAGGGTACAAAGCTGTCTTCAGTGATTAACCTTTGTTCTCACTGGTAGATTTGGGGTATGGTGGTGGAAGGACATGTAGAACATCTTTTGTTTTTGTAAATCTGTGCTATCCTTTTATGCAAATACAGGGAGGGCAAAGATCTTTCCTGCATCTGCTCCCTCTTAATTATTCTTATCTCAACAATCTTTCTCATGTTTTGGTGAGGAAGACATATTCTGAACTCCCACACTACACTAGTCAGAATAGGCTAAATTATGCCATGGTAACAAACAAACAAAAAAACTACAAAATTGTAATGTCTTATAACAATAAAGATGTATTTCCAAACTGTCCCTCTCAGATCAGGAAAGAAGTCTCTGCTCATTGTATTTAATGAGAGGCCAAGGCTGACAAAGCTGCTGCCATCTTGAACACAGCTGCTTGACGTTCCAGAAAGAATAAAGAACTCTGCAGGGTCATCCACTAGCAATTCAATGCTTGGCCCAAAAAGCAGCATGCATCATATCTGCTCAGAACAGACTGTTCAAAACTTGTCCTATGACTCCAGAGAATTCAGCGAAGGTAATCCCATTTTATGCCTTAAAAGGAAAAAAAAATCACACTAATAGCCATCACATGAAGTTGAAGCTCACTTGTTACAAACATATACAAATGCTGGAGAAATAAATAAAACAAAAATGTAATTGATAGCTGAGTTTGCAAAAATGAAAATGAAATCTTCATATGCCAGGAATAAAATCCAGAACTATAAGAAGGTAAGTCATTGCTGCTACCACTTTGAATGGATGAGAGAATAGAGGAATGATTAATTAGACCCAATAAACACTAAGGGATTGAGGTTTAACATCCTTATAAGGAGGTAAGACAGGGCCACAGACAGAAGGGCAAAAAGAGCTGAGATTTCCTCATAAAGCTGAGATGCCTAAAGGATTCACAACTTGCCAGAGAAGGACTAGAGGGAAGACTCTATCCATTGAATAAAAACAACCACATGTTTCTACACATGCTCTAGAGGATGAGGTAGAAATATCCCTAAAGCAATACAGCCTAGTGGCATGTTAAATTCTCCCACTGTAACTATGGATCTTTTTCCTCCTTTTATGTCTACACATTTTGGGTTCATATATTTGAACTTTATCATTAGGCACACAAATATCAAAAATTTATATCATGGTATGCTAATTCTTTTATCATTATGAACTGTTTCTCCTTATCTCTCATAATATTTCTTGTCTTAAGGATTGCATTATTTGATATTAATATAGGTAGACCAGTGTATTTAGCTAATGTTTATTTAGTACCTCTTTTCCATACTTTATTTTCTTTCTTTCTTTAACTTTGGGTTTTAATTTTGTCTCTTTTAGGCAATATGTAATTGACTGTATTTTTAATGCATTTTTTTTCATTAGAATATCTACCAAACACTTGTGTGTGAGACAAGGACACTATTACCACATTAAAATCCAAGCCAAAGACTGGGAGACATTATTGCAATGTGTATAATAGACAATATATAGAAAGCCTGCAAAGAAAAAAGAAACAAATATTCTACTGCGTAAATGAGCAAAGTAAATGAACAGGTAATATATTAAAGATGTAATTCAAATGACCAACAAGCAAAAATAAAGTCGCTTCAGCAATAATCAGGGAAATGCAAATTAAATCCACAATGAAATACCATTGCACAACGATCAGGATGGCATTTATTTTAAATAACTGTTAAATACCAAGAAGTTGGTGAGGCTGTAGAAAAACAAGAAGACATATCGGGTACTGATGCAGTGTAAAATGGTACAATTATTTTGGAAAGCACTGTGAAATTATGAAGGAAATGTTTAGGTGCACATATTCTAGGAAAATAATTCCACCTCTTTTTACTCATCATAGAGAAATTCCAAGGCACTCATAGGGAGAAAGAAAAAGAATTTCCACCATTTTATTTGTAACAGTATGAAATTTAAAACAAATTGTATATCAATATGGAAGTGAGTAAATAATGAATAAATAAATGGAATACATTTGTTGCAATTCTGTACATTTCATCAAAATGTATCAGTGCATCAACATGTCTAAATCTCAAAAATGTTATAAGTGAATGAAAATAAATTCCAAAGCTTTAGGGCCGTATGGCACCATTTATGTACATTTTTAGAACACCCAAAACAATTCTTTATACCATTTGAAATACGTATAGATTTTATAAAAGTGTGGATCTGAATACTCACCAACTTAAAAAGACTGATTGAATCTGGAAAAAAATTAAAGTTTGGCTTTAGCTGTGTCTATAAGTTTTAATAATTTTTTAAGGGAAAAATGTCTCAAGGAAATATAACAAATAAAGAACAGCTTTAGATCTGTCCATATTTTGTTTACTTTTTTGAAAGTTTGACATATTTTACAATTAAATTGTTTCCACATAAAATACTTATTGGCATGTATGAGTTTTCGGAATATAATACACATGTAAAATGAATTAATTTTTCAGTTAATCTAGCAGAGATAACTGTAGATAGAAAAGTAAATTTCAAGTCTGACCTGAAAATGTATACAGCACAAATAAATTGACGCTATTTCTAAATTGAGTATTCATCTCATTATTAATTCTGAGACAGCTGATGGGGCTTCCATTAATGCATAATTGTGCAAATGTACAACTAGACATTTAAACAAATAAAACTGACCATCAAACAGGTTCAGCTTAAAAAGAATTAAAGCCATTTAGTCACTAAAACTGAAAATTCTGCTTTAATTAGGGAACAAATTTGTCTGAAAGATTTTTAGCAGCTGATACAACTTAGAAGACAGACATCATTGAAATTCTGTTTTAAGAAATCAGGCAGCCTGAGAATCTGCAGAAACAAAATTTTTCCTAAAAATAAATTCATGTGAACTTTATCTCATGATTCCTCTTATAAAAATTGTAGCAATATTTTCAACTGCCATTTTGAAAACTATTAAAGACTAACCTATAAAATATTTGTTTTTAAGACTCTCAACTCCATTACTAAGGTCAATGTGATCATAAATATTTCATATTCCCCTTATAATGTCTCTCACATTCCTTTACTTATACATCATCTAAATTTTGGAAGATTTTCTAAGAATGAGATAAAAGTATTTTCTGTGGGTTTCCATCACACTGTTCCCATAGTACAAATGTGATTCCTAATCATAACTTTTACCTCACTTGCTTACATGGGGACATTCACCCTAGTCTTGAGTGGTACTCAAATTGGTCACTATTTTTATTCCAGTGCCTAGCACTGTTCCAGTCATATTGTTTGTGCTCAACAAGTCATTTGTTCATTTTTTTATTCATTCATCCATCCATTTTTTTCTCATTAATCTGTATTCTTTATTTCCTTTGTCTCAGTTACTTCTGGTCCAGGAGGAAAAACAGTACAGTAAATATAGACAAAATTTTTTTTAAAAAAAATTTAAGTTAATTTATGGCCCTAATTGTCTTATTCCTTTACCTTTTGTCTTCTGGTCACTATGTACATTCAGATGAGTGGAATAAGGAATGGAGTTAAGACCCCAAACCAAATCAATATTAAAGGGCTACACATCTGGGAACTTATAAAAGTCTGAGGGGGGACCCCAAAACCCCCAGAATTATCTCCCACTAGGTAGGTATTCTAGGAATCCATTAGCATCAGTGTATCAGCTAGCATTGTTGTGAAAGACTGTGTTAGGTTTCAGTGAATATTTTGGTTTTTTATTCTTTCAACATATTTGTCCATTTATGATGGGTGATTTACAAGATCATCTGCTCACACCACGAGCTGAGTGTTCAGAAATTCTGATAAAAAATGGCATGACTCCCATGCCCCAACTTCCCTATTCACCTGATCTCACCCTGAGGGGCTTTTTGTTTTTCTATTTCCCTGGATGAAAAAAGTCCTCAAAGGAAAATGTTTTGCTAATGTGGAAGAGGTGAAAAAAAATGGTAGAAGCACTAAAAGGCATCAAAACTGATGAGTTCAAAAACTGTTTTGAGCAGTGGAAAAAGCATCTCGATAGGTGTATTGCATCAAATGGAAAGTACTTTGAAGCTGACAGGTTAAACATGCAAGAATAAATATACAATTTTTATAAATAACTTCTGAATTTTGGGGAGTACCCCCTCATATCCTCTTCAGCACACCTTCCGATATGCCTCTAAAGTAAAATATGGTTGTTTCTGTACCTAGAAACCCACATAAAGTTCACTTCTGCTTGAAATATTCAGATTGTTAATGCAGTAAAATTTTTATTTGATTGAGCTATGTGGAATTGAGCTAGAATCATTTTCTATTTCAAATACATAGGCAGAGACTTTTTCTTACTATCCGTGCACGTTTTCAGTAGGGTATTTCCAGAATCTCTGTGACAGAAGTTGCTGAGATCGCAGAAACCACAGGAGTTTCTGCAGAGTAATCAGGCATAGGCCAGAGGAGTGCATTATTTGGGAGATATCAGGAGACATGTCTTGAACAGCCAGTGCACACTTTCATATACTCAGGAGCATGAACTGTTGTAAAACTTTGGCAGGAAAGTACTCTTGAGCCTCACGGCACTTGGCCAAATGCAGCAGGATTCTGAATCAGCAACAATGTGAGAAAAGTAAACTTTTTTTTTTCCTGATTTGGACTCTGGTGTCAAAGTCTGGACAGTCCTCTAGGAAAAGGCCAGCAATTTCAGTGGCATATGTCTAAGCTAATTCTGATCTTTCAAATACCACTTAAAGTTATGGGGCAATATCAGTAGAAATCTAACCTCTCAAGGACGCATGTATAGGAAAGCAGATGGCTGGCAACAGACTGTTTAATCCCAAATCAAATAACAGAATCAGCACTTCAGGATGACTGCTTATATAGACACTTTTGTCAGATAATGTGGCTGAGAGCTACACTTCCAACACAATAAGCTCCATAAAGGGTTTGCCATCCACTGATTGATCAATGGCAAATTCTTTCAGCTTATACAGCAAACAGTGAGCTCTTGAGAGTATAATAGACACCATCCCAGACTAACATGAATTTACATTAAAAGATAACAAGACATTAAAGCTTTTGGTATCTAAAGCCTTATTTGTTGTCTATTGTTTTTATTTCTTCATACAGACTGCAGGAAGGAAGTCTGACAGTGAAGTTTGAAGATAGGTAATGTCCTTTTTTGATTTAACATAACTGAGAGCAGTTTCTGTGAAGACAGCAGTGAGAATGCTTCCAAATTAACCACTCCTGGTAGAAATCATCTATATAAATCCTCCTATCAGGGAAAATAAGCCACGATCAGAGCTGATCCTTGTAGGCGAAACTTTCCTTTGGTTTCTGTAATAATGGTTGCCATTAATATTTGTTGGAAACTCTTAACTTTTTTAGTTTTAGAAAATCCTAGACTTTGCTTTCATTTGTAAGGGAAAGCTCTGTAATGTAAACAGAGAGGGATGATACATAGAATAATTTTTCTCAAAATGTGGTTTTTATATTATACTTAAAAAAGAATGTGGGATTTCATGGTTAAGTAAATTTGAAAGACATTATTTTTTTAAAAAATGCTAAATAAGATTTATGTTCTAACAGGACTTCCTGAAACTTGGAGTAACAAACTGGTGTGAATTTGAGGATATGGTATGTATTGTATGCAGAATTTCCCAAGATTATTTGAGCAAAGAATTGTGTGTAGGCATGTGTGTGTCTCTGTGTATATATAATATATGAAGAGCCTAAAGTTTCATGGAATGCACTTTTTGAAATGATGATCATTTGTACCCTTAACAAATAGTGGTTTCATATATATATATATGTTCATTTTGAAGTTAAGCCATTTTCTTTCCTCTGTTTTAGACTTGCCAACAGATATGTGGACGTTATAGCAACCTAGTAGTTGAGATGGAAGAAGAAAGATATGGAGGCAAGAATGTGGAAGATTGTAATAGTTGGAGCAGAAATAAAAGAAAATAAAAGAAAGTAGATTGGGGTCTTGGTGGTAGGAACCAAAAAAGAAGAAACTGTCTTTTCAAACGTTATAAAAGAAAGAAATGGCAGGACATAGAAAGGTCCTAGACACAAGGTAGAAAGAGAGATAATCAAAGATGGACTCAAGGTTGTAACCCTGGGTGATAGGAGAGTTGTCGTGCTGCTAGCAATAATGGAAAGGAGAAGGGGAAAAATGATAAGCCTGGTCTATTATTATGGCATTTTTAACTGTAGGGGCACAATAAAGTAGGTTTTTGTATGTGAAGGAAAAAAATTTAAAATAAAATAAGAATTTATAAAATGTAAAAATGTTAAACATTTTTCACTCAAGTGTCAAAAATACCCTCTAAAACAGGATTTTCTTTTTTAGTAGGCACACATAGCTAATTGTTCTGGTAGCTGTAGCATGTGTTTTTGTGTTCTCTTTCCACACTATCACTGGCATTTTAGTTATCACAATAACATAAAGACACACACACACACACACACACAATGTATGGTATGCATTAAAGGGATATATCCTTACAATTACATATGCTTAAATGCAAATATATGCCATTCATACACAAAAAAGTACTTTTGACCCACAAATGCAAATTGCCTTAGCCAGAAAAGCAAAAGTGGTCTTAAAAAAAAAATCTGAAAATTTAACACTGTCAAAGAGTTTGATTCAATTTGCTAGTGTAATACAGATGAGACTGACAAATAAAAAGTCTTTATTTGCTTGAAGAGCCTCTGAGGTTTTTCAATACCATTGAAATGCTGTCCTCAACTCAAGTACTTTTCATACATCAGAGAAGTGGCAAATTTGACAAAGCCTGCATTAATGCTTTGTATTTCTATTTTAAGTAAAATGCTTCAGTAAATAAACATGAGTATTCAATAATACTGCAACTGGAGACAATGAACAAGACTTCTGTTTCATAATATATTGATAAATAAATCATTTTAAAAGAAGCAAACAGTATTGTTGAACACTGAAAGGCTAAACTAGTCATAAAATAGAAACTGCTTTAGTGCCTTTGTTTAATTTCTATGACAATACAAAAAAGAAATGTTAGCATACATATATTTTGTAAACTCTAGGTATTTTTTGTAGATAATTTAATATCCACACATATAAAGGACAAATCTAAGCTATTACTGCTGGAGCAATTTTCAACAATATCCAGAGCAATGAACTCAAAATCAAAAGAAAATGAAAAAAGAGTAACAAGCTTTTTTTGAAATGATTTCAGGAAACCTAGAAGAACCAAATCAGGAAATTGCATTTCATGTTAAAAATTGCATCTTTATCATACCTTTAATAATCAAAACTACATGTGTTATTTACAATTTGGCTGGATATTGGAAAAATTTTAGCTTTCTGTATGGTTATTTTGTTGCTGTATAGTTAAGAGCATGGTCCACGATTAAACAGCATTGGTGTTTGTTCTTGCCAAGTTGCATGTTAGCAGTATGAATTCGGACATGCTTTTTAGTCACTCTGTGCCCTGATTCTCTCAGTTCAAAAAAAGAGATGGAAAGAATGATAATGGCATCTTAATAAATGTACAAGTTTGACTTGGTGCCTGCCATACAGTCAACATTCAATTAACATTAGATATTTTTTATCATAATTATTTTTATAAATATATCAGATAATATATTTCTACAAATAACATTATGTTTACCGCCCAAATACCAAAATAGTTATTTATGTCTCGTTTAACGAACATTTGAATATATTATATTCAAAAATATAAATTTTTAAAAATAAGCTTAAACTACATAGAATAAAATGTTCCAGCCTGAAAACAGCAGCTGAGACTGGATAAGTATAGAGTATTGGGGTAAAATGTCAATGAACATTCATATTAGTTAAACTAGTTGATGCTAGGATATTTTTCAGTTTTAAAATGAGGTGATTTCAGGAGTTGTCAGTGGAAGAGTACAATTTCTGCTGTATAATGTGTGTGCTTAAGAGGAAAGGGCTTCAGCTCTAGCCAACCTGCCAGAGAGGTAGTAGTGTCATTTTGTCTTTCCATTGGAAGAGAATGGGGGAAAAATAATGTTTATTAACTTCCATTTTACCAAATACCATATATTAATTAGCTTATTTCAATCTCTCATATTTCAAAAGGTTATTTTTTAAACATGCCCCCAAAACAGTACTGCTCTTGTGGCTTAAAGTCATAGTCACTGGCTCCAGACTAATGAAAGTTTGAATACTGACTCTGAAATTTGTCCACTAGTGAGCTGTGTATAAAATAGGGAAAACAATAATACTGGTTACATAAATCTTCTCTGTGTGTGGGGGGGGTATGCATAAAATAAGTCAATTCATAAGAAAGGGTTTAGAACAGTGTCTAGAACTCAGTAAGTTATCAACATACGATAATGGCCAATACATGTAGAGCACTTGCTCAAGGTCACTCGGCCAGGAAGTGTTGGAGTAGAAGTCCAATTTAGGTCAAAATCTGCAATTGTAATATATCTGACTAACGTTAGGAATTCACCTTTGCTGCTTCCCACATCTACAGCTTCTATGGGCTTCAATTACTTCATGTATGAAGCGAGAAGATTTTAATATCAGAAGTGGTGGTCATGGCCCTCCCCCACCTAATCCTGCCCTCTACTTACCTCACATCATTCCAAAAATATTAATAAATGTCTTTCATCAGTAGAGACACTTAGATGATCTTGAACTGGATCTCAGAATCCTTGCCAGCTCAGTCCACTGGGCAGCCACTAGCAATTAACTCAACAAATACTTACCAAGTGCAAATTCTTGACATTCTTCTTTTACATCAACTTTTTATTTTAGAATAGTTTAAGATTTACAGAAAAAACTGCAAACAGTACAGTGTTCTCATATAACCCATAGCTAGTTTCTCTTATTATTAATAGTATATTATTATACTACATCTGTTATAACTGATAAACAAATATTGATATATTATTACTAGTTAAAGTCTATAATGTATTCAGATAAATGTATATTTTACCTAATGTTCCTTTTCTGCTTTAAGAACCAGTCCAGATAAGCACATTACATTTAGTTGTCATGTTTTCTTAGGTGTCTTTTGTCTATGAAAGTTTCTGTTTATGACAATTTTGAAGAGTACTGAGAGACATTTTATAGAACAACCCTGAATTAAGATTTGTCTGATGTTTTCCTCATGATTAGATTGGAGTTTTGTGTTTGGGGGAGAAAGTCCTCAGTGGTAAGTGCCATTTTTATAACATCATATCAAGAGCACCTATCATCAATATGATTTATGGCTGTTGATATTAATCTTGATTACCTGGCTTAGGTAGTGTTTGTCAGGTTTCTCCACTATAAAATTATTCTTCTTTTACCCTTTCCATGCTCTGTTTTTTGGAGTGAAATTACTATGCATAGATCACATTAAGAGTGAAGAGTTATGCTTCACTTCCTTGAAGGCAATAATTTAATACATAAATTATTTGAAGTCTTCTGTTTACATGATGTGGCTATTCTCTATTTATTCAGTCATTTATTATATTAGTATGAACTCATGGATATTTGTTTTGTACTTTGGGTTATAATCCAGTACTACCTTATTTTGTTGCTGAAATTAGCTTAACTTTGGCCTTTGGGAATTCTTTTAGCTGGTCCCTTATCCCTTTGATGTATACCCGTCATTGTGTGGATTTTGCTTTATTTTGTTTGAGTACTACCTTACTTTCTTTTACCACAAGTGCCTCTATGCCTATGTAGCATATATCATGTCTCAGTCTTAGAATCAGTCATTTCTCCAAAAACCCAGATTCCTTTTTTGGAGATTTGTATTAAAAACCAAGATCTGGGTACTAGGTATACTCATTGACACTGAGGTACCATCTCTGGTTTCTCTCAGCTAACAGAGTTAGAAATAAATATGTGTGGATTTAACCAATGTCTATACAAATACCTTTGAATATTTCTATACGTAACCATCTGTAACTATAGTAACCTAAATTTGAACTCACACTGGTGTTCTAACTCTACTCCATTACCACATGGATCATTCTAATCTCCCTTTATTTGTAACTTCCCATTCAAGCAGTGAGAAATGTGACTGCCATCATCCGCCATCTATTTACTTAATTATTCAGTTCTAGTATATAATTATGGTGGCTTCAGAATTGTTGACCTGTATGGACACAGGACACAAATTTGTTGGAGTTTGTTAAACTCCTTGGATGATTATACTTATGTATTTAATCAAATTTGGGAAGTTTTCAAACGTCATTTCATCAAATATTCTCTCTGCCCCTTTCTCTCTCTTTCTCCTGAGATTTCCAGAATGTATATGTTGATCTGCTTGGTGGTATTCCAAAGGTCCCTTAGGCTCTGTTCAACTTTATTCAAAATTTTTCTTTCTGTTCCTCAGACTAATTATTTTTCATTATTCTATCTTCAAGTTTACTGATTCTTTTTTTCTTTCTACTCAAATCTACCTTTGAACACTATAGTGAATTTTGCATTTCATTTATTGTACTTTTTGGCTACAGATTTTCTTATTGATTTCTTTTTTTGGGTTTTCTTATTGACATTTCCATTTTGTTCATATATTGTTTTCTTGACTTTCTCCACATCTTTCTTTAGTTCTTTGAGCATCTTTAAGATAGCTATTTTAAACATTTGTTCTGTAGATTTTCCATCAGAATATCTTCAGAGATGGTTTTTGTAGATTTATGTTTTCTTTAAATGAGCCATTCTTTCTTGTTTATTTGTAGGTGTTAAGAATTTTGTTGAAAACTGACCATCTGAATCTAACAATGCGGTAACTCTGGAGATCAGATTCTTCTCCTTCCCACAAGGTTTGCTGCTTTGCTGCTTTGCTGTTGTTGTTGTTGTTGTTGTTTATTTTTCAAATTGTTGTATGCTGCCTCTATGCAAAGGAAACTCCTCAGTTGTAAGCAAAAAGACTTTCTTGGTCTTCTCTAGATCTTTCCCTTGTCACTTTCTAATTTCCCTTGTATATACATTCGTTTTGTGAATGTCCTTATCTTTAATGCCTGGCTCCAGAAAATGGGAAAAGACAAAAATGAAACAGAAGAGGGTGCTGGCCATTAAGATCCCCTGACAGTCACTTCAGACAGAGGAAGGGGGGCTTACAGCAACAGGAAGTAGTGCAACAACAATGGCCACTTACTGTTTGTCAGTACCTCTCTGATCACAGAGCAGCAATCAGTGAAAGGAGCCCAGACTCCTGATATTTTGATGACAGGGCCCTTCATTGCCTACTGTGGCTTCCGTAAGCTTTGTGAAGGTTACTTCTGGAAGGTATGCTCAGCCGCTTACAATAGGATTGGGGTTGGGTGATGGGTAGCTGCTACTGTACTCAAAGCTACAGTTGACAGAAATTATAATTTACCACCCAAGACTTTCCCTGGAAGTTGCAAGTCTTTAATAGACTCCAGAGTTTCAAAGTAGTTAAATCAGATAGATCTACCCCAGTGCAACTGTCATTTAATTTTAGAGATAGATTCCTGGTATTTTCTATTCTGTCACATTCCCAGAATTCTCCTCAAAGACTTTTTTTTTTTTTTTTTGTAAGTTGGGGATGGTGAGAGGAGATCAATTATTTTTCGTTTTGTTTTGAAATTTTCTACATAGACAATAATATGATCTTAAAAATAAAGACAAATTCATTTCTTCTTTGCCAATCTGTATACATTTTATTTTATTTTATTGTCTGATTCCATTGGGAGAATTTTCAGTAAGATGCTGAGTAGGAATAGTGATAGAATAGATTTTTATCTTGTTCTGGATCTTAGGGAAAAGTATACAGTTTCTCACTGTTCAGTTTAAAGTTAGAATTGGGTTTTCTGTAATTTGTTTTATCAAGTTGAAAACGTTTTCTGGGAACTTTTGTTATGAATGGGTTATGGATTTTTTCAAATGCTTTTTTAAATTAATTCATGTGATTGTATGGTTTTTCTTTCTTTGCTTATTGATGTAGATTACACAGATTGATTTTCGAATGTTGTACCAGTCTTGTATACCTAGAATAAATATGACTTGGTCATGATGTGTAATTATTATTATAAAATTTTAAATTTGATATGCTTATATTTTTAAATTAAAGTTTTCACATCTTTTTTCATACTGTTCTGCAGTTTTCCCTTCTTATAATGTCTTTCTTTAATTTTGGCATTACAGCAATACTGGCCTAGTAGAATAGTTAGGAAGGGTTCATTATGCTTTTATTTTATGGAAGTGATTGTATAGAATTGATAATTTTTTTTTAATATTTGCTAGAAATTTCAGTGAAGTAACCCAGGTCTAATGCTTTTTTTGGAGAAGAGTACTACTGAATATTGATTTGATTTATTTAATTGATATAGGCCTATTTAGATTATCTATTTCTTCTTGTGTGATTTTGGCTAGTTTATTCCCTGAGGAACTGATTCACTTTAGGTGTCAATATTTATTTTACTCTAGTTTCCTAAGGTGGAAATGTGGGCTATTATTTTAGAGTTTTTCTCATTTCTAATATAAGAATTTATGCTATAAATTCTCTCTAAGCACAGCTTTGTTGCATCCCACAAATTTGATAAGTTATATTCACATTTGGTTCAAAATATTTTTAAAATTTATCTTGAGACTTCTGATTTGACCCGGGTATTAATTAGAAGTATGTTGTTAACTAATATTTAGGGTATTTATTTTTTCCTATCTTTCTGTCATTGATTTCTAGTTTCAGTCCTTTGTGGTCTGAGAAAATACCTTCTAGCATTTCTATTATTTTAAGTTTGTATAAATGAGTATCAACATTGGCCTAGAATGTGGTCTATCTTGCTGAGTATTTCATGTGAGATTCATGAGAATGTATATTGTGCTGCTGTTGGATGGGATATTCTATAAAAGTCAATTAGATCAAATTGACTGATATTGCTTTTCAGGTCAACTATATCTTTCCTGATTTATTGTCATCTATATTGATCAAATACTAACAAAAGAAGGGTTTGAAGTCTCCAACTAAAATAACGGATTCATCTTTTTTTTTTCCTTTAGTTCTATCGGTTTTTGTCTCATGTATTATAATGCTCTGTAGTTAGGTGCATACACATTAAGGATCTTTTTTTTTTTTAATTTTTTCAGGGTTGACCACATTTTCTTTTTTTTAACTTTTAATTGTTTTATTTTAAAGATGTGAGGTACAATTCAGGGCTAGGTATACAAATGGTCATTATACAGATACCCTTGTTGATGAGGTGTGCCCCCCTTTTCTGGGCAGATTCCAACTACTGCCAATCCCCTCACCTTGCCCCCCACCCCGCCCCTCACAGTTTCCTGTTACTGTCAATCCTTTTCTTAAAGTATTGTGATAGTTGTTCAAGGTCTACTAATGAGTGAGAACATGTGATACTCAGTTCTTTGTTTCTGTGAAAGATCACTCAGTATTATAGACTTTAAGTCCATCCAGGTTTCTGTGAAGATCATGATTTTGTTCTTCTTTATGGCTGCATAATATTCCTTCATATATATGTACCACATTTTTTTAATCCCGTCCTCTTTTGATGGGCAGCATGGTTGTCTCCATGTTCTTGCTATTGAAAACAATGCTGCGATAAACATATGTGTGCAGGTATCTTTTTCATAGAGTGATTTGAGTTCTTCCGGGTATATTCTCAGTAGGGAGATTGTGGGGTTGTATGGAAAGTCGATTTTTAGATCCTTTAGGAATCACCACAATGTTTTCCAAAGAGACTGTACTAGTTTACACTCCCACCAACAGTGTAGAAGTGTTCCCTTTTCACCATATCCTCTCCAGCATCTGTTATTTTTTGAGTTATTGACGATGGCCATCCTGACTGGAGTTAGGTAGTATTTCAGTATAGTTTTAGTTTGCATTTCTTTGATGACTAGTGAGACTAAGCATTTTTTCATGTATCCGTTGGCGCGCATATGTTATCTTTTGAGAAGTGTATTCATATCTATTGACCACTTTGTTTTTTTGGTTTTTCAGGTTTTGTTTTTGCTTTTGTTTTTTTTTTTGAGTTGGAGTCTCACTCCGTCACCCAGACTGGAGTGCAGTGGCATGCTCCCAGCCACTGCAGCCTCGACCCACTGGGCTCACGTGATCCTTCCGCCTCAGCCTTCCGAGCCAGAATTACAGGCATGTGCTACCACGCCTAGCTGATTTTTTTTTTTTTAATTTATTGTAGAGATGAGGTCTCGCCAAGTTGCCCAGGCGGGTCTCAAACCTGCAGGCTCAGGCAATCCACTCACCTTGGCCTCCCAAAGTGCTGGGATTACAGGCTGAGTCACCAAGCCCAGCCTATTGACCACTTTGCAATGGGGCTGTTTCATTTTTTTTCCTTTCAGTACATTTTAGTTTCTTGTAGATCCTAGATGTTAGGCCTTTGTCAGACATTCAGTTGGTGAACATATTTTCCCAGTCTGTGGGCTGTCTCCCCGCCCTTTTATGGTTTCTTTGGCTTCGCAGAAGCTTATCAGTTTGATGAGGTTCCACTTGTCTATCTAATCTCTTATGGCATGGACACTTGGGATTTTGATCAGGAATTGGTTGCCAGTTCCAATTTCTATAAGGGTGTCTCCTGCATTTTCCACGGTTCTTGTAGTTTGAGGTTTTACATTTGGGTCTCTGATCCATTTAGAATTGATTTTTGTGTATGGAGATAGCTAGGGGTCTTGTTTTAATCTTCTGCATGTGGTGAGCCAGTTTTCCCAGCACCACTTACTGAATAGGTTCTCCTCTCTCCAGTGTTGTTGGTGGAGGCTTTGTCAAAGATGAGTTGGTTGGGAAATTGAGATTTTGCTTCTGGAATCTGTATCCTGTTCCACTGGTTTATATACCTGTGCTTGTACCAATAACAGGCTGTTTTGACTATTGTAGCTTTATAATAAAGTTTAAAGTCTGGGAGTGTGATACCTCCTGCTTTGTTTTTTGTTTTTTGGGTTTTTTTGTTTGTTTGTTTGTTTGTTTGCTGAGGATTGTTTTGGCTATTCATGGTCGTTTATGTTTCTATATGAATTCCTGCATTGTCATTTCCAGGTCTGAGAAGAATGCTGCTGGTAATTTAATGGATATTATGTTAAACCCTTAGATTGCCTTGCGTAGGATGGACATCTTAACAATGCTGATTCTTTCAGCCCAGGAGCGTGGAATATTTTTCCATTGTTTGTGTCATCTTTGATTTCTTTGAGCAGTGTTTTGTTGTTTTCATTGTAAATATCTTTCACATCTCTGGTTAGGAAGATGCCAAGGTATTTGATTTTTTTTCTCACTATTGTGAATGGGATTGTGCTTTTTATCTCAGTTTCTGTTCATTTATTGTTGTTGTATAGAGATGGGACTGTCTTTTGCACAATGATTTTATGCCCTGAGACTTTTCCGTAGTCCTTTATCAGTGCAAGGAGGTTTTTGACAGATTCTTTTGGGTTTTCAAGGTATAGCATCATGTCATCAACAAAGAAGGATAACTTGACTTCCTGTTTTCCAATTTTGATGCCCCTAATCTCCTTTTCTTATTTGATTGCTCTAGCTAGGGCTTCCAAAATTATGCTGAAAAGGAGGGATGAGAGTGGGCATCCTTGTCTTGTTCTAGTTTTCAGGGGAAATGGTTCCAATTTCTGTCTGTTTAGCAGGATGCTGACTGGGTTTTTCATAGATGGCTCTGACTATTTTGAAGTATTTTCCATCTATGCCTAGATGTTCAAGAGTTTTTATCAAGAAAGGATCATAGATTTTTCAAAAGCTTTCTCCAAGTCTAATGATATAATCATGTAGTTTTTGTTTTTACGTCTGTTGATATATTTAATTATGTTTATGTTAAACCAGCCCTGCATCCCGGAGATGAAGCCTACTTGGTCGTGGTGGATAATATTTGAGATGTGCTGTTGAATTTGATTTGCTAGGATCTTGTTAAGAATTTTAACATTTGCCGGGCTCGGTGGCTCAGCCTGTAATCCCGTGCCTTTGGGAGGCTGAGGTGAGTGGATTGCCTGAGTCTGGACAGCAAGACCTCATCTCTACAATAAATCAAAAAATCAGCTGGGCATGGTAGCGCATGCCTGTAATTCCGGCTACTTGGAAGGCTGAGGCGGAAGGATCGCCGGAGCCCAGCAGGTCAAGGCTGGGGTGACTGGGAGCGGCCACTGCACTCCAGTCTGGGAGACAGAGTGAGACTCCAACTCAAAAAAAAAAAAAAAAAAAAAAAGAATTTTAACATCTATGTTCATTTTGGATATTGGCCTGTAGTTCTCATTCTTTGTTGGATGTTTACCTGGTTTGGGTAACAATGTGACATTAACTTCATAAAATGATTTGGGGAGAGTTCCATCTTTCTCAATTGCCTGGAATACTTTCAATAGGATTGGTATCAATTCCTCCTTGCATGTTTTATAGAATTCTGCTGGAAAGCCATCTGGTCCAGGGCTTTTTTTTGGGGGGGGGTCAGTTTTTTTCTTATGACATTGTCAATTTCCTGAATTGTTATTGGTCTATTTAGGGTCTTGATTTCTTCTTGTTTCAACTTGGGGAGGTTGTGTTATGTCAGAAAGTCCTCCATTTTCTTTAGGTTTTCAAGTTTGTTTCCATATAAGTGTACATAGTTGTCTCGATACTTTTTTGTATTTATTTGGGATCCGTTATGACTTGAGCTTTTGCATTTCTGATTGTGTTTATTTGGGCTTTTTCTCTCTTTTTCTTGGTCAATCTAGCTAAAGTTCCATCAATCTTGTTTATTTTTTGAAGAACCAGCTTTTTGTTTCATTGATTTTTTGGTATTATCTTTTTGTCTTCTATGTCCTGAATTTGGGCTTTTATTTGGGTGATCTAGATTCCTCTGCTGAAGTTAGAGTTTTGGTAGTCTTCCTTTTCCATATCCCTTAGGTAACTTGTTAGGCTGTTGACTTGTGTTCTTTCTATTTTCTTGATGTGTGTTCATAGAGTTATAAATTCCCCTCTTAAAACTGATTTCATGTCATCCCAGAGGTTTTAGTAAAATGTGTCTTTGTTTTCATGTGTTTCCAAGAATCTTTTAATCTCTGTTTTGATTTCCATGTTGTCCCAGGAGTTGGTTAGCATCATGCTGTTTAGTGTCCATGTCTTTGTTGGTTCGGGGGGAACTTTATTAGTGTTGATATTTATATTTATTCCACTGTGGTCTGAGAAGGTGCAGGGCAGGATTTAAATCTTGTGAAATTTGTTTATGCTTGATTTATGGCTGAGGATGTGTTCTTAGAGTACATTCCATGTGGTGATGAGTAGAATGTATATTCCATGGTTATTGGGTGGAGTGTTCTGTAGGTATCAATTAAGGACATTTAGTCAAGTGTCACATTGGGGTTCCAGGTTTCCTTGTTGATTTTTTTTGTCTTGATGATCTGTCTAGGGTCGTGAGTGGTATGTTTAAGTCCCCAGCTATGACAGTGTTAGAGTCAACATCTTTTTTAAGTTTGCCTAGAAGCTGCTTTATGAAAGTTGGTGCTCCTATGTTGGGTGCATATATGATTAGATGGTTATTTCTTGTTGATGGATTGGACCTTTTCTCATTCTGCAGTGACCTTCTGTATCTTTTTAAAATTTTGAGGCCGGGATCAGTGGCTCAGCCTGTAATCCCGCGCCTTTGGGAGGCTGAAGTGAGTGAATTGCCTGAGCCCGTGGGTTCGAGACCCGCCGGGCAGCAAGACCTCATCTCTACAATAAATCAAAAAATCAACCGGGCGTGGTAGCGCGCACCTGTAATTCCGGCTACTCGAAAGGCTGAGGCGGACGGATCGCCGGAGCCCAGCAGGTCGAGGCTGCGGTGGCCGGGAGCGGCCACTGTACTCCAGTCTGGGCGACAGAGTGAGACTCCAACTCAAAAAAAAAATAAACAAATAAAAATAAAATAAAATAAAATTTTGATAGCTTAAAGGGTATTTTGTCTGATATTAAGATTGCAACTCCTGCTTTCTTTTGTGTTCCTTGCCTGAAATTTTTTTTCCCATCCTCTTACTTTGAGTCTGTGAATGTCCTTTCTGGTGAGGTAAGTCTCTTAGAGACTATATATTATTGTCTCGTGATATTTTATCTATTTTGTCATTCTATGTCTTGTCAGTGGTGCATTTAGTCTATTCATATTCAGGCTAATTATTGAAATATGAGAATTTATCCCTGTCATGAAGTTCTTATAGTTTTTTATTGTTGTTGCTATTTGTTTGTCGTCTTTCTTTTGATTTTTTGGTTGATTCATGTGTGTTTTCAGTTTGTTTCCTGCATTCTTGTGAAAGGCGTTGTCGTTCTTTTTTCCTTTCTCCCGTGTTTAATGTTTTCTTAGGTGTTTCTTGTAGATCTGGTCTGGAGGCAGCATAAGCTCTTAGGGATTGAATGTCTGGGAAAGATTTTAATTCTCCATCACTGATGAAGCTTAGCTTAACTGGGTAGGTAGTTCTTGTTTGAAATTGTTTATCTTTGTGATCTTTGAAGATTGGACTCCAAGCTTTCCTAGCCTGAAGTGTTTCTGCAGATAAATCTGTTGCTATTTGAATTGGCCTTCCCCAGTAAGTAGTCTGACCTTTTTCCCTTGCTGCCTTTAGAACTTTTTCTTTGATACCCACTTCGTGTAGGTGAATTACTATGTGTCTATGAGTTGGTCTACTCATCTGTTGTCTTACAGGGGTTTTCTGAATCTCTTGTGTTTGAATGATCATGTCACTGATGAGATGAGGGAAGTTTTCTTGTATAATTTCATGAAATATTTGTTCCAGAGTGATCTCTGTCTCTCTTTCTGCCTCAGGAAGTCCAATTAATCTTAGGTTCAATCTCTTGAAATAATTGCTCATCTCTTGGATGTTTTGCTCTGTCTTTTAAAGCTCCTTTTCTATATTTTTGACAGTTTAAGTTAGTTCCATATTTTGGTCCTCAGGCTCTGAGAGTCTTTCTTCCACTTGGCTTATTCTACTTTTGATGCTTATCAGTTTGTTATTTATTTCATTCACTATATTCTTTATTGTTGTTATCTCAGTTATCAACTCCTTCATTCTTTCCTCTTGTTGCTCCTCAATTTTATTTATTCTCTCTATTAATGTCTTGATATCTGGGTTTGTGGTTTGAGACTATTCTGAGGGCTTTTCATTGTTTGCAATCTCAAATCTGTATTCTCAGTGGCTGACCTCACAGGGATCTGTGTGGGACTCATATTCTTCTTTTGGTTTTTCTTCATTTGTGTAGATTTTCCTCCCTCCTTCCCACTCTTTTTTTTGTTAACCTTTTCTTTAATTCTGTTATTCAGGAAGGGGGGGTAGATTTTACTTCTGTTTGCTCAATCTCCTATTCTTCCTTATGTAGATCCTCTGGCTTTGTTCAATTCTGAAGCTGGACTGTGGGGGGGGGCTGTACTTTTTGCAGTTTTGAGATTTAGTTGAGGGGGGACCTGTGATTCAGAAAGTATCTATAGATCCCAGTATCCACTGACAGGTGTGTGGGCCCCCTGGAACACACTTCCCACTGCCTTACGATATGTCCATGCAGTGAGGGTATAGGTTTGCCCCCAAATGCAAAATGAGGTAAGAAAAAGGAAAGGAATGGAAAAAGGAAGGAGGGGGTGAGAGGAAGGTAGAGGGAGAGAATAAAAGGGAAAACAGACAGGCGTACCAACTAACAAATGAAAAGAGACACAAAGACAATAAAGATAAAAAACAAAAAAACTAAAACATACAATCATACAAACACACAAACTGACAGAGACTCCCCATTCATGTACTCTCCCTCAAAAATACTCATACACAAACAGAAAGTCTAAAAAAAAAGCAATAAAATAACAGAAACAAAGCAAGTTCAAAAAAGTAATCAAATCAAAAACAGAAAGGAGAGAGAAAAAAAGAAAAAAACTAAAACAAAAAACAAACCAAAAAAATGAGCAAAACAAACAGACCAACAAAAAAAAAAAACAAAACTCTTTCTGAGGTGGTTTCTGTAAGACTAACTTCCTTTCAGCTCTGATCTCCAGCCCCTCCCCTCTGCTCTCAGCCAGGCTGATAGGGTTGTTCTCAGTGTGTGAGGCAGATGTCCCAGGCCTAATGCGAGAGGTGGTGGTTCAGATCTGGACTCACCCAGCTTGCTGCCTCTCAAGTCTCCCACTCAGATCTGAGGGTTCTGTGTCTGATCCAGCGTGGTGGAGGGGTATCTGTCTCTCCAAGTTTGATGAGAATACCACTAGGTCCCAGGTTGGAGGCTGGATGGATTTGGGCGGTGCAATGCAAGTCTCTGCCTGGTCCCAGAACAGAAAAAATGGCTTAGACTGACCAGTGTTTCCTCACCCCTCACTGGTGGTGGAGCTCCTCTCCAGCTCTCCCTGACTGGGGGCTCCAGTCACTTTGCTGTCACAGGTGATGGTATGGGCTGGGCTCCAGGTGATGAGGATCAGCTGAATTTAGAAAGCTTTTCTCAGGAGAGTCCCTAGAGCAGCAGACAATTATGTGCACTTGGGGCTCTAATCTCCAGGTGGTGGGGGGCAGCAGTGACCTCCAGAGGAGAGCCCTGTGTGCATGAACCCAAGTCTCCCCTCAGATGGAATTTCATTCACCCATGGCACACGCTCACCCACGCAGTCTTTATGGACACTTGCTTTTGTGGAGACTCTCGCAGTCTGACATGTCCCATCGCTATCTTCCCAGAAATGTTCATTATTTCTCCTTGGAGAATTAACTCCTTTAATATTGTGTAATTATCCTCTTTATTCCTAATAATCTTTCATGGTTTAAGGACTACTTTGAAGTAAATATAGCTCCTCTATTGTAGTTTTAACTAGTGTTAGTATGGAATATTTTTCTTAATCCCTTTACCTTTAATATTTGCCAGTCCTTATACATAAAATGACTCCTCTAGACAGCAGATAGTTGGGTTTCTTTATTCATTCACTCTGACAATCTCTTTTTATTTATTCATCTAGCCTATTTACATTTAAAGTGATTATTGATATAAGTGGCTTAATATCAGCACTGTTTGTTACTGTTCTCTTTATTTCACTTCTGTCTGTTTTCTTTCTTTTTTCTGCTTATTTTCTGCCTTCTCTGGTTTTAATTTAGCATTTTAACTCTTAGCATTTAACATTTAAACTTAACAGTTAACTCTTAACTTATCAATTACACTTGTTTCTAAATTATTTTAGTAATTTCACTGTTTTCAATATACATTTTAAATAAGTCCACCTTCAAATAACACTATGCCACTTTACATGTAGTATATTTACCTTATAAAACAGTATTTCTAAATCCTCTCTCTTATTTTTTATGACATTGCTGTCATTTATTTCACTTACATCTATTCCACAATCACCCAATACATTTTCTCTATTTTTATTTTAAACTTATCTTTTAGATTAATTGAATAGGAAAAATAGAGTTGTTGTTTTTTTTTTTAACTCCATTCATTTATTCCTTCACTGACACTTTCTTTTCTTTATGTGGATCTGAGTTTCTGACCTACATCGTTTTCTTCCTACCTGAAGAACTCTTAACATTATTTGTATGGAGGGTCTGCTGGTGATAAACTTCCTCAGTTTCTATTTTTTAGAAAAAGCCTTATAACTACTTTACTTTTGAAGGTTAATTTTGCTGAATATAAAATTTAAAGTTAGCAGTTTGCTTCTTTCAATACTTCAAGTATATCAACTTACTTTCTTGCTTTGCTGGTTTCTGATGAGATGCTCACTGCAATTATTACCCTTGTTCTTCCATAACTAAGAGGGTTTTTTCCCCCCTCTGACTTCTTCCAAGGTTTTCTTTGTCTTTGGTTTTTCACCGTTTGAATACACATGCTGAGTTGTGGTGCGGGGATATTTATGCTATTTAATGTTCTCTGAACTTCCTGATTGTGTAGCATGGGTCTTGTCATTAATTTGGGGTATTTATTGGCCAAATCTTCTCAAATATTTCTTCTGCTTTGCTCTTTCTTTATTCTTCTTCTGATATTTCAAATTACTTGTACGTTATAATTTTTAAAAAACTACTCCACAATTCTTGAAGATTCTGTTTTTTATTTTATTATTCAATTTTCCCTTTGCATTTTAATCTGAGAAGTTCCTATTGACCCTATCTTTTTTTTTTTTTTTTTTTTTGAGTTGGAGTCTCACTCTGTTGCCCAGGCTGGAGTTGCCCGGCGATCCTTCCGCCTCAGCCTTCTGAGTAGCCAGAATTACAGGCACGCGCTACCACGCCCGGTTAATTTTTGATTTTATGTAGAGATGAGATCTCACCAAGTTGCCCAGTCAGGTCTCGAACCCACGTGCTCAGGCAATCCACTCACCTCAGCCTTCCGAGGTGCGGGATTACAGGCTGAACCACCGAGCCTGGCTTGACCCTATCTTTAAGCAGGCTGATTCTTTGCTCATTCATGTCAAATCTACTGATGAGTCTATCAGAAACATTCTTTATTTTTGTTACAATGTTTTTGTTTCCAGAATTTCTTTTTTAACCTTTCTTATAGTTTTTATCTCTCTCCATTCCTTGCTCATTTATTCTCACATATTCTCTAGTTTTTCATCATAGTTGTTTTTAATTTCTTCTATGATGTGCTTAATGATTGCTGCAGACATAGGTGCCTAAAGCTTTGAATTCATCTAGTGTCCTTGTTTTTGTATTCCTTGAGTTTGGGTTTCCCTAAGCTCTTCTCCTCAAAGAAAGTCTGTGTCTTATAGCTCTTTTATTCAGTTATACTGGAGACTTGTTGGTATGATGGTAAACTAGGAATATTGTATAAAATTTTGATTAAATTTCAGTCTTCTATTGAATCTCAGTCTTGGGGTTGTACTTTCACAAATGTTTCTCTAGTAGTTTAGTTTCTTTTGCCTTACTGCATCTTTCCAAATTTATTTTCTTGAAGTCCTGACACATATTAAGTATGTTTGTTTGTTTTCTCCCTTAGTCAAGAAAGGCAGACAAAAATGCAATAGAGTGTGAGATATCTCTATCTGTAGTAATGCTCTGGTAAAATCTTTCTGTTTTGGAGATTAGCTTTTGTTGTGAAAAGTCTTCAAGATGTATTTCACAATTATTGCTCTAACTTTTACAGTTCTTTTAGTTGTAATCCACTGTTACTACACAAATGTCATGTGGACATAGTGGTAAGGTATAAGGGAAACACAGAAGTCTGTAACTCTATGATTAAATCTGTGTTTTAATAAGTCTGTGTCTCCCACTGTGACCTTCACAGGTGCTTCTTCAGTGATATAGATTTTTTTTCCCCACCAAAAGTGAGACAGGAAGATTAACATAAACTGGAGAAAGTCTTTTCCTAGCTGGAAAAAGTCCCTTATAAAGTCTATTGTTTTCCCTAGAGAATAATTCTTTGTTATGGAGAGCCATCAGGCTGCATTTCACAATAATAATGATTCCCCTGACTATGAGGGGAAATTTCCCACATCTTCACACTAAGAATTTGGTGTAGTTTTTGGAGGTAATAACTCATGAAATTGTGGGATCTTCCCGAAGACTGCAGCCCCATGAAATTTCTCACTCTCATTCTAGTTCATACCTGTACTCCAGAAATTCATCAAACTTGCCATTTAAGTGTTCTAAATAACAACATCTTTATTTTCTGCTTCAGGTAGACATAGTACAGCTATGGCTCTCTGGATTTGCCTGTCTCTCCTGATTTTGAAATGGGAATTTGCCCTGAAAACTTTATTCTCCAATGGTTAAAATATAGTCTTTGGTTTTCATTTTATTCAGCTTTGTTGTTGTTGTTGTTAAAAAGGACAAGAGGGATGACTCCTAAGTTCTTTACATATTGAAGCAGAAATTGTAAGTCTATGATATTCATTGTTTAACATAAGCAAAGTGTGGTTTCTAAGCTTATGGTTAGTCTAACAAAAGAAATAGACACACAAAAATGCACACATTAATGCATCAATTTTAAATAATGACAAGTTCTACAAAGGGAAAGAATAGAATACTTTGAGAAAAAATAACAGGAGCTAATTTAGACTAGTGTTCCAAAAAAGGTTTTTCTGGGGAAGGAACAATAAAGCTGAGATACAAAGTGTTAATAAGAATTAGAGTAAGGGAACAGTTTATAAGAAAGCTCCTAGATGGAAAAGAGTTGTATTCAATTAGTGGCCTAAATTCTGACTGGAGTTTAGTAAGCAAGGGCAAAAGTAACTCTTCATGAGTTTGCAGCAGCTGGCAGGAGTTAGGATGAGCAGGTATATCAGGCCATGCATGGAAAGGAAAGTTACTCTAAGGGCCAGAGAGTATCATTGACAAACTTTAAGTAGAGAAGTGAAATGATCTCCTCATGTTAGGTTATTCTTGCTGTAGTATGAAAAAGTGATTAAAGCAAGACTTAATGGAAGTGGGACACCAATTAGGAAGTATTAGTTTAGGCAGTGGATGATGATGGCTTGATACAAATTCATGATGTAGGGAACAAAAGTAAGTGAACCAATGTACGATGTATTTTTGGATGTAAAAGCAGCAGGACTTTCTGATATCTTGGATGAGAAGTGTTTACAAGAGAGGAAGATGCTAAGTGTGACTGTCAGATTTCTATCTTAAGCAACAGGGTGCATTGTGATGGTATTTTCTAAAATAAAATAATAGGAAGGGAATAGATATGGAGGAAGGTAGTTGCCGATGTTTGGGAGGGTGTCAAGGATTGCATCTGGACATATAAATTTTAAGGTTTCTAAAAACAAGCAAAATGGAATAGGCAGTTGGGGTTACTGGCATTTGAAACAATGGGGATTAATGAATCCCCCTAGCTGGAAAAAGGTGAGAGAAAGGAAAATTTAAAGTTGGTTGCAAACAGAGCCCTAACCGTTAAATTGTACAGGCACTTTGGGAAGAAGTGTATTTTTTTATTCCTGATCTAAATGATACCTAGGTTCTTACCCAGATCTAGCACCGTATATTTGATGCTAAATTTCTCTGATATTTTAGGGACCACATTCATTATTTTGATGTTTCTGCTAGAGGAGGTAGCTAAGGGAAACCAACATGCCTGAGCAACTGTAATATTCCAGGCAATAGCTGAACATGGTGGTGTGTGTCTGTAGTAAAGCAGGAGGATCACTTGAGTCCAGGATTTGGAGATCAGCCTCAGCAACATAGGGAGACCTCATCTCAAAAAAAAGAAAAATAAATACTTCACGCACAGAGCTTATGTCTTTGAAATACCAAAGGAATGAGAAAACAATTTTTTTTAAAGCCCTAAGCAAAAGATCAAAAAGAGAAGAGAGTAATAGAGAAAAAAGTGGAATGAAAGAAGTCACTACGGAAAAAAAGAAAGCATGGAAGAAGGATGGGGTGATCTGAAATCCATAGATTTTATTAAGATCATTTTAGTCAATATCAAATCAAATAATTCTATTTATTTTCTTTTCCCACTGTGGAATAAAACTTTTACTACTGTTTTCAATTATTGTCATTCTCAATTATCAACTATGTAACAAGATGTACAAGACAAATTACTGACATTTAAGAGCTCATAATACATATAAAGTTGACCTTCTCCTTTAAGTAATGCTCTCTGATGGAGGTGCTGAATTAGGTGTAAACTTGTCTTTGCACATATAAAATGAAGGATGAAGTGATGGTAATTTTGTATCCAATTTGTAGTAAAAAAAAAAGAAAGAAAGAAAAGAAAAACACATCCCTGAGAGACTACAAATGTATATAAAAATGTTACAGTAATCCCTGTGAGTGAATGCTTTCTAAAAACTGAGTCTTTCATATAAAACATATACTTGATTTAAAATTTTAAAAACATATATCGCAATCTTTTTAGTGTAGGAGAGAGAAAAGATGATTCTTGCTTGAATTCTTTGATCATTTCTTGAGAAAGAAAGTGTTGATCCCCTGATTTATTTAGACACACCTTCATTCTTCATTTTGCTAATATGGTGCTCACAGGAGCATTTGACAGTCAAGCGAAGTGTAGAAGCTTGATACAATATCAGAGGAAATGCTTCAATGAATAGTGTATTAATATAGATTTCATTGGTGCCTATACCTTTTTGTTGAACAAATTAGTTTCAATTGTGAAGTTATCTATGCAGTGGTTATGACCACATAAATCACAATTTACAGTGAACTACAAGAATTTCAGAAACTACAAACTTCTGTCACCTTTTTGCATCACAAGAAATGTTTGGCCTGCCAAGTCCTCTATGCTGTTCATTAAAGAGGTTACCTCAGTGTGTATATCTCTCTGCTGATCCTCTGTTGGTGACAGAATTCATTCTGGAGAACTCTTTCGTGGGATGTGTGTAGAACTTATTGTCATTTTATGTTGACCATATAGCGAAATTGTTTTCTATGTCACAGTTGCAATGCCTACTTTATACTCTTTAATGATAGGCCATCCCACAGATTATCAAGTGAAATTTTACCCCAACTTATAAATATGCTTTCAGAGATCCTAATGAGCTATGACTGCAAGAATGACAGTGATATAGCACTTCCCAAAGTTTGGCTTTCTAGGGCATTCTGCATAGACTATACCACATGTATGAGTTGAATTGTGTACCCACCAATTTCATATGTTAAAACTTTAACACTCAATACTCAAGAATGTGATTTTATTTGGAGATAGTGTGACCATACCCAACTCTACCTTCTTATTGTCTGAAAGCCAAGCTCGAGAGACAAGAGTTGGTGGATGGAAAATAGGTTTTATTCAAGAGCCAACTACCTGAGTAGATGGCAGACTCATGTCCAAAATATCATCTCAGATTTTTAGTTTTATTATGGGCCTTTTAAAAGGAAACTTGATATGAAAAGCATGCGGGAGTGGCGCCGGGTGCAGGGACTACATGTCTTTGCTCTGATGGGTACTTTGAGTAATCACCCGTCGAGGGATCTGTGTGATATCATCTTGACTATAGCCTGGTGATGGATCAATCGTCCATGACTCCCCTCAGGTGAGAGGGTTCTGCTATCGGGGCTCCATGTTTGGTTTGTTCCAAGATTCACCTCTGGAATTTCTTAAGCGGGAACATAACTAGAAAAGCAGGCTGGTGATGTCAGGAGACTCCTGGAACATAATAAAAGAGCAGGTGTTAAGGAAAGGATAGGAGAAAATAAGGGTGGAGATTAGTGTCTAAAGTCCATTTTTAATTCTATATTCTCGGTGACAATAGGGCCTTGAAAGAGATGATTATGTTAAAATGAAGTCTTCATGGTAGAGCCAATGTCACTGGTGTCTTTTAAAAGAAAAACATTTGGAAACACAGAAGGACACCAGGGATGCAGTTACATACAGGGCAGACAATGTGAAAAACACAGTACGAAGACTCTCATCCGCAAACCATGGGTAGAGGCCTCAGAAGAAACCAAACTCATAGATACCTTGACTCATAGATACCTTGATTGTGGACTTCTAGCCTCCAGAACCTGTGAGCAAATAAATTTCAGCTGCCACCCAGACTGTGGTATTTCCGGCAACTCTAGCAAATTAATATACCACCTAAGTGTTTCCAAGAAAGATCTGTGTGTTAAAATTCAGATTTTCAGGCCCTATCGCAGGGACTGAATCTTTGACCTAGTACATAAGGGTCTGCATTTTAAGTGTTATCCCAAGAGTATTCTGATGCCAATTAAGGTTTGAAAACATCAGCTAGCAAAGTCACTTAATTATCTCTATAGATCAAAAAGGATAAATATTTAACCTCTTTCTTTTTTCAATATTTTTTTTATTACATCATGGTAGTAGCAAGGCTTGAAAATTAAGATTACAGAAAATTCCCTGTCTTCTCTCTCCAGCTCTATGTTAGCTGACACTTGTTATAGAATCAGACTATTTTATAATGGTACTAAGTCCTGCTTCTTTCTTTAGACAGGAATACCTGACAGGTGGTGGACAGGGAATTGTTCATTAACACAGATGGCTGTTTTCATACCTAACACTTGCCAACACCTGCACATCCAACCAAGACTTACTCCTTTAACTAATGTTTTACCTTTATTCTCAAAATTTGCAAGAATGTTACATTAAAACCCAGTCACCATATATAGAACATATGACATTTTTAAAATATAATAATACGTGTTGGAAAAATCTTGGTGCCAAGTCTTACCCTAAGACACACAGATACCTTCCACTAATGTCATATTAGGGTCTTCTCAATATTTTCAACTAGCAAAAGGCAACCAATTTTACAAGGTTGAAATGAACATTCTGATCAAGGGTAGTTTTTTTATTTCCTCTGCTTCTACAAAAAGCAAGAAACCTGTGAATGTGCATATAAAGAAATGCAGAAAAGGAAAATGAGGGAAGAAAACAATAAAATTTTTAAAAACATTAAAAAATAGCCTTTCTTCACTTCTTTATCTTCCTTTCCTGAAAACATGTTGCCTATCAATTGTGTTCCAGTTATATATGAGTTATTAGCCTCTGAAAGTTGTCTTTTTGTGTTTAGTTTTTCTTCTGTCATTTCATCTATACGTTCCATATTTGATAAAAAATTAACAACTTAAATCTTTTTATTACTTCAATTCAGTTCAAAAGGCATTTATTTAATGTATACTATGTGTCAAGTATTATTGCTTCTGCAGTGTTTATCCATCTGACTCTATAGACAAGTGTCATCTTCTTTAACTAAAAATAAATTGTCTTCCAATAATAAAAGTGCATAATGCACATTCTTCCTTTCTCCCCTCTCCCTCTCCTTCTTCTCTCTCTCTCTCTCTGTCTTTCTCTCCTTCTCCTTCTCTCCTTCTCTCCCTCTTCCCCTAGCTAGGCAGTAGATACTTACCTTTGGTACATTCTTGGGCATAGATTGTTAAATCTGTCAATTTCTATCTGACAAATAATCATAAAGCAATCTTTCCATCTTAGCCTCCCGAGTAACTGAGAATACAGTCATGAGCCACCATGTCCTTTTTGTAGAAACAAGGTCCTTTTGCCTCTGTATATTTAAATGATATCCCTGAGGAAGAGAATAAAAGCCACTTGACTAAAATAAATAAGAAAGAATAGAAATTAGAAAATTTTCAAAACATAAAAACAATTGCACTTACAAATTGGAATGACACATAATTGTTTTAAAACAAATGAAGAAGGAAATCAATACCAAGATATTATTAAAGTTATTGGGTGTTGAATATATAATAGAAAATCATTTTGAAAATATGGTAAAAGTAAAAAGATATTGGGAAAGTGTGGTGGCTTCAGACTTTTCCCCAGAAATAATCAATACTGGTAATCAGTGAATATCTATAAAGACCTCAAGAAAAAAACAGCGATAAGATAATACTATACTCAGACAAGATGTATTACAGGTATACAGACAAAAGATGGTAAGTTTTAAATATGAAAGAACTCTGAGATCAAGTTTTTCATGATCTGTTCATAGATATATGACTGTGAAATCCTTTTTAAATCAGTGTAATTATAGTAAAATAGTCGGAATAAGCATCAATACATCAAAAAATAGGATTGAGATTTTTTTTTTAAATAGAATTTATGGCTCCAGAAACATTTGAAAATATAGACTACTATCACTTGGGGAAGAGAATCTAGAAGGTAAGGGAAGTATACTAATCTCTTCATCTTTAAAAGCTGATGGCCAACTGAGATTACTGTACCAATGATAAATCAAATAAAAGATTCTAAATGTAAATTGTAGCAAACACCATCATTCCTTTTCTTTCAAAACACAACCCCCTCTTCTATGCTAACAAAATCCAAAGTTGTTCAGGAATAATGAGAAATTCCTTCATCTCAGAGAGTGTAGGACTCTAACCTAGCCACGGAAGATGAATTGAGTTTGATATTAAACAATTCCTGGTGTAAATGGACTACTCACTTCTTCCATTTAGTTATTGATTGTCTAGAAGAGCCATGTAACTCAGTCTGACCAGTGAAATGGAAGCAGAAATGAGTGAAGCTTCAAGAAAAACATTTACTATACTGATTTTAAAATAAAAGACAATTTAGCTGGCATTTACCATTGGCCCTTCCTCTTCCTCCTACTTTCAGCTATAATGAAGAAATGAACCTACAACATCCTTGTGAACATGAGGCAGCAACGAGGGGAAAAATGAAAGAAATTTCAGATTCTTGAGTTCCGGCACTGTGAAGCCACTGAACTTCTTGCCTATAGATATTACTAGAGACAGATAAAGTTTGCTTCATGCATTGTTATATTCAGCCAAAACATCAAGCCACAATCATTAATCATTTTTATTGCAAAATTAATAAATGGCCATATTTCAAATTCATCTGAAAAATAAGTAAATCCCTACTTCACACCATGAAGAAAAAGACCAGATTAATTAAATACTTTTATGCAAAAAACAAAACAAAAAGTATTGGAAGAAAATGAAGAAGGATAAAAGAAAATCTAGAATTAAAATTATTTTTGTACCCCAAACCTCGAAAGACAAAATAAGGTGAATGGGTTGTCTGAGCCTGCAGGTTGGAGACCAGCCTAAGCAATGTAGCGAGACCTCATCTCTACAATAAATCAAAAATTAGCCGGGAGCAGTAGCACACACCTGTAGTTCTGGCTACTTGGAAGGCTGAGGCAGAAGGATCACCGGAGCCCAGCCAGTTGACACTGGGGTGGCAGTGAGTATGACACTGCCCTCCTGCCTGGGCGAGAGAGTGAGATTCCAACTCGGAAAAAAAAAAAAAAAAGACAATGTATAGCTACAGACAAGCATATACTGGAATAAGATTCATAACATATGTGAGATAATAGATTACTATAAAGAATATATAATTAGCTCCCATAATCCACTCTATTACTTTCTCTACTTATCTATTGTGTGTATATATATATATAACACTGACACAAATATGGAATTTTTTCAACTTTTAACAAAGGAAAAAATATAACATGCGAAATAAATCTTGAGCTGTTTCCTATCTAACAGGTTTAATTTTGAGAAATTTTCTATTTTACAAATACACAAAACAGCTCTGAAGCAAAGAGTAAGGAGTAAAGACTCATTTCTATGCTTCAAATGAATTATTTGTAAAAGAATGAAAGATTCCAAAGTGAAGCCCTTTATGCAGTTCATGGAGTCCAATGTGTCCATGTATTTGTAGAAAAGCATTATGATATAGAGAAAAAATATATAAGCTATGGAAGAAAAGGAATATGAATTCCAAGGCAGTTCTCCTTATTCAGTTGTGTAATCTTGTGCAAATAACTGAGCTTCTCTGAACCTCTGTTCTCTATCTTTAAAGTCACAATAATGGTAACTAACTCACATATTACATTCTATGCCTGGTACAGAATTTAAGGAATATTCATTTTGTTGGTTCTCTTCCCATATTACCTATTATTTTCCATAAAATATATTTTAAATGATTTTTAATTTTTTTATTTTCATGTATTATTTTTAGTATTTTAACAATTTTTTTGAATTTTGTATCTTCTTAATTGGAGATTGGCAAGAATCTGTTTTGATAGTGATTCTTTGGGAATTGTAGAAATTGCTTGTCTTTTCTCTTAAAAGCTCATCTGAAATCATGTGCTCAATTTTTTACCTATAAAAAAAAAATCCTTTCTAGAGATTGGCAGTAGTGGGAAACTGCCGGGGGGCGAGGGGATACACCTCATCAACAACAGTACCTACATAATGAACATTTGCATACCCAACCCTGAATTGTTTAATCCCCACACCTTTAAAATAAGGAAAAAACATCCTTTCTAAATCCAGAACACAAAATATTAGTCTAAGAGAACCATGGCTACAACTTTATGCCAATTATATTATGTAGTTGACTGAAGCCAATTTTTAATTTTAAAATTCAATAACTAAATTTTGTTCAAGAATTGTTAAAATATTCAAAGCAAGATCTCTCATTGTGCAATCGGCTTATAGAACAGTGCATGAGTATCACAGATTATTTATCATAATATACAAGCAATCTTGAGTCTGTGTTATTAAAAATTATCTACTTTAATTATTAACTTTTTTACTTTAAATTGTTTTCTTGTACTTTTATTTTAGCTATTGCTTGGATAATTTTTTTTTTCAAAATACATAGCCAATAATAATAAAACAAGTGTAGGAAACATGTCCACATTGAGCTTATTTTATTCTACTCACTTTTAAATTCATTGTGTGATTAAAAAATATTCATTTTCTTTTTATCCTTCCCTGGATTGATAAATAATGACAAAAAGAATAAGAGCAGCAGTGTCTTACATAGTTCTTGCTGGATTTCTCTGTTAATAGCCTTATAAACTATTAAAAATGAAATTGAAGTTAACTATTTATCTTTTTTTCTCATCCTCCCAGTTAAAAGAGCAACCATTTCTATTTGACTGCATTTACTTCTTCCTCATCATCCAAATAACTACTACCTTTACCTGAGCCATCATCATTTCTCTCCTGAGCAATGCCAGATCCTGTGGACAACCTCTCCACAGGGCACTTACATTTTCAAAATACACATCTGAAAGTGTGACTCTCCAGTTTTAAATTCCATTTTTAAGTTTGTAGTTCATAAATACTTTTGGCATTTACGCAATTTTTTGTTTATATAGATAACTTCTAATCCAGAAAGTTCAGCTTTGAATAATGTTACTTAATCTAGGTAGAAGTGAAGAATGTGGGAGAAAAGAAGAAATCCCTTGACCCTCTGTATGGAAAAAGGTTATTTTTTTAATAGGAAAAGGAAATAAAAGAACAATGATTTATGCTTTCAAGTTGAATTGCTGATTTAAGCTTTTCATTGGTCAGGAGCATTAGGACAGGAAGGATACTATTTTAGGGTATGTGGTTATTTTTTTGAGACAAAATTTTCGGAAATGTACCATGTGTGTTTCTATAAGCAATCTCTAAGCTGCAGGCAGAGTAAAATACAGCAAAGAAATAGCTACATCTTTACAGAAATAGTTTGGTGGGCTAAAGTTACCACAATAAGCAACAAAAAAAATAAAGTCCCTTTGCAAGCAGAAGAGTCACATGTCTTTTTCATTGATTTTTGTCACTTCATCATGCACAACAAATCTATGTCAGCATGAGTGGCAAATCTCAAAGGAGAAAAAAAAAAGTGCAAGTCAAGGCCATGAAAGCAGAAGATATACTTAGGAAACTGTCTATTGTAGCTATAATGAGAGGGCTTGTTTTTCAGGGTAGGATTCACAGCACTCTGTATCCAAAGCGACGCTAAAGACGATTACTAGTTTACAACAGTTATTTCTCTGTCAATATGAATAACTTTTTAAATAAAGAAAAACAATACTACTATGTATGGTAGCCCTGCTAATTGGGTATTATTTTTATAAACGATTACTAGTTTCTTCTTGTGCTAGTTTGCTAGAGCTGCCAAAACAAAGTGCCACAAACTGCATAGCTTAAACAACAAAAACTTATTATCTCACAGTTGTGAAGGTTGAGATTGTGAGATCAAGGCTTAGGCAGGTCCATATTCCCTCTGAAGACGCTAGGGAAGGATGACCTCATCTTAACTAATTAATCTGCAATGACCCTGTACCCAAATAAGGTGGCATTGTGAGGTATTAGGGGCTAGGATTTCAACATACAAATTTTGGAGAAATGCAATTGATACCTTAACACTTATAAATACTTGGTGTTTTCATTACCCTTAAGCATTATGGGTGTGTGAAAATCATTCTACATCATTTGTTTTTGAGAGACTTCATTCTGTACAAAAAACAAATAAGGCTTTACACTCAAAGAGCTCACAGTTTTGAAAGGAAGATACACTGCAGACATATGAACAGATATCTAATAATACAAGGCAGTGAGTGATGTGACCAGATGAATATTTCTAAGAACAAAAAATAATGCTGTTCTAGAAGGCTTTTACAATGATGATCCAGTTGTACACAGAAGAAAGTTGTACAGTGGGTGAATTCTATGTACAAAATGTGACTTATGAAAATATTTACACACACACACAATATTCACTCACACATACACACTCTCTACACACATACACTCACACACATGATCAGGATTCTTAAGTGGGGAAAAGAGGGCACAAGGCTAAACTCATGAGAGATCCTTAAATACTAGGCTAAAGAGTTTGGATTTTTTACATAAGTAATGGGAAGACATAGAAGCTTTTAAGTTGAACAGGAACATATCATAAAATGATACTTCAGGGAAATTAATTAAGGTGTATTGTGAATGAATGAAGGTGAACATAAAAAAATGTAAACCAAGAATAGGCACTTCCCTTTTACGTATGTGAAATCCACATCCCTCTTGTGAAAGAGTTCATTTTGCCAGCACTCTTCTTTTCTTGACACTTCATCAATTATGAAGTAATTGAAGCCTGGAAAAGCTGCAGAAATAGACTTAATGCTGTACCTGATTATGGTGTATGAGATCATCATAAAATAGAATGACACTAATCTGAAAATCCTGGCCTCAAAGAACTGAAAATCATTTCCCAAATCTACCCAACACCTGAAGTCACAAGACAAAAAAATGAGTTCATTTTGTTGTAATATTTTAAATATTATCAAAAGGTAATTATGAGCAGGTTCATACTGAAACTTGCTAAGTGGAGAAGGGCATTGTTATTCCTGGACAAACTGCCTATGTAACAAAATAAAAATGTTACAGAACAGAGGAAAAGAGTCCCCTCTTTGAAATTCAGGAGAGACTGAAGCAGGAATATGCATTCAGTTTGGGGATCTCATTATGAGAAAAAGAGAGACAGACTGCAGGAGGTTCAGAAGAAACCAACAGGAATAATTAAGGATCCAGAGGTATTTACTCCAGAGGAAATATTAAAAGAATAAATAATGTACATGCAGTTGGCTAACTAAGGGGAGCATGAGAATTGTCTACAAATATCTAATGTGTATAAACATTGAAAACTAGCTCTAGCCAATATAAAGACTAGAGCAAGAAGGTAAATTTTTAAATAAGGCAATTAAATTTAAAAAAAATTCTGGCAGAATACAAAAGAAAACAAGGCAAATTCTATACAAATAGTTGGTCTAACTTTCCCTAAAATATTTAAAAACAATATTAGTCAAATAATATGTATGTTCTATAGGGTACAAGCACCCCGGAATAAATAAGTTTTAACCGATAATATGTTACCTTCTTTTCAATTTTCTAAAAAACAGAATTTTAATATTGGGCACTACTAGATTAATGATATGGGGAAAATTATTTGGGACTTATCTGGAATATTAAAGTGGAATTTAGCCATGGGAAATGTTTAAAGCTAGAATGCTATGTCTAGATGTTAGGAGATTGCTGTCAATGTCCTCTTCTATCTAGAGTAATTTCTACTTACCTGCAAATGGTAGAGATGAGCTGAAATTTGTGTCATTTATCTCTTTTCCATTACCATTTTCTCCTTGGAAGTAAGATGATGGAAAAGTACTTTTATAAGGCTGTACAGAAAGACGGGCACCTCACGTGGGACTGCTTACCCTATTCCATCACCAAGAAATCACAAATCTTCACCTCCTTTGTTCACCTACTGAAGCCAGAGTTTCTTATTCTAACCTATCTGATTTGAGGGTTACCACTAGCAGCTCTCAAGCATAGAGGGAGAGACGCCCAGGGGAAGTTGTCATCACCAGAAGCTCAATACCTCTGCCCAGAATCCCCAGGGATACCACAGAGCTAGTTCAGCTTTCAGAAAACATTTGTGAGTTAAATAAAAGTTTTGTGATCCTAACCCTTTCTTTCTAACCAAAAGGAAGAAGTTAGTCATATCCTCTTTAATATTTTGCCAATGAAAGAGAGTTTCTGATTGTTTCATGATCATTGATATGGATGCATCTTTCCCCTTTTTTTCAGAAATATAACTCCTTTCTTTACTAATAGAGGTAAGATTCTTCATTCAAATATCTCATGAAAGACACCATAAATATTCTGTTTTTTCTACAAAAGTACAGATCAGGCATTTACCCTCAAATCAGACCTCAACAAATTGGGTTGAATGGAATATCCTAGAAGTGGGAATATACTCTGTAGTTGAATTTGCTGCATTGCTATGAGTCTAAAACTTAGTTTGCAAATGTGTAAATGAGAGCCGCTTACCAATCCAGACCTATGTCATCAGACAGGCTTCACTTTTCCTCAGGGAGTTCCTGTTTAAGAAGATAAACATAAATACCTTCAAAAGACCAACAGAACCTGAACTTACCACAAGATATATTGACCACCACTGGGTCAAAGTTCACAGCCCTTGGACCCCTGCCTCCCACCCTGTCACTGCTTTGAGAGTAGATTATGTTTTTGTCCTACTTTCAATTTTAATATTGCTTCCCCCACTACCTCAGTAGTCTGTTGTGTTATAATTTGAAGATAACAGCTTTATAATAAAAATGTTTTAACCCTGTCTGCATTTTATAAACTCTGAAAAAAGACTTCTTAAATTTTAGTCCATTGCACAAAACCAACTGACAAATTTTCTGCGGTTTTATAATTCAGCCTGTAAAACATTACTGCTTATTCCCCAACCTCCACTAATAAAAAATTAATTCTACTAAAACCTTAAATATGAAAATGCATATTCTTATAACTCAAACTTTTATTGCTGTGCATGTTCCCTTGCATTTAACTTTTAAGAAAGCATTGGTGAAATCAAGTGGATAGTAAATTGATCACAAGTCTATATCCAATGAATTTGAAGACATATGGTGCCACTTGGAGTTGGATGGTGAATGCTCTCTTGGTCTAGCACAGTTCATGAAGTGAAGTGTGAAATAGGACACAAGTGACTTGGGTACAGTCATTTAGCATCTGTTCCAGTCATGTTAATTCAGGTTGGACATCACAGGAAGGCAGGAACATAATATGATGCAGAAACGCCTTGAAAAAATACTTGCCAATTAAATATAGCTTGGCAAGAAATGAATGTTTAACCTTTGAGGCAGGACGTCGGTTTTGTTTTAACAGTAAGATTCTCTGTTACTCTGAAACCATGGCAACATACCATGAAATAAAGGTGTCCTTCACTCTAATAAAAGCAATGATTATCATTATTCAATCATGTATTCAGCCACTCATTCTTTAAATCTCAACTCAAATATCAGCCCCTCCATGAAGAGCAATTAGCAGTTGTAAAGACTATATATTAGAAGTAGAGGAATAGCAAGTGTGAATGAGTGCCCAGAATAAAGAGTAGGGGAATTTAATAAATAGGGTATTAACTTCATATTAGAAAGGCAAAGAGTAGCTGGAGTAAAAGAAAATTATGTGATATGAGGCATCTTGATTAAGGACTATTTTAGTCAACTCTTTATTTTCCAAAGTAGAGGAAAAGTCACTTTCTTACACATAGCTTTGCCTAAAAAAGGAGATATGGACCACATTTCTCAAAGTTGTGGTGTTCTGAGGCTACAATCAAAATTTCAGTTATTTTAAGTCTAACAAATGTAGCCATAAGACCATCAGTCAATATGCTGAGTTTGTTTATTAGTATCAGGGGGCAATGGAAATTCAAAAGTTCATAACGTACTCTAGAGAACAATTGCTAAATGTGTGAAATAGGGACTCTACATCATTTTTATGCACAACTTGGCAATGGGCAGCATGATGCAGAAAGAGAGAAGGCACTGAACTAGGAGTTAGGAAATGTGAGCTAATAATGTACATTAGTTAACTGCAGAAAAGTCAATCATTGTGAGCTTCAGTTTCTTTATCTATAAAAAAGTGAATTGGATCAGATGGTCTCTATGATCCTTTCCATCTCTAAGGTCTGTTTTAAATTTGTGATCTTTGATGATTAACAAAACAATTATAAAATGGACTTTCATTTCTAAATAAACTTCAGTTTGCCCTGAGCTATACATACTGTTAATGAATTTCCATTAACATTAAAACCATCTATTTCCAAAATAGTTTATGGTAAACAGCCTGAGGAAAGAAAACAAAATTTTTTTCAATCATGTCTCTAAGTATTCTTATAAATTAGACTCAAAACTTTATTCTCATCTATTTATTTATTAAAAATAAAAAACATTGTATGCCTACTATGTACTAGAAAATATGCTGATTATTGGAAAATAAGACAGTTGCAGACTGCATTGCAATTATGTTTGCTGTTTTCAGTATTCACATGTCATATAAAAATTTTCTGAATACTTATTCTTATAATGGTATTTAATTCCCACTTTTTACTCAAACCAAAAATATGATAGTAAAAATTTCAAATTGCAGCAATGGGAGAGTATTTCTTTTTTAAAAAAATTCATTGGCCTATGTGACATTATCTAATCTCCACAATAGTTTTATTTTAACAACAGTTGAAAATGATTTTGTCTGTGGCTTTTGTGAGGGGAGTAGAGTTGGAATTTGGTATACTGATTAACTAAAAGACTTCAACAGAGGGAAAATGAAAATATATAAAACAAAACATATGTACCCATTATTTATGAAACAAAATTACTGCTACTCTGAAGCTATTTCTATACAATGGTGTCATATCTGGAAGAAAAACTGAAATGTAGTCAAGCATTCTTATGTTTCTTAAGAAAGCAAAAAATATGTCAAGTTTATCATTTGATTTTTTTATAGTACATTCTGAGAAGTAACATATAAGCATAATCAAAATTAGCATAATGGGTTGAAGTGATTTCTAGTTGTATAAGAGTGAAAATATAAAATAGTATAATAAAATAAAATAGTATATTACATAGTGTATCTATATGAAATTATTTATACTTGTAACACTTCAAAGAAATGGCCCAAACAGATTTGTGTCTTCATTATCCATTACTTCCTTACCCATGCTTATGGCCCCTACTCCAGCCAAACTTACACTACTTATTTTTTTCTTCTAAAACTTGGCTCAATAGCTTCTCTCCACCTCAACTGTTTTCTCAAACCATCCCCACCTGCAGAAAAAAAAAAAGTCAATATTGTTCTGAAACACAATTAAGATTGTTCCCAGAACAGGCACATAATAAACACTTTGGTAGAGTGTATTGTTTATCAGTCCATCTTCCTGTATGGAGATCCCCTTTGCCTTGTAAGGCCTTCCTGGGAGAGGAAATGCATCCTCTCAAACACTCCATATTTGCTTTGCACATACGGAGTACTCAATATATATAAGTAATTGGAAAGAATGGGAATGATATTAGAATATAAATATATACAATTATCTTCTATAAAACAGAGATTAGAAGTGAACTGTTATTTAGAAGACCTTAATTGGAATCTCAAGGAGATTGGTACCTTTACACCACCTACAATGCACACAAAGATCAGAATGAACAAATATTTCTTGTTTCTGACTTGGAATAACTAAATCTTTTATAATAAAATATTGAGAACATGTTCATCAAAATTATAGAGACTGGAAGCATTTCATGGGAATTTAAATCATGAATATAATAAAGCAACAGATGGATTTTGTAGCAATAAAAAGTACAGGTAAATGACATATCTTGAATACCTACCTATGAATTAAAAAACAGTGGTACTAATATTTATAATACAGATGAGAATAATTGCTAACCAATAGTAACTTCTATATGGCTGGAACCATTCCAAGTCCCTTACATATATTCACTCATTTAGTTTCCCCTAACAATCCAATGAGAAAAGTATGACTATTGTCTCTATTTTACAAACCAAGAAAGAGAATTAGAGAGGTTAAGAAATTTCCCCTGTTGCTGACTATGTGCCAGGGACAATCCTAAGCAAATCTACAAATATCATCATGTTCAATTCTTATAACTATCCCTCCAGATAGGAACAATTTTACTGAAGAGAAAACATTTGGCAAGGATAAATCATATGTCAAACATCACAAATTAGTGATAGAGTCAGGATTTAAAAATGTTTTGTTTGACTTCAGAAAATGAGCTGTCAATCACCACCTAATTTGGAAAAAAGACACACTTACACACACGTACATACAAAATATATATTTAAATGTCCACACATGAATACACATGAATGTGAGTAGCATGCTTATTAATTTGTCAGTTCCACAATTGGAATTATATAAAACATTGAATGATATATTTTGGATTCAAAAGGATCTCCACAGAGAGGAAAGGAGATAGACGCTTATATAAATAAATTGAATAGAAATAAACGTCATGCCCTATATGTGAATTCAATGAATCTTTATCACAAATAAGATAGAGGAAGATATTACTTCTTGATAATAAAAAGCATGAAAATAAAAAGAATTTGGGTGAATACTTATTAGTAAGTTTAAAAGAAGTCAACATGTAGGGTTGCCATGAGATGTCAAATTGATATGAAATTGCTTTATTTAAATCATATACTTCTATACTCTGTACTGCTCTGACCAACTGAAACACCACAATCAGTAATGAAGGAACTGTCCATTTTTAATCTGTGGAATTAATGAAGATGTGATAGTTGTCTACAAATATTAATAGGACTGTACCAGGAAGGAAGAAGTTGATTGGCTTAATACAGATCTAAGTAGAAGAAAAAGATATGTTAATTACAGAGATTTTTGGTTCACTCTAACAAAGATAAGCACACAAAAATCTGGCCATCTCCAGGAGGCCAGATTTAAGAAGTAGCTGGCATATATGTTGGAGATATTGTCCAATGGACTCAAGCATCTGCCAATAGGTCATATTTGATGTCTCTCTCAAACTTCGCTTTATATGATTCCATGGAATCTCATGTAAGAAAAAAAAAACTAGCCTAAAAACGTGAGCAAAATTCAAACTAACAATTGAAATAAGATGGCAAGTTATTAAATGTAATCCTTCAATTACACCAATTCTGAGCTAGCTTGACCCAGTATACCTTTCAGAAAGTAAATGAGCAAAAACCTGGTTATTTTTCCCCAATAAATACCCCCTCTTATTTTTTCACTAGAATATATTTGAAACAAACTTAAAAATGATTAATATTTCAATACACTCCAGCTGTGCTATTTTCCTGGCCTTAAACATGAAATATGACATTATGTTATATGTAAAAGTTAATATTTCTATTAAATTACATTCCTAAAGAAAGGATTCAGTTCCACGAGAAACATATTTTTCTTCTTTCTTATGAGGAGTATAGTGTGCAAAAACCACAAAGAAATTTATATGTTGCTTTAGTTACAGAACATTCTCTGTCAAAAGGTCTCCCCCCCACCCCACCCGACTGTTGTTTCCAGCATTCTCTGTCTCTCCATTATTCTTTGCTTGCTAAAGTAGCTTAGTCTATAATAAAGGCAACCGAGTGTCGGCTTGAGACTGCCATGAAAACTCACATCCATATAAAGCATTTTTCCACTTTTGTTAAGCTTCTTATCACACACACACAAAAGAAAGAACTCTCTCTCCTTCTCTCTCTACGCCTCTCTTTCCCTCTGCCCTTTTTAAACGATCGTTCTAATTTTATTGAGACTCTTTTGCTAGGGTACCAAACTACAGTTCACTCACTATAGGAAAGTGAACCCCAAAGAGCCAGCTTGTGACTATGACAAACCATTTCCACTTCTTATGTTAACATTTCATCTCAGAGGACTCTTTTCTCTCTCTGGCAGTTGCAAGGCACCTCTTTGTCTCTATTGCGCTTACTGTGTGAAGGTGCGTCATTGACTATAGTGAAGTGAACTGGAAATTGCCAACTTGAAGCTGGCACACAGTTTTTTAAATTTTGTTGAAGTTGACACCCCCACGGGACTTATGCTGTCCTAAGCAGCAGTTTCGCCTTTTATGACATTCCCTTCGGAGACAGCTTCAGGTAGAGGACAATATGCCAACTTCTACATTTGGGGAGTTTGGAGCATTGGTGATTTGATGGAACTCATTTGATCACACCTGCACCCCACTCCCGTGTCCATCACAGGTGTCCTTTCTCATTGTTCTCTCTTCTCTCTTCTGAACTCACTGGGTTCTTTAAAGCAGAACGAGTTCAAAAATGCTAACTGAGGCGGCCCTCTCAACAGGAGGATTTCCCAGCAAGAGAAAATCCAGGTATTAAGGCAGTCTGCTTACCGAGGCTATCGACAAAATTTTCTTCATATCAAAGTCCATTTCTTTGTCCTTTGCAAGGACAAATTTCAGTAGCAAAATTAGGCAAAGAAGCAGTAGCTGTTTCTATCTAAGGAGATATTAAACATGCTGAGTATCATTCAGATCAGTGCTTTTCAAAATGTGGTCTGAAGACATCTAGAGACTTGTTAGAAATGCAAATTCTTGGACCCCACCTTAGATCTACAGAATCAGAAACTCTAATCTGTTTTAACAAACACCCCTCGTGATTATGAAGTTTGAACTAATTAAACTAACAACTCAAGTATTATTACATTTGATGAAAGTCTGTCATTGAAGTGGAATCAAATGAGTGCATAATAATAAGAAATGGGAAAGAAATACAATAATATAGTAATCATTTATGATGCAATAAATTGAATTCTAGTTTATTGAACTTATCAAAACAGGACGATTTCAAAAACTGAAATTGTATTTGAAAAATATCCTGAAGCATATAAAGATAATACCCAAAGATCAGTCCTACAGTGATGTCTGCTAAAAAAAATGAAAATGAAGGTCCATTATTGACACGAAGAGTATATCCTGAACACTTGCACTATGTGTTGCACTGAAGTGGGATCCAGGAAAAGGACAAAGATCCCAACCCCAAGTCTATGAGGGAAGGTAGGACATTTGCATTTATAGTATAATATAATGGAGAAAAGAACTCCATAAAACACAGATAAAATGCTCTGGAAGTTCAGAAGAGGATGAAAAACTTTTGCCTGGTGAATCAAGAAAAGTCTTACAGAAAATGCACTAATTCAATTTATACAAAAACTAAATTCAAAGGGTAATAAGTAAATAAAATATATCAAGCTTGTTAATCACAGTAAGTAAAAACTATAAGTTATGGATCTTATTTATGAAAGTGGCTATGTGTTTAAAAAATATTTGGTGAGGATGCAGTGAATCAGAAACTTTAACCGCTCACTGAAAGAACACATTGGTCTATTTCTAGGAGGAAAATTATGCATCATAAGCTGGAAATGTACTTATATTATTTGACCCAGTAATGCCATTTTAAGATGTTAACCATAAGAAATCATCAGAAATATATACAGTGCTTTACATACAAAAATAATCAATGAAAAAATACATGATAAAAAATAAGTGTTAAGAATACTGATTGAATAAAAATATATGGCACATTCATATAATAGAAAATTATGCTGCCTGTTAATATCACATTGTAAAACAATACATATTGACATGCTCATGGTATATTGTTGGGTGAAAAAAAAAGAAAGCCATAAAACTGCATCTACACTCCTGCTCTTATTTTTTTATTTCTATTTACTTGTATATAGAAAAAAAACTTAAGAGAAGTGAGTTAATATTTTATCTGTGATTACTGCTTTCTATTAGGCTATGGATATTTTGTGTTATATTTTCATAGTTTTATATTTATAAAAAAACCCAGAACAAAACCTATTTCTTATGATGGCCCTGGTTTTTGCCTTCTTCTGTGACCTGATTTCATATTTCTCTCCCCCTCACTCTCTGATCTGGAGCTACCCTGGCCTTTTTGTGCTCCTCAAACGTACCAAGTGCAGTTTGATCTTGGAGCCTTTGCACCTGCTATTCCCTCAGCCTGAACCATTCTGCTCAATCTATCACACCCATAAAGAAGCTTTTTTTCCTTTTTTTTTTTTTTTTTTTGGTTTTTTTTGAGATGGAGTCTCACTCCGTTGCCCAGGCTGGAGAGCAGTGGCCTGCTCACGGCCACCTCAGCACTGACCTGCTGGGCTCAGGTGATCCTTCCGCCTCAGCCTTCCAGGTAGCTGGAACTACAGGCATGTGCTACCACCCTCGGCTAATTTTTTGTGTTAGTGTAGAGATGAGGTCTCACCAAATTGCCCAGGCTAGTCTCGACCCCCTGGGCTCAGGCGATCCTTTCGTCTCGGCATCCTAAAGTGCTAGAATTATAAACTTGAGCCACCGCACCCAGCCTTGTTTTGTTTTTGAGTCAGAGTCTCACCCAGGCTGGAGTGCAGTGGCACACTCATGGCGATCCTTCTGCCTTAGCCTTCAAAGTAGCTGGAACTACAGGCACCCACCACCATGTCCAGCTAATTTTTTGACTTATTGTAAAGATGAGGTCTCACCAAGTTGCCTGGGCTGGTCTCGAACCCGTGAGCTCAGGCAATCCTCTCATCTTCGCCTACCAAAGTGCTGGGATTATAGTCGTGAGCCACCGTGCCCCGCCAAGAAACTTTCTTGACCATACAAATTGAAGTCCCCACACATTCTTCCTCTCCATGTCTTTATCTCACTCACCGCTATCTGAAATTATTTTGTGCCTGTGCTTGTTTGATTGCCATCTCTTTCCTCTCTCTAAAAGGTATGGTTCGGAGCCGGATGCAGTGGCTCAAGTCTGTAATCCCAATACTTTGGGAGGCCGAGGAGAGTGAATTGCCTGAGCCCAGGGGTTTGAGACCAGCCTGGGCAATTGGTGTGACTTCGTTTCTACAATAAATCAAAAAATTAACCAGGCATGGAGACCTGAGCCTATAGTTCCAGCTACTTGGAAGGCTGAGGTGAAAGGATTGCAGGAGCCCAGCAAGTCGAGACTGCTGTGGCAGTGAGCTTACCAGTGTACTCCAACCTGGGTGACAGAGTGAGACTCCGACTCAAAAAAAAAAAAAAGGTATGGTCCCTAGGAACTTGCCTATCTTGCTTATCTTGAATATTACTGTATCTAAGAACCAAGAACAGCGTCAGGCACAGAATAAAACCTCATCGTACTATAATTTATATATGAGCTGAAAACAAATTCTTGGGTATTTTCTGGAGTTCAAGATTCTTTTATGTCTAAAATTTTCTTTCATCTTCTATCTACTTAAATTATCTGCATTCTAGTTTCTTGCCCAGCCTCTTCTGTTTTGTCAGTATCTAAATGTCCACAGGATTAAAACCCAAGCAACTAAGTGATGATAATATATATACTTTAATACATACTATTGTAACGTTAGGATTGTGAAAAAGAAAACCACCAGCATAAGGTGCACTAAACAAGAAAGACATCTTGGAAGAGGAGTACTTGAGTTTGTCAAGGAAGTGATGGGATACAGTTTTATGGAAGAGTGGTAAGACATTATACAAGCAGAGACAGTAAACGCTGGAGTTAAGCAAACCACTTCTGAATCACTCCAGTAAGATTATTCACAGTGTTCCTATGAACAGAATGTTGTACATGTATTTTTTAAAATATATTGCATAGTATGTATAAAACAAAAAGCACAAACTCTTAAAATTTCAATGTTATCTAATAAATAATTTGGTCTTTGTTCTCTGGGTATTGGGAGACAGTCTCTAAATCTTCAGAATTTTCCAAGTGATGGGAGCCTCTTTGTTATTCATGGTGGGCCTCTCAGAGCATACCTAAATTTATGCTAATAAAGTGACTCAGAATAAGGGCTGTCTATTCCATGAAAAGCAGCCATTAGAGAGCTGGAAGATTGGGGAGGCATAAAGAAAAGCTAAAGATTGAGTTCAACCACATGACCAGTAACTCAAACTCTAGACACTGAAAGCTCAGGTGAACTAGGTTGATAATATATTTGAATTTAGTAAAACAATAACATGTCCTAATTTAGCATGTCCTGAGGATACAGAAGTTTCACATCTGGAACTTTCCCAGACATTGCCATTTGAGACCTTTCATTTGGTTGGTCCTGATCTGTATCCTTTATGAGAAAAGTGTAGTTACAACTATAGCATTTCCTAAATTCTGCAAGTCATTCTAGTGAATGTTTGAACATGAGGAAGTAGGGGGAACCTCTGGATGTGTAACCAGTTGGACAGAAGTTCAGGTAGTTTATGAACTCCAGAGCTGTAGCTGGTGTTTAATGTGAGGAGAGTCTTGTAAAGGACTGTGCCCTTAACCTGTGAATCCTGTGCTAATTACAAGTAGCTAGTGTGAGAACTGCATTGTATTCAATACAGAAAAACCCGATTTTCCGTGAATTAACAGCAATTTGTCTTAACACATATGCCTATCAAAAATTTTTATTTATTTATTTATTTATTTATTTATTTATTTAAGTTGGAGTCTCACTCCATGGCCCAGACTGGAATGCAGTAGCATGCTCACAGTCACCCCAGCGTCAACCTGCTGGGCTCCAGTGATCCTTCCGCCTCAGCCTTTCAAGTAGCTGGAACTGTAGGCTTGCACTACCACGCCCAGCTAATTTTTTATTTATTGTAGAACCAAGGTTTCGTCAAATTGCCCAGGCTGGTCTCAAAACCATGGACTCAGGCAATCCTCGGCCTCCCAAAGTGCTGGGATTACAGGCTGAGCCACTGAGCCCAGCCAAAAAATTTTAAATAATACTCATATTTCTCAGATATTAATCAAGCCAAAATTTATACTATATGGAGTTCCATCACTATCAAAAGAACATCATATCCATAAATAAAGGTTTAACCACAAGCAGATTTAACTTTAAAACACAATTTATAAATAGAAGTTGTAGCTCTAAAATTCTTCCCAGTTGTAGAAGTTAGGAAGTAATATCACATGCATGATTCCTTTTTGTACCAAACTATAGACAAGATTAGAGATAATTTGGAAATATTTGCATTATGCTGTTGTCACTTTTTATGTTTTTAATGCAAAATTTTAGATTTATCTGTGTACCTTCTGTACTGAAATAATAGTGGTAAGATCAATGTGTTTGGAGTAGAGAGAAGAAGAAAAGGAGAAAAGTTTTAAAAAGGCATCAGTTGACTGTAAAACTGTTTTTTATTCTTGGTGTTGTTTATTTCTGGGAAATAACTATTATAAATATTTCCTTAATATGGTAAAATGCAGAAATTGTCCTAGATCTTCTGAAGAGGAAAAGTTTTCATGTTCATATCAAAGAGTATCTACTTTTCCTGAAAATGCCACAATTACATCTTTTAAAAAAAAACTCAATTTGTTTTTGCTTTGTAAAATACTAAAATTGAGAAATATCTTTCTCAAAACATAATTATGGAGTTAAAATATAACAACAGAAACTGTAGATATGCATACTAAGATCAAGGCTGAAGTTTTTGATCCTTAGAAGAATCCCTAAGGGAAATGAATCAAGTGATATAATCGCCATTTTTCATTTAATGATGTGTAGTGTTTATTTTGACGAGTAAAAGTAGGTAGGGAATGAGCAAGTCTTCAAAACATCCTAAATCCTCTAAAACCTCCTACAGCATTTAACTGTGGGAATGCAAAAGAAACCAAATACTTGAGATTGAGTGGGGAGGGACCCTCTGAAATAGATAGCACTGCTCTTATCAATAGGCAAGGTGCAAGGTTGGCTCTGTATTATAAAAAGCATGCAGCATCAGAACTTCTCCCCGAGCAGTTTCATTGGTCAAAGAGTTATTGCTTCTTTCACTAAACGACTTTTGAGAGTCTTCAGAAGAACAAACCGTGTCCACTGACCCTGTGATCTGAATTATTATGAAAAAGACCCGGTCCTATCTCATTCTTAACAATAATGATTAAATCAATTGATATTTATTAAGTACCCAAAACTGTACGAAAAGCATATTTATACCTAATTTCATTTAATCTTACTAACAGTTCTATTAGGCAAGTAGTATTAGTCCTATTTTAAGCCAAGGTAATTGAGGAAGAGTATTAAGTTGCTTGCTCAAGATTGCTTAGTGTTGATTGCTAGAAGCTAGTAAGTAGTAGAACAAGGATTTGAACCTCGGTCTGCCTATTCGAACGGAGGCCCAAGTTCTTACCCATTACAGTACACGGAAGACAATGGCCCTGTAAAGAAATAGTGAAAAATAAATCTTCAGTAAACTGTCCCTAGTAGTTGTTTTCTTAAGCTTTTGTGTTCTCAGCTAAATCTGATTAAGCAATCAGGTGTTGCTTTGGAGTCTCAAATATGTACAAAACAAGCAAATATTTAACACCAGTTCATTTGTTTTTGGTTGTTTTTTTAATATAAGTGACTTTTGACTAAAGCTAATGTTAACAATACCCAGTCTTCTACTTCTGTACATAATGAGTATTTTAAAAATGTGTGAACACCAAATGAATGTATAATATAACAAAATAAAATACATGTATACTAAAAATATACATTTTTAGGTGTTTTTGATGCTATATTTCCAACATTTCATTCATATTCTGAAATTACACATGCTTTCTTAACAATTAAATTCATAGTCAGCAAGCTTAAAGCCAATGAACTTCTAAATGAAGCCTAAGATTATTTGCAAGACATTTATGTCCCTCTTTCTCTAAATTTTGTAAGCTTAATAGATCTATATTTTTATATATGACATAAACATATTCATTTTCTATCTGATTCTCATTTTTGTCATCTGTTGGCCAAACACTTTATCTTCAAGATCAAATGACATAGTACTTGTTAGGCACAATTTCTAGTATATAGAAGGGACTCAAGAAATATTAGCTATCTTCAACGTTGTTATTTAAATTATTGTAAGCACAGAAGAACTCAACAGGATGTATAACACTTATATTAATTCTATACTATCCTCTGGCATTCAGAAAAACCTGCAAAAATAATTTATTTGAACCCAAATCATATACCTAGGCAGAGATACTTGGTACTTTGACCTGATTAATGCCATTCTTCCACTCTAATAGTATGAATAATCAGAGGTTGCCATGTAAGAATGAGAACTCTTTTGTGAATTTCAGTAAAAGTTATTCAGGCCTTTCTTTAAACAAAATATTATTTCTAAATTATATATATCTGGTACAAAGTGGTTTATGTGCATTAGATCACAGATAAATCAATATTTAGAAAAGAGCTTCAATCTCCTGAATCATTTACTGTTTTATATTTCTTTTTTGAGTTGGAGTCTCACTCTGTTACCCAGACTGGAGTGCAGTGGCCGCTCCCGGCCACCGCAGCCTCTACCTGCTGGGCTCCGGCGATCCTTCCGCCTCAGCCTTCCAAGTAGCCGGAATTACAGGCATGCGCTACCACGCCCAGCTGATTTTTTGATTTATTGTAGAGATGAGGTCTCGCTGCCCAGGCGGGTCTCGAACCCGCGGGCTCAGGCAATCCACTCACCTCAGCCTCCCAAAGGCACAGGATTACAGGCTGAGCCACCGAGCCTGGCTTTATATTTCTTTTAACAACATTTAATGAAGCAGAATTTGTCATTAAATTCGTACTAATAACCAAAGTGAATATAAAGAAATATATACTATTTTAAGCTACCTGGACACCATTTGGTATGTCCAAGAAACAATTTACTGAATAGTATCAGCAGAATTTAGATAAATAAATATAAAACAGCATATGCTAGAAAAAGTGGGGAAATCATATTTTGCCACATAAAAATACAGGAGTATATTCCTGTGAATATTAATTAATGTCAATTTTTCCCCAAGGAGAAGATAATTATGCTAATTTTTATTTTATAAAGTTAAGGGGTACAAGTAACTTTTATAAAATGACATGGATGTTGCATAACAGTAAAGTCTGAGCTTTTAGTCTACCCTTCATCCAAATCATGCACATTGTTCCCATTACATAATTTCCCATCCTTCAGCCCCCTCCCACCTTCCCACCCTTCTGAGTCTCCAGTGTCTATTATTCCACACTATTTTCATGTGTATACATTATCTAGCTCCTACTTATAAGTGAGAGCAGGCGATATTTGATTTTGTTTCTGAGTTGTTTCACCCAAGATAACAGCCTCCATTTTCATCAATATTGTTGCAACAAACGTGATTTTATTCCTTTTTATGACTGAATAGTATTCTATGATACTATCTGTGCACATGCACAGATATAAATAATCATATTGATGGACAAAGGTTGATTCTATATTTTTGCTATTGTGAAAAATGCTTCAATAAACATACAAGTGCAGTTGTATTTTTTATATAATGATTTATTTTTCTTTGGGGAGATACCCAGTAGAATTGCTGCAGCTAATGATAGTTCTATTTTTAGTTCTTTGAGGAATTTCCATACTGTTTTTCATAGAAGTTGCACTGATTTGCATTCCCACCAACAGTATGTATGCATTCCCTTTACTCTACATCCTTGCCAACATCTGTGATTTTTTTGTCCTTTTAATAATAGCTATTCTGACTGGTGTAAGCTATCTTGTTGTGATTTTAATTTGCATTTCTCTGATAATTACTGATGTTGAGCATGTTTTCATATGTTTGTTGGCCGTTTGTATGTCTTTTTTTGAAAATATCTATTTGTGTCCTTTGCCTATTTTTAATGAGGTTATTTTTTTTTTCTGGTTGTTGAGTTGTTTGAGTTCCTTGTAAATACCAGAGAAGAGAATTATGCTCATTATTAATCTCAACTATGAATTGAAGTGGAATCATCTGATTCCACTTCAATTCATAGACAAAAAGAGAGAAAAATTAGATAGCTCTAGTTGGTAAATTACTGACATCATAATTAGAGTCTTGTCTTATATCTAAATACTTTCATAGAGAAGAACAGGGGCATCTTATATTTACAAGTACAAACTTTGTTAAAAATAATCAGTCAAAAGTTTAAAAGAAATTTCCCCAAGCGTTAAATATGTCTTTAGCAAATGGGAAGAGAGATACAACAGACTATTACTTTTTTTTTTTTTTGGCAATCTTTCAAAGAAATGAAGAAGCATATCATGAACATTTTGTCAGATCTCAGGAGTCTTGGTGAATATTCTATAAACAATGGCATTTCAGCATTCTCCCTAGTCACACTCATACCAGATGTTATACTTCCAACTCTTATTCCCTGGCTCATAATATCCTTCTATTTATGAAAATGGGGGGAAAGGTAACTCTTTTACAGATTATCAGTTGAAAGATGGTAGACTAAGATAGTTTGCCATTGAACAAAAGTGTATTAAAATGGCAAATAATGGCAGTGGGAAATCATTATGTCCTGATTTCTCAAAATTCAACTAAACTTGAATTTTGCTCCATTCACAGGGTTTCAGAGAAAAACTGAAAAAGATCTAACCTCTGCAATAGTTAGTGGCAACTTTCTATGAGATTGGAAATGTGTTCATTGTGAAAATATTGAGTCACTAAGCCTTCAGACTGCATTCCAAAAGTCTTCCAGGGACATTTCAATCAGCCGGCCCATTTGGGCTAAAAAGCACTGTACAGAATTACGTTGGTGAATCTAGTGTCCTCCAAATGACCTCGTGTGCGGCCATAGCCTTAAATCATGGAGAAGCCTATTCATAAGTTGAATATTTTCTTTCCAAAAAAGGGAGAAAAAGAAAGAATCTTGAGTTCCCAGTAAGAATACTAAATTACCCTATCTCCCAATGGAATGATTCACTTTCATTTCCAATAGCAGTAAAGCCTATTGACCCCCGTGGTGTTATCCTTCTCGCTGCTCATGCAGTACTTTCTTTAATCTCTCGGATCAAAGATTGGTCAATAAAAATCATCTCTGCGTTTGTGGGGAGCAAACAAACTGCACTCAGTCCTGTGATGATTGTAAGTTTTCACAAAATTCTAGAGAAAGAAATTCCCATGTGTTGTTATTATATTAGCAAAGGAAAGAACTTGTCTTCTTTGTGGTGAGCCTGTTTCAAATGCACTAGGTTTTTCCAAGTAAGGTACATATTACTTCTCTTGCGGAGTTTTGTTCTTTTTTTTTATTTCTTCTTCCTAAAAATTTTAAATGAATTTTGAATCAGTGAAAGATCTCTTACCAATGACCCTGAACACTGAAGTCCAATTTTTCTGCAGAAAAAAATTACATGGAGGTGTCATTTTGAAAAAGAACATCAATATAAATGACAGCCTCAATATGAACTGCCCTTTGCAATAAAGGAAACATGCCTCACTCCCAAATGAAAAGGACAACAATGGTGAAAGAGTAGACCAGTTGTTTTCTCCATTAAAGTTTGGTCCACTTTGCTAAGTAGTAGCAAGTTGCAGTAGAAGACAGAAATAATATCTAGTTTTTGTTAGGTCTATAATTATCCAGTTGAAACTAAACTCAGTTCATTGACTTATTTCATAATAGATCATCTAACAGTCACTCATGAGAGATTCATGGTTCTTCTGAATTATCTCAAAGTTGACAAATTGCTAATTTAGTAGGGCACAGTTTGCCATTGACAACCCCATTAAGCTTTTAAAATTTTATTTCCATTTCCTAATTGCTAGTCATAAGAAATACATACTGTCTTCTGAACTGTTTCTTTCATCCCAGTTTAAATTTAAAAAGTGATGAGAAATTAACACTTAGCAGAAATAAACTCTGCAGGGGGTATTTTGATATCTTTGCCATCAGAAGGAGGTAATCATCAATTTCAATGATATGATGGGAAATACCAATTATGGGTGATAGCTATTCTAAATACTACTAGATATTTTACATAATGCATCAGAAAAGAAGTAACTGAAACTATGAAAATCTATAAAAGACTGTTAAATACAAATAGGAGAATTGATTCCCAGGGAGACAAAATACCTTCCACATCGGAGTTTACACTCTCATATATTTTGCATGCATGAACATGAACATTACTACTGGCATTTTCTGTATAAACTTGTTCTTAACAAGTTTTTAGTGTTATAGGAAATTATAATTTTGCCTACTTCATATTTTATAGGGTTGCTCTAAAAACAAATAAAAGCATATACTTTAAAAATCATCAGAGGAACCAGGCACAGTGGCTAAAACCTGTAATCCCAGCACTTTGGGAGGCCAAGGTGAGAGGATTGCCTGAGCCCGCGGGTTCAAGACCAACCTGAGCAACATGGTGAGACCTCGTCTCTACAACAAAAATAAAAATAAAAATTAGCCAGGCATGGCAGCGCAGGCCTGTAGTTCCAGCTACTTGGAAGGCTGAGGCGGAAGGATCGCCAGAGCCTAGCAGGTTGACGCTGGGGTGGCCATGAGCATGCCACTGCACTTCAGCCTGGGAGATGGAGTAAGACTCCAACTCAAAAATAAAATAAAATCATCAGAGGAATAAGATTAAATAAATTCAAGAATTATTATTACTCCTAATTTGAGAAAATAATTCAATAAAACTTTATCATTCTTAAAAACAAGTTATCATGATTTTTCTTTTCTCTTTTGTATTTTTTATTTTTTAAATTGAGTTCTCACTCTGTCACCCAGGCTGAAGTGCAGTAGTATGATCATGGCTCACCACAGCCTCTACCTCTTGGGTTCAGGCAATTCTTCTGTCTCAGCCTCCTGGGTAGTTGGAACTACACACCTGGCTAATTTTTTGTAGATATGAGGTCTTGCTATGTTGCCCAGGCTAGTCTCAAACTCATGGGCTCAAGCAATCCTCCCACCTCAGCTTCCCAAAGTGCTGGGATTAGAGGCATGAGCCACAGTGGCCAGTCAAGTTAATATGACTCTTAAAAAATGATCATTAAAAGCATTGGCTTTAGAGTTAAGGTCGAACTAAAATTTCAGATTTATGATTTATCCTTATGTAGTTCTTATAATCACTGAGTTTTGGTTTTTTCTTCTATAAAATTGAAATTTTAAAAAATAATTTATTTGTGGTAAAGATTAAATGTAAACAGTACGTACAAAACTCATAACACCACTCAACTTACTCTAAGTACTCTAAATAGTTAACATCTACTGACCACTCGCCATTGCCAGGTCATGTCCTAAGTACTTTTCTTATAGTTACTTATTTAAACTCCAAACTAATCTATAGACATAGACATTATAGTGATCACATTTTATGAACAAGGAATTCAGTAACTGGTCTAAGGTCACAGACCTACTAAGTAGCAGAGGCAGGATTTGAAACCAACTAGTCTGACTCAAGAGCCTGAATTCCTGGCACACACAATACTGTTTCTCTAGTTTTTTCGCTATTTATGTTACTATGTATAGCATTCCCTTGCATTGAAGGATTTGAGGTTTACATTCTTTTAACTTGGGTGGCTTTGGCTTTCATTGGTGATGTGAACTTGGGCAGTTCATTCAATGAATCTTTCTTCTTTATTAGTAGTATAAGGAACTGTCTCTTAATGCTATGGAAAAGATCACAAAAGATGATGATATGAATATGCTAAATAATCATTATATTTTAGTGGGTCATGTTGTACTTTGGGAAAACAATAACAACAACAACATAACTATCTTTAATCCAGTGATCCAAATGCTTTGTGATTTCTTGGTTTTCAGACCATGCTTCCCAAATCCAGGTCCCTCACCCTAAACAACCACAACTTGTTATTTGTACTTATCTTTTGTGCTGCTCTAAGAACGCATTTTTTAGAAGATTTCAACCCTAAGAATATTTAAAATCTCTGAATTCTGTGGTCTGAACCTTCTATTCAAAGTTTAACTCGTCTTTGAGCATTGACAATTATACCACGTGCTAAAAACATTTGGAAGTTAATTAATTTCAGTTTAAACTGCTTTTTACTACATATACTAAACAGTGTGTTTTTAAGTTTGAGCAACGTTTAGTTAAACCATTCATTTGCAAAATGCCACACTACTGAGGAGAAAGGAACTAAGAAGGGGACATTGAAAATTATATTTTTCAGTAGCAAATCTGACTTGATCGTATATGTTATAATTAGTCACTATAATTTAATCCTCATAGAAATAGCATTTCAAACTTACATTGCAAATACCTCACTACTAACACTAGTTGTAGAGTAGACTCTAAAAATATATAATATGATTCTTCCTCTAGATACTTGTCTCAGATAATTCACTTGGGAATCCATTCATTCAAAAAATACTTATTGGACATATATTAAAACTCTTTGGCAGCTGCTGTGGAAGAAATACATATTTAATATAGAAAACTATAAATACAGAAGTATAGAGAATATTTTAATGTACTTCCTGACTTTTTGCAGTTGTATACACAGTTTTACTCTACTACATAAACAAAATTGCATGAATTATGTTTTAAACATTATAATATGGTTTTCTGACTATAAGATTACTATAGCCTTATTATAGAAATATTAGAGTAGACAGAAAATTTAAATGAAGAAAAAAGACTCATCTAGAATTTTGGTTAAATTTTTATTGGTGTATTTTCTTAAAATAATGTCTTCTATACATGTTTAAGAATAGTTGAGATCATTTTGTATGCTCTCGTTTTTAAGTGTACTTAACACAGTCACTCAGAGCTCATAGACAAAAAAGAAGTTAAGATGAAATCAGTGATAGATAACTGCCACTGGATAGTCTCAGTCAAATTAAAGCAAAAAGTCATCTCTCAGGTCATTTAATATAAGTTTAAACATGCAGAAATTAGTTACTCAAGTACCCTTGGAAATTTAAAAAAGGAAAAATGACATTTCATTGTTCCACTCAACCCTGCAATTGATAGAGACAAAAGGACATTTTTCTCCCAGGTCTCCTAAATTAAAAATTGTTAACATGAACTGAAACAGAACACTATCAAGTTTTGCTTAAAATTTTTATCCTCAATATTTATAATCTTCCCTTTCACCATGTTTATTTCTCAATACAGCATATTGAGAGATTGTCTCAAGGTGAGTCCTCAAATCATCACAGATCTTGTTCAAATGCAGATTTTTTATTTCAGTAGGTCAGTGCAGGATCTGAGACTCCTTTCTTACAAGCTTCCAGGCAATGGGGATGCCATTGATCCACAGACCACGAAGGTCTCTGTCAAGCTCTCACACCCAACCATGCAGGGGCCAGATGACTCCTAATCTTTTGCGGGCTACTTTCCCTTCAGTCTCTGAGTCAGGGAGCACACTGGAAAAAAGGTATCTGCCTACCTTGTTGTAGACGATTGAGACTAGTCTGTTTCATGTTTAAGAATTATTAACAAGCCAGTCATGGTACTCACGCCTGTAATCCTAGCAATTTGGTAGGCCAAGGTGAGAGGATTGCTTGAGCTCAGAAGTTTGAGATCAGCCTTGCCAACACAGTGAGGCCTCGTCTCTACAAAAAAAAATCAAAAAATTTAGACAGGTGTGATGGCACATGCCTGTAGTCCCAGGTACTTGAAAAGGAAAGATCGCCTGAGCCCAGGAGGTTGAGGCTGTGGTGAGCCATGATTGTGCCAGTGCACTCCAGCTTGAGCATCAGAGTGAGACTCCGACTCAAACAATAATAATAATAAATAAATAAAAATTGTTTATAATTTTTGTTTTCATTTTCATTATGTTTATGTATCATCACAAGTAGGATTAGTGGAAAATTAGGAGAAGATGCATCAGAGGTAACTAATTCTTCAGCATTTAAACCAGAAGTTTAAAAAGAATGTAAAGCAACATGAGTTGTTACAACAGCCGGCAGGAACGAAGTTGGAAAGGAGGCGCTGTTCAATAAATTGTGAGAATAATGACTCTCCCGCAAGACACGAAACTACCTTTTCATTCTTATTTTTTTTCAATGCAAAGTTTTCAAATGATATTAGCAGCCTAAACCTGTGGTGCCGACAGGTGAGTGTAGAGGTATCCTAGGAGAGTCCATGCCTGGGGCCAGGCACAGATGGCTGTCAGTGATCCTGGTTGGCATTAAAAACCTCCTGCAGCATGAGGACCAGAGCAGAATATAATTTAGACCACATTGCAAACAAAATCAAGTGGGAGAGAATTTCACTTTTAAATGTTCATTCACCAATAAAAGAAATAAACAAAAACAACCTATCTACATAGCATCATGATCCCCCGAGGCAAATGGTTGCATCTATGCATCAATTGGTTTCAGCAAGAGCTCTGTGAGCCAAGATAATTAAGTATTGTCCTGCCCAGAAGCAGGGGGATGGATAAAATGACCTCTTGAAGTCCCAATCCTGTAATTTAGGAACTGGTTACTGACTCCTTCAGTATAACCACAGAAGTGGTAGAACAGGGGTTAGCAGACCCTGGTAGCCAACAGGCATCACACTTTAACTCTGCGTTAGCCATTCCAGAATGTTAGCAGAGAAAATGTTGCTGCTTCCAACACCTGGAAACTTCCAAGTTCTTGTGACTCTATCATCCTAGTGGAAGTCATCACATAGTTTCCAACTGGCATTAGAACATTCTCCAGGGAATCTCAGAACATTTATGGGTAACTCCACTGCTGGGTATAGCACAAATATTTTAAATTTGTAGTTTTTACACAAAAGGCACAGAATCAAAATCCCTAAACCATCTTTACAGATCATCTTGCCTTAATGGTTTCAAACAAACTAAATAAAATGAACATTGAGCAAACCTCAATTTTTCAGAATAGTGTTGGCTGAGCAATTTTTATTTTAAATATATATATCGTAAAACTTAATAGATTATACTTTATGTGAATTATCAACTTCCAAAAAGTTAGAATACCTGATCCTAAACTCTATTGCTAATCCTAGCTGGCTGTCTTGGTAGCATTGATTAGAAGGAAATCTGGGCAAGAGACTGAATGATTTCATTACCAAAATTACTGAAAACAAAACAAAACAAAAAGCCAAGCTCAGCCGGGCTCGGTGGCTCAGCCTGTAATCCCGTGCCTTTGGGAGGCTGAGGTGAGTGGATTGCCTGAACCCGCGGGTTCGAGACGCGCCTGGGCAGCGAGACCTCATCTCTACAATAAATCAAAAAAAAAAAAAAATCAGCCGGGCGTGGTAGCGCATGCCTGTAATTCCGGCTACTTGGAAGGCTGAGGCGGAAGGATCGCCGGAGCCCAGCAGGTCGAGGCTGCGGTGGCCGGGAGCGGCCACTGCACTCCAGTCTGGGCGACAGAGTGAGACTCCAACTGAAAAAAAAAAAAAAAAAAAGCCAAGCTCACCTACCGGTGGAGGTTTGAAAGAATTCTTATCTGTGTGGTTTGTACCAGGCCACCAACTTCCGGTTCAGAATCTGTCATACACATCAACAGCAGCAATCGGGTCTCCCTGGCATATCCTCTTACAGACTCAACTCTTCCTTCATGGAATTCAACAACAGCTTATGATTTTATATTTGCAGATCAGTTGATGAATCCTTCTGTCCTTTCTTCCCAACTAGAGTGTTCACAGAATCCTTTTGTTTTTCTCTCTTGAATCCATGGCACTTTTAAGCTTAGTTCCCTATGTGTAGTAGGCCCTCGATAAATAGTCATAAAATACATTTTAAATGAATTTTGGATTTTTCATATATAAATTTTCCATGAGCTAACAGAGGTCCACTGACCCTTTGATACAGATATTTTTTAGGTAGAGTTCATATTAGTCATAGAAATCATGCATTTAAATATTAATATTTTTAAAGAACTACCAGCTTTATTTGTGGAACTGATTTTGTATTGTGCTACCATCTTAAACTGAACAAAAAAATTGGGTCTGTGTTATGGATGATGAGAGAAAAAGGACAAAGATTCCTGATTTGCAAAGTTAGTACCCTAGATAAACAGGGAATTAAAAGCCAGAAATGTAATCAGGTACTTAAAATATTCTGTTACCTGTTCAACCACAAAGTGCAACTCCCTCTATTACTAACAGAGTTCATCCATTAGTTCAACAATTATATTAATGGAAGCACTATTTAAATCACATGAATGCCTAATGACTTATTTTTAAATTTACATTTATTTAAGAAGTAAATATGCAGCATGTAAATGCATCTGAACGCAGTCAATAAATACCACGTACAATTTTTATTTTTATTTTTTCATATGTTGTAACATATAACATTTTCCTATAGAAATAGAAGCAACTCATCAGAAGATATCAAGGTTTATTTTTTAAACAAAGCACTCAGATACTAAAAAACTGAATACTTCATAAAGAAAATAGGTTGCTCTCCCCTAAAATTGCCTCTAATGTTAGCTGAATATTAATAAAATCCATAAACCATTAGTACATTATAGCTGCTTTGTTCTGAATTACATAGACCTTTTATGTTTATTCCTCAGTGAAAATGCATAAAAAAATGAAATCCACTCTAATTGTACTCTCTGAAGATAGCTGGTAAAATCATTTCTAGCAGCTATAAATCAATTGTAGTATTAAAATGACCTGCCAGGTGCATCTTCTGGGTATCAGACTAATTAAGGGAATGTATTAATTGCAACTATTCATCAACACCACCAACGTTGTTAGGTAACCCTTACAATGAATCTTTTTACCATATTATCTAGCAATAAAACTGCAGTTTTATAAAATGTGAAGAGAGAGAGAGAAAAAGAGAGAGAGTATGCTCTAGGAGAATGGTGTGTGCTTCTGTGTCTATGTTTCAAAAAGGTCTTACACAGAGTTGCAAGATGGCCAGAATAGGATTTCTTCTTACTCAAAACCTTTAGCTTATCTTCATGCTTGGTTTCTATTGTATTTTATTTTGTAAAGCACCTTTAATATGTCCTAATAAGCCAATTCTGGGGTTTTGAAGACCAGTTATTTTACTACTTTTTATTAAATAACTGCTAACAATAGCATACTCTGGATATATATGGATATATATGGATAGATCCTTAGTATGCTACACATATAAAATATATAGATATGTGTATAAAAATAAAATACATATATACATATATGTGTGTATAATACAGTATCACAAGGTTGTGAGTGTATGGGGATATATGTGTGTGTATATATCTATATCTATATATATATATATATGTATTTATATATATACATAAAATTATATATCTTCTTCCCCAGATGGAAGTCAATTAAGCTGTAATGGTAATTAGTATCAAAAGAATGTCAGAAAAATGTAGGCTTTGATCTTAAGTAGTAAATGAAGTAGACTTTTGAAATTAATTTCAAATGACGGTCATATCATTATTACATTTTTCATTCCTCAAAGGAGAAAAGAAATGTAAAATCTAGGAAATTGTTACAAAACAAGAAGTATTTTTTTTTTTCTTTCTTTGTGAGCCAAATTCTTAGACAACATTCAGTGGCTACTAGTTCTAAGACAAACATTAATTCACTTTGCCATTGTGGTAACATTTTGTGTGTGTGCTTAATTCTCTTAGTACTCCATAAGTAATATGAGTAACAAAATGACAAGTTCCAAGCAAAAGAGACTACTATTTTTCACTCTTTTGATACAAATCACTGAGAGACTCTGAACTGACCCTGAATATCTCTGAATAACCAGTTGAAGAAGCTGGTTCTAGGGTTCTGAAAATGTGGCTTCCTTCAGATGAGGTCTTGGCAACATGTTCCTGTTTGGAGTATTACTGTAAGCAATTTGTTTCATGCTTAGAATATTCAAGAATATGCACGATCAAGAGTAGATAGCATTCTTGGGTAACTCCTATTACACTAGCACATCAGATCTCCCTAAAGTACAAATGGAGAGAGATTCAGACATTGGAATCACCGGGATTGCTAGCCATGCTCTCAACAGCATGAAGAGGAGCAGTTGATAACATCATTTGCTCCTACACAAGTTGCCTGCCGGTATTTGTCATGAACAAACAACCTCAGGTAAGTCTTGTGCTGAGGAAAATGAAGTTCCTTCCTCCTGCATGATTGGAAGTTTGAGATGAGACAAGAAATGTGTTTAACAATTGCTCTAAGTCTAAGAAGTATCTATTGTATCCCCAGAAATAAGCACACTGGAGATAAGAAATTAACAGGCAGTGTTTGGAATTTCTGCTTGGATGGGTAAACTTTTCAGCTCAGCCATGGAAAGCAAAGTCACAAGCCCCAAATCTAGAGTTGGAGCTGTAAATTCACTCTTGTTCTCCATTTCTCAGGAGCTAAGATAAGAGGAGAAACAACAAAGGGCTGAAGGTTAAAGCGCAGACAAAGCCCACCCTTGTAGGAGCTACAGGAAGAGAGCCTTAGGCAAAGTGCTCAACAACTAGAAAGCCCTGGTGACAGGAGGCTCATTCAAGCAATGCTGGGGGTCTGAGTGGTCCAATTGGCTGGTAAAGAGATAGTTATCTAGAGTCTGGGAGGGACTGTGCAGAACACTGATTTAAGTTTGCCAAAGGAAATGTTTAGGCTCTAGTGGAATATATAGAGAGGAGGGTTAGGAAGTAACCAAATCCACTGCCCATGAATATCTGAAATGTTTCATTTGGTTTGAACTCTCCTAACTAGCTCTGAAGAAATACACGATTTCAATGTCATTAGACTACTTACTGATCATATTCTATGTCAGGCACTGTGCTGAGTATTTTGTAGACATTTTTTTGTAGACTTACCTTTGTTTCACCCTTAGCACCATCCTAGGATGAAGGAACTAGTATTCGGCAAAGACAAATAATTTACCCAAAATTTTATACTTAGTTGGGAAACAAGGATTTGAATTTAGTTCTATTTGATGATAAGCCCATGCTCTTGATCAGTAACCCATACTGTTCCTGAATATCCTTGTGGAGTTTGGAATCATCTCAATGTACAGGTAACAAATATGAAATTCCTGAAATTCCCTTTTACCACTCTGATTTTTGTTAACTCGACTATGCCCACCAAATGACATCTGCTTGGCCTATATCTTCTGAATTTCCTATATATTCCCAGAAATACATTCTTGATCTCAACAATTTTAAAATTTAATACCTCATGAAAGCAAGACAGGCAAGACTGATACTCCCATTCAATGAAGATTAAAATCCTTTATGCATGCAATATTCCTTCGATAAAAATAAATGCAGATTTTCAGATTTTTGCCTACTCACCTGGGTTTTCTCTTCATGTTATTTCAGGAAGACTTTTCTTTCTGAGTAACAGGGAATTAAAAAAATGATAGATTAATAATTATGATTTGGTAACCCTAAGAAAACCAGAAAATTTGCACAACACTGAAAAAGCAAAACATGATATGTTTCTCTCTACTCAAAAATTCAGAGTTAAATCTAAAAGAGAAGTAAGTCCACACAGCAATTACATCTATACTATCAGAGCTGGAGTGACGACAACCATGCTCATGGCAACTGACTGAAGATACAGCATTGCCCTAAAAATATTATTAAAACAACTGTATCTTGTTTTCAAATATTCTTACTTAAAGAAACAAAAAAATACATTATTTTGAAGGTCTCATTCACAAACAGTGTCAATTCATTTATTGATACTAATCAAGGAAAATAGAACAGTGAATAATTTCAAAGTCACTTGGGGCTATGAAATAAGTGTGTATGAATATTTTCTTTTTTATATAGTGATATTTTTATTTCCCTACTCTTGAAAAACTCAAAAAAATTTTTAAAGATTATTTTATTATGTCTCAGACTTATTCATTGCATCTGTGTGAATAATGCAAAATGAAATAGACTCAATTCAGAAAATGTTTATAGGCTATTCAATTTTCCCAGTTGGTCCCACTGAAATTCTCTATGCTGGGAATAATTAAGTCTCACTCAAGCTGACATTTTGTATGGTTCTTCATCTTTCTATATATATATATCAAAAGCATAGTTATCTCCAACAGTATTTAAGCTTATAAATATATCATATTTGCCATGTCTCTTCTCTTACCTTTGACACAAAGCCCATCGTTAATTAATTCTTCCAAATCCATCCATGGTCAGGCCCTATTCTTTATGTATACAAAGTACAACAACATTTTTTTTCCAGATATTTCTGCCTACGTACTCTCCACACCATCCAATAGATAAAGAAATTTCTTTGCCACGCATATTTATTCTGTTTCTTCAGTTCTCTGGCTCTGCTCTTGTGCCATACATCCTCTGAAATTCAAACTATGGTTCCAAAGGCAAGTGGTGCTTTTAGCATTGTCCTTTAGAAAAGACTTTTTCAGTCTTCTCAAGAAAGTTAGCTTCTTCTTGCTCATTGCCACCATTATACCTTGTACACATTTCTATTTTATGATACTTTTTACTTCTAAGAGCATTGGTTCATTATCTGATGCATCATTAAACTGTGAGCTCCTTGAATACAGGATTCGTGGTTTATGTATCTTGTAAGTCTAGATAGCATAAAGTGGCGCTCATTAATGTTTGTTTCATAAATGAATGAAGACTCTATTAATTGCCATCACAATCATTGTATGGCTACACATATGACATTCCTCCTCTCAGTTTTGTCCAAAAAATCCTATTTAAAAGATACCATAAATTTATATTAAAATGATACTGCCTCTGAATTATGGTAAATCATTCCCCCTAAACTTCAGTGACCTTCCCCTTCTCTGTCATGTCTGGCCCTTCCAAAGTGCTGATCAATATTAACTTTATCACTTTTAGAAGGTGTTTTTATCCCAACTAACTTTACAAGTCATTTTGCAATTCTAGTTGAGGATTGTTAGATCACACTCCCAGTGGGGCCTTCAGAATGTTAGGTCAGGCCCCCTGGGAGTGTGGGTGTCTGGTGTGCAATCCAGTGGCATGAAAAAGATGCAAAGAATTGCACAGAAGTTAGATTAGAAAATATAGTTTATTTAGAAAGTAAATTTGAGAGAGAGAGAGAGAGAGGAAAGGTAGGGGACGAGACCAAAGCCAGGAAACATCAAAGAGCACATGGCCACACCATACTTAGCAAGGCACAGCAGCTGGTTGCTTGTGGTTGAATGCTTTTAATCCTTCCCTTTGATGGGGGAAAGTCATTAAGGTGGTCTGCTCCATGTCATCAGGAAGGGGCAGGTAAGTGCAGGTACTGATGTCAGGTGATGGACAACAGGCAAATGAGTGGATTAGTCACATGATTGCTGCCATGCCATGGTGATGTGCTACATGGGAGGAGACAAGGGGAGGGGTTTTTTCTGCAAAAGACCTGCCAGATGTTTCCAATCCACAAGCTCCTTAGCAAAAAGGTGGTCTTATTACCATTTCTATGACTTTGGCCAGCTAAGGGGTGATCTTTGGACTTCTGTCTTCCACAAGGAACCTGAAAATTTCTTACAGATTATTATGCTAAACCATGAACTGAAAGGTTGGGCTGTCCTTGTCTTACCTCTATTGGAGATTTGCCGAGGGTGTGGAGTGGTTGCCAGCTTGGCCTACAGTAAAATGTCTGAATGCCTCCTAAAACCTGCCTATTGGAAATTTATCTATGTCTAACCTATCCTAGATTCAAAGCATGTCAGTCTAAGCAAAAATGGCTATGCTGAGGCAAAATATTAACTAAATTTATTCTAAGTTTCTTGGGGTCCCTCATTTCAAAGATAATGATGATAATGAAGATGAACACTATTGCTAAGAGACTACTCTGCTAATTTCTTTCTATCAACTCTCTCTTGTCATTACAACAGTTTGGGAAAATACAAAATGACTGAAATATGATCCCCATTTTACAAATGAAACAATGAAAGCTGAAAACAGAACTAATAACCTGTTGGCATCAACTATTTTTTTTTTTTGTTACTGACTAGGATACAGTCTTGTGTTGAAGAAAAAGCAAGGGTTTCAGAGTTTCTTAGATCTCCTTTCAAATTCTGCCTTGACCATTCATGTCCTATAGGACTATTTAGGGAGTCTGAATGCTAATCTGCTAACCAACAAAAAGAGGATAAGAAGTCCAAGACTTCAGTTTCCTTTTTTAAAGATCCCCGATCATATTGTATTCTACATGCAGTCATCAATAAATGGCTTTGATGACAGTGATGTTTGTTACAGTTGGTGTCTTTCTCTACACGCACAATACAAAGATTTTGTGCATCTTCATATCCAAAAATGCAAAGTTATCTTCTATTTAGCACAGATCTGCATAGGCACTGCATTATTTAAGTTTTATAAAAAGGAATGTACTGTTGGAATTCCTGTTAATCATGCAGCAGCTGTCTAACTAGACGACCTATCATTACTACTTAAAAAAATAAACTAAGAAAAATGACTAACCACATTGAAAGATAAAAGACTTTTGGGATAGAAGAGTGAGAAAAAATAGTTTAGAAATCACAACATTATTTCCATTTCATCAGGGGAGGCTTTACTAGGGTAACAGCATTTAAAATAATTTTCTAATGGAGCCTTTTAGTATATGCCTGGATGATTGTTTCTCGTCCTCAAAATCACAAGGGGAGATTTGACAACCTCAATTTCTTAATGTAGCTGTTTGAAACACTTCTTCATTGCACCCATATCTCTATACTTAGTTAAAGCCCTCTGCAGCCTTAAAATGGGAACCAAATATCTCCTGTCAAGAAAGAGCCTTAGCACATAGTAATATAACCAAATGTTACAATTTATCTTTGACTGCTCTGGAATTTTCCTGTCAGGGTGCTATTTCTAACTGATTTGGTGACATTCCTGGTTTTTGCTTCTGACACAGTCAGAAGGGGCTCCTGGAAATTATTGATCAGCTGTGGCCCTGCAGTGAAAGTCTGAATGCCATTCAATAACATCGCTTGCCAAGAAAGAGAGATATGCTGCAAGTTGTCGTGAAATTCCCACCATGCTGGTTTCCTTTAGGTTCATTGATGCCTCAAAAGGAAGCCTGAAAAGCAGAGAGCCGACTGATGTGGATGGCAAGAGAAGGAAACGCATGTGAGATTTAAAGGTAACATCAAGAAAACATTTGTTAAAAAACATAAAACTCTCCCGGGTGCTTGGAGGCACCCTCTCTAGCACTGCTGTTTCAACACCGGCTCTCTGCAGTCCTTTATTCTCTGGTCTTCTCAAAGGGCTACTGAGCCATAAGCAATAACACAACAGGGAGTACTTATGTCAGCCCCCACACACATTTCTGTGAACTGAAATATGAGGTGTGGCTAAGTAGACCTCACTATTGCCAGGGTCTACATATTTTATCTGCACACTCACTCCCTAGAATTGCTCTCCTATTACAGCCCTGATTGTAGCTAAAAACAATAAATGAAAATATGCTGAAAGATGACAGTCTAAAGTCATAATGGAAATTACAGGCACATAAAGCAGCACTGAGGTGACTGGATGGCCATTTGACTAGTGGTACAAATGCCCTGTTCAGATGAGGCAGAGGAGCCTGCATCTCTGCACAAAATGTGCATTTTCCACATACTGAATCCTGGAAACCTGGAGACTTGGCTTCCCTGGTAACAACTTCGTGGAATCTCTTTAACTTGCACACACAAAGTTCCTGGGACACTTTCCACAACAAATAAAAGTTACTCCAAGCCGAGGGCCATGCCCATCCAGCATGATGCAAATAGCTAAATATTTCTTATGTGGAACCTACAGCATCAACTTACACTGGTGAGATTATGAATGTTGAATTCTCTTCTGGCCCCAAAAAGGCTGTAAGTCGAAGTTATTTCTGAGCACCTTCCTGAAAAATTAGTGAAAGAATGATTCATATTCTTAGAAAGAACAGCTCTGTTCTAAAATGTGGGGAGACAGTCGATACATTTGGAAAGTTCTTCACCACATCCTGAAGATATGCAGTAATAAAGTCTTGGAATGCACATTTCATGGAGAGACATTTTATGTACTCTTCTATGACATAGTTTGGAATCCACTGTTTTGTTCATCTGAGACGGTAGGTCTGTGGATCTCAGAAAACTCTTGTGCCCCTTTTTTTACATTTTAAGTTGTCTTACTTCCTTTTTATTATCTAACAGAAATGCTAAGTCTGGTCAAACTCAAGTAATAGCAAATAATATTGAGAAGCATTATGTACAGAGATGGTGTTAGAATGTCCCTGTAAGTCTGCTCTTGAAGTTCATGATCTGGACACCAAATAATTTAAAGATATCTTAGAACTTGAAAAACTGAATCTTTATGCTAAAGAGCAAGACTGATCCACTTCATGCTAAATGTTATTTTTATTGTGAGACTTACATACCTTTTGGATGGTGATAAAAAAAAATTTTTAATTTTATCACTGTCAAAAAAGGGACAGATTATAGTTAACATTATTGCAGCATTGGCAACTATACAAATTTATATCCCCAAATCCTGCCCAACTTTCAGTATCACTGTTACCTCTGTTGGGAATGTCTGAAGCAAAACACACGTTGCACTCAGCAAACTGCTTTTAGTATATGAGAATAATTTGTTCTTACCCACTAATTCATCAAATTTCTTCTATTGTGGTTACTTTTCAGTGCATTGCTCTCTGGCTACCTAGATTTAAACCTTTCTTTGGGTCTTTTAACACCAATCGATGAATTTAAAACGCCTTGAGTTTTAAACGCCTCTAGTTTCTATCCTGAAACTAAACAAGAAATCTTTCACTCTTTTTCTCTCTTACTGCACTTTTTAAAAATCTTCCGTCTGTCCTCTATCTCCTGCTTATCCCTTTCACCTTCTCTCCACTTGCTTCACTCTCTTGATCCAACAGACATAGCCCAGCCATCTGATAGCTATACCTTAAAGTAATTTTGGACAGAAGCAAAGGCCCTGGAATCCTTAGTAATCTGCTTCAGATCCTGCTATTGAGCACTGGTTAGGCTCCTGAACAACCAACAGTCTTTCCAGGCAACTATCTTGGAAATTGAAAACCTGTTAGAGCATCGGTGGAATAACATGAGCCCTGAAACTAAATCATACAAATAGAAAAGAAAATGTCCTTTAGGTGTTAAGTTAAAGCACCGTTGAAACAATTGAAAGGAAGACAGTCTCTAGGTGATCTCTATTGATGGACCTCAAAGTGGCTGGTGCTTAGAAGCAGACTGATCGTTTTGCCTGATTTCCAGTGTCATTAGACCTCTGCCATGAAGGCCAAGAAGCTTCCTTAACTGCACAGTTTCCTGTCTGAGAGTGAATATCAAACCTGAGATCATGTATATTTGAGAGTTAACTCAGGGGGCACACAATATATGCACAGAGCATTCCATACCAGCAGTGGCCACTACTTCATTTTAGTGGAAGATAGCTGTGCTGTGCAGACACACCTGCTAAAGCTGCTTCCGTCTGCTTTCTGTTTCTAACTTCCCCAATTGCCCTCTCTGCACTCCTCCCTGGAAAAAGAACACTTTGCTCTTACCCCTGGTCTCCTTTTACTCATGGTCGCCTAAATTTCTCTCCCTCTCCAATTCTTCTACTCCTTAACTGTCTCCTCCCTGACCACTTCCTGACTAAATTGCAATAACCAAGGATCTACAAATATGCAAAATAAATATTTCTGTTGAACCCAAGTTTAGAATTACTTCTCTGTCATGAAATCATCTAAGAAATTGTCCTGTGGTTCAACATTTTCCTTTGCCCAATGCTAGAGATGTTTTTAAGCAGAAAATTTTATGTTTCTGTGCCAGACTGACAATATTGACTGCTTCAAATGTACAGAATGAAACGTTGTCCCAGGAATTCAAGTAACATTCCCTTGCCGCTTCTTAACCAGCTCCTCTCTTTTGTATCTCATCTTCTTTCTGTTTATCACATTAAACTTTCCCAGGACTCCCTTGCACTGCTATTTAATTTCCAGTCCCCTCCCTTTCCTCTCCCAGCCTCTTCTAGTCTTCCCCAACTAAAAGGGATTCCTCATCAGGCCATTTCTGTTCACCCTGCTACCACCGAACAAGGCATCCCATCTTTCCTCTTCCATTTCTGCCCTATTCTTCACCCCTACTCATCCTCTGGTCCCAGGACAACTAAGCTCTGTAAGATTGGGACAAGGATCAGGAGCAGGAAATTTAACAATGGCAGAGCTGTGACAAGTTAATTCAACTCCTGCTGTTAAATTAACCAGCGTTCCAGCCGAGTTAACGCGTCACCCAGTTTCAAAAGGTTAAGCTCCAAGCTTAATCTTATTCATCATTATGAACTCTTCAAATTGGCTGAAATATTTAAAATTCAGTGAAATGAAAGGACCGCAGGAAACATTTAAGAGCCAACTGCCCGGTCTTCAAAAAATGGAGAAATAATCTACAAAGATTAGGAAAAGAAGGCTTCAGAATGGGTGAATGGAGACACTCGAGAACCAGGTTAGAGTGAATAATAAAAGGACATGGAGGACAAGGGCATCTTATCTTCCCACTATCGTGAAGAGATTCAGGCGTTAGGAAGAAATTTAATGGAGCACCCTGAAAATGCTTGTCCTATCTCATCATAAGCAACAGACCAAAACTGAATGCTAATGAAAAGGGCATGTACAATAATACCCACTGAGCTCTCTGCTCCTCTTTGGATTTCGGACACACATGGGAGGTGGGTCACAGTGTGTCCCCCACTTATCACTGACTGAAAAGCAGATCTAGCCCCCTGTCTGCTCTCTACTCAGGCTTCTGTGACAGCAAAGAGCCCGTGTGAATTTTCAGAGAAGGAGTTGTGCAGGAAAAATAGTGCTAGAGGCACTGACCCTGGAAATGCTTATTTAGCACAACGTTTTATATACGTGTAGTAGGGCTTAATAAAGGTTGATTCTGTTGTTGTTGTTGTTGTTGTTGTTGTTGTTGTTGTTGTTGTTGTTGTTGTTATTATGGCTTATACACCTTCAATCGCAAACCTTTGCAGACTTTTGAACGGCATAACAACTGACATGGAGGGAACTGGTAATACATGCATCCCTTTCCGCTCCTCAATCTCCCACCCCAAGAGGATGCATGTGAAGCTGTTTAAATTGTTCTTCCACATGTGTGTCAATTCCAGCCACCAACCTTGCACCCAGGTTTCTTCATATAAACAGCCACATTTTGTTCAAGTTAGTCCTCGTGTCTAAATGTCCTCTCTGCTCCTGCTTCCCAATTCATATATGTTCTCACAAATTCCTTCACACTTCACCTCTTCTCAGAGACTTTTGTATTTGGATCACTTGTAATCATGCTTCAACTTCTAGAAGGAGGTAGTTTTAGAATTCATAATGATATTGCTTTGTCGATCATATATTTGGTCTGTTTGTATGTTTTATTAGATTATAGGTATCTACAGGGAAAAAACCAAGCCTATTTATTTTCAATACATACTCTGTATGCCTAGTACAATGCTATGCATCTGTTGTGTTCCTAATAAATAAGATTAGGTCTATGAACATCTGTATAAACTTCATCTTAATTTTGTACCATATTTACTCATTCTCTCTTTTTCTCCCCTCCTCGTCTCCCTCTCCCTCTTTTTCTCTTTTACACACACACACACACACACACACACACACACACACACACACACACACGGTGGCCCTTTTCAATTCGTATGCTACCTTTGATTCTTTGGTCTATTCTAACTGCACTGGCAAAATGTAACAGCCTTTACTTTGGCAGGTTTGCCTCTAATATCTCTCTACTACCTAAGATGCTAAGTGTGACTGATGGCATCTTCCAGTAATAGTCACAACACTATCCCCCATCCCAAATTCACTTATGCAATGTGATCTGGCTACTCTCCCACCAAGGGATGGAGGCTAATTTCCTTCTCTTTAAATCTGGGTCAGCCTTAGCAACTCAGTTGAAGCCAATAGAATGCTACTAAATAGAAGTTGTGTCATTTCTGAGACTCGGTCAAAAGAAGCATTCTGTCTCTTGGAAAGTTAAGTCTCCAGATGTTCCCTCTCAGCATGCCCCCTCTCACAACCCAGTCACCATGCCCTAAGAAGCCCAAACGAAATGGAGAGGCTATACATAGGTGTTCTGATAAATGTTCCCAAGTGAACCCAGCCTCTGGTTTATTTTAGTCCATCTGCCAAGTGTGTGAGTGAAAAAGCCCCAAGAAAATTCTACCCTTTGAGTCATACCCAGCCAATGTAGTCCCCAGTCGAGGTCACAACATCAAGTGACTAAAACAAGCCCTCACCACTGTGCCTGGGCAGAATCATGTTCTACAGGATTTATGAGCATAATAAAACAGTTGCTTTACATGCTAATATTTATGCCTATTTTATTCAGCACCTTTATAAGAAATTGTTCAATTTTGTTGGATGACTTTTAAGTCTCTGTGAAGATTATCTTTTGTTCTCCTTAGACTTATTAATATATTAAATTATATTGATAGATTTCTTAATATCAAACCAGCTTTACAGTTATGAAATAAATCTTAGTCATGATATATTGTTAAACATACTGTTGGATTCTATTTGCTATTATTTAATTTAAGATGCTTGCATCAATATTTTTAGGTAGTATTGGTCTTTGGTTTCCATTTTTGAAATCTTTATTAGATTTAAATGTCAATGTTTTACTTGCTTCATATAAGAAATTTGGAAGTTCTTCTCCTTTTATAAGCTCTGAAACAGTTTAGGTAATACTGGTATTATCTAGTCTTTAAGAGTTTGTACAAATATTTAAGCATGATGCTTTTCTCTGGAGGTTTCATTGATTATCTATTTTTTAAATAAAAATTATTACTTTAAACTTTTTTCTGAATTGAGGTCAGTGTTGATATATTTTCCTAGGAAATTAGCCATTTTATTAAGGATGTCAAATTCATATGCATAGACTGGGCAACATTGTCTTACTTTTTAATATATCTTCTGTTTGAACAGTGTTTTCGGTCATTTCTTATATTGTCCTTAATTTGCTAGAAATGTGTTCCTTTTGTTGCTTTTTAAAGGCCCTTTTATTTCTTGGTTATACTTTAAAGAACTTTTATTTCTAGTTTTTTTTTTCTTTTTTATTTAATAAATGTTGGGTTTTGTCATTATTTTTCCTCTTCTTTTCCTTTTTTTTTTGAGTTGGAATTTCACTCTTGTCACCCAGACTGGAGTGCAGTGGCCACTCCCGGCCACTGCAGCTTCAACTGCTGGGCTCCAGCGATCCTTCCACCTCAGTCTTCCAAGTAGCTGGAACTACAGGCGTGCACTCCACGACCAGCTAATTTTTTTTTTTTTTGGATTTATTGTAGAGATGTGGTCTCGCCAAATTGCCTAGGCAGGTCTGGAACCCGCGGGCTCAGGCAATCCACTCACCTCGGCCTCCCAAAGCGCTGGGATTACAGGCTGAGCCACCGAACCCAGCCTTCTTTTCCATTTTTTAACCTGTTGCTTTCCAACCTTTTTGAGTTGACTATTTCCTTTATTTTTATTTTTATTGACCTAATTATTTAATTATTCTGATCACTGCTTTAATGGTATCCCAGAAATTCTGTTATGTAGTGTTTCATTATCACTATTTTTGGATGGGTTTTGTTTTCCTTTTGGCTCAAGAATTATTTAATAGGGAGTTTAGTAGATTTTTAGGTAAGGAGAACCTTTAAAATTTTTTGTGATTAAATGCCTATTTTTACTGCATTTGGCTATAGAATGTAGTTCATGTTATTTTTCTTTCATAAAACTTAATGAGCTTGGCCGGGCTTGGTGGCTCAGCCTGTAATCCCGCACCTTTGGGAGACTGAGGTGAGTGGATTGCCTGAGCCCGCGAGTTTGAGACCTGCCTGGGCAGCGAGACCTCATCTCTACAATAAATCAAAAAATCAGCATGCCCGTGATTCTGGCTACTTGGAAGGCTGAGGTGGAAGGATCGCCGGAGCCCAGCAGGTCGAGGCTGCGGTGGTCAGGAGCGGCCACTGCACTCCAGTCTAGGCTACGAGTGAGGCTCCAACTCAAAAAAAAAACTTAATGAGCTTTTTAAAAAATGAATTGGTGTCTAGTCAAACTTGGTATATAATCAAGATTTATGTGCACTTATGAAAATGACTTATGAAATGCCTGTCATAACTACTCACCTAGGGGATAAATGAAAAAGAATCATTTATTCATAGGCAGTCATTCTCCTCCAGTCAGAAGTGACTTCATAGCTGTTAACGCCTCTGCACTCCTGGGTTGTTCATAACTGCTGAGCAGGTTACCTTAGGTGGTACTCCCCACGGAATCAAAGATGCCCTTGTGCTGGAATTGAGGTAGTTGGCATAGGTTCAAAGTAAGGCACTTTATGCAAAGCCTACTTGGAACCCATAGCCAGAGCAGTCACTAGCGTCAGAAGAGAACTTGAAAGGATTGGAAGGTACAAATGAGTCCAATACATGGGGTATGTCTTTGCCAATGTTACATGTTTTTGACATTTCTGAGTCCCTTTGTTTCATATATGTCACTTGCGTATAACAGAGTTGGGTTTTGCTTTATAAACCAACTGAAACTATTTTTTAAGAAGTGATTAATTCAGTTTCATGTATCAATATGACTGATATATTGGCCTCAGCTCTGTTTTATATATATATTTTTTTTAACTGTATCATATTTATGTATTTTTCATTGTTTTCTGTTTTCAATGCTTTTTTGCATTCCTTTGCTAGGAAGACTTTTTTTTCTAGTGATTACTTTTGTATTAATACTTCTGAATATTATTTTTAATCTTTCTTGTATTTACTTAAGCTTCTCTTATTTGATTTCTCAGCTTGAAATAATAATTTTTGACTCCAATGTGCTAATTATATGTTATTTCATGGGCTTTTCCTAATTGACACTTTCTCCCATGTCCTCTCATTTTCTTTGTAGCTGCATTATTGCTACTTTGTCAACATTGCTACTTTGATATACATTACATGTTCCTCTTCCATACTTAATCCCATCTAAATGTTTTCTATTCTCTCTACCAGTCCATTTACCAAATTTTTTTCTAACATCTGAAAGTTTTATTGTTTGTTTGTTTTTTAATATTTTTTATTATGGTTTTGTGGGGTACAGTTAAGGGTTAGGTATACAATTACGTTTCATTTAAGCACCCTGTTGATAAGAGGTGTTTCCCTGTCCCCAGACAGATATTTGCTACTGTTAATCCCATCTCCCTCCCCCCCCCATTGTTTCCCAGTACCGTCAGTTATTTTCTTATAGTATTACATTGGATGTTCAAGGTCCATTATATGAGTGAGAACATGTGATACTCGGATCTTTGTTTCTGTGAGAGGTCACTCAGTATTATAGACTCTAGTTCCATCCAGGTTGCTGCGAGATTTTGTTCTTTTTTATGGCTGCGTAGTATTCCATCGTGTATATTTACCACATTTTTTTAGTCCAGTCCTCTTTTGATGGGCAGCATGGTTGTTTCCAGGTTCTTGCTATTGTGAACAACACTGCGATAAACATACATGTGCAGGTATCTTTTTTATAGAGTGATTTGAGTTCTTCAGGGTATACTCCCAGTAGGGGGATTGTGGGGTCATATGGAAGGTCGATTTTTAGAGCTTTTAGGAATCGCCACACTGCTTTCCACAGAGGTTGCACTAGTTTACACTCCCACCAACAGTGTAGAAGTGTTCCCTTTTCGCCACACCCTCTCCAGCAGCTGTTATTTTTTGAGTTGTTGATAATTGCCATTCTGACAGGAGTTAGGTGGTATCTCAGTGTGGTTTTGATTTGCATCTCCCTGATGATTAGTGAGGTTGAGCATTTCTTCATAACATCTGAAAGTTTAATGAAAAGTAACTCCAGGCTAGGCTTGGTAGCTCAGCCTGTAATCCCAGCACTTTGGGAGGCCAAGGTGAGTGGATTGCCCAAGCTCCCGGGGTTCAAGACCATCCCAGGCAACTTGTCGAGACCTCGTCTCTACAATAAAATCAAAAATTAGCCGGGTGCGGTAGCAGCGCCTGTGGTTCCCACGACTTGGAAGGCTGAGGTGAAAGGATCGCCGGAGCCCAGCAGGTCGACGCTGGGGTGGCCGTGAGTGTGCCACTGCATTCCAGCTTGGGCGACGCGTGAGACTCTGACTCAAAAAAAAAACAAAAAAAAACGAACTCCTTAGAAGACAGCTTGCCTAGACATAAAATCTTTGTCATTCTATTCCTGTTTTTCCTTTCCATCCGCCACACCCCTCCCCCCGTCTTTCTTGAAAAATTTTCTCTGTTGTTATCTAGATTTGTATGTTGCTATCAAGAATTCTGATGCCACATTAGTTCTCTTTCCTTTTTAAGTGGATTTTTAACAATCTGAAAGCCCAAAGGAATGTTTTTCTTTATCTTTAAAGTCCAGCAGTTTTACTAGAATATATTTCAAAGTGAATTTTTGTCAGTGCATGGAGGGCTTTCAAAACTGTAGCATAATCAAATCTTTTTTATTTCAGGAATGTTTTCTTAGATTGTCATTTTAAGTGCGAGTTGTGTTCCAGTGTTTTGCTTTTGTACTTCTTGGATTCTGATCATATCAGTCTTTTTTTTCCTGCTATTTTTTCATCTTTTTATTATTTTTATTCTTTTGGCTTTTAAAATTTATTTTCTATATCTTTTACTATTATCAAACATATCTACTTTCTCTTGGGCACTTGTAATTAATCTTTATTATAGGTATGATTTTCGTTTTTTCAATTATTTTCTTAATTCATTCAACTTTCACTTTACATCATCTTTATATGCTTCTATTTTGAATTTCATTTTCCTTTATATCACAATTGGTATAATTCATAATGAAATATTTTCTTATTTCTATTTGCTCTTTCTCTTCAAATGCTTTCACAACTAAACCTCCCACTAATATCAACTAATACTTCCCACTTCTATACTGCTGTCCTCTCTCCTAGTGTAGTAGTATCTTCCCAAGATTGTCACTTCCTCTGGCCCCACACACTTTCCAAGTTCATTTCTTTAAGTTAATCCACCAGTTATCAAGCTTGTTCACAATATGTCCCCCCTGTGAGGGGGACACTCCTCCTTTCAAGATTAAACCCTTGTTGGTGTGATTGGAATTCTGTCCCCAGTAGAATTCTTCCTCACTCTTCTTTCTTTTATTAATGATTTTTTACTTTCTTACACAATGCAGAGCTTGTTTCTAGCTATTATCTTATTAAAAATTATGACATCTTATTAAGATTTATAGTTTTTTAGCCATTATCTTATTAAGAATTATGACACCTCAAATAATATAAATATTGAACTAAAATACAGTTCATTTTAAGAGTCCTTTATTGGAAGGGCATATGTTTGACTATTAACTGACTTACATTTTAAAATTTAAGAGGAAGTGAAAAATCCAGTATCTTGGGGTGCTTCACAAAAATTTTAAGCATCAAATTAGTTTAACATAATCATTTTTTACATAAGTCAACAGACAAATATATAAATAAAAACGTGTGAAATTGGAATTAACACTAATATTTTAATTTCATAAAAGCCAATGGATCAAAATGGTATAAATCAAATAGATGAAAATAGTGTTGTACTTATTTAATGGATTATACATCATTTTCTGTTGATGCATTTGCTCAGAGTGTATGATAGTAGACGTATATTAAAAATTTCAGCCCACATAGAAAATGTGATAACTAGTAAATGCAATTGTCAATCCAGTAACTATAAGCCATATTTTAGACAAAGAATCTAAGTATTAAATATATATAGTATATAAATATAAGATTATACTGAAGACAAGGAATACTTTTTTGTGTTGTTTCTAAAGCATAGATTAAACAATGATAGAGTGTTATTTCCTAATTAGTACTGCTGAAGATTTGTCACTCAATTCCCACCCCATAGTCTGTCCATTTCCATTCCAACCTCATAATACAACATACCTTGATTGCATTCTGCTCTCTCATTGCCCAGCCTCTGCATATGTAATTTTCTCCTTTTTTTGGAATTTTTTTTTCATTCTTATTTTTCTGGAAAGGTCTGTCATCCACAGAGTTTTTATTAATTTTTTTTTCTTATATGTGTTCCATGTGTGAGACCCAAATTTCTAAGGTTTTGTTTTGCTACAAGACTCTTGAGTAATTGAAGTATCGTAAAATTGTGCTGAATATAACTATACTGCCCACTCTCAAAATGTACGCCACTGAAATTACTTGAGTGAATTATCAGAATTAATGTAACATGTAAATTGTAATTTATGTATTTATGCAAAATATGTCAGATGTCAATGTTAGGATCTGTTTTAAAATACCCAATATCCTTTTCTTAAGGAGCACTGAGGATAAAAAAGAAATTCTCTAATAAAGAAAGATTGATAACTATATGAATATTCATACATTCATGAGACTCTCTTAAAAACTTCACAAACCTAAAGCAGAGTTGGTAATAGGTCACAGAGATGTCACCAGCAGTTCACTACAAATCTACAGCTTATGGCACCATATTCCATACTGGCCAACACTAATCATTAATTTATTAACTATGAAAAAGTATTATCCATACAGTAGAACAGAAGACATTCTTTAGTGTTCTGGGAAAGAACTACATCTATTCTTTGAGCTAAGTGTTGCTACTTTCTACAGTTCCTCCTCCCCTGACTACTACTCCACTCCCACCAAATAACTCAAGGGCCCAATGTAAGTGTTGAGAAAGGTCTCCCAATTTAAGGTAATTCTTGTCCTGACTGTGTCATAGAGCTAGCATGCCTTTCAGCTATCTCATTAAATGTCTCATAAGTGCTTCTCTTTGTATTGCTCTTACCATCTACTCATGCTTATTTTCTCTACTGGACTCAACCAACCACATCCCAACAATTTCACATCAGGTACTATGTAAATATGGAATAAACACAAAGTTTCAGTAGAAGATACTGACCAAACTTTTCTAAATAGATGTTAGCTACTGAGAGACTTATAGCCATAACCCTGAGTCTATCAATAATCATTTAAAATTCAAATGCTCCAAATCAAGAAGGAAATTAATGATCAAAGAATCTGAGATCTTAGAGCAAGAATGTAGCTCAGGAGACTTTCCTGATTTCAAACAGAGAAGACTAATTTTCCCATTTTACAGATGTGTTCCCTGAACCTCAGACATAGTGAATAAAATACCCAAAGTCCCACAGGTTACATCAGTATTGGAGAAAGAAAGCAGTTCTTTGGCTTCTATGTCCTTTTATAATGCTGTGACCACTTTATTGCAATGGCTATCTCAGTTTATAAATTCATTTTGTACAAATAATTTTTAACACATTGTAAAATAGCAGCATTAACTCTGAATTATGGGTAATGTGATAAGAAAATTAAAATAGAGCAAATAAAAGACATTCTATCAAAACATAAAAGGTATATATAGTTCATACTAACAAAATTAAATATGATTTTACAGACAAAGTGCAAGTATTATGTGATAATATGGGCTATGAAGTTCATTAAGGAAAAAGAAAAAGATAAAATTCAACAGTGTGGGCAAAAAGCAAACATTTTAGCAAAAATATGATTGAGGCGTATGAAAACTGACAACTTTAGTTAAAACTAATGTTGTAAAGCCGGGCTCGGTGGCTCAGCCTGTAATCCTGCGCCTTTGGGAGGCTGAGGTGAGTGGATTGCCTGAGTCCGCGGGTTCGAGACCCGCCTGGGCAGCGAGACCTCATCTCTACAATAAATCAAAAATCAGCCGGGCGTGGTAGCACACGCCTGTAATTCCGGCTATTCGGAAGGCTGAGGTGGAAGGATCGCCGGAGCCCAGCAGGTCGAGGCTGCGGTGGCCAGGAGCGGCCACTGCACTCCAGTCTGGGCGACAGAGTGAGACTCCAACTCAAAAAAAAAAAAAAAAACTAATGTTGTAAAACTCAGTATTTGAAATATAAAGTATTTTAATGTATTATATAAATACTTGAAAGCCTAAGAAATTAAGACTTCCTCATTCTGAAACATTTTGAGAAAACCATCAAAGAAAGATATCAATCAGCAGGCTCTAAAAATGGTTGGAAGAGTAGTTGGCCAGGCTCAGGAATCATGAGTCCAAATGTAGTTAGAAAATATTTTCCCCCTTTCATGATTTAAAATGTCCAACAGCACAAAGGCTTCCATAATTGACAATAATTCAACCATAACATATAATTTCATTAAAAGAAGCATTGTTATTGCAATAACATAGCTTTATTGTCTCAGAACTAAATGCTAAATGGCACTATATTTAATGATTAACATATATTTAAATTATATCAAGTCAAAGGATATTATTATTTTTGCATGGTTTTTCTTAATGTCAAAGATCACCAGATAGATTTTTAAAGTATTGTTATTAAAACTTTTGGAGACTTTGAATTTTCATTTTATCATTTTTGAATACTTTATATAATAAAAATATAATCATAAACAAATTTATTGCAGACATAAAGAAATAAAAAGACAAGGAAATCCAGAGAAAGAAAAGTCTATTTTATTCCATATAATGCAACCTCTACAAAATGTAAACAATGAACTCTGTCTAGTGACTACTTTTAAATAAGTGATTTTCTTATAATCAGAATTACTAGTAAAGAAGGAATTTATCAAAACAAATGATTCTTAACTGAATATAACCATGAAACCATGCACTGTGAAGTGTTTCTTTTGAAAACAAAAGGTGTAATGCCATTCTTTTAAAAAGTGGAAAAGAGAGTGCTTGAAACTCTCATTCTTAAAACTATAATAGAAACTCATGATTCACAGCATAACTAAAAATTCTATTGTTGACAATATATGTAAAGCTCACAATTCTTCCATTCAGATTGATGTCAGTCTTAAGCAGGTACCACTGATACTTTTTAGTAGTTTGCAAGAAAATATTTGAGGTCTGCAGCTAGATAAAAGCTCACTATGGGAATAGGGGAAACACACTAACATCAAATAACATTTCAAAGCAGAATCCGCATGATGTTCAACTAATATAGCATTAAATTCAAAATGACATGGGTGCATTAAGCCCCAGAAGGGTTTGTGTTATGGTTTTTAAATATCAACTGGAATCAGTTGTCTAGTATCACTTTTGTGTATATTTTGGATTTGAACATGATAGAATTTCCTGAACTTTCTTTAATACTGCCTCAGTGAGACTCCTCTATTCACACAAAAACATTAACTAAGCACTCTAATAGACATAGTCCCTGCTCTAGAAAAGTTCACTTGAACTTTGGGAACCTGGAAACTCACCCTTTCTCCTCAAGGTTTTTGTTTAATCTTGTCTATTTATTGCACATTTGGTAAATTTGACCATTTCCTATTATATTGCATAGTTTTTAAACATAAATATTGCAACTTTTTTATGTGATAAAGCTGTCTGCAAATTCAAACCAGGCCTGATACTGGATCTATGCTGTGATTATATTCTCATAAGGAATAGTCAGTATTCCTTGGACAACTGATAGAGTCCAAAGTGTTGCTTGGCATGACCTGTCCTTGTTGCTAAAGTTCTGTCATAACAAAGTTGTAGCCGATGATTGAACTCCTATATGGTACCTCAGTTTCCACAAAGAAGGAATTTCCTGTCTTTGAATGGTAATGTTATTTTGGAGAATATTTTACTTCAAGACTTTATTTGGAGTTGCCTTTCTGGTTTCTATTACCCCAGGATTACCAAGGATACTGTTCCCCAAATGCTGCTTCTTTTGCAAGAGAATAAAAAAACAAGATGACCAATCTATAACAAATCTAGAGTAAGACAAAAATTTGTAAGACATAAAGCCAGAGAGTTGTACATAAAAGTCTGGGCCTGGAAAACCAGGGTGAATATTGAAGACAGTCTAAGACAAACCATTCCGAATTAGATTGTTTTAGAATGGTATCAATTTGTATGTGCTAAGCTAAAGATTTTCATTACACTCAAGTAAAAGATAGCTTTATTTAATGGGTGATCAGTTTGAAAATTGTCCTGAGATTTATAATTTAAAACCACTGAGGAGCTACTTTAATGAATATCAAACCGTATTAATAAGATGAAACACAGAACATAAAGGACCTGATATTACTTAGTCTGAAAAAAGGCTCAACTAAAAAGACACCAAGAGTCACTGTAATAGGTGGGGAAGGTTACTGTGCATAGGTGAGTAGTGATCAGCTCTCTTCAGGCTTCCCTGGGAATAAAGATAAATCATCTTTAATAAATCGTAACCATTTTACAATTAAGAAAAAGCAACAGACATTTAGCATTGTTATAGCGATTAAAACAGATGTAGAAGCAGTTTTAGAAGGCCCTAAATACAGGATATATATTATATCTCCCAAAGGACTTGAAATACATCTCTACCTTACCTCTATTTCACAATTTATAATTTTGAATGCCCATTGATATATTTGATTATCACAAAATCCTCAAGAGATGATAAGGCAAATGGGCTTTGATTTGCCTGATATAACACAGGCTTAGCCTGTTTAGAAGGAGACATGGTCACTTCCATTTTAGCATTCCTCAAAGTGTCCCATTTTAAACTAAATTATATGGATGTCATAGGTACAAGCCCCTATTTTAGAACTGATATTAAATAAGAAGGTTCTGATTATTCAATGTTAAAGGCATATTTTTCCAGGGAACAGGGCTAGATAAATTTTAGAGTGCGTTTTATTCTTTAAAGAGGAAAGTTTTTCCTAACGAAATGACTACGAATTAGTAACCAAGTTTCAAAGCTCTGCATTTTTTCCAAATATTTACTACAAGAAAAATTTGCCCATGCCTCAAGAGTCAATTTGTTGACTCACGGGCAATAGAAATAACAGGTGTGGCAGATTAGAAATGACCAAAAATTCTATGAGAATCTTCTCAGGGAGATGTGGCTCTATGATGATTGTTCTTTAATCTGAGTGGGCTCTGTGAATGCTCTAATAGAATATATTGGAAGTGGACCCAAGTCAGTTTCCAGTCCAAGGCCTTTAAATACTTTATCTTGAACTTTCTATCTCCTGGAATATTTTCTTGGAGCTTTGAACTGCTGCCATGTAGAATCTATCTATGCTGAGATCTCCAGTCTAATGAAGTCAGATATAGACGCTGTGTTAAAAAATCTGAGATGAGTTGATCCATTGTCACCTCTGCTTTGGCAGCAGACACATGTGAAGCCATCTTAACCCTCCAGATCATCTATCCACCAGCTGAATCCTACCAAATGGCATCATTCAACATCCTAAAGAGCAGAAATACGGGCTACCTGGGCCCTGCCCAATTACTGACATAAAAATTATGAGATATGGCCAGGCTCGGTAGCTCAGCCTGTAATCCCGCGCTTTGGGAGGCCGAGGTGAGTGAATTGTCTGAGCCCGTGGGTTCGAGACCCATCTGGGTAATTTGGCGAGACCTCATCTCTACGATAAATCAAAAAAATTAGCCAGGCGTGGTAGCGCGCGCCTGTAGTTCCAGCTACTTGGAAGGCTGAGGCAGAAGGATCGCTGGAGCCCAGCAGGTCGAGGCTGCAGTGGCCGGGAGCGACCACTGCACTCTAGTCTGGGCGACTGCGTGAGACTACAGCTCAAAAATTAAAATTTAAATTTAAAAATTTTAAAAATTTAAAAATTATGAGATATAATAAATCATTTATTGCTTTAAGCATCTGCATTCTGGAGTAATTTGTTATGCCATAATAGATAACAGGGTATTATAATAACAGACAACATAAAACCTATAACACTGGCTGGTATTCAGTGGTGGACAGGAGCTGGAAGGAACTGTTGGTGAAATCTCAAATGATCTCAGAGAGACTATTAGAACCTTCAAGGACAATGAGGAAAATGTTATTGGAAGCCAGTGAAAAGGGCAACTGTATTATATACAGACAGAACAGTTAGCAAAACTATTGCCTGCAGCAATATGGAAAATACAGAAGCAACCTAATAATCTCAGAATTCTTGCTAAGGAATTTGTAAGCACAAATTCACCTAACTATCTATGACAAAATTAAAGATGGGAAAACAAACTAAAGAAGAAATCCTTCAAATTTCTAGCATAATATTGAGGAAATACTAAGAGCTCAGGATAGTCTTTACAAGCCAACAAAACTGCTAAAAGGAACAACTAGCCTCAGAGAAAAGATCAAATTCAGGTCCCTCTAAGTAAAGCAAGGTCTGAGGGTAAAGATAAAGTAAAGGATGAAAGTAGAAAACCTTTTTTAAGACCTCAGAGAGATGTAAGGTGGTGTTTTATGGCCCCTTTCAGCTGGACAAAATGACTTCTAAGGACAAAAACCTTCTTAAGTAAACCTGGTAGATTCTCTTTTTTAAAATATTGGGCTTCAGAGAATCCTGAGGGTGTTGTTTTAGTCTCACACAGTGCTCTGGGTACAGAAGAGACTATAGTGAAGATATTTGTGGGTGTGGTGTTATCTATTGGAAAGGACTGTAAATTGATATAAATGACATCAACTTAGCTTTTAAAAGAATTGTATAAGTTGGACTGAAAAAGATAGCGATATTATAGAATAAATAAAGTATTTGTGTCCTGAATTTTCTGCAGGCAAAAAGAAAGCTGAGAAAACTATTCAGCTGCAGACATAAGATGTTTCTTATACAAAGAAAAGATGAGTTCAATGTCAGAACAAAAAACTCAGAAGAAGAAGTCAGCAGGCACAGAGAACAATTTCCATGGAACAGTACTGGCTCTATTTTTTTTTTTTTTTTACGGTAACATGTGTTTGACTGGATTTCAGAATTGCTATGGACCAGAGATTACCATATGCCTCCTAATTTTCCCTTTTTCTGAACAGGATAGTCTATTGATGTTATCCTATGCCTGTCTCACCATTGTATATTGTGAGGGGGAAACATATAACCCATATCTTGTTCATAGGTTAATTTCAAGAGAAATCATATACAAAGAAGCCTAATATACATTTGAACTTGATTTAGATGAATGAGATCTTAGAATTCACGATACTACTACAATATGATAACAGTTTGTAGGATTTGGAGGAAGCTAGTGTATTTTCCATGTGGAAGAAATATAAGCAATTTATGGTTCAAGGCAAACCATGATGGATTAAAGATGGCTGCATATTCTTTGAAACTTGTCTCATCCAGAGTGGATCTTTCATCTTTCTCTTTCAATTAAGTGGGTTCTATGATTACTTTAGCTGATATAATTCAACAGAAGTGACACTAGGTATATTTCAACTCACTAAACTTTCTTGACTCAATAAAGAACGTTTACAAGAAGTCCACAGAAACATCATATCTAGTGGTGAAAGACTAGACACTTCCCTCTAAGATTGGGAACAAAGCAATGACTCTTATTCAACATTATACTGAAAATTTTAACTAGTTTAGTGTGACAAAAACAAAATGAAAGGTATACAGATTGGAAAGGAAGAAATTAAATTGTTACATGATATCCATGTAGATAACCTGAAAAAAAACAAACTTGGATCTAATAAGCAAGTATACCAAAATCTCAGGACACAAGATTAATACATTGAGCAATTACTTTCTTACACATGAACCATTGGAATTAGAAACAATAAACAATTATAATTAGAAATTATAAAATAATACTGTTTATAATAACACCAATGTATATAAAATATTTAGGTACAAATTTTAAAACTATAACAGAGTTTGTATGAAGAAAACTATAAAACACTAATCAAATAAATAAATGAAGTTCTAAAAAAATAGAAAGCTGTTTCATATTCAGAGATTAGAGGATTCAATATTGTTAAGTCAATTCTTCCAAACTTGATCTATAGGTTAATCAAAATCCGGGGAAGATATTTGTAGATATTTACAAACTGATTTTTAAATTTTATATGTAAAGACAAAAGACTTAAAATAGCCAATAAAATATTAAAAGAAGAAAAAACATAACTGGCACTTACCAACGTCTATATTTATGGTAAAACTAAAGTAATCAACACAGCATGTTATTGGCAAAGTTATAAACATATAGAACAAGGCAAAAGATTATAAGATCTAGAACTACAACCTCACAAATAAAGTAAACTTATTTTTCATAAAAGCTAAAGACAGTTCAATGAAGAAATAATAGACTTTTGAACAAATGGTACTGAAGAAATTAGACATTCATATACAAACTTAAAACAGATTTTAGACCTAAATGTAAAGTGAAAAACTAACAAGTAAACAACCAAAAGAAGAAAAGAAAAGATAAAAAGAAAGCATAGGAAAAAGTCGATGTGACTTTTACTTTGGTGATGAATTCATAAATACAGCAACAAAATCCTGATTTATGAAGGAAACATATTGATTAGACTTAATTGAATGTAAACTTCTGCTGTGCAAAGACACTGATAACACCATTAAGAGGGAAAGAAGGAAAACCATAAACTAGGAGAAAATATTTGTGAAACACATATAAGATAAGGGAATTATATCTGCAATATTCAAAGAACTCTAAAAATTCAACAATAAGAAAACAAGCAATCCAATTAAAAATGAGCAAGAGATCTAAACAGATACTTGCCAAAGGAGATATACAGATGTCAAACAAGCATATGAAAAGATGCTCAAAAGGATTTGTCATTGTAAAATGAAAATTAAAACAACCATAAGATACCACTGCATACCTAGTAGAATAAATAAAATCCTACAGTCTGAAAATACCAATTGCTGATTAGGATGCAGACCTACAGGAACTCTTATTTATTGCTTGTGGGAGTCAGAAGTGGCACAGCCATTTTGGAAGACAGGTTGACAGTTTCTGAGAATGCTAAACATGGTTTTATCACATGATTCAGCAATTGGGCATTTACCTAACTAATTAAAAAACTTATATCCACACCAAAACATGTGTAATTTGTAGCAAGCTTATTTATAATCACCTAACTGGAAGCAACCAAGATGAACTTCAATAGAGGAATCAATAAACAATTTTGGTGTATGCATACAATATTACTGCTATCATTTGAATGTTTATGTTTTCCACCCAAAAATTTATATGTAGAGATTTCAACCCGAGGATGATGACATTAGGAGGTGGAGAGTTTGGAAGATGATTAGGTCATAAGGGAGAAGTTCTTTTGAATGAGATGGGTGCTCTTATGAAAGAGACTTGAGAGTTTTTTGCCCCTTCTGCCATGTGAGGATGTAGTGAAAAGATGGCCCTCTAGAAACTAAGCATTTGCAAAAAAAGAGAGTCTGCTGGTGCTTTGATTTTGAATTTACCAGGCTCCAGAACTGTAAAAAATAAATTTCTGTTGTTTATAGGTCACCCAGGCTATATTTGGTTATAGCAACCCTAACAGAGCAAACAACTATGTAGTGATAAAAAGGAATGAGCTCTCAAGCCATTCAAATGCATGGAGATATATATATATATGTATATATTGCTAAGTGAAGAAAGCCAGATTGAAACAGGCATATACTGTATGATTCCAACTATAAGACATCAGGTAAAATCAAAACTATAAGGTAGAAAACTGATCCACTGATCACTTTACCAGGGTTTGGAGATAGAGGATTAACTGGATGAAGTCCAGGGGATATTTTAGGGTTGTGAACCTATTGTATTGATACTGTAATGGTGGATAAAATTACACAATACAATTGTCAAAACCGATAGAACTTTAAAGCACAAAGAGGAAAGTTTAATGTATGCAATTTTTAAAAAATAAGAGGTCATAGAACTTCACAATGGAATGCAGAATGTGACAAAAACAATCTAACTATACTACATATATAGAAAACAATCTCACTGAAAAGGATGAGGGAGAAAAGTTTTGATTGCAGTGACTTTGAAAATGAGTAGAATGTGTAAGACTAACGGCAGAAGGAACTATGGCATAAGCACTGCGCTTTAGTTTACAAACTTGTTTCCTAGGGGTACGGGCTAACAATTCTAAAACTTTCATACATTTATACAGAAATTGAACATATTAAGTAAATAGACGGCACACAATCATAGCCAGTATTATCATTGTTGAGTGGGAGATTACAGACAGCAAGAAAAGGAGGCTAGAATGAATTGTGTGGAAATGGATTAGAGTTGAAGACATCAGCACATGAACTCATATTTAGTTTAATAAAGATACAAATGGTTACATATAGAAATATTTACACATATTTATATGCACATATTTATCTTCTTGCTCTATCAGCTGAGAGGTCTCGGAAGCAGTAATGCCACTAAAGCAACAAACTCACTTAGCACTCAGAATATTATTTCAAATATGGTTCTCTAATAAGAGAAACTTGGGATTATTCGAGAAATGGCTGATTTTAGGAGTGGGAAGTAAAAATACAAGATGAGCCTGGAGCATCCTGTAGTGAAAGAAAGGAAGGTACAAATAAATAAGCAAAATGATCCCATGATAATAGGATATGTCAAAGGGTAGAGAAGCCAACTGAAAAAGTTCCCAGTGGCCAAAGCAGGAACAATTTGAGAAACAAAATAAACAAGTTAGTATTTGATTATTAACCAAAGTATAAAATAAGTATTCATGAGCTCACATGGATATAAATAAATAATTTCATAAATAAAGAAATGAGGGAGAATATCCTGTGCAGAAAAATTGAAAATAATTTATGTTAATACTCTGCTGTTAAGGTGATAAAGCATAATTCAAACTAGGTAATCAAGGTTAGCATCATCAGTAGTATGTCATATTACATCACTTAATAGTCAAGTCATGTATAGGACGAAACCATCATATACTCTTGATGTGATGAAAATGTCTCTTTATCTCTGGGTCTTCCTACTAAAAACACATTTCTTCAATCTAAAATGAGAAAAATATCAGATAAGTCCCAATCATGATATATTCTACAAAACACCTGATGAATACTCTTAAAAACTATCAAAGTCATTAAAATAAAACAGACTGAGAAACTGTCATTTATAGCCAAAAAGAGCCTAAATAGATATGACTACTAAATGTTCTATGATTTCCTGGATGGAATCTTAGAATGAAAAAAAAAGAGGAAACAAACAAACAAAAAAAAACACTGCTCGAAGAAACCAAAGATGACACAAACAAGTGGAAAAATATCACATGCTCATGGATTGGAAGAATCAACATTGTGAAGATGTCCCTCTTACCTAAGGCAATCTACAGATTTAATGCAATACCCATCAAATTACCAGCAACTCTCTTCTCAGATCTAGAAAAAACAATGCAGGAATTCACATGGAAACACAAATGACCAAGAATAGCCAGAACAATCCTCAGAAAAAGAAAAAAAAAAGCAGGAGGTATCACACTACCAGACTTTAAACTTTACTATAAAGCTACAATAATCAAAACAGCTTGGTATCAGTACAAGAACAGGTATATGGACCAATGGAATAAAATTGAGATTCCAGAAGCAAAACCTCAATTTCTCAACCAACTCATCTTTGACAAAGCCTCCACCACCCACTACTGGGGAGAGGGGAACCTATACAGTAAATGATGCTGGGAAAACTGACTGACCACATGCAGAAGATTCAAACAAGACCCCTATCTGTCCTCATACACAAAAATTAACTCTAAATGGATCAGAGACCTAAATGTAAAACCTCAAACCATAAGAACTTTAGAAAATGCAGGACACACCCTTATGGAAGTTGGAACTGTCATCCAATTCCTGAGCAAAACCCGAAACACGTGGGCCATGAGAGATAAGATAGACAAGTGGGACTTCATTAAACTGACAAGCTTCTGCAAAGTCAAAGAAACCATCAAGAGAGAAGGGAGACAGCCCACAGACTGGGAAAAAGTATTTGCCAACTCCATGTCTGACAAAGGTCTAACATCTAGGATCTATAAGGAACTCAAACGTGCTGAAAAGAAAAAAACAAACAACCCCATTACAAAGTGGGCAAAAGATATGAACAGACACTTTTCAAAAGAAGACATATGAGCAGCCAACAGATACATGAAGAAATGTTCAAACTCACTAGTCATCAAGGAGAAGCAAATTAAAACTACACTGAGATACCACCTAACTCCATTCAGAATGGCCATTATCAATAACTCAAAAATAACAGATGCTGGAGAGAATGTGGTGAAAAGGGAACACTTCTACACTGTTGGTGGGAGCGTAAACTAATGCAGCCTCTGTGGAAACCAATGTGGCGATTCCTAAAAGCCCTAAAAATCAACCTTCCATATGATCCTGCAATCCCTCTACTGGGAATATATCCTGAAGAACTCAAATCACTTTATAAAAAAGATACCTGCACACATATGTTTATCGCAGCATTGTTCACAATAGCAAGATCATGGAACCAACCACGCTATCCATCAAAAGAGGACTTGATTAAAAAAATGTGGTACATATACACAACGGAATATTATGCTGCCATAAAAAAGAACAAAATCATGAATTTCGCAGCAATCTGGATGGAATTAGAGTTTATAATACTGAGTGATCTCTCACAGATACAAAGATCTGAGTATCACATGTTCTCACTCATAAGTGCACCTTGAACAACTATCATAATACTATAAGAAAAGGATTGACAGTGGTGGAAAACTATGAGGGGGCAGGGAGAGGAAGGGAGGTGGGATTAACGGTAGTCAATATCTGTCTGGAGACAGAGGGGGCATACCTCATCAACAAGGGTACCTGCACAATGCATATTTGTATACCTAACCCTTAACTGTATTCCACAATTTTAAAACAAAAAATATGTTTCAAAAAAAAGAAAAAGAAAAAAAAGGAACAATAAAAAAGCCTGATAGAATCTGAATAAAGTATATGCATTATTTAACAATAATGTATTAATATTATTTCATTAATTGTGACAAATGTACCATACTAATGTCAGATGCTAATAATAGGGAAAACTTAGTGTAGAGTATATAGGCACTTTCTGTGCTATGTTGTCAAGAATTTAATAAATTTAAAACTGCTTTAAAATAAAAAAGTTTATTTTTAAAATCCAAGTTAAGAAAACTTAAAGTATGCAAATTGAAGTTACTGTAAACTATAAAGCTATATTAATCAAGATAGTACAGTATTGACATTAAGATAGACACATAGAACAAAATAGAGAGTCTGGGAATATACTCACACTAATGTAGTCAATTGATTTTTCAGCAAAGGTGGTAGGGTAATTCAATGAGAAAAAAGTCTTTCAACAAATGGTAATGGAAAAATTGGATGTCTATATGCACAAAAATGAACCTCAACCCTTATCTTATACCTCGCATAAAAGTTAACTTGAAATGGATCGTAGACCTAAACATACAAACTTAAATTATTAAAATTATAAGATATAATATGGGAAAATATTTTGAGTGTGTATAGAAAAGTAGATTGATTATCATAAAAAACTTTATATAGAGAGAGAAATGTAGAGAGAAAAATCAAATGTTACAAAATGCTAACAATTGAAGAATTAATGTGAAGGGCATATGAGTGTTCTTTTCACTATTGAAATCTTTTGCAGTTCTGAAAGTTTTAAAAATTAAAAGTTTTGGGGAAGAAGATAACAGAGTCACATAAAAACTGAAAATGGAAAACACTGCGTTATAGGGCTGCTTCAAATGCCTTGAAATAATCAAATTTGATTATATGAATATTCTAGCTAAGCAGCAAATGGGTTTAAAATAAAACAAAAGAATGTGGTAAGCAGTGAAAAAACACAAGAGATTAGAATAAGATGAAGACTGAATAAAAAATTCATTGAATTTAGCAACATGAAGTTCATTGGTGACTCAAATGAAAGTAGTTTCAATGGAGTTGTGGGAGTGGAAATCAAATTTAAGTTGAGTGAAATGTACAATAAGCTTTGAAAAAAACAAAAACAGTCTTGTAATAAACTCTTTTGAGAAGATAGGTAGAGGGAACTGCTTTCTTTATAATAGGACAGAATTAGGAGGAAATGAATGCAAAAGTAAGTAGGGTTTTAGAGTATGGTGGGAAGATGACAGATTTCGCATCTGTTGGTTTCTATTTCTTCAATGAAGAGTGAAGTCTTTATCTGAAATTTAGTCTAGGGAAATTGAGAGATTTGAAGTCTTGGAAAGTTAGTTTCTGAGAACATTATAGTAGGATTTCTGTGCTATTGTGGAAGTCTATTTAAGAATAAATTTTTATTCATAAAATATTCATGGCTGTACATAAATTATTGTTAATTAAGTAGCAGCACTACATTCTTTGCATGTATCCAAGAGAAATTAAAACAAAAAAAAACTGTATAGAAATCATTACAGCAGCTTTATTTCTAATTAATAAAACTTGGAAACAACTCAAATATCCTTCAACTGGTCACTGAATAAAACACACCCATATGGTGGAATATTACTCAACAACAAAGAAAAAGAAGCACACCTCTGATGCCTGCAGCAACATGGAATGTCAAATGCATTAGACTAAGTGGAAAACGCCACATTCAAAAGATGCATAATGTATGATTCCCCTATACGATATTCTGGAAAAGGTACAACTATAGAGTACAGAACACAAGGAGTTAGACTACAAGGGGGTGTTGGGGAATTTTTTGTACCGATGGACTTGTTCTATTATTTTCATTGTGGTGTTTGTTACATGACTCTATGTGTTTATCAAATCTTATAAAGTTGTAAAAATCTCATAAGGAAGCATTTTAGTGTTTATAAATTAAACTTTAATATTTTGTAAATAGTTAATAACAGATAAGAATGGAGGCTTCAACTTCTGACTTTGATTGAGATAAACAATTACATGAAGCATGACGAAAGTGGTCTTGACAATTTCTCAAAGTAGAAATTCCCAAATTGTCAGCCAAGAATAAGTTACAGGTGTACCAGGGATACTGATCTCTTTTAGTTCAAGGTCACCTGGGGAGGCCCCAGGCACCAGAGTTCCTAAACTAGGCATTTTGGCTGGAAGCATCCTCAACTGTTTACCCCATTGGGCTGGATGCATTATTGTCTGTGTTTGCCACAGTGTGAGGAAGCATGGGGAAGCGCTGTCTTGGAAGGTCACTGGCCCTTCTTACAAGGAGATACCACTGTAGTTTTGACTACTTCACTCAGCGGTATGACAGCTTCTAAGAGAGTAGCACTTCAGTGATTAAGGGAATGCTTTCTGCTTCAGGCTACTCATGGAAAGCTGGTCCAGATAACAGAAGAAAGTACAACGGCTATTACAGACTATGTACAAAATAACAACATGAGAATAGCTACATAAAACATAAAAACTGCAGTCAAATCTGTGTAAAGGGAATTAATAATCCTAAAATGCTCTTATTATTTAATAAAGAAGAATAAAATTCAGTGAGCTTAGCACTTCATTCAATAGCTTGGGGTGGGAAGATGAGAAACAAACTAAATTTAATTTTAAAAATAAATAAATAGAAGTAATAAATTAAAGACAGAAAGTAATACAGTGTTAAGAAAACCTGATATTGAAGATTCTGCATACACACAAATAAATATGCAAATATCAGAAAAATATTCCAAAGGAATTTCAGAAAATAAATTACCTATAATTATAGCAATAACTAAAAGTATACAATTTTCAAGGGAGACAAAAATTACTAAAAATGATCGAAGACTCGAAAGTTGGGGGAGACGCCGGGAGGGGGCACACCTCATCAGCAAGGGTACCTGCATAATGAACATTTGTATACCTAATCCTGAATTGTACCCCTCATCTCTAAAATTTAAAAAATTAAATTATTTTAAGTTATTTGTTATAGTGAAACAAAAATACAAAATTCTCATGAATAAACTTATCAAGAACTGTGAAAAAAAATTGATATAAGAGCTAGAAAATCTGAATAAACCACTATCCTTTAAAGAAACAGAAATGGTATCACAAGCTAAACTCAGTTTTCCCATGCTCTATAAACATTTCAAGAACATTAAAAAAATTCTACCAGGGCTTTCTAATGATAAGTGGGTAATATTCTTTTTCTTTTCTATATTTTCCAAATATTATAGTCAATATGCATTCCTTTTGCAATCTAAAACAAAACCCTAAATGTTCTTTTTAAAATAAGTAGTCTCAACCAAGCTTCTGTTACTATTATTAATTAGTTTTGACTTTGGTCTCTACAGTCCTGCCATCTCAATAAACTAAAAAGAAAATGTAGTTTAAAAGTTTTTTAAAAACAAGTTTAAAAAATTGTCTTCATTCTTTGAAAAAAAAAAAAATAAAGTTTTGCATCTTCTCAGTGATATGCCACAATTGGTTAAAGGATGTATACTTGCTTAGAAGTAGAGAACTGGTTAAGAACATTTTAAACTAAGCAACCTTCCAGAGTTCTGAATAATCATTTGTGAATATGAACCATAGGAATTGCATATGAATCTGCTTAAAGAGCTTGCTTCTGAGTTCTCCCAAATCACTTAACTGTTCTACGAAAAGATGAAATGTCAGATGACTTGAAGTGCTGAAATATATACTTCTTCTAAAATCTAAGTTGTATTTTTGTCATTTTTAAATAGTTACCCAAGTTCCTGACAAAGTAATGGGAAATTTATTTTACCTCTAAACATTATGAAAGTGCAAAGGAAAGATACCGCTACATTTGCCCTATATGTGCTGAGAGGCAAGTCTCTAGTTGCCATCGATGGGGGACATAGGAACACACATGACAGAAAAAAAATACTCTTGTATAGGTCTGTACAGTTACTGCAAAGGAACAATGAGGGAGGTGAGAAGTCACTTTTTAGCAGAAGAAAATGCCAGAAAGAAAAACACGATAGCATAGCAAAAAAGAAAACACCAAAATTACCGAAAAGCATCCCCACGTTTTATTTCCTTTCGTCTCTACTAAAAATTTAAAAATCAAAGGACAGATTTCAAAATTATCTAAGACAATGACATATTTGATTAAAGATGGACTCAAGGCTGGGCTCGATGGCTCAGCCTGTAATCCCGCGCTTTGGGAGGCTGAGGTGAGTGGATTGCCTGAGTCCGCGGGTTCGAGACCCGCCTGAGCAACTTGGCGAGACCTCATCTCTATAATAAATCAAAAAATCAGCCGGGCGTGATACTGTGCGCCTGTAATTCCGGCTCCTCGGAAGGCTGAAGCGGAAGGATCGCCAGAGCCCAGCAGGTCGAGGTTGCGGTGACCGGTGCGGCCACTGCACTCCTGTCTGGGTGACAGAGTGAGACTCCAACTCAACAACAACAAAAAAAGATGGTCTCTAAAGATGTCTGTAACCAATGAAAAAGTGGAGATGAGAAACACAGCGAGGTGAGTGAGGAAGTAATACCAAGAGAACTCTTTACTTCTTTAGTAAATGTGAATAAAATGAGAGACACACACTAAGAATGAAGTTTCAGAGGCAGGGGTTTCAGCATCCATACACCATTCACTGAATGGTATGTTCTTTATGTAATCATATGTTCTTTATGTAACATTAAACTCCTTTTATTTCATTTCACTTCTTTTTAGTCTATTTTAATTTTTTTGAATCTCACTCTGTCGCCTAGGCCACCACACTCTCAACCTGCTAGGCTCAGGTGATCCTTCCACCTCAACTTTTCAAGTAGCCGGAACCACAAGCACACACCACCATGCCCAGCTAATTTTTTAAATTTATTGTAGAGATGTGGTCTCAGCAAATTACCCAAGCTGGTCTCGAATCCCTGGGCTCAGGCAATCCTCTCACCTCTGAATGTGCTGGGATTACAGGAGTGAGCCACTGCACTCAGCCTCCTAAACTCCTTTCCTATGATAAAAAGTAATGCCAGCAGGATGGATGTCAACTCATACCTGAACATTTTCCAGATAGCTTTAGAATTCCTGAGCATTGGGCTGGGATTTGGGGAATTAGGGGATTTGGGGAATTATCATGTTCCTCTAAATCATGATAAGTAAATTTACATGGATTAATAGTTATGGAATTTGATTTTGATTACATATCATGTTAAATTATGTGTCATATATGCATTGCTTTTGAAACATCAAAAGGAAAATATGTTAGATGAACAATAGAAAACCAAAAAATAACCAGCCATTACCCACATGAGGGGGGACCATTTAAAAATGTGTTTGGCTCTTAATTTTCAAGTAAGTCCTTTATGGGATGGAATTTAGTCACTTTCTGTTTCTGGATGATGATAAATTAAACAGATGTGATTTTATAGCTACTGTGAGAAATACATGAGAAAGCACAGAGACAAAGATGTATCAAATACTGGAAATAGGCCAGTTTCTAATTTCTAAATTGGGGTACGGTATGGGCTTATTCTCTCACCAAATATTTATTCAGCACATAATGCATACTAATTCCTATGATATATGTGGCAAAGAAAAAGAGTTTATTTTCTCATGGTTTGACAGAATATGACATTGGAGACGATGGTGGGGGGAAATAAGACAATTCACTAGGTTAGAAATAATATATTAGAATGTCTCTTAGTATTTTTATCCTAGAAATAAAGAAGATATGAAGCTATACTAATATTTAACATACAAATTGGCAAGGACATCCTCATTGAGCCCAAATGTGAGACCATCATATGTGCTGTATGGTTTATCGAAGCATCCTAATGGAACAGTGGGAGTTCAATAAGACAGGTGGCCTTTGCTCATATTTGAACTATTGTAATTTAAGCACACCAGTTAAGTAGATTTACAGATTACATTGTCGAGTTTTAATGAAATTCACCCTCACAAAATGAACAAGAAATTTAAAAAGACTCCTGCAAAGGAGCCACAGATCAAAGGCAATTCTATTAACACATATACAACCGAACAATTAGAAACTAGCAGTGCTAAGATCATTACTCTTACTTGAGCAAATTTCTCATCAGACATTTATGAGTTAAAGGCCAAGGATAGTCTCATCAGATCTAATACAGTCATATGGCTTTTACTAAAATATTAAAAATAGAAGCACTATTAACATTGACTAAAATATAATTACTAGTGAGAAAAAAGTTTGTCACACTAAAAAAATTAAATAATATTGCATTCTAATTATCTTTATTCCTTTATAATTCCTATAACTGACCAAAATTTAGAATACATCTATCGTATTTGCATTTGATTATATTTATACTTTAATACAAGTACATTATTAGACATACAGTGGAGTGCAAATTCATAGATATATTTGACTGTAAGGAGTGGACCATCAAAAACATTTGGAAGTGATTGCTCTGAAGGACATGAATTCTCTTAATAAAAGTTCTATGAGGCTAATATTAATCAGGAGCATGCTGAAACAAATATTTTTTATGTAAAATATTTTTTAAATGTAGTGATCATTAGAAACTAATGTACTTTTTAATAAATAAGGCACACAACTGACTTCATTTGTCTTTGTAATAATGTCAAATGAGTAATACTATTATCTTGACTTGAGCGAAATACTTAGAAAAAAATCAAGCTGTGAATTAAATTATAAAATTTCAATACACACTCTAGAGGAATAGCTAGTGTGATAGACACACATTCCAAGTACTTTGATCACTCTAAGAATGAGTTCCATACCCATCGATCATACCACCCTTCACTGACCCCACAGTCACTGAAAGCTTCACGACCATATCTAGCCAGTTTAAATTCCATGGTTTAATTATTACACTCATTGTTTACATAAGTTTTTAGCTCCCTTGCCTCTCTCTTGCTTTCTTCATGGAACTTCAATCCTCTACATCTAAATCTATACTTAAATCTAAACATCACTACAAATAAATTTGTCACAACCATGTTATCTAATATCACTTTAATTCAGGAACAAGTAAGTAAGCCTCAATACCACTGAGGATTGTGCTATATTTCCCTGGTCTGTTCACACCCTGATCGTCCTAAAAATTGTTTCACGTCTTTCTGTCTTTTCAAGGCATCAACACTTTATCTTTCATCCTCACTATGTTCTACTGATTTTTGCTGTCAGTTTCACTGAGAAAACTGAAGCCATCACAGCCAAACACCTGCAGCTATGCCCATAAACCCTACCTACTCTTCTGGTTCCTAGCTATGATCTGTCAAGAATTATGAAGGGTCTGAGATTTTACTCTACTTTCAGCCTAAAATGTTAGCATGCCATCGTTCATAGGTAATACCAAAACCCATGAGAGTCCTGGGTTGTACACAAAAGACAACTTATTACTCACAGAAATTGGAGTAGCTAGAGTATGATCATTTTCTTGTGATAGTTCCTGTGATGATTAATTCTAGATATCAACTTGACCAAGCCACAGGGTGCACAACTATTTGGTCACACATTGTTTCTGGGTGTGTCTGTGAGGGTGTTCCTGGAGGAGATTGCCATTTGAATCTGTGTAGTGAGTAAAGCAGATTGCCTTCCCTGATGTAGGTGGCCTCATCCAATCCATTGACTGCCTATGCCTGAATAGAATAAAGGCTGAATAAGCAAGAATTCTGTCTCTCTGCCTGTTTTTGAGATGAGACATTAGTATTTTCCTGCTTTTGGACTAGAACTTTACCATCAGCTCTCCTGGGTCGCTAGTTTGTCAGCTGCTGATCTTGGACTTCGGCCGCCATAACTGTATAACCCAATTTCTTATAATAAATATCTTCTGGTATATCATATATAATATATAAGATTATATATATAATCTCCTAATGGTTCTTCTCCCCTGGAGAGCCTTAATACAGTTCCTTCAACCCCAATTACCACAAGGCAATGTAATGAGGACCAAATGACATCAGCATATGCAGTGAGTTGCATTACAGGAAAGGCACTATAAGCTTAGGGAATCTGAATATTTTATAACAGAATGTGATTGGCTTCACCTGCCTTCTCCTCAGAGGAAGATATTATCTTTATTATACTGGACAGTAGGCAAACATACTTTCTCTTCAAAGGGAGAGAAATAGTACCTCTAACTTCCCAGGCTCTTTGCTGTACAAACATTCTTAAAAAGATAGGCCAAGATAAAATGAAATAAGTGACTTTGCTCACAAACCACATAGGGATGTGAGAAATACATAGAGAATTATCTCCTACATATCCAATCCCTCGAATTATTTTTCACATTAGCCCATCTACATAATTGTAGCAATTTTTCCATCTCTCTTTTGGGTAACTATTTTTTCTTTCTCTATTGGTTCATTCTCATTTGCATAAATTTATTCAGTCTTAAAAATAAAACAGACCCCTTTTTTCATAGCAAATTCCATGAGAAAAGAACCCTATATAAATTTACTGTACCTACTGTACTTCTCCTATTGTCTCTAGAACTCATTCTAATTTGGCTTCTCACTCCCGTCATTTCACCAGCCTTATCAAGAGAAGGTTGGCTTAGTTCATTTTGGCTGCTATGACAAAATACCATCAGTTGGGTAGCCTAGAAACAACATAAATGTATTTCTTATGGTTCTGGAGGCCAAGAAGTCCAAGATCAAGGTGTCAGTAGATATGCTATCTACAAGGACCCGTTTCCTGGTTCATAGAACACCACCTTCTCCCTGTATCCTCACATAGTGGAAGGAGTTAGCTAGCTCTCTGGAATCTCTTTTATAAGGACACTAATCTCAATTATGAGGGCTCTATCCTCATAATCTAATCACCCCCAAAAATGCTCCACCTCATAATACCATCACCTTGAAGTTAGGATTTCAATAGATAAATTTGGGGGGTTACACAAACATTCAAACCACACCAATTACCAATGATTTTCATGATGCTAAATCCACTGGTCAAATTATCAGTTCTCACCATGCCTATCAGCAGCATTTGAATTCTGTTCCCTCTCCTTTTTGACCATGTTGCTCACTTGGTTTTCAGGATACCACTGTCATCACATTTTCACTCCTTCTGACCACTCCCTCTAAGTTTCCTTTGCCAATTCTTCCTCATCTCTTTAACCTTTAGGTGTTGAAGTGCCCCAGAGCTCAGTCCTTGGATTATTTCTATATTCTATCTACAGTCATTCTCTTGATAATTCATCGATTTTTTATGTTGAAACAGCATCTACTATATGCTTTTGACTCTCAAAATTATGTTTCAGACCTGTGCCTCTTCCCAGAACTCCAGACTCATATGTCCAACTGCCTAGTCAACATTTTCTCCTGAGATATTCACTTGCTCTCTCAAATTTATAAGCTCCTGATGTAGCTTCTTTAGTAGTCTTCTCCATTTAGGTAAATGGCAACTCCCTTCTTTCAATTTTTGCTCAGGTCAAAATCTCTAAAGTCATTCATGATTCCTCTCATATTCTATACCCTATCCTTTAGCTAATTTTACCTGCTCTACCTTTAAAAACATCCAGAAGAGAACTGATTTTTACTACTTCCACTGCTTGTCATCCTAGCCAAAGTCATCCGTATCTGCAATAGTAACCTCTCCTATTTTTCTAATCACCCATCCCCCCAGAAAACCGGATATTCTTCCTTTTGCTGATGGCCAGCTTCGGTCTATTCTCAACAGAGTAGCCGAAAAGATGCTGTTCTAATGTAAGTCACATCACGTCATTCTTCTACTCAAAATCCTACAGGTTTTTTCCAAAGTAAAAGTTCAAATTTCTTGCAGTAACATATAAAATCATCTTTTTTCTCTTTGATCTCATCCTAATCTCCTCTTTGCTAATTCCACTTTAACTACACTGACTTCCTTTTGCTCCTTGAACACACCAGGTATACTTTGCCCTCAAGACCATCCCCATTTCTTGTGACTGGGATGATCAACCCCCAAAAGCCAAAGGGTTCACTATTTTGTTTCCTTTACGTGGTGAGACTTTACCAGGCCATCCTATCTAAAATTCTAACACCATTCCTCGGCCCCCAGAATCCCTATCTGCCTTTTCTTTAAATGTTTTCTTTAGCTTTTATTCATGAACATTCTATATATCTCTTTTGTATACATTCTATATGTCTCTTTTATTGCTTACCACCCCCACACACACTAGAATGTCAGCCTTAGAAGGGCAGAGACGTATGCCTGCTTTGTTAGTTGTCTTATGGTTAGCACCTACAGCTAATTGAAACATGAATGGTACTCAATAGTCATATGTAGAGTGGATTAATAAATCATTTGATGAGGAGGAATTTAGGAAACATAGACAAATTAGACTTAGATGTAAAATGCATGGATGAACCTGGAGGACATTATGCTGAGTAATACAGTCATAGGACAAATACTGAATAATTCCATGAAGATGAAGTATCTAAACTAGCCAAACTCAGGGAAGCAGAGAGCACAATGGTGGTTCCAGGGACTGGGGGGAGGAAAATGGGGAGTTGCTGTTTAATGGGTACAAAGTTTTAGCTATGCAAGATGAATAAGTTCCAGAGATTTGCTATATACCATAGTGCCCACAATTAGCAATATTGTGTTGTGCACAATAGTGTGTTAAGAGGGTAGATCTCATGTTAAGTATTCTCACCACAAAAAAAAAAAAGGTAAAGGCACAAGGAAATTGTTAGAGGCAATAGATATGCTTATTACTTTGACTGTGGTAATGGATGCAAGCTCATTAAACTGTACACATCAATATATGCAGGTGTTTTTGTACATCAAATGTACCTCAATAAAGCTGTTTTTTAAAAAATCATGAAAAAAGTGGACACTTGATTTGACCCCTCCCTTGCAATTTTTCACACACACTGTGTTGTTTGGACTCTACCTTTGTATAGGCTTTCTCTTCTGCCTTACGTTTCCTTTGCCCTCACCATTCATTGCAGGTGTCAAGTCTCTCTTATTACAAGACATTTCCTTATAAATCTATTAAATTATCTTCTGTGCTGCCTCTGTAGTATGTTGATACTTCTATTTTTGCCCTTGTTATATATACAATGTAGTAGTTTTCTGTTTTGAGTTTTTCTTCTTATAAGCTATGAGTTCCTAGACGTTAGTTAAGATCCATGTTTATGATAGTGTCTTTAACACCTCCATATCCATGTTATTGTTTTCAAATGAAGTTGAAAGTATGTTTTATTTTAAAAGATCTAAAATGATCTGATTTTCCAAAAGTTTTATTATAAGCCAAAACTCTCATGAGTAGATATCCATGATTCTGTTTGTGAAAAGTGGATCTCAAATATTGTGCCCAAAACACAGCCATATAAGAGTGTGAGCATCCCATTACTAGGTGTCATTAGACGGGGCCTGGATGACCAATGCTCAGGGATCCTTGTAAAAGAAGTTCTTCAATCACAAAGGAAGTTAGATTAGAAGAACGTTAGGAGCCTGAGAAATTCTCGCTACCTCATTCTCTGATGATCTTTCTGCCTTTTTCTTTTTCTTGCAATTTATGATAGTCTGAGGTTTTTAGCATGCCATACTATCCTATCTAATTTAGTACAATTTGGAAACAATGTAAGGATTAAATGCAAAGTCAGTTATAAATCTACAGTGAATAAATTTGCTCAAGTAATCTGAATGATTTAGTAATCAAAAATATATTTTTAATTTAAAGGCCGCAATCTTTTCATGCCAAATAACCTACTTTTTATATAAATAAGTTTAGCTTTCAAATAATACAAAAACATTTTTCAATTCTAAAGTGTTATTATTGGTAATATTTTCCTTTGGTTTTATTTCTTATTTCTTTCTTCTCCCTCTCTCCTCTTCCAAATTTTAAACTTAAATGCTTTCTGTATTGCTGTATAATTTTAAAATTATTTTTAGTGCTTGGAATTTAGCAGCACAGTTTAATATTGATTGCTATTCTTTAGAAAATAGTACATTTAATCATTACAGTGTTAGTGCTTCAAAAGTAGCAACTCTATTTCAAAATATATTAGTAAATAATAAAGTCATAAAAATCATGCTTCTACAGATGTTTTATCACTCATCATATTTTACAGAGTAGTCGCTATATTTTCTCACTTTATCCTAAAAACAATACCAAATGTAGAAAGGACAGATACTGTTATCTACATTCTACAATGAATATTCTATCACAAAAAGGCTTAAGTGACTTGTCCAAGATCACATAGTAGGAGTGGCAGACTTAGAATTAGAATTTTCTCTTAATTTTAGCCCAGAGTTCTGTACATTTCAAATCTTCGTCTAACTTCCAAAGTCTACTTGATGAAAGAATATGTTTTTTAGAATTTCTTTCCATTTATTTAATATAGAAAAGTTCAAATTTATTTTTTCTTAAATCAAAAATATATTTCATGTTTTGAAGTTGAAAAATTTTATGTCATTTTTCTCAAAACCTAGACTCTTAGAATAAAAATAGTATTCTGTATTTGAAGTGCAGTACCCACTAGTATATTGTTTTCCTTCATCTCCCTCACCTGTCCCTTGTCTCCAGAAATAGGCCCTCGTATATGAAATCCCACCTGTCAAGAGACATTTCCTCTCCTGATTTTTTAAAAAAAAAAACTGATATAATTTAAAATTGTTCAAAGTCCCAAAAGTACAATTAGTTTATTGGCTAATTTTGGGGGGGGGGTTATTATACAAAAGTGTAATGCCTTGTTTCTTTTAATGTAAAGTCAAGTTACTTTCTGTGCATCAGTCACTATTAGCAAGAAATGAACAAAAATGTGCCAAGACTACAAGCTGTTAGCACAATAACTATTCTCCAAGGAGTCACTTCAGAAGTCCAGAAACCTGCAGAAACTGAGAAGATGTTCCTTAAAAGTATATGTCTTATGATTTCAAATTCCATTTGTGATAAATCCATACTTTCTTTTTTACTAAGATACTTGCATCACACTAGTAATAAATTTTCTTTGTTAATGTAACAGTAGAAATAAAGATGGTGACAGTGGAAATAAAGATTTTTGAACTTGATAACTGTATATATTTCCATTCAGTAAATAAAAATTTCTCAGGGTATATAGACAGATATTTAAGGAAATTAGTATACAAAATCTGAATTAGCCTCAGTAATTTTGTAAGTAATTTTATGTGGAAGTGGACAAACATATTTTACTAAAATATACAGATATACACATACACACACATATATAACATATGTATTTATCCTAATTGGTAAAAGTTGTGCACTATCAACGACACATACGCATACATACTGCTCCTTAGCTTTTCCTGCTTTCGGTCTACAAAATACCTGCAGAAAAAAAACTCTCCAAAAGACAGAGAGCCATTTCCAAGAAAACGTTAACCAGTTGGTCAATAGGTAAATATCTTCATCCTTGCTCTGTTAGCCCTCTGCCTCTGAAGGCTAGATGAAAAAAGAAATGGGTATACGTCAAAAAGTTGCCTATATTGGGAGACTTTCTGCTTAGATGTTCAGTAGTTTCAAAAACTGCTTAACCATATTTTCTAAATGGAATCAACCATGGGACAAGTCAGATTGGAGCATATTCCAAACAAAGACTTTGTATCTTCAACCTGAAGGGAATAGATTGAGAACATATGCAGTGCTGGCCAGTATCTAAATGGCTATTTCTGCTTTAATGATACAAATTACCAAATATTCTAGAGCATCCCCAAAGATTATTAAGAAAATCTCATCATGATCCATCCATTCCATGAGATTAGAGATTCATATTCATAATAATAGTCAATTCATTCAATGGGTAATCTATCCCAAAAGGCCCATGTTAGACATTTTAGAGGCCATGCACATTTAGAAGGGAGGGATGGAAGAAAGAAAAAAGGGAAAAAGGGAGAAACTTTCTGACAACTATCAACACTTCTGTGTACTTGTCTAGAAAGACAATACATATGACCAGAATCAAGCTCTAATATTCTTAAACTGAAAAGTAAATAGCAAAAGAGAGAACAAAATAATCTAAATAAGGTCTTCATATGAAAAATGTAATTCAAGAAAGTGTCTTTCCTATAAGCTTATATACATGTATGTAGATCTGTAAAATATTAAGTATTCATATTAATATGTACGTATGTATATATAATGGTAAAATATTAAGTTTAGAAAACACCTACAACAAAATTCTGTCAAAATCTTCTGAGAAATCCAATATGCTTACCTATTTAAGACAGAATTAAAAACTCTCTGAGCCTGAAAACCTTCTTCCCAAAATTTTCACTGAGCATAGAACATGGGTAAACCGTGTACATAATACAAATTATATGAAAGTAGGCATATGGCAGTTTCATGTAATTCATAAAACATAATATACAGATAGTACATACCTTTCAATTCCTCGAGTAACCACAGAAAAAGAACCTACATTATCAAAGTGATATTTTTTATGTTGTTTGTGTCGCAGTAATGATGATGGAAACTAGGGAAGACATAACTCATTCCTTGGATTTTTAAATCAACTGAAACATTCTATTCTCATGAAGCTTTGTGGTACAAGTGAGGATATATCCTTAGCCTCATATATGTTTCGCTAATTTCCCTAGGTTCATTTCTTTCAGTTTTTTTTTTTTCTGGCACTTCCTTTGCACTTGCTACCTCTCCCTCTCCAGCTCCCTCTCCCTCACCCTCTCTCTCTTCCTTTCCCTCTCTTCTAATTAGGCCACTTCTTTCTTCTATCATTCTTGCTCTAAATATACTTGCTAAGTCTATCGCTGCTATTGCCTCTTTTCCACGTTATCTTTTTTTAGGCACAATGCCAGTGCCATTTTTCTTGTGATTTGTGAAAGTCTTTCTTTCCTCTGTCCCTGCCCAGGCCTCCTACCCCCTGCCTAAGCTTTTCCTTTTTCCTCTATTATCTAGTATGCTCTCTGTTATATTTCTAGCCCTTAAAGTTCACAGGGCTCGTGAGAAAAGAAAACTACAGCTGTGGTGAAACAACAGAGGTTTGTCCAAAAACTACCCTTGGTTATTGAGATCTAGTTTACCATATTGCTTCTAAACAATAGCTTAATTGCATGAGTCCTGAAAAAAAAAACCTACAAAAATCAATCAAAAGCTCTAGAGCATGCACTTATAATCTGTTCTCAAGTTTTAGAGCCCTCCAATTTGCCCCTGTGTCTGCATCCATAGGAGGAAACAAGATATATTTACCTTTTCCCCTGTTTACAGGGGGATTAAAACAAAAAGCTTCTGTTCACCCAATTACAATTAACTTTCAGTAGTACTATGACACAAAATAAATGCCATCTTAATAAGAAATATTCATTTAATTTGGGTGAGATGTTTGCAGTCTTATCCAGAACACTGGGAAAGGTGATTAAATATCTGATGCCTGAACTCTTAATGACATGCAAAAAATCTTATGGGCTGAAAATATTCCCAGAGGAGAATTCTGGAATATTATATCCAACTTGAGTTTCCACACATGAATCACATCTTTGCTTAGATATGCAGTGATTTTAAAGTCTTTAATTGTACCTGTGTCGTTATGTGGGTTTTTCGTTTTTTTGTCTTTAGCATTCTTTTAAGTTTATTTTTATGGCTGGTTAAGTTGCCTAAAAGCATTCCCCTTACTCTGTAGGCACAAGACGCCAGGTAAATTTGCTTCAGTGCTGATTGGCATTTTTATTTTCATTTCACGAATAAGTACTTTTTTACATGCTTTTAAGAAAGAATAAATATATTTTAAGTCTTAATAGGGAAATTGATCATTATAAACATAATTGGAATCCCTGCCTTTCTTTTCTTATTCTACATGCATCTGTAGTGGTCTGCTGAGCTGCTGACCTACAGAGAAAAAAAAAGTCATTCTGATTATAACTGGAGACATTTTTTAAAATTCTATATTTGTAAAATCAAAATTACCAAAAATGGTAGCACTGGGACTAGCAAATTAAGCTCTCTGTAAGCTACAGCCAGAAGTTAACAGTACAGAGACAGTTAATGCAACTGAACTTCTAAATAAAATCCTTTCACAAAACCAGTCCTGAATTAGTCTTATGGGAAAGACGGGAAAAAGAAAATATAGAGATCATTAGGAAAATAAAGATGAACAGAATAGACAAAAAACAGAGAAAAAAGCAAAAACCAGGGGTGCTGCTGTATAACGAATACTGATGTAGAATCATGAATACAGTATAGATAGAAATTCATACTCTAAGAATCTTTTAAAGAGAAATACTGCTGTGATAAGAGAAACGGGAGCATTAACACTGACCAGCTTTTGAACAGTGATATTTTGCCCTATGAAGTTCTGTGGAAATTGCACTGTACCAGTAATATTTAATTGTAGCATAAAAATTAAACACCATTTACTTGATATAAAATAGGGATAGTATGTAAATTAAGTAAGTTTCAATTCATGTCTTCTTACTCACATCTGTTGGCAGTTTAAATAGTTTTAGTGTCATTAATTGTTATAAAAGTGCAAGATTTGCTGTATGCTTGCCACTTAGGACCAAAGGCACAAAAGTCTAATTGAACTAAGTAATTAGTAATTTGTCATTTCCTATTGTCAGCAATTACTTTCCATTAGAAATCCTCACTGAAAATTCTAATTTGAAGTGAGGTTTGCATTTTATTGCTGTCCATCCAAATTAGTTTAAAATTGACAGCTACATTTTCATTTAAAAATTTAAAGATATTAAATATGCTTGAAGAAACTGGAGCATACTCAGACCCACATAAGTGCGTGCTTACACACACACACACACACACACACACACACAGAAAAGAAAAGACCAAAGGAGGCGTCTTTTAGTTCTCGAAAAGAGAGTTGCTGTGCATATATCACATTGTTGTTGCTTCTATAAGATTCCAGGATTCTGATTTTACATTTACACACAGACCCCTGCAGTGGCGCTCTCACCTGCACACAAACGGACAAGGAAACATCACACTATTAGACTTCTTTCTGGGGTTCCTAGCGCCCTCTGAGATACGGCTATTGGACGGTTTTTCATTTGTTCTTTCTTTATGCACCACTAGCCAATCAACACTTTTCCTTTCCTACATTCTGAGCACTATATAAAGCTAATGGGGAACTTAGATCAACCCTCAAAAATAATAACTAAGGAGGTGATTTGTAATTAGCATGGTTCCACCGATCTACTTTAAGCTAAGAGCAACTGGGTGAGTCAAACTTATACTTAGTTCCCTTTGTAAAAGTCAGAGCACCCAGTTATCCTAACTAGCTATTCTTCCTCTTTTAAAACTTAACAAGTCTATTTCTTTTCAATACAATTGGATTTCTTTAGCAAATAGACTAGATTTCTAATTGTCAAAATTAAAAATATAGAAATGAACTTCACACATCTTTCTCTGTACCCCATTGTTAAAATCCTAAGACTGTACAAGTCATTAGCTAAAAGACTTGAGTTAATATATACACGTATGTTCACAAAAGTCCAGTGTCATAGATGAGACTAACAAAAGTTGCTTGGGGAAAAGCATACTCATATGTGTATTATGATAAAGTTGGTAATGTCCAGAAAGAACCGATTGGATTTATTAACCTAGAGTTAGAATTACATTAAAGGGCAAAGACAATGAAATTTCACAATTACATATTCTAATAATTCAATAACTAATAAGGGTGGTGTTGAATGCATCTCTATATTAATTTAAATTATATGGTTTAATAATTTATTTTTTTCCTAAGTTATGTAGATGCTAAAATTTACTTGTAACACTGGAAATGGTAATTGATTTCTCTAATTTTTTTAAATTGACATTCTAATCATTAAATTCATGCACCTTCACAGAACAAATTTTCTACAGTTACCCCTTTGGTAACTAACTAGATATATCACACATCTGTAACACTTAGGTGAATATTAATTAGTGCTAATTTACAATCAAATTCCAATGGATAAGCAAATTATGCTTTCTTGAGCTTCAAAAGTCTCTATCATGACTATTATGATGAAGAATGCCAGAACATCTTAATTATTTCTGCTTATAAATAACATTTTCCACAATCGTTCAAATTATACAAGATCCTCAAGAAAAAAAATGCTAGTCTCATAACAATTTTGTTTTAACTTAGTGCTAATCTAGTTCATTTTATTGAATATCTTCTTCTCTTTTCTTCATCATTATAGAAAAAGGATAGTCTGAAAATTCAAGAGCAAATTTTTCCACTGGGCATATTATTTGAAATCTTTTGAAACAGACTTAATAAATTTTACTACACTGCTTCAAGATTTTGCTACATAAATCCAAGATTGTCTATCATATCCTGGTTTTATGTGAACCACAAATTATTTAAGCTATAAAATATTTGCCTCCTTTCATGTATCATATTTCAATAGATTCACATAGTTCCAAAGCAACATGCTTCACAGAAGAAGAATGAGTAACAGACAAAAACTCTTACCCAGCTCATTCTAAAATTGTGTGTAATTGCCAATAAGGCACTGAAGAGAAGAGAGAATTCAATTAAAAGTTCAATAAACACTGATCAATATGCTTGTAAATACCAAGTCTATAAAATGATCTTCTCTTTAAATGTAGTTATACCACAGGTACATGTTTTGTATTTTGGAATTTGACTGATCATTTTTAAATCTAGTTAAATTTGTTTCTAATAGAAACACACCAGAAATCTAGGAAGACTGCCAGAGAGGATTTTTTCTTGAAGAAAGAAAGAGAAAACAGCAACCTGAATTCTCCAGCTATCGCTGGCTCGTGGTTTAGCGTTAGCTCACAATCAGCTGAATAAAGAAGTCATCTCTGTCTAAGATGTAAATAAATCACAAGCCTCAGTTACTTTACCACTAGCTGTTTGTCATTCAGGAAAATAATGGTTAATCAATGTCTAATCAATGAAGATGTGTAACATATTAGTTTGCAGTCCTTCATCATCCTATTTTCTTCAATTGCCTGGGGGTTTGTGTTCAGTACTTACAGAATCGATTACAATTGAGAATGATCATTCAGCTCATGTTGAGAGCTGTCAGCTGTGCTTTCACGAGGCAGCTTTACTCTTGTGTTTAATATGAGATGCTAATATTTAGCTGCATCTGACAAACTAGGTTCCATGGTGGAACATTTTACGAGAAGTGCTTAAGTAACTAATTGTATCACTACATGTCACTTGATGAAACTAAACTTTTCCTGACTTCACAATAATCATAAGCATTACTGGCTTGCCGTGGAAAATTAAAGAGAAATAGCTGCCTGCTTGAGTCTGATCATGCCTGCAGGGAAGGTCTAAGAAAGGCAACTACCAATGATGCCTTTATAAATAACTACAGAGGGTGAAAGGGGAGGGGAGATGATTCTAAAATTTTCATATAAAACAACATTTAAAAGGATGGTGTATCCTTATGTGCACGCATCCTTGAATGCCCACAATACTATGAGAAAAGTTAGACGTGCATCCCCTTGACACATTTTCTTTAAGAAACAACCTTTTGTGAATCTGTACATTTAAATTCCAAAGAAAATGTTAATTGCCTGACAAGCCTGCTTTCCTTGTCATTTATAAAAATGTATATATCCTTAAGGAAGAGTCAAAGAATATTTAAAAGGGTAGGAGAGGAGGACAATCTTGATTTCAACAACAAATAATTGTCAAGTTACAGAGCTCTGTGCTTTAATTACTGCTTTTGTGATTTGTTTTGGAAGTTGTGTTGACAATAATCACAGAGCCCAGTGTTAAGAAACCAATAACGATATAGTATTTCATTCTAAACATTTTTGGATCTTGATAGTATTGATTTTAAGGAACAAGTTTAGATGTCTCAATGTTAGTATCAGTTCCAAGAGCACCCCCTAGTGCCCACAGTTTTGAAGCACCTTGTGGAAGGTGGAAAAGTCATTTGTATGCAGTTGAAGCTCATTGACACTTGCTTTATAGGCCAATATTAAGAAACTTTAAAAAGTATATCTATCATCACAAGTGACCTAAGTGTGCTCTTAAACTTAAAAATGTTTTAATAACACTCTGTGATCAAGCATACTGGAGAAATTTAAACGATCTAAGATTTTCTTTAAGTTATAATAGTGCATTAACTTTATTAGAGTATTGCTTCAATGATACATTGTCAAATTTTATGGATATTTCAGGATATGTGTTAATTGTATAAATTGCTGGGATAACTGAAGAACTTAACTAATGACAACACCTTAAAGAAAAAGGTTATTTCATGTTCAATGCCGTAATGTACATTGAAATGTTGAATTTACATTGTTTCCAGTAACCGTAGAAAGGATGGGAGGATCTATATCTTTAAACCCAAATTTTTTAACGAATGTGAATTGTTTTAATAAATAATTGTAAAGGTGAGCAAAAAGGATCCCATCAAATGATTAAATGATCACTTTTATTTTCTCTTAGTTTTGGCTTCCTTCATTTTACAAATAAACCCCCTCATAAACTTGAGTACATTAGACTAAAATGGGCTTGCTGAAAAAAATGAAAGGACATCTGTAAAACATTGGTTATATTTCTATTTTGAAATAGAATTTCATGGTCAGAAGTAACAGACACAAAGAAGAACACGTGTATTCAGTTTTAATAATGGATATATCTTTACAGGTTGATGGAATAAATGTGTAATGAAGGAATTAGTCATTATGAATTTATAGTAATATTTCATGCAGTCCCCAAACTGTATTCATATAACAAGCCACTTAACTAACCTGACCTAAAAAACAAATACAAAATCTCAGACTTTAAGTGGGTCAAAACCATCAAACGCAAACAGATTTGTGCATGATTAAGAGGGACTGAGGGCAAAGTTGGTATAGGCACCCTATCTCAGAGAGATTCCAAATCCACAAAGAAGCTATACTTTCATCAAAATATGCATGATGGTGTTTTCCTTCTTTGCACCCAAATTTCTTAGGAAGAAATAGTTCATACATTTGCATTCTGAGGTGTTTCAGCAAACTTTGCTAAATTATTCCTTATATATCTTTCTGGAGACAATTAGAATATCTCAAAAGAAAGTAAAGCTACCACTTATGTAACACCTCATGTGTATCAGTCCCCAGGCTGGGCACTAACTTATGTGTTATCTCACATAGCATCAGATTAAGCACTGTAATAAACTTGGCCAACATTTTCTAGAAGTTACTCTTTTTCCTTTCACTCACATTACTCAGAATATGAGAAACCCTGTTAGCTATGTGTCTTACGAACTGGGTTCACATATCTGAGCAAATATTTATAGTCTTCTTAAACTACCTTTTTTACCATCAGTGGTTCCTAAATCAAGCACATACACTATAAAAGGCAGACCAGCAAAGAAGTATGTTAAAGATCTTCATCTACCTCTGCACAGCTACCAGGGGAGGTGAGCTGGCCCCACGAAAGTCTACACTTTGATACGAGAGCTGTGATAATGATGAAAAGTTAATGGATTTTTATCTATATCAACCTGATGATCATAGACCTTGTTATTTTTATTATTTTTAAGAAGGGGATCGGTGCTGCATGAATATGAAGGCATATATTCACAGAATTTCTTAGATTTTTTGGTACCAGGCTACAAAGACTTCTCTCCTTTCTGAGGTAGATAAATTGAGTTCCATGCAGTTTACTATGTAGGGGTCTTTCAAATGAGACCAAATCCTTACTCTCCTGTGTGGACATTAAAGATCTTACAGCAATTTTCATAAGAGTAGGGGCCTGTCACCATGCCACTGGGCAAATTCCTAGGACCTACCTTAAAGTCAAGCAACCAGCTTCTCTCCACAGGACATTAGTGTATTAGATACACTGAAAAGTTCAGCATATTTACTCAATTTATTTAAAATGTTCTCCTAATGGTTCTGAAATGTCTTTTTTTTTTTAAAGCAAAAGGAACCAAAGGTCTCTTTAGGTGAAGTTACAGTAATGTTTGTTGCATGAAATCAAACTTCCTTCCAAAATATTTGATTAGTTCCTTTTGAACATAAATGCTTACAGTATTAATTTTATTTAAAAACAAAAACAACCAGTATATAATAAAAAAATCTTATAATCCATGATCCATGCTTTCCGATACAGGTAATGTAAAATAAATGATATAATCTACAAAACAATGACAAATGAAAGACTTGGAAAAGGTTATGGTTTGACAAGGTAACATTTTTGAAATCTGGACACCAATCAAATTGATGTAACTATTGGTGATGCAACACTCTCTGACACTAAAGTCTTTACCACTGTCTAAAACATATAGAAGAGCCTATTGTGATTGCTTAACGTCAGCTTTTGTTCATAAGCTCTTTCATAAAACTGAAACCAGGAAAATGATTTAAAGCAGTTCAATTTGTCTATTTACCTTAATCTTTAACTATTCCCATATGTCTGGCTACATGATGTATGACTCTTCATAAACCAATTTTTCAAAGATATACACGACAGAAAGAAGTCAGGCTCCTAACCTTTCATGTGCTGAACTTTTATAGAGCTCTAGAAAACAAAATGCTTTTAGGTTTCAGAAAAGGTGGGGGGGGGAGGGAAAGGTTATTTTATTTTTCTCTCTTCTTGCTAAATGTTAGCATCAAAGTAGAGCATACACTAATTTCTAAGATGTGAAAAATCCTTCCAGAAGTCCCACCCACACATGCTAGTAAAGGTCTTTGTTTAAAAGAACTGTTTTGAGGATCCACAAATTAAGATCATTAAACTCCTACAGGTCTTGCAGTTGAGGCAGGGATATTGTGCTAGGTATAATACCATGCAGCAAGTGTGAGTAGAAAAAAATAAATGCAGGTTAGAGATTCCTTGGTGTAAGGAACCTGAATCATGATCATATTCGAACTGCTTTAGCTCCAATCTTAGACAAATCTGTAATCAGATAATTTAGTCATTATTGAAATATAATGTTCTGATTATTTTTTAAATATCACAAGATAATTAAATCAACTTCTAATTAATTAATGTGTCTTTATAAAGAAAAGAATAAAAAAGCTTTAGCATTTTGTTCATTCATGTAACCAATACTTACTGGATGCCTATTGCATACTTGGAGCTAGATAAACAATTATGAGCAGAATAAATTCATAGCCCTGTCCTCTTGGAACTTGTTTAGTTATAAACAGGAAAACCAGATTCAGAACTACTGCTGTCAGCTTATGATTATGTGCCACTGTAAAAGTGAAATTTTTCTGGTACTCTTAGTCCTCAAACCCCCCTCAGTTCAGTCAGTCCTTACGCAAATTTGACTGCACAACCTGTGTTATTTTCAAGGTACACTATAATTTCCTAACTGGTTTGCCCAAATTAGAAAATTTAGTCTTCTTTCACAAAAAAACACAAAACATCTTTGTGATGAATATGGAATGCAGAACATATAGAAAGAGTTAGCATCTAACTAGGTGCATAGTCAATTCCAGGCACTTTGCATATGTTACATACAGATGTGTTCATAATTTGCAAGCATTAACGTTTTTAACAAACAGCCAATCTTTCATAAGCAAATTAAGACCAGCTAAATAATTTTATAGAATAGCATAGTCTTTATCTTAAAATAGAAAATGTAAAATAGTCAAATAGAAAAAAAATGAACCATTAAAATTAACTCTTATTCAGTGTGTGAATTAGTTAACTCATTATACCACCATTTCTCCATTTATAACTAAATAAACAGCACTTTTCTTTGGTAGATTTTGTAAAGTGGCCCTAATGAACTACTATATTAAATGATAAGCCATAAGATTCAATGCAACTTCCCAAAGAAGTAGCTTATATGCTTAAAAAAGGTAAATCTGTCAACCAATGCAGAAAAAATTAACATTCAAATTATTATCATCCACAAGTGCTGTTAAAATCTAACACATAAAAATTGCATGGCAAAAATCAACAGGATGCTGTCTAAGGCTTATCAGAGAATTTTTTTCTCAGCAACATCACAGGATGAGTCTATGATTTATCCTTATCATTTGACCAAATAACCATAAGTGCCAAACTCAGATTTGAGTACTAGCTTCTAAAATATGTGTGGATGAGTCTATGATTTATCCTTATCATTTGACCAAATAACCATAAGTGCCAAATAACCATTTGACCAAATAACCATAAGTGCCAAACTCAGATTTGAGTACTAGCTTCTAAAATATGTGTGGAACTTATGTTACATTTATTCGTTTGCTAACCCCCAAGTGAAGCACTGAAAGTATATTTTTATACATATGTTTATATATGCAGACATTATAGACATATATATACTACAGTACATTTAAGTGTACTTGAAGTTCTTAAAGTGCAAGGGTAACAGTCCTTATAATTTTGAAAGTGAGAACCCTAATACTTAAAAATAAGTGCTAAGATTCATTTTAGTGTACATTGTCAATTTATTAAAGCTCTACAAAGGAGCTCAGTGAGCATATGAGGATGAAAAGAAATTTTTATATTTGCAGGTGAAGTATATTCCAATTTGTTTTTTTCTATTGGTAGGAATTCTAATTTCTAATTTTATTCCAACTTCAGTATAACAAAGTTGTGATCTTAAAGCCGTTAGGAATAACTACATGCATGAAAGTACCTAATATTTAGAGAATGTAAAGTTATATGGACTTTAACAAAAATATGCTGGCAGTTCTCAGAATGTAGGAAAAAGCAAACACATTTATGTGAGATTTGGTAAATGACTTTCATCTGTTTACTAAGAAATCTTACCACTTGCTTTTATTACACTGATAAATGATAGAAAAAAACCAATGTAATAAAAATCAGACAAACATCACAAGCTGTGTGTTTACATGTGGCTGGTGTTTTATAATCAGACATTAGAAGTATAGAATAGATGAGCATTTAACTATATTTATGCAAAAAGAAATATTAGTGTGTAACTTTAAATTTTTTTAATTATGTTAAGTATTAAAAATATAATAACTATTTGTATTATAAATACAAATGACTATATTATACTATTTTAGCTCATTTAAACGAATACATTAAAACTTTTTCACAAAAAATACCCATTTAAAATAGATGTTTAAAAAATTTCTAGCTTTTTTTTAATGTCTCTTTTTAAAACTTCAAGTACACTTGAGAAACTGACTGTGGATCATGTATACAATGTAGGGTCAATGCTGTATTGAATTTCCAGACCATTTTCAGACTACCTTCTGGCAATGGAAGCATTTTGACCACTGACACTCCCTATGGGTATATCTGACTATCCTGGTACAATGCACCATTCCCCATTATTGAATCTACAACAAACTGCTGTAGGTTATTCATTGATTGAGTGTTTAAGTATATTCTTTAGGAGCAAATAGAGAACTAATCTGTAAGCAATCACATAAAATGAAAAAAATCAGCAGAATTCCTGCTTCAAAGATGCTTTGAGCAATAACACTTAATTACGTGCATTCTTTGATTATATTGTGTCACATTCAATAAAGATATATAGGAATTCTATTTCTTTATATCACTGTAGATTCTACTCAGCACTTCATTGTACCATGTGAGGAAATGAAGAAACCACCTGCCAAACCAACCGCACCAACTTAAAGCACACCTACTCCCTTTCTATACACATATTATTTTTTGCCTGGATCAATCACAACATGTGCCAGAGTGTTTGTTTAACCAATAAAAACACAGACAGTGATTCTATAATTGCTGCACATCAGGTACACTGTTCTCAGTCTCAAACGTGCATGTATATAAGGGCATGAGTCTTCATTCACCTTAACGAGGCTGTATTTTAAGAATAAGCTTAAGAAGCCCTTGCACAGTCTTCTCAAACAATGCAGAACCTGCGAGTGTGTGGTGGCATGTGTGAGTGAACAGACAGCTCTGCATCCCTTCACAGGATCCCTCTGTCAATGTGTATTTAAGACAGTTTTCTAACATGAAATCAGCTCAGCTGCAGCGTAGATTTCAGGGGGTTCTGAGAGAGACACGGAGAATACTTCAACTCCTTAAAATGCATTTGCTATCCCTCCTCTCGGAGAGCAAGAATCTATTTTCTGATTTTGCAGAGAAATGACTTTTTAAAGATACTCGTATGATTGTCATACCAAACTTGATTTCTTTTGGTTTGACCTAGCTTTTAGGTTTTGAATATTTTAACCAATAAACATTTAGAAATGTTTAAGTATAGAGAAAGAGATTGAAAAGATCTATGTATATCTATACACTTCCAAAAAATATATTAAAAGATGTATACTTTAATCCATGCATTTTAAAAAAGAAAGTTGGAAGAAAATGCAGAGGAAATACATTTTACAAATATATCTCATGTAAAGTTTTATTTTGCTCTTTTGTAAAGTGTATTTTTGGTTGGTTGGGTCTTATTTATTTTGTTCTGTCCTGTTGCCAGCAAAGCTTTCATTGAAACCACCATCTGCATAACAGAGGGAAGAGGAGCTCAAAGTATTAATATCAACAAACATTAAAAAAATCACAATTTTGTCAAAATTCTTTTTCTGAATCTCAGCTACAGCACTGCTTTGATGTTGATATTTCTTACTCAATTCTTTTCACTTTAAAGGCAGCATAAGAGACATGTGGAAAAAGCTATCATTTTGCTGACTTACTAATGTAAGAGTTCAGTGAAACCTAAAGTTTATTCGAACTAATGAAATGCTTGGGTATTTTGAGAGATTACTATATGTGGAAGTAATTTATTTCTAATACAACATTTCAGTAATAATGCTTTTCAAGTGGAAAATAACCAGAGATTAGAAAACAATTTTTAAATACAAGCAAACAGACAACACAAAAAAGAAAATGCCATGCTCTATGTCACATTACTATGCACCTCTCTGATCAAGTATATAGAGTTCTTTAAGTGCAACAATTAACAATCCAGGTCAGTTACTCTATATGATTATGTTGCGGGTACCTGAATATATAAAATAATGTGGCTCATTCACAAAGAGCTTTGTATTATGAAACAAGAGGTAGAAATGAAAGTTAGCTGCTTATAAAATAGTAAAGAAAATTTGCTTATGATGTGGGAGGTTAAAAATGACTACAAATGTTGTTTCACAATTTTTTACAATATTATGTAAAGTTTTATTTAATTCTTTGGCAAGTTATACTTTTGGTTGGTTAGGTTTTGTAACGATTCTGGTAATACTTTCCAACTTGAATTTAAACTGTTACTTTTATTTTATAGAATTTATTACTACATATTTTATATTCTCAAAAACACATGCATTTAAGCAAGATACTCAAACAGGAATTGGGGAACTCTCCAATAATTTTTAATAGAATCATTTTGATTCTTCCAAGGAACTGTCTCTCTTCAATTTAAGGTAGACTCTTGCTCTGTTAAAGGTTAACATAAAGAAATGACCACATCAAACAAAATTTTTTAAAAATTTAAGACAACAATGAATCCTACTGACATGGTTCTACTGTCACTTTTTGATAACACTATACTTATACGCTTACCACACAGAAGTATTATCTTTTTTTATATGTATATGGTCCTTCTAAAACTACAAAGGTTTTAAGGACTTGAGTTATATTCCATTCAGAGCCAAATTTAGAGAAACATGTAGCATATTTGTAAAAAACTTGGAAGAAAAGAAAGAAAAGGAAAGATGGACAGACTTGAATAAAAGAGCTAAATAATAGAAAAACCCCAAAGAAAAGTAATGGCATGAAATGTGTAATTATATTAAGTTAAACAGTCTTTTCTATTTGAGATGGAAGAGCATTAATCTATAATTAAGGAATATAGATGTAAATATGGTTGCTGGGCTGATAATTTATCCATTATTAAAGATTTCAACATGGAATTTTTTATTAAATAAGCTCACCTTCCTTCATTATAATTCTCCACGGACACATTTTATGAAGGTGAGTTTATGTCTTTGCTTCAAATAAAGAGATTGCATTCCACCCATCTCTGCCTGGTTTCTGAACCACATTGTAATAACTAAGCTTTGCTCTGTGACAGACTCCCATAAACCATTAACAAATGGCCCTTTTGGAAGCCACTGGACAGCTGCAGCAGCCAGCAACTTGCCTGGGCTCGGAGTCCGGCTACATGGAGAGATTCTGGTAGCAAGAGTCTCAGACTGGCCTCAAGTCTAACAGTTGCAAACATCACCAATTTCTGCTAACAGAGGCTACAGCACAAGAACAATCTTCATGTGTGTGCAGTATGGAAAGATTACTCCTTGAACACTTCAAAGAGCACAGTCTTTTTTATACACTCATTTTTGAACTACAAAGAATAGCAGGGTTTTCCTAAAGTGTTTTTGAAATTTTAAAATTCTTAAAGTTCATTCTGTCAGAAGTTGAAGTTCTGCATGTTACACTTTTCTGGTAATAAGCAATACATTTTCTTCTCAAAGCTGATATGGATTTTAATTCTACCAACCATAGGACATGATTTACATTATGGTCTAGAGCAACCATCTTTCATTTGGCATAGGGTCTAAATGCATTGCCGGAACTTGCATAATATATCACTCTTGAGCTTTAAAAGTTAATTAAGAATAACTCCAGTGTCCTACTATATAGTCAATCTATTATTATAGTAAAAAGTGAAGATATTACAATTGTAAAAAAATAAGTTAAAGACTTGGAAAACAATCTTGAGATAAACCTACAAACCCAGAGAAGGAAGAAAAAGATACCCAACATGCTTAGTTCTACGAATAAAGAGCAGAGTGGAGTTTAATTGTACGTCTGAAAAGAGAAGAGGAATATATTTAATTTCTTTTGAATTTGCCTAGTTTTAGTAATTTTTAGATTAACTAATTGACAATATAAAATCACTTATTAAATTCTATTATTCATGTATGTCAATTATATTTGCTTTAAGAATTGGGCATATCTTTTCTTGCTCAATATTGGATCCTAATCCAATATATATACAATATGTCTTGCTGAATTTGTTGCATTTACTTAAATTGAATGACACACTGTGTAGCTTTCATCTAGTTCACAGATGAAGATAATGCAAACTAAAAATAGTGAACAAGATTTTGAGGATTTGTTTGCTTGTGAAAGAGAGACTGAAAGGAAATTATTAGCCAGACGAGCTCTAAGCTTAGCTGAGATGAACCTCACTGAAGATTCCATGAAGTTTTATGTGATATTGACATATACATGTATTTCCCTCTCAGCTGGAATGACTCCAAAGGGTTGTCATGGTTGGTCAAGTAAATAATACATACTTTAAAAACAATTATAAATCTGTATTCACCTGATGGACTTTGTATTCATTCCAGTCAATTGGGCATATAATACTCATTTAAAAAATAAGTACATATAATGCATTAAAAACTGCTTAAACGCCCATTTAACCGGAGGGGCCAAAACAGCTCTAAAATGGAGCATGTGATTAACACTAATGGAAGTTATGCATATGTAATGAAAGGAGAACCCCAAACCCTTTTTAAAAGGGCTATGACAGGAGAATGACAGCTGGGAAACACGATGATTTAAGGCATCTATTGCTTTCTGAAGCAGTGTCTGGCCTCATAATAACCAGTAACTACCAGAGTGGTGAATCATGGGACTCAAAGAAATGAATGTACTGATATTTAAAGTAAAACAATGCTAAGGAGAATGGCAGCAACGGTCTGATAATAAACAATGCAATGCTACAATTGGATTGCATCTTTGTACTTAAACAGCTATTCATTGATGATGGCTCCTGTCCCACTCAAAGGTCTTACCCAAGATTCCTTCTTTAGAATGTCATACACAAGAAATTCCTATATTTTAAGTTTTTAATGAGTGCAATTTGGAAATAATCTCACAATATTTTAGGTTTACAATGTTTTTCCTTTAAAGAGGCTAAAGGACATGCAACAGTTGGCATGAAAGCAAATAGGACTCTGGCTTATGCTCTTTTTTGGTCAGAATTTAAGTGAGCATTTCCCAGTTGGCCACCTACATGTGAGATTTGGGGAGCAATTGGTTTGGTTGCTTTGGTTAATCTGGTTGCCTGTCAACCACATTTTCTCCATTGGCCCCCAAAAGTTTGAAATTATCAATAGAGGTGCTCTGTAGAGGGTTCATTAGGATGACAGAAACTCCTGGTTGAAACGCAAACACATTACCTGGACATAATATGTATTACTTCATGATTACTTCTCAGCCTATAAACTAATTTATCAGATAAACTATTCATGAGCTAGGAACACAATGGTTCTGTATGACGATGGGACACTAGAGGGAGTAGTTCTGACAGGAACAAAGGCACAGGGGATGTATAGTGCACTTAGAGGTAACAAAAAAGAGAAGGTTGTGAGCAATCAGTGATCAGAATGAAAGCATGGGACTGTCTTAAGGAACCCTGAAAACAGACCTCAATATTCTCATCTGTTACATTGCCAATCACTTTCAAAGTAACATCATACTGGTAACTACTAGAGTTCTACTCCAGTCTCAGTCTTCTTTTCATTTCCAATGTTAATTGCAGTAGTTTGAATGTCGCTACAATGTATTTTGAGGGCAGGAACTTTTATATGAGTAGTCTAGATATTACTATTAGTACAGAAAAAATATCCTGAAATGTAGGAGATGCTCGGTAAATATCGATTGAATGGATTAGTTGAATTAATAAGTGAGTAAATACCATAAAGCTTTCCAAAAGCACAGGATCAGAAATGAATTCAAAGTAAAATGATGATCAGGCTTCTGACTTAGTCTTTCTAGGTATAATTAAGATAATTCCACCTCTAAATAGATGCTTTGAATAAGCAAAAGCATTCATATAGAAAATAGAAATACAGAGTAGACAATGAGTAAACCAGCTAGCAGGAAGAGGAAAATAAACAAGATTAAAAACAAACAAAAAAATCCTGAGGATGTCTTGGAGTGCCATCAACAGAACACAGAAATGAAGACCCATAAAATAAAAGTCCCTTTAGAGATTCTTGAATCTAGGTCTAGTCTCTGCAAAGACTGGCATACTATGTTTTCTAGTATTGTATTCCCATGAGATAAATGCTGTCTTCCTAACTGCCAGGTGTAGCCTTAAAATAAATCCCTATAAGATGACCCTGGCAAACTTGAGGTCCCAATCCTCTGAGAGTCACAAAACACTAGGTCCCATGCAGAGGGCAGAAGGGTTTCCTTCCAAACTCTGTGCCCACTTTATCACCTAGGTACAGTGCAGCCCTAAAGAGTCCCTCTTCTCCCTCTTTCTCTATAGTCACCTAAAAAATTATTTCTGTCTCTTTCTCTATAGTCATCCAAACCTACTCCCAGAAATATGAGATGACACAGGGATTGGGAAGGTGACTCCATTTTTTTTCCCCCATCTTCCTCTACTCTTCCTACATCATGCATCAAATCTCTCCTCTATCCATGAGAAAATAAAGCTCCCAAATGAAAGGAAACAAACCAATACCAGGGAAGTAGACATTGAGAGAATGCAAAGTAAAGTAAAAGTAGCCTGCCCAAAAGTCCTATCACATAGGTATTCTCTCTTGCAGTTCTCACTATCTCCCTATAAAGTTATCTTCATCTCTGATATGTGGAAACTGAGGTTAACTTGAGAGATTAAATAACTTGCCCAAGAATGCATTGAGCACCTGCCAAGCATTAACACTAGTAATCCAAGGTTCAACCAGAAAGACATGGCCCTTGCCTTATGATGCATATTGAGTAGAGGAGAGGAAAAAGTAGCACCAGTTGAATATGCTATAGAAGCACTAAGAGAACTTCTGACTAAGGCCTGGAATGTTAGAGAAAGCATTGGCTATATTGAGATCTAAAAAATGAACTGCATTTAGCCAAACAAAAAAGCAGTGAAGATAGTCCACATAGAATAAAAGAAAAAGACCAGAGATAGGACTAGCAAAATTGCAAGAGTGAAAAGTTGCAAAAAGTGATAGTGAAGAAATCACTAGAGACCAGCTTGAGGAGGACCTTGTAGATCACAGAAAGGAATTTGGACCTTATCTTGGGACAATGAAAATCACTAAAAGAGGCTAAAATAATAACAGAGCCGGGCTCAGTGGCTCAGCCTGTAATCCCACGCCTTTGGGAGGCTGAGGTAAGTGGATTGCCTGAGCCCGCGGGTTCGAGACCCGCCTGGGCAGCGAGACCTCATCTCTACAATAAATCAAAAAACCAGCCGGGCGTGGTAGCGCATGCCTGTAATTCCGGCTACTCGGAAGGCTGAGGCGGAAGGATCTCCGGAGTCCAGCAAGTCGAGGCTGCGGTGGCCGGGAGCGGCCACTGCACTCCAATCTGGGCGACAGAGTGAGACTCCAACTCAAAAAATAAAAATAAAAAATAATAAGATCAGATTTGTGCTTTTGGAAGACCTAGTATTTTGTGTCCAGCCATACATCAAACCTGCTTGTGACCAAGAAAAGGCATTTGTACTAGTTTGATTTTAGATGATAGCAAATGTTTAATAATTAAACACATGAAACCTGTTTCATATGTTTCAGCCTAATGGCTATACAGCTGTTATTTGCACTAATGCAATAGTAGAGAGAAGAGAAAGATGAGGATGTTTTCCATACTGTGTAACTATTTATGAGAAGACACAGGTCACATTTGAAGATCAATTTTATATGTCTAAGAGAGAGAAAAGGAGGCATCAAGAATGACCCTCCTCAAAAGTTTCTAAGTAAAGGAGTTGGTTAGATAATGATGCCAATCAACTGTGCAAGAAATGAACTGGATGGAGGAGATTAGTTATATCAAGAACTCTCCATGCTAAGAACACAGAAAATGCCTTAAAATGAAAATTCTGGTTTAACAAAATAAAACTGAATTTAAAAATAAATGATATTGTTAACATCTATCAATGCCTATATTTAGAAATAAAACCCTTAAGCCAAATTACCAGTCCTTATCTTTCTGCAAAATAGGTATCCCTCTCAACCTCTTAAAAAAACAGGCTTTTATTTTTGCATAGATTCATAATCTGACCTTCTCCACATTGCCAAAGCCTAATAAATAGCTCAAGACAATAGATTAACCTTTACAGGATGTACTTGACATAACTTTTTAAGAGATATAATATCTTAAAATAAATGATCCCAACACAAATTTAAGATTCAATCAGCATTAATGGTGGTATTAGAAATGATAACTTCAATTAAAAGCATAATGCGTTTTCCTTTAGGAGATTAATTTATGTAGAGTAGGTACTTGGAGTTTGCCCTGGTCCAGCCATACTTCAAACTTGCTTGTGACCAAGAAAAGGCATTTGTGTTAGTTTGATTTTAGATGATAGCAAATGTTCAAAAGAATTAATGTTACATAACTCATTTTCCAGAAATTTATTTTTTCTATTATCTGAGAAAAAAAGTTTAGGTTGAAATTAGAACAGATAAGATAAGGAATTAATGAAAGAAATCTACAATTTGGTCCTCATGTGAATTTTCTTTTCTTTTCAATCTATAGAAATATCTATAAAAGTGTTGTGCTACATAAGATTCAAATAAGCAATTCTCCTCAGTATTCTTTCTTATCATTTTACTTTTTGAAAGAAAAATGTTCTTTAGGAAATATATGACTAAAACTATAAAGTAATTTTTAAGAATGTTGACAGCTATTTGTTAAATGAGTACCATGAGGGTTCTCTTAAAAATGAAAACAAAAGCATCTGTAACATCAAAATTATCTGACCTGGAAACTCAGAAGAAAAATATTATTCTCTAAGCAATTAAAAAAATATATTATTAAAAGAAATTTCTCTAGGGAGCTTGTCAAGGTAGAATAGGAAAATATACATTTCTTGAAGTATAAACTATAAAATATATAGATTGATAGCCATATATTATCTATAAAACACATTAAATCACATAATTAAACTTTTTTTTTTTTTTTTTTTTGAGTTGGAGTCTCACTCGGTCGCCCAGACTGGAGTGCAGTGGCCGCTTCCGGCCACCGCAGCCTCGCCTGCTGGGCTCCGGCGATCCTTCCGCCTCCGCCTTCCAAGTAGCCAGAATTACAGGCATGTGCTACCATGCCTGGCTGATTTTTTGATTTATTGTAGAGATGAGTTAAACTTTATTTTTAAAACTTTAAGCATGTTATTAAAGAGTATTAATAATCATAAGCAACATTTACTAACAGTTTTTGTTTTTATATGCCTTGCAAAGTATATCAGATGTGTGAGGTACTTTGATGTAGATACAATTATTAGTTCCATTTCATAGGTGAATAAACAAAGCTTGGGATTTAAGTTACTCACCTAAGTTCTCTCCGTTGTGTAGTGGCATAGTCAAAACTTTATTTCCATTTTAGGCCTCTAAAGCATGAACCTAATTCCAGCATGCTATATATTCCTCCTGTAGGAAAATAAGGTGACTTCATATCATTATATTTATCGTAAATGTGTCTTTTCATTGGCAATATTTAACTTAAGGGAGAGGGGGTGACACAGTGACAATGGAGGGTGAAGACAGATCCAGTACACTTCTGGCTTGGTCATTGAGTTTATACCAATCACTTCATTTTTCTATTCGAATTTCCATCTGCAAAATAAGAATTAGACTGAATTTTAACAAGTGCACCATTCTGAGTAAGTGGCATTTCTGATGTTGTTATTTGTTATTCTTTAGAGTCATCACAACATTTTAAGCATTTAAGTGAAAAGCTCTTCATAAAAATTTACTTTAAAATAGTTCAATATGATACTTATTAATTTATCCAGCATGTTTGTTATCCATTCAGAACACCTTGCTGAGTATTTTGAGAAAATAAAAGTCAAAGACAGTCTATGCTGTCCACTGTATAGCAATCTACTTGTAAAGTTACAAAACAAATGCAATCATCATAAAATTGCTAAGCAATATAATAATCAGTATAAAATAGAGTAGTAAAAAATATTCACCTAAGTAATGAGGGATTCAGGATAAAGGCTCAGGCACGGTTAGGAAAGAGGATTGGAAGGATGGGTTTTGAACAGAATATATTTATGTTTATGTTTATATATACACATGCATACATATATACACAACATATATATGAACATATATACACACATATGTGTTTGTATATATAAAACATACACACATATATATGTATAAATGTATCTTTAGATATTTAAAACTTAAAATACACATTTTTTTCTACATCCCTTTAATATTGCTTTAATGGAATTTGTATCTTTTGTTTTAATTTAATCTCCTTTGTGTAACTTTAAATGCTTTCTGCAAAATTCAGCAGTTCAATCTATAGACAAAGAAATAAAACCTTGATGACTCTTAAAGAGTTTAAGATTAATGCAGGAAGAAATTACCTCGGTTCATCATGGCTTTTTTTTTTTTTGAGTTGGAGTCTCACTCTGTCGCCCAGGCAGAAGTGCAGTGGCACACTCACGGTCACTACAGCATCTACCTGCTGGGCTCCAGCGATCCTTCCACCTCAGTCTTCCAAGTAGTCAAAACTACAGGCTAATGCTACCATGTCTGGCTAACTTTTGATTTATTGTAGAGATGAGGTCTCACCAAATTGCCCGGGCTGGTCTCAAACCCACGGGCTCAGGCCATCCACTCGCCTCGACCTCCCAAAGTGCTGGGATTACAGGCTGAGCCATCGAGCCCAGTCTCTATTCTTATTAGTATCCCAAAGTTTGCTTTCACTGAAGAAGTGGTGGGAGTTTGATGTGAAGCCAGGATTCAATGAATCATGTTGTGTAGTTTGTTTTTTAATCATTGAATTCAAGAAGAAGCTAGAATTTCATTTTGCATGGTGTTATTATTATGCATGTTATCAAATAATAGCAAACAAGATAGAACATTAATATACATGATAAACAGAGATGAATGTAATCTTTCCTAGTTAGATTATGTCAACAAAACAAGTGAATATTCTATGGTTCAGAAACAATATAAGCAGATTTTTAATGGAATCCCACATATAAGTGTCATGAATGTCTTTCTAAATAAGGATATTGTGGGCAGCTATGCAACATCAAGACATCTATTACTTTGGGAAACTTGTAATTGTTCCCTCAGAATATGCTGTGAACATTGCAATGCTTAATCAATTAATCATGCAGTTAATGTTCTGCAAACTCTCTACCAGGTGAGCCATGAGTATATCTGCATGGTGCACATATACTAAGAATACAAAAAAACACCTCTTTTTTTAAAAACCTGTTTCTTCCTGTTCAAAGCAAAAGATGGTAGAGCCTGCTGAAACCCTGAATAATCACACATGGATTGAGAGAGTGATTGGCATCCCCTAATATCTTCTTTATTTAATATCTAATTAAAAACACTGCTTTTATGTTTAGCAGTGGGTAAAAATAATGACTAATATCTATTGAACAATTATTACATGCACGATACTATGCTGAGTGCATTACATACAATCTCATTATTCCAACTATACAACTAATATAGTGATTCTGAACTGGGACCATTTTGTCCCCAGGGGACATATAGCAATGTCTGGAGTTGTTTTTGTTTGTCAGACTTGGGGGACTGGTTGTACTATTGGCATCTAAAAGGTAGAGACCAGCGATGCTGCTAATCATTCTTCAGTGCACATGACAGCCCCCAACAACAAAGAATTATTCAGTCTAACATATCAATACTGCAGAGGTTGAAAAACTGCTCTATTGTTACCTTCACTTAACAGATGAGAAAAAAATGAGGTTTAAAGAGGTTAAGTAAACTGCTCAAGGACGCAAAGCTAATAAGATGAGCTGCAACTCAAACCCAGCACTGAGCTGGGATTCAAACCAGCACTGTCCAACTACAAAAGCCCATAATTCTCTCCACCACGTCACACTCCCACGGCACTGCAATTCATTGGAACATCATTTGCCTCACTGTACACAATTTCAAAATGCAGGAAACTTAATGCTTTGAATCAGAGAACCCCTATTTCAGCATAGGTAGGGTTGTTCTCTGCCTCTTTAATCTTCATGAGTCATTCAAATCCTAATCGGTAACCTGGGAGCCTACAGTTAGAGCTTTTCTAACTGTTGTTCCTAACTTTCTAAGATTCTAATGATGAGCCTTCTAGAAAAGTTACCTGATTGCCTCTTCATTCTTCCTCTAGATGTTAGCTTAGGTCTCCCTAAGTAAGACTTTGCCTTTATTCTGTTCTGTGCTTCTCAGAAAGCAGCAGAAGAGTTCTTGGAGTCATCTCCTTCTGACTTTTCCATATTCTCTGTGGAATAGAATCCCACCTTCAGTGGGATGGACTTTTCTGACCACCAGAGAACAATCCAAACACCACTGGGGAGGTAAGGGGGATATGACACCTCACTTCCCCTCCAACTGTCTGTGGAGTATCAGATATTTCGTAGGAGAGTCACTAAGAGTTGACTCTCTACTGCTCTGAAATAGCAAAGATTCCCAGGGGAGGGGCTCCAGAGTCTGACCTCCAAACCAAACAGCTGGAGACCCAGTATATGTTCCTCAGTTACCTTTATGTACCCCAGGGAAAATTTTTAAATGGCCTAACCAAAACCAGCAGTTAGAAGATTCTCATGCCACTAAAATAGCTGCTTTGCTAAACCACGGCATCAGGAGGTATAATTTGTCTCTAAATATACTTGTAGATTTGAAATAAAGGAAATAATACTTTCTATTACATGCCCTTTTCAGGGACTAGATTTGTTTCTGTAGAAAACAGGATGTGAAAGAACATGCGAGAATGCACTAAGATATAGAGTAGAACAAAACCCACTCATGAGGATTCTGTTCCACAGCATTTGCAAACATTATTGCCAAAAAAGGATTTCTCACTCTTAAAAACTGCCTATGTGATCAAAAGATGAGGGATCTTTCTGCCCCAGCTGAAATAAATCACTCTCACACAGAGATCCCAGTCATGGAACTCATAGCAGATGGGTAGAACATGGACTAGTTATAACTAAATCATTGAAATTCACATCAGAACCTAAATTTTAGTTTCTTCTTAACCTTCCTCACTAAGCCATCTCTCAGTTGTGCCCACAAAGATAAAAATTACCCAGTGTCAACTGTTCCTTTATCTGCAAAAAGTCAGCTTCTCCCTAGTGAAATTGTTCCAATGATGATTAAATTCCAAGTGACAGAATGAGAAACAGAAACTTTACAATACCCATAAATTTGAAATTTCCTGTGAATAAGTATAAATGAACTCCATTTTGATTACCCATGCCATGAAATGTCTTACCTTATTCTTACCTCCACCATCACTCCCACCCAATTCTGCCTAGCTTGGCACAGTTTCTGCTTTAATTCTTTCTGAGGGAAACAAGGAATTTCTCCTTGAAAAGGTCAACACAGTTCAGAAACACAAGAATAACCCCTATCAGAAAAACAATCAGATGATAAGATGACAAGAACCTCATCTCTGGCCATATTGCTTGTGGTGCTTGAAGCAGTCAAGTTTCCTGCTTTCCACAGACCACATATGGAAGTCAGTGCTGAGTGTGATACAACTGGTTAGACTCAAAGTGGCCTTCCCATCCTCTGAAAGCAAATTGAAGGCCTTAGAAATAAGTTACAATAACTTTCTACTCTGAGATTCTGACACTGCAGAAATGGAATCAGCTGCTTCTAATGGAGACTTAGGCTAATTTGAATCTAAATCAGTCCCTGTTTTCTGGCCACCCATATCCAACATGTTAACATCTTACCTGACTACTTTCTCTCTCTCTCTCCCTCCTTCTCTCTCTCTCTCTCTCTCTCTCTCTCTCTCTCTCTCTCTCTCTCTCTCTCTCTCTCTCCCCTCTCTCTCCCTCTCTCTCACAAACACACACACACACACACACACACACACACACACACAGAGAGAGAGAGAGGGAGGGAGAGGGAGAGGGAGAGAGAGAGAGAGAGAGTTTTACTCCATGTATTTCCAAATTTTTAAGAGGGATGAAAGTTAGCAGGCTAAGCCAGGCTAGAGCTGGGGCAGCTGAAGCTGTCAGGGAGCTCTCTCCCCCTGACATATAAGTCTGCCAAATTGCCACAGCCAACTAGCAATCATTTGTCTTTTCCCTCATCTCCTCAGAGCAGAAGCTGATGTTCAGGGTGGTTTTAGAATATGGACAGGGATCTCCACAGCCGAGAAAAAGACATCTGATGCCTCCCCATCACCTCCCCCAAGTCCCACATAGCGCTTGTGTCTCCTCCAAGGCTTGGACACAGGTCTCCAGAGGTGACAGGAGCAGGGATTAGCCCACTGTGCTGCCTTGCCCACAGCATAGTATAATATTAATTAGTCACCTTCCTTATTATTCAGTCAAAATATGCCAGACTGAAATAAATTACATTCTTAGCACATATTTCACACCCCTGGATCAAGTCTTGCAAGGTTTTTCTTTTATTATTTATAAGATCATGTGCTGTCTTCCTGCAGAAAATGAGATGGTCTGCATGAGGAAAAAGGTAAAAGAAATGCAGAGAAATGAAACAATCAGATATTCCCTAATGATATTTAAAAATAGAAAATTTGCTACTGTTACATACAGCATGTTCCATCTTTTGAGATTTAATGGCTCTCTTGTGGTTTAATGGAGAATTACTTTCAGTAATTGATTATTAAAATTTAAAATTGCTAACCATCTTCATTATTAGATGAGCGAACATGTTATCCTTGTAATTAAAAAAGCCTGAGACTCACTTTCATCCTGTTGACAGAGCGGGCAGACTGTCTCCACACTCAGACTTGATGGTTTCAGGCTTCTTGTTTGACAAAAATAGCCAGCCAGTCATTTGATGATGAAAATGCAGAACATCCACAGAGACTGAGCAGAAAATATAATGAACAAAAAATAAAATAATAAAAAGCCCTACAAGCTAATTAAAGTTTTCAGTCCCGACTCATTAAATGCTATGCATCACTTATGTGATATTTCAATGTGCTGTGCTCAGGTAACACAGGGCGCTGTCAGGTTTTTCTTCAGCCTCACTCAACATGCCCTCAGAAAGCAGCACAATTGTTCCACCTCCACGTGCAACTGCACTTGCCCCTTGACATTTCACCTCAGATATTTACCTTTACAAATTGTAGGTCTCAGCAACATACTACACAAAGTAGGTACTAGAAAAATCCAGTGTGATTCCCTGTTCTCTCAAATGTGTATAGGTTGTTTCTAGATTCTTGCATGGAGAACTCCAAGGCTTAAGGCCCCTGCTGCATCAAAGAACTGTACTTCAAAATCCTTACAAAGTCCATAATACATGTCCTAAGAGACCAAGTGTTATTAGTCAGTTATCCACACACCGGGGTGGGGGATTTGTCAGTATGAAATCTTGCATTTCCTTGAAAATTTTTATCCCATTAGAGTTTTCATTTTGTAAAGGCAGCACTCAGTGATTTCCAAATGGAAATTTTATAACTGTCAATGAAAAAGAGACTATCAAAAGAGATAGTCTTTGCAACTCAAGTATTAGACAGATGTTAAGCTTCAGGAAAGGAAAATCCAGCAGACTTAAATGCAAATATGACAGAACCAAAGATTTCTGTACATGAAGACGTATTCTGAAAATCAAGAAAAGCCATGTGTATCAACATTCCCATAAAGTCTCATTTAGCTCATTAAATTCCTGCTCAAATGTCAGTTTTTAGAAATTGACTCATCATTGACTTACCAAAACTTTTCTAAGATCCAGGCCCTCAAGAATGTCCTCTCTGATTCAGCCCAGCCAACCTTGATTATTCCTTAATGCAAATCATCACCATACCCTTTGTCCACCTTCAAAGACTACAGTATCACTGGGCAGTATTTAGATCATGCTGTAAAGCTGTTATGTATTTGTCCTTGTGTTTGTCTTCCCAATTTGATTATATGACCCTCAAGAGTAAGAGCAATTTCTTTTATTTATTTTGCTATTTTTACTTTCCTACAGCCTCCTACCTGATGTTGAACTCAACAGACATCAGGTCTATCACCATCTTATTTGCTTACTGGATTAGATAAGGAGGTTATCTCTTCTATTCTAATTGAATATAATCTCTAATTTAAGTTATATATAGATTAAATATTGAATTTAGGTTGTGTAAAGACTAGATCGGCCTTTCTTAACCGTGGGACAATTTTCTCCATTCTCCTGAGGATGATATTTAACTAGTTCCCTTCTAGATATATATGAGATTAAATAAATTTGTTACATACAATAAACATTAGGGCTTAATTCTTGGAACTTCTTGAGAAAGTCTGGTCTAGATTGTTCCTCCAGATAACCTTCAACAGTCTCACCAAATCATTAATCTTTTTTCTTTCATAGTCTTCTTGTTTTGGTGATGTGACAACGTTCATTCTGGAATATAAAGTTCCAACCCATTTTTAAGGTCATCTCACATGTCATTGCCCCCATAATAATTTTGCTATAGCCAAACATCATGACACCTTATCTGTTCTAATGAATCACATTTCTACCTCTATCAGATATCACTATTAAATTATATATTTGTGCCAATAACATAATTCACATTTGAACATTCTTCTAACTCAGCACTACCAGGGTGCTTCTACTGTGCAAGAGATTACAGTGCATATTAGCTGTATAAATGAATGAATGAAAGAATGAATGAATGAAATGAAGAAAATAGTCTTGTCTTGGATTTTTTTCTATTTCTCAATTTCTTTTCTTAAATTTAAATATGAATAAAAACAGTTACTCAATACAGGTATATTAATTAAGAATTTAGAAAGCATATCTTTGTGAAATAAACATCAAAAATATATCTGAAAATAAATTCCTTATCTTCCTATCTCAGCTGATAGTAACTCCACAGTTTCCATTTCTCATGTCATAACCTCTGAGTCATCCTGTACTTCTCTCTCTCATACTCCTTATCTGATTCACCAACAAATGATGTCAGTCCTTCTATAAAAATAGATCCAGATCATTTCTCAACACCCCCATCACTACCACTTGTTTCAAGATATCGCCCCTGGATTATTCTAATTGTCTCTTAATTCCACTCCCAATTATTGCCAGAAATATCCTGTTGCAACATCACTTTGAAGTCATTCTGTCCAAACCCTCAATGACTTCCCAATCTACTACAATGTCCTACAAAGTCCCACAAAATCTTCCTACCCCTCTTCATCTTTAACATCATCCTCTACTCTTTTTCCTCTTTTTATTGACACCAGACTCACTGGACTGCTTGCTATTCCTCCAACTAGACACTCCTCTGCTTTAAAAGATGCTTCAAGACTTTCTCCCTTGATCCTCCCTCAGCCTGATGCTCTTCCCCAGCATAGATAGGAATAGAGGCTTGCTCCCTCAACTTTCTTCATGTTACTATTCAAATATCACCTTATATTAAGACCTTCAAGGGTGTATACGTTTTTTCCTACATTTAGTTTAACAGTTACTTTATCAAGGCAATTTTGAAATGAGAGCATTACTAAAGTTGTGGGTAGTTAGCGAATATCACAATATGAGAGGAAAATCCAAACGTTGACATAGTTTGGTTGTATAATAGGGACACAAAATTAGGGGCTGCTATGCCTTCTTAGGAGGGAACTGCTAAAAATGCATTTCCCATGGTTGTTTCTTTCTCACCTTCTACAAGTGAAGAGAATGCCTAAGAAGGATTCTCAGAAAGTTATTGACAACCAATAGAAATGGTTTATATACCTCCAAATTAGCTTCCACATGGTTTTGATTGATCCTATTTTTCTCCAAGGAGCAAGGTTCATGAAATAAGGTAGAAAGGAAAAGGAAATAAAAAGCTAAAAGACAAACTTTCATTTACCAATTCTTTGTGGTCAGATAAATCAGTCTGAAAATGAAATTCGTTGAGTAGCAAAAGATATCCCCCCAAGCTCTTGTTTTTGTCTATATTCTTATTTTTGACTGGTTGTTTCCACACTTTATAATGTCCTGGTGGCAACATATCTGATAACAGCCTGTTGGCATTAAAAAAATTTCCAGAGAATATTCTAGTTTTCCAAAATTCTGACAACTTTAGCAAGTTATGGGGGCTGAACCAAAGCTAATTTTTGTGGCTGAAGCAAAGACTTTGCAGTAAGAATTTTCTCTGATAAAAGATTTTATATATATATATATTTTTTTTTTAATTTCACAAATCTCTGAACGCTGGAGCTGGATATAGCACTGACTGTTTCACCTTCTCTTTTTACAGATGAGGACTCAAAGACCCAGGGAGATTAAATGATTTGCCCAAGGCACAGGAATTGTTACCGGCAGAGCTAGAAATGAAATTCAAGCTTGTTGGCTCCTAATTCACTGTTCCTTCTGCTCTGCTTCATTATGTGGCTTGCTCATGATTGTGCCATTTAACTACTCACAATGAAAATCCAACTAATGTCATCCCTACTCCCTAGGAAATTGTAATCCCAAACTTGAAACCAAATGGATAACATAAAAATAATCATAGCCATATACATCTTCCAATTTCCAATTTCCAATCTTCAAAGTGTTTTCATACCTATCATGTCATTTTGTCCTCAAAAGAATGCTCTACAAAATATATAATAGGAAATATTGCATAAATATTAATAGATACCATTTAAATAATCTAGTGTGCTCTCTGGGGAATGGTCAGAAAAGAAAAGTCACTGTGGTTTCTTACATGTATGAATGAGATGGTGCTCTCATCACCTATGCTAGATTCCACTAGATTGGTTTGATGGATCTGTCTTTACACATTGATCCATATATGTGTATGTGTAATTATATCTATATATACACATATATATAAATTTCTCCTCTCTGTTTTCATATTCATAGTTGGAATCTCTTAATGCTCTTTGCTATATTCCATGTGTCAGCACAGACAGAGGCCGTCTTAGGGCTCTGGAAATGGCAGAGAGTGAATAATTAAGATCAGGCATCAAGACATTGACATGTCATTCACTGATAACACGGAAGGACGGGATGCCAATAGTACTTTCTAAATATGCCACCAAGGGAGGGATTTCTTAGATCCTTAATACAATTGGCCTCCATACATAATGGATACTACCAGTCAGTACCTGCTTTCCACTGCATAGTTTATGTCAAAATTATGAAGGGAAAAAAGAAGAAAATGATAGTAGTGACCATTTGCTTATGGAGGAGACAACTGTCTATTTTGTGTAAGTTGAAGGGAGTCAGGCAGGGCCTCTGGCCAAAAGTATATCCCTCAATACCTGTCATACTGCCTGAAATCCCACCATTATTGACTCAGTCCTTTGTGTCTTGAATATCTTATAGACCTTAAGCAAACCCATTAAAACGCATATACTCTTACAAGGGCCACAGTCTTCTGTCAGATCCAGCAGGGCCCAGGATAAATCAGAGATAAGGAAAGTAATAGTAGGGGGGTGTTTAAAAAAAAAAACAATACAACACAAACAAATATTTCCATACATTAATTTTTTTTCTAGGACCATTATATATATTAGAATGTTGAATGGAGCTATTCTGGTTGCCTCAGAATGGACACCGATGTCCACAGATCAAAATAACAAATAATCCCGAAATTCTAAGGATAATTACCTATCCTAGAACTGCAGGAATTTGACATCTTTGACAAATAACTAGAGCCTAGCTTTTGGAAGAGAGTCTAGAGCAGATCCTTTATAAAAACATTAAGCTAGTTTACCTCGCTGGCTAGGGGTAGGTTCTGACTATTGTTTCTATCTGAGTTCCTGAGATACTGCTACCTACTAATGAATTTTAAGAGCCAATTATACAATTGAATATACCCCTAATTTTTTTTCTTATAAAAGTCAAATGTGATGATCAGCTCACAATCTGGGAAACCCTAACTCTAACTGAGCCAGTACTATTAGTGCTCAGATTCCTAAGACCTATCAAGCTTAACTAGCATGTGCGAGCATAGATGATAGTTTAATCATTTAGTGTGAGATGAGGAAGGTGAGGTGGAAAAAGAAGTACTATGGAAAAACTCCCTGAGGAGGCAGTGGCAGCAAAGTGATCACAAGAACTATTATGATCGCCAGCATCCTACACTATCCCACCAAACTCCCACGTGCCTCCCAGGCCAGGACCTAAGGTGCTTTGCGAAGGGATTGTAGGGGGCAGGATGATACCAGCAGCCTACTGTGCATGCCCAGACAGAGTAAGGAATGAATATCTCCACTGCTATTGCATCTGTTTCTTTAATCACTAATAAGCGGGGAGGAAAATGTTGTCCCACATCTTCCATAGGAAACTCTATTTACAATTGGATAAAATATTGGCTGGGTTTGAGAACAACTTGTAGTATTGCAGAGAAGAAAGGATGAGGTAATAAAAATCCAAAATGTGATGAAGCCTAATATAGACTCTTTGTGGCAACACCCCACTCCCCAAATTCTACAGAACTGTGGTAAATCCCAGGAAGTATCCGCTCATTTGGAGAAAAGATGTTCTACGATCCCCAGGGGAACGGCACTGACACCAGGGACAGATTCTACAAACCTAGGTACACAGAGTGAGGAAAGGCTCTATTCACTCACTGGAATTTCCCAGCACTTCCATAAATGTCAATAAACACTGGTCTAAGGGGCATATGATGTTCCAATGTATTTTGATATAAAAGTTGTAACCAGGAGAGTCTTAAAATAAAAGTACTGGAGGGAATTGTGTTTGTCTCTGTTGAGGAAGGCTAGGCCATTCTCCAAGGCAGCATATGACTGCGGGGGGGGCTCCAGTCCCCCGAAGCCAACTGAATAATCTGTTTCATTTACACAATTATTAAATCATTGATTAGTGTGCTGAGTGGTCTGTATCGGTAGTCTTTCTTACAGGTGAATTGTAGCCATTGCCAGCTGTTTCTGTGGCAAGTTCTTCGACTGCAGAAAAGCTGGCGCAGTGCCCAGACGCAGCCTGAGAGCCCCATTGCTTCAAAGTCCTTTTTCTTTCCCCCAGCGAGTGCTTCTCCCTGTCATTACATGGTTTCCCTGTGCTCTCATCATTACAACAATAGAATCCATAAAACCAAATGCAGAAACAAAGGGATAACTTATTGGCAACTAATGAAACACAGAAAGATTGCTCAAGCGGTGTAAATGTGAAAGGGCTTTGAACCAGTTTAAACAATCTACTTGTATTTCATCGCCCCATTGTTAACACAGGCTTGAAGGCAAGTGTCTCAGCTTCATAAAAATTACACCATCTTGCTTTAAAGGCCTGCTCTCTGGTTGCCTCTACCCCTCGAACTCTTTTTTTGGAGTGCTGGTTTGCTTTCTGTCCACTTGTTCAAATTCTACCCATCAGTCAAGGCTGACTCATCTCCTAGGTTTTCTGAGAGACTTCCTCTGAACACTGAAAGCTCTACTGAGCTTTCCATTCTTTTCATTTCTCCAATAGTTTAGGTGTATTCCACTCATTTAGCCAGCAGGAGCTAAGGCAAGTATAGGCAATTTTGAGAATCCATGCTACATCTCAAATGGACCAAGGCACTTCCCTCTGATCCCAGAGGTATTCTGAGAAACTTTCTCCAACAACGCTCCAATAATAGCTTCATCAATGACTTAGCATTAGTAGATGGGAGGGGATGAAATGTGTTTGCCATCCCTGGTGCTGAGGAAATGGAACAGGTCTTGGTCAGAAATGGAACAGGGTCAGATCAACCAGGATTCAAACTCCAGATCAAAACTTACTAGATGTATAACCATAGTTTTTGTGTTTGTCTTTTTTTAATTCCCTGAGGCTCAGGGTTTTAATCTATAGACCAAAAATAATGCCACCCACCCATGTAGCATGGATTCACAACAAACACACACATATTGTAAGGTCTGTCCAGTACCTGGTACACAGTAAATACCTAATATACGAGCATTTCTTTTCTTTTTTCTTTTTCTTTTTTTGGCTGTGTTCTACAGAGTTTCGTTTATTTATTTATTTTGAAGATATTGGTACAAATCCGAATTAGGTACGTAAGTGGTCTGTGTGCAGGCGACGTTGGGGCCTCCCACCACTGGTCCTCACTTCCCCTGGTTTAGAATCAGGTGCCCTTAGTGATGTTATGTGCCTCCCCCACTTCCCTGGCAGTGTCCCACTACTGCCAATCCCTCTCTTGTAGTATTGTGATAAATGTTCAGAAACATTTATCACAATGAGCATTTCTTATCCCCTGGGTTCCTGTTAAGAACACACATTGTTGTACACCGATGACTGGGCCTTCCTTATCTGTGTCAGTAGATTTTAAATTTTTTGAGAAAAAGATGGCCAAAGTTTCTCTACTAGAGCTAAAACTGTATACATATAATGTAAGGTTCGTAATCTTTTTCCCAAAACAGTAGGTATAGTCTGAAAGATGGTAATAGGGGATTAATGAGCTAACACTTTCAGGTACTGCAGTTGACTCCAGCAACATGATCATTCTCTCTACATGCTAGGATGTGAAAAATTATAGATTAGAATAAAACCCTGTCCATTTGTGGCCCAAATATATAACAGGCTTAATAATATGCTTAATAATCTGTCTAAAAGAAATCTGATCCATTCTTTTAATGTCTTTATAGAGTCTGCTCAAATCTGGAGATGGATATCCTGATTTGGTCAGGCACAACTTTGACAAATGGTGAATGTAAACCATGTCTGCCACATTAGCTTGATGAGTTCACGCCAAAGTGTGTTTGAGAATCTTTTTGAAAGAGGACAGGAGTTAGCACAGATACCAGGAATATTCTCCTTGATATCCTATCATGAATATTAAATTGCACTTCTAACCAGAACCAGAGGAGTTTTTAAGGCTTTCACATACCCCACCACCCCACTCAATGTGCCACTAAAATGGGCAGGACACCACATGTGGTCGAAAATGTAGTAGAGATCAATTTATTGAATTCAAACATCTTCATTCCGTCTCACTTTTGAAATCAAGCTTGTGATGCAAATAAAATTTCAAACTTTCCAAGTTAGGTTTCCTTTCTGCATGGGGTAAGTGTAAAACCTCCAGTCACTAAGAAATAGATTAAGTAATCATAGAAGCACAGAATTGTCAGTGCTGGAAGGAACCTTAGAGAGCATCTCGTCCAGCCCCCTCATTTTAACAGATGAGGAGACTGATGTCAGTGGAGGATTATACCCTCAAGGGTAAACCAGAGTTCATTAACTCATCTTAGAAAGGACCTGTTTTGTTGTTAGAATAAATGATTAAATGATTCCAATTTCATGCCATCTCCTTTATTCAGAAAGTTTACCATTTGCTTTCTCCTTTTGTCCGTGTAACCATGACAATAGTGGGGAATAATATAGCTATCAGTATAAAAATAGCCTCATTAGCATCAACAAGGAGCTCACCAATCAGCTTGGTCCTATTAAAGGGATGATAACCACCTTTCCTGCCTTCCAGTTTGCAACACACACACTCTCCTGATTCCTCCGTAGGCTGGCTCTTTCCTTCTCTGAAGTTATGTCCCTCACAGTTTGACAGCTAGGATTTACAAGTGGAATCCTACCTGAGAAAGCCTTGTTCTCAAGTAGGCTCAACCGGATCTTGCCCTGGGATTTCTAACCTGCCCCTGCTTTCAAGAACCCCTAATGTCATATCTAAAGCAAAAGTGAACCTTTTCCCTCTGTGCATGTAGCAAAGGACAGAGAAAAATTAGGTGTAAGTGAGAAATGGATACAATTATTAGCAGGAATATTTTAGAGAGTTTGTTTTTGGCTTTTCATTTGAATTTTCCACCACCACTCCCCAACCCACCATGAGCAATTTGATTTATGCTATTTCTACAGGTTTATATGCAATATAAAACTGTGTCAAGATTTTTCTATCACATCTCCATTCTCCACTCCCCACCAAAGAAAGCACACACACACAAAAATGAAAACTGGGGAGCAGACTGTAAAGGTAAAGACTTTGGACCAATTTTATTCAGACCTATTTTAAAATGGCTAAATTCACTTCGTGTAAATTTCTCTAAAAGAGAAAATTAAACTGAGTTTCCAGTTGAGCCATGTGCAAGTAGGGAGAGAATGATTGAATGACACTCAACAAACTGCCTCAAGAATTAAAAGTTTTCAAAACATACCACTGCCTTAAAAATGGACAAATAGAATAATGGGGTAGAATGGAAGTGTCCAGAAATAGATCCACACATGTATAATCAATTGATTTTTGACAAAAGTACAAAAATAATTCAGTGCAGAAAGAACTCAGTGCAGGAAGTTATACTGGGGCAGCTGAATATCCATATCTAAAAAAATGAACATTGATTCATGTCTTTACCTGTTTAAAAAACGTACTCGAAGTAAACCGGGCTAGATGGTTCACGCCTATAATCCCAGCACTTTGGGTTGTCAAAGAGGGAGGATTGCTTGAACCTAGGAGTTCAACACAAGCCTGGGAAACAACAAAACTTTGTCTCTACAAAAATATCTTTAAAGAATTATCTGGCCATGGTGGTGCAATTCTGTGGTCCTAGCTACTCGAAAGGATGAGGCAGAAGGATTGCCTGAACCCAGGAGGTTGAGGCTGAGATGAATCATGATTGTGCCGCTGAACTCCAGCCTGGGTGATAAAGTGAAACTCCAACGCAATAAATAAATAAATAAATAAATACATAAATACATAAATAAAAATTAAAGCAGATCATTGATCTAAATGTGAAACTTAAATATATCAAACTTCTCAAAGGAAACATAGGAGAAAATGTTTGTAAACTTGAGTTAGGAAAAGATCTATAAAAGATAAAATGATAAATTTAACATCAGAATTAAGGACTTCCCTTTAAAAGATGCCACAGAGTGAATGAAACCCAGTCACAGAATTTTGTAAATTGTTTGTTTCTTTAGTTTATCCTCACCATTTCAGTAACACCTTCAGTGGAGCATTGACTTTATGCCCAGGATTTTACCAAGCATCTTACATGCATTTTCTCACTTAACCCTCCCAGTGAGTGTTATTGTACCCATGTTACAAATGAGAAAACTAAGGCTCAAAGAGATTAGATACTATGCACCCAGTCATACAACTAGTAAGTGTCAGACAGAACAGGATTCACACACAGTTCTGACGGCAAAACCTCATGCCCTAAAATGTGCAGTTCTTGCTGCTTATTCAGAAGATAGAGCAATATATTGTATGTGACTATAACAGCAAGTTCTTTTGACTTCATGAATCTATCCCCTGAAGGGGCTGCCATGCTCAGGTACATGATCTCTCCTTCCTGCTGTTCAACAAAACGCATCCTGCTCTAAAATTCTTAGCAGAGTTTACTGCTCAGGGCATGGGTAAACGGGAAAAGCTTGCTACTCCCTGATAGTAAAATTTAAAGACATATGAAATCATGGATGAAGACAAGTAAATACAGATAAGTAAGATGGAGCGATGAGACATAGAGTCACTACAGGACACCATGTACAGCTGTGCAGCGTGTTCATTGCACAAGAGCAAGTGACTGAAGGAACAAGTGGGGCTTTCTATCCTGACTCCATTTGCCACCCCTAGGCTTGGGGTTTTACCCACAGCTTCACTGACAAAGGAAAAGGTGCCTAAAAAAATGTTTGCACAAAGCTGCAATGCAAGCTAGGAGTGGCCTTGATGAACAGATTTCCTTTGTTTGTCTTTTGTTCTTCGGCTATCTTCCAAACTCGCAGCATTCCATTACCATTCCGGATTCTGCATTATTCATGTCAAATAATCTGCTAAATAATGTGTCCTAGAAGGCACGATCTGAACCAGGTAGCTCACATAAAAAAGAAAAAATAATGGCATAAATGATAAATGAAATAAAGATTTTTAAAGAAATTTTATGGTATTTAATTAATCTACCAGTTTTACTAAGTTGCTTTCAAGTGAAATGGCTCTTTACCAGAGCCTTTTGAAAAGGTTAGAAGTGAATTCCCTGAGCTACAATCATTAGCATATAGATGTCTCTAAGTGTTAATTTCTGTTTTCACTGAATGAATGTAATTTAAAATGAGGCCCTTTCAAATCAGTTAACTTCGGCCATTTGAGAAAGATAAGAAAAATGGACTCAAGCATGAACCCCCAGTAGAACCTGCTTCTTCGGGATAAGTACTATGTGCCACAGCCACGCACCACTTTGGGAAATTACAGATCTGTTCAGAAAGAGAAAGAGGGTTTGAGGTGAGCAGGTTAAAAGGACCCCAAACATTTGCTTTCGATTTAGTTAATCATGAAAAGGAAATTGAATATGAATGAAGAAATCAATTTTGAAAAATATGGCAGTTCTGTCTCTATAGAAAAGCCCAGTCATCTTGTTGATAAAATCCAGCAATACCAACTTTCTGTTTTTGCACAGAGCTTAGCACATAGAAGTTACACAACACACTTTTGCTGAGTTGTGTCATATGCGTGAAAATTATGTACAATAGTGATCTCAAAGACCATTAAGATTTTACTCATACTCCCTTTATAACTTGTCTTAGTTCATGTGTGCTGCTACAACAAAATATCTGAGACTGGGTTACTTATAAAGAACAGAAATGTATTTCACACAGTTCTGAAGGCTGGGAAGTCCAAGATCAGGCACTGGCAGATCTAGTGTCTTGTAAAGGCCCTTACCTCCTAGATGGTGCCAAACAGGCACCCTCACTTGGTGGAAGGGTTGGAAAGGGCCAAAGAGGACGAATCCTGCGGAATAGCAAACAAGGTCCTATGCTAGTTTCTCCATCCCTTTTATAAGCTACTAATTGATTCACAAGGGTCTCATGACTTAATCACTTCCCAAAAGGCCCCAGCTCCTAATACCAACACATGAATTTGGGGGAATAATTTCAGATCCTAGCACAACCACACTCTTTCCCTTATAAAACACAAATAAGATTCTGTCAATCCCATGCTTATGACATTTTGACAACTTCTCACTCTTTCTTAGAATAAAATTCATATTTCCAAGTAAAACCCAAAGCTCCTACGTGGTCTGCCTCTTTGACCTCCTTTCACTCCCATTTCCACTTGGCTCAGCCACACGGGCTTCTCTTAGTCTCACACACACACTCCTGTCCTACCTTGAGCCTACATTTTACTCCTCTCCGAATGGATGTCTCTTCCTCCAGCTCTGCTATGGGAAGTTCAAGCTTATCCATCAAGTCTCAGGTCAGATGTCACCTTCCTTGGGAAAGCATCTCTTCATCAGTCTACCTCAAGCGATCCCCCATGCCTCACACCAGTGGTTCTATACCTCATCACTGTCTTTCTAGCATAATACTTATCAAGTCTGACATTATCATTCTGGTTTAATATATCTTTCTCATGACTGTAAGGGGTATTACAAGAGCAGAGACCTCATCTCTCTTGTTTTCTGTGCCAGCACCATAGGCACAGTGGCTGAGCCTTTACAGGAGATTGAAAAATATTTTCTGGCCGGGCTCGGTGGCTCAGCCTGTAATCCCGCGCCTTTGGGAGGCTGAGGTGAGTGGATTGCCTGAGCCCACGGGTTCGAGACCCGCCTAGGCAGCGAGAAATCAGCTGGGTGGGGTAGCGCATGCCTGTAATTCCGGCTACTCGGAAGGCTGAGGCGGAAGGATCACCGGAGCCCAGCAGGCCGAGGCTGCGGTGGCCGGGAGTGGCCACTGCACTCCAGTCTGGGCGACAGAGTGAGTCTCCAACTCAAAAAAAAAAAGAAAAATATTTTCTGACTTATTCAACAGGTTAATGACAAACAGATATGTTTATAAATCCCACTCTAAATTTTTTAAATGGCATATAGACCTAAGGATACATAAAACCCATTGCTTATACCAAATAGATTAAACTAGAAAGAATATGAAACCACTGCCTTCAAAATGCTATTTTAAAAATCCAGGTAGTATCTATGTTCCCCCATAGCACTTATAACACATAGCATCACAATAGAACTTAACCTAAGGTACTCACCTGTCAATCATATTCACACTATACTTACCTGCCTATAGGCCCATTTCTCATACCCTATATTGTAAGGTGTGTCAGGAAAGAGATCACATCTTGTTCCATTTTGTATCTCCCAAAATCCCTTGCACATAAAAAATACACAGTAAATATTCAATTCATTCCTACCTTCACCAGAATTCAGGCACCCTATCATTTGGAGTCCTTTAAATCAGTTTCACATTCACCATTCTGCCATAGCAAAGAGAAAAAAGCAGAGTCATTAACTGATGAACCCCTCGTAAACATAAGAAGCTCTTAGTTTGGGGCTCCAAACCATATAAGTGATTCATAGAACTATCAATTAATTCACTCACTCGCTTTGCATTAAACAAATCCTATTAAACACCTACCCACACACTGTGTTCTAGGCAGTAAGCTAAGTGTTGGCTAGACAGTGATTAGCAAGGCAGAACGTACAGCCTAATAGAGAAGAAAGACTATAAGCAAATATAAACAAGCTGACAAAAACTCACCATTGACATTGCAAAACGTTTTATGAAGATATAAATAAGAGCTAATGATAAAGCATAGGATGTATGGGGTAAAGTGGCCAGAAGTGGCCTCTCTCAGATGACATTTGAAAAGGAGACTTTAAAGATGAGAAGGAACCATCCATCCATAAACCTGGAGGGAAGTATCCTAGGGAGAAGGAACAGCATGTGTGGCAACCCTGAGGTGGGAAGACACAGGGTACAATGAGAAAAGGAAGCGGCCCATGGGTCTGGGAGCATCCTTAGAGCAGAGAGGTATGGATGGCAAGGCAACAGGGAGCAGAGTCTGGATCACAGAGAGCCTTGTAGGTCATAGTGATCACTTTCTATTGTATTGTTAGTGCAATGGAAATCCACGGAAAGGGATTAAACAGAGGTATGGCAGTCTGTATTCTCATTTTGAAATATTATTCTGGCTATGTGGAGAATAAATTGATTATGAACATTCACAAGTGTCTCCCTGCCACATGCTAACATTATATAGTGCCTGACAAAAACTCTTCTTAACTAACGGCACCTCTTCCAATAATCTCAGAAGACTCCTTTAGGGTACCTCGTTTATCTGGGCACCTGATCATACCGTCATGCTCATCATAACTCTGAGCACACAGGGATATTGGTGCTGGGAGTGCTCGTGAGTCCCTTGTGCCTTAACACTGGGTCTGTCATGGTTTCCTTGCAAGGGGCTTCATTCTTTTGAGAGGAGGTCATTCCTTGTTTGCTTGCCTGCTTCTTGTTCATTTGTTTGTTTGTCTCCATGGGTTTGGTGTTATAACAATAAGGTCATATTTTTAAAGGCAGAAATTTCAGGCACTATGACTCCTTCCTTCCACCGCAGTGCTCAGTCGGTCCTCTCGATCCCTATCAACAAAGATGATATGGGGGTCACACTTCTGCACACACAGACATATACACATACACATGAGGGGCAACGAATGAAGGCAGCCAACAGTTCGTAAGTTTGTTTTATTTTTCTCAAGGGCAAAACTATAATAAAACCTTGAAGGCCATGCATGCAGCAACTCGGTGGCTCAGATCGCCACTCTACAATAGCTCCTTACATCTGCTTGAGGAGCTATTTAAAGGACTCAATTCTCCCAATGACCATCCTTCTTTCAGTTCAAAAATATCAGTGCATAAAAACATATCCATTCCCTGTGCCCTAAACAATATCCTAGGTAGCCTGAATTGATGTATCAGCTAAGATGACAAATGTTTTACTTAGGAGGGCCCCAAATTGCAAGATAGTGCAGCTAAAGGAATGATACTTCTCTATACTGAAGGTTAAACTTCAGAGTTAATGAAACAAATATGTCACTAGTTGGTAAATTCAGAATACAGAATGGTTCATCTGTGCCCCTGTTAGCTCTATTTATGCAAAAAAAAAAATGCATCTACCATTACAATGGTATGATACAGATGATAATTATTTTAACAGCTAATTTACGTTGAACAATTGTGTATTTTGACAGCCTTAATCGTTTTATATATTATGATGAAGTAAATATTATCATGTCCATTTTACAGATTAGACAAACTGAGCTCCAATAAGTTAAGAAGTAATTTGCTAAGGTCATATTTTGAATAAGTGACAGACCTGGGATTCAAATCCAAATTTGTCCAATCCCAGGTTCAAATTCTTTTTTTGTTGTTGTTGTTTGGGTTTTTTTGAACCAGAGTCTCACTCTGTCGCCCAAGCTGGAGTACAGTGGCACACTCACAGCCACTGAAGCCTCAACCTGCTGGGATCAGGTGATCCTTCTGCCTCAGCCTTACGCATAGTTGGAACCACAGGCATGCGCCACCATGCCTGCGCAATTTTTTGATTTATTATCGAAAAGAGGTCTCGCCAATTTCCCAGACTGATCTCGAACCCCTGAGCTCGGGCAATCCTCTCGCCTCTGCCCCGCTAAGTGCTGAGAATACAGGAGCCACCACGCAAATTCTTAATACTATGTAGTGCTGCTTATTGTCTTCAAGAAATTCACAGTAGGAATGAACATAATGAAATCCACCAAGAATCACCATGGAAGATGCTGTGTCTAGTGATTTGGTGGATGCTCAGAAAAGGGACTCCCAAGTAGCTCATAAGAATAGCAAGAGCAAGTAAAATTTGAGCTAAATCCTGTGTTGCCAGTATAACACAGATGTTAAAATCTTCTGCCCTGGAGATATACTGTCTAGGTTTTAATCTGGCAATCTGGCTTTGTCTTTTTGAACAAATTGTTTTATGTTTCAGTCTGTCTATAAAATGGGGTGATAATATTATGTACTTCATCAGGTACATGAGGTTTTAATAAATCATGTCATGTGCTTAGAACAGTGCTTGGCATATAGTAAGCATGCAATAAATTCTTATTTCTAGCAAAGAAAATGCAGGAGATTATCGGGGTGGATTCCATGGTGGGGGAAATGACATTCTAAGTTAAAGGAACATTTACAAAAGCCTGTAAGCAAGGAATTGTGACAGAATTAAAGAATTTTGAGACATTCTATAGATTGAAGTCTTAGTATTCCCATGTGTAGAGGAAGGTGGTATCACAACATGGTAAAAGAGGGGAATAACACATTGACATGAAAATAATCTTGTATGTAACCTTTGAACAGGAGAAAAATTTGTACTTAATACCCCCATCAATAAAATGGCAGAACTTGACAAAATGATAATATAACCCTTGTAGCTCTAATAATTACCAAAGTCTACAATTACTGTCTACACTGTAAAGTTCTTGTGGAATTTATTCTTGGGTCTTTTTATACTAACTGGTCACTTGGCATCCGTATTGTCAAAACATTAATCAGTTGATATAAGTAGCTGACTTACATTTAATGTCATCAATTTTAGTAGTGATCATATTCCTGTAAATGGACAATCTTGAAATATTGGTGACTTTTAAATTTTAGTCAAATATCTGGTAATTAAACATTTTCTTACTAAAATATTGTCAATCTTGAAGTGAATCTTTCTTCTATTTAGACAAGTCTGTGAAAAAAAATGTATTCTTCAGAAATAATAATAAAGAGAAACACTAGGGACGCAAAATACTAACATTAGTTAATGCCAAACAGTAATGTTTATCTAACAAATATGTGCAGTGTGCTTGACATTTCCCCTGGTATCAATTTGTTTTATTTAGGTTTCTTTTTTTCACTTACTGCAGCACAAGTGCATTTAAATAGTAAATTTGTTTTATACCTAAAATGTTCACACTCATCATAAAATCATATACGTTTTATTTTAATAGCTTGTTGACACATTTATTAGAGATGGATCCTAGATTCCATATCCGTCCAAAGACCTGCGATTAGGGAAATCATTTGTTTCCAGTCAGTTCAACATCTGCAAAAACAGGAATTGTTATTGTGCTGTGGATACTGCATTCTGTTATTTATAAACTGCTGCAGTGGAGAACAGCAATGCCATTCATCAGTATCCAATCAGCAATGAAGTTGGCAGAGGGAAGTGGGGTGTACAAGAATGCATTGGCACAGACCATTTAAACCGGCAGATTCTAGAGCTTGAACTTGGCAATAGTTTTTGAAACTAATTTATTTCTTATTTGCGGGAAAGAGATACCACTATGAAACATACTCGAAAAGTTTCCCATTTCAGGACATTGAAGAGTCAAAAATGCAACTAACGTTGTGTGATTTCTTCCCAACATCCCTTCCCCCATCCACATGCCTGATAAGATGTCATTTCATTCTCTGCCATGGTTACATTTTTTTTTTTTTTGCTCATTTCCTATTTATGTTTTTAAAATTGAATCCTCTCCAAATTCTTTTCCATTTTTAAACACCACCTGCTCTTCTTTCTAAACTACCTCCAACACAGGTTCACATTTCTTGAGAGTCCCATTAGATTTGGAAGTGATGCATACATGCTGTTTGTTGCTTAGCGTTAAAGGCTAGAGTATGTTCTGATCCTTCATTCAAATATATTAGTGCTGTATAGACAAGTCAAAATGCCATGGGCATCTATAAATTCAATGTAATTTCAATCCAAACATGATAGAAATTTCCATACACCTTGACAAAACGGTTCTTAGCTCTATAAAAGAGAGCAAAACTCTAAGACTAGCCAAACATTTTTCAAAAAAAGAACAAGTAACAAAGAGGTCTTGCTCCACTGGAAATGAAGATTGTTATAAAGTCATGGCAATTAATATAATGTGGCTATAGAATACAAAAAGACAAATTGATCAATAAAATTGAATAAGAATCTGAGAAACATAAGTATGCATATAGGTGAACTTGTTAAATGATTTTTTAAAAAGTCGTTGAAACTTGGATGGATTTAGAGTTTATAATACTGAGTGATCTATCACAGAAACAAATAACTGAGTACCACGTTCTCACTCATAAGAAGACCTTGAACAATTATCAAAATACTGGAAGAAAGAGATTGGCAGTAGTGGGAAACTGCCAGGGGAGGGAGGGGCACACCTCATCAACAAGGGTACCTGCATAATGAACATCTGAATACCTAACCCTGAATTGTATCCCACCTCTTTAAAATAAAATAAAAAATTTCAAAAGAAAGAAAATATATTGTCAACAAACAATTCAAAAAATTGGATATTAGCTTCCCCTTCTCCTATTAAACAATAATAATAAAAATCAAACTCAACCAAACAATATACAATATAAATTTCAAGGGAATTAAAACGTACATATAACAAATAAAAATAGAAAGTATTTGTGGCCTTAGACTATCAAACAATTAGGCATTATAAAGTGATGGATGAAGCCAGACCCGGTGGCTCATGCCTGTAGCCCCAGCACTTTGGGAGACAGAGGCAAGAGGATTTTCTGAGCTCAGGGGTTCGGGACCAGCCTGGGAAACTTGGTGAGACCCCATCTCTATAATAAACCAAACAATTAGTCAGGCACGGTGGTGCACGCTTGTGGTTCCAGCTACTTGTAAGGCTGAGGTGGACAGATTGCCTGAGCCCAGCAGGTTAAGTCTTTGGTGGCTGTGAGCATGCCACTGTATTCCAGCCTGGGTGACAGAGTGAGACTCCGACTCAAAAAAAATTTTTTTAATTTAAAATAATATTATTATATACCTATTCAATTGACAAAAAATTAAGTCAGTAATGCCAAGTATGAATGAAGATCTAGGTAATTCTCATACATTGCTGGTAAAGGTGTAAATTGTTAGGTTCAATTACAAAAGCATTTTGGCAGTATCTTGTAATACAGAAAATATACAGAACCTACAACCCAGCAATTCAATTCCTAGGTGAATAGTCTAACAACAACAACAACAACAAATAAACAAAACAAAAAACTCTCATAAGAAATTATCACTTAGAATATTTTTGCACAATTATTTAAAATAGCAAAAGCTTCATAGAAACTCAAATAACTAACATACAACAAATCAGTCAACTTTGATCCAATCTTAAAAAGTAGCTCATATGAAATACACACACATACACATGTACACACACACAGCATGACAAAACAATAGCTAGATAGATGATTGGCGATAAATAGAGATCAGTATGGATAGATTTCAAAAATACATTTAGTTTGTTATTTTCAAAGACAAATTATAGAACAGTATGTATAGGATTATAATGCTATATAAGTTTTTCAAACACACAGAAAATAACATATGAGTTATGGGTTGTTATATATGTAAAAGAAGTATAAAAAATACACATAAAATTTGTGAATGTGATTACCTTTGGAAAGGAGGAAGAAGACTATGTTTTACTTTTTTAAAAAATAGCATGGAATACAAGTGACAAAATGTTATTTATTAATTTTGTAGGGTGTGTGAAATGTCTGTCATGGAAAATAGAGCTGAAGGAAGGATGTATGTAATATTTCTGCTTCTTTTTTTTTTTTTTTTTTTTTTTTTTGAGTTGGAGTCTCACTCTGTCGCCCAGACTGGAGTGCAGTGGCCGCTTCCGGCCACCGCAGCCTCGACCTGTTGGGCTCTGATGATCCTTCCGCCTCAGCCTTCCAAGTAGCTGGAATTACAGGCACGCGCTACCACGCCCAGCTAATTTTTTGGTTTATTGTAGAGATGAGGTCTCGCTACCCAGGCGGGTCTTGAACCCGCGGGCTCAGGCAATCCACTCACCTCAGCCTCCCAAAGGCGCGGGATTACAGGCTGAGCCACCGAGCCCGGCTATTTCTGCTTCTTACCCACTCAAGAAGTTAATGTCATATCTCATTTCTCACATGCTTTACCTTCCTGAACTAGAGCTATGGTTATTTTTCACATTAATCCTGAAATAAATTTTACTTTACAAAACTTCTAAAATATCTATCATTTCAGAAGCAACTGACTTCTGAGCTTACACAGATATAAGCTAATGGGGAAAGTTTCAGTGTTCAAAAGCACTAGCATTTCACTGGAACCACAGACAAAAATAAGGAAGGGTTCTCACTCTGAATTACCTTCCCCTACCAGCCAGCCATAGAGCCACAATGTTCCACCAATACTTATTTCCTTGGGTATTAGTTGTTCCTTCTCCCTTGTCATTGTCTTGCAATATAATACAAACACAACCAAATAGTAAAATGAATGAAGGATTTGAGCAAATACTGGAAGAGGATACTTAGCTTTCCAGTTAACACAATCCTGGGAAAAGAAATGTGCATGCATTAGTATTATTAAAATACTCTTATATACCAATTCAATTGGAAAAAATGAAGTCTGTAACGCTAAGTTACATTGCTCCTCTCCTACCATCAAGGGGTACCTATATCTATTAATATTTTCATATAAATGGAATTTTTAAAATATCTTTTTAATATAATGGGACAGCCATCTAAGATGAAGACAGTTTTGATAGGAAGAGTAGAAATGGGAATATACAGTGTCAGAGCATTTAATAATTAGGTTGCACTAGGTTTTGCTTAGTAGAGAAGAACCCTGAAACAGCTCTAAAAATCCAATTTGTCTAACATGAAAATGTTTCTCACTTGTGTGATATTTGCAAAGCAGATTGGTGAAGGGCTTTTTTAATTTATTTATGTATTTATTTTTAAACCAAGAACCCAGATGATAGAGCATTCACCATCTTGGAGCTGTACTCTCTGGAAGACATAATTTTGTCAGGTCAAGAGCAAACGTAAAAAGGCACACAAAGCTTTCTACCGTCACACTTTTCTTTTGGCCGAGGATACTGTCCAGGGCCCACTCACCCCAGGGGTCTGTCTTCCATGTGCCTTGCTGGGGAGAGAATTCAATGCTGGTGACAGCTAGTGATATCTACCAAAGCATAGACCTGGGGTGCAGCCAGGTGGCTAGAGAGGAAACCCAAAGAAGACAGCAAATGCAAGGCTGAAAAGAGGACTGACTACCAAATCTCCCCCTTGAAGTATCTCTTAATAGATTTAAATATTTGATCATCATACAGAAATCAAGAATAAAAACTTTAGTCCAATGCTTTTAGTAGAGGAGTTCAGTAAAATATGTACAAGATGCCCTAAATCATAAATAGAGAACATGCATTTTCAGGAATTTTTTTTTTCAGACAATTCAAGTCAAATATCTTTTATTTTGCTGGTGACTAATATTGACCAATAGGTGCTAAGTCCTCTTTAATTTTTTATGCTTATGAGAAAACATAAAAATCAAATGAGGATAATTAATTCTCATTCTTTCACTTCTTTTTATTGGATCCAGTCTAAGAAAATAAAACATTTGCTGATGTCCCAGAAACACTTGGAACAGACTTTTTAAAAAAACTCTAAGAGAATTATATTGTTTATCTTCAACAATGCCAGGGTTTGTGAAATTATGCCTAAAATTAATCTCGTTAGGATGAGTCTCTACCAAATTTATTTATTATACTATAACAGTCATAATATATTTGATTCTCTTCTGGTTTATCTAAATTGTAATCATCCATGCTGGCAGTTCTCTATGTGAAGTTGCATACTAGGTATTCTTAAATCTAAGGTTATTTAATGCCAAAATGTTTCCATGTTCTGTAACAGATAATAAACAAATCTAACAGAGCTTGTCTGCTTCCTTTATCCTTCGTAAAAAACTATTGGTAGTTGCAAAAATAACATAATCTTTCCTCAAACATAATATTTAATTATAATATTATTAAATTCAATGCAGCAACTATAATGAGTTTTTCTCCATTTGAAGATCTAGAGATTAAATAATAATCTTATATTCCTAATTGTAACTAAAATCCAAAAGCACCATATCAGAATCAAGAAGAGTGCTCTAGTCACCTAGGTCTATAGCTTTAATTTTTTTGTTTCTTTTTTTCTATGGTTTTAATTTTGATAGCAAAGATAACTTGATAAAATTTGTTAGGAATTTTTTTTTCTTACACTTCATTTAGACCTGCTGCATGTATTTTCAAGCATGTCTCTGACAGCAAACTCAGAAGTTTTTAGGGGTTTTTTTTTCTTCCTTTTTTTTTCTTTTTTGATAAATAAAGAAAATAAAGTCAGGGAGCAATTTTTCTCTAGAAAAAAAGCAGCAGTAGGATCTTCATTATTTTATGTGGTGAATGTTCACAGCTCTCAAATTTATTGGTACAGCTGTCAACATGTATATTCAGTTTGATAATAATGTTCCAGCTTAACGAGGCCTCTTGGAATTATTTATTATTAAATTTCATTACTTTCTGCAAATGTTCATGCTGATTAAGCCCACCCTTTCAGGCTCTCCCACACTTAGACCAATCACAGTGTGACGAGATGGTGAAATTTAAGCTAACTTGCTTTCCACAGGATCTGTCTTGTCAAATTTTTTAAAATAATTTAATGAAATGTCTGTTGATGTAACAATGGTAAGTGGAAAAACTCATTTACAAAATCAATCAACCATACCTGAAGTACATTTGCACTCTTTGACATGACAAGAATTACTTAAACATTTTGGGCTGCTTTTGTGTGGAAAGACTTGCCACATGTGATATTTGCCAAATGTTCTGAACATTGTACTTTGCAATGAGCATGGCATCTCCTTCCTGGAAACATTACTCTCAAGACTTAGACCTCTATTAAAATGCCTTGAAATGTATCTAGTGATGTAGAAATGTAATATGTTATTATCTTTGTAGATACTGATGGTAAAAATAGATGTTGTCCAAATTCTTGATAATTCAAGAAGGTAGTAAAAGCATGTAATAGGAATATATTGCTAATATTGCCACATGAAGAAATCTCAATAGTAACTGCATCCATAGACTAGGGAAGGCCTGTGACTAGAATACATATACACACATACACATTAATATGTGTGTATGCATATACATAAATATACATACAGATTTATATATAATTTTCACCATGGAATAGGAAAGTGTTAAAATTTTCTGAACTCAGTCATAGGAAAGAGAAGTGTAGAGATAAGAAAAAGGGTATAGATGCACTAAATGAAAATCTTCATGGAAAAACTATGAGCTAAGAATACCTTAGTCTGAAAATAAAGGCAATAAAAACCACGTTAGATATTCCCATTCAGAGTGCCCCAATTATGCCCATGAGTTGTATCACTGCACTAACCATATTTTAATACTGGTTTGTTCATGGGTTTGTCGTCACTTTTATTCTTTGAGAACAAGGACCTTGTCTTTTTTATGTTTCATTTTTTAGCACCAAGAACATTTCCTAAAAATATAGGAAGTGATCAATAAATGTTAGATAGATGAACTAGAGCTAAAAAAAATACTTATGACTAAAAACAACTTTGGAAATTTTTTTACATAGGAACTGGTTTTAAAGTACTTTCATACTCTTAAAAAAAAGAAAGAAAAGGAAAGTACTGGTAAAGATGGAGAGAAAAATAGTCAAAATTATTTATAATATACTGAAGAGTTATTTTATATTCCTTCTTTCTGAAATGGCTTGGTTGGAAATGTATCTATTATTCAAATTGGCATATATCTGACTGCCTACCTTACTAGGAAGCATCTAGAGGATAGAAAGTAACATACGAAATACATTCCCTGCTCAAGAGGACCTTATAGTCTATTTCAAACACATGCTAATTTGACAAAGCCCAGTTCAACATAGCCTCAGAAATGTAAAATTTTGAGAGAACTGTTTGCCATGTGAATCTAATTTTTTTCTTATGGAAGTTTTCATGCAAAAGATATAAAGTTATGCTTTAAAGTACAGTAGATTGTGAATAAGTGAATGAGACCTTGGGTGAGAAAAATGTCTACTTTTAGGGGAGCAGATTTTTAAAAGGGGGGCACGAAAGACTCCAGAAACAAATGTAGTAACCGGCAATAGCTGAACCCAGAGAGGTTTGGGAGGCAACAGATTCATGTTAAAAACAATTTAGAAGGCAAGGCACTTGAAAGACTATAAGGATGGAGATGATCATCAACAAATGGGTTTAAAAGTGGCTTATACAATAGCAATAATTTATCCTTTTAACAAAAATTTATTGAATAGTTATTATGCTCACCAAGAGAAAGGGGAAAGGAAAGGATATTTAAAATAATGTTGATTGAGCTATTTGTTCCAGGTTCCAGGCCTTGTACTTAGCATATATTATCTCAACCTTATGACAATTCCTTTTCTAAAAAGAAGCTCAATGAAGAGAAGAAATTTATCCCAAAGTCAGAGCTGGTAAATGGACTTGAACACTCCCAGTTTTTCTGTGCCTATACACACTGCTTCCCTGGATCCCTTCCCACTAAAACATCCAGTGACAGAGTTCCTTTACACAAAGAACTTTTTGGTCTAGATTTTACGACAGATAGATAGATTTTGACAGAAATCACCATTAAACAGTTGAAAAATACCACATAAAAACAACTACAAAATAAAGTAGCTTGAACATAATCTTGGAAATAAATCCTGAAATATGAAGGAATAAAAAACAAGTTATCCCACCAGCATATTTATTCTACAAATCCAGAACAATAGTTTCTTAATAATTTAACCTATTTTAGTTCATTTTACAATTGTCATTTGATTCATAGACAGTGTTTACCCACAGATATAATTGTGTCATGCTGAGTTTGGGACATTATTAGAGCACATAGTTAATAATAACCCAGCAAAAACTGTAGTTATGGAAGCAATCTTCAGAAAAATTTCTCCAACAAGAGTATGATTAAAAAGGTCTAACTTGAGAAGAGTCCATCAGTCTTAGACTCTTGAAATGAATGACCTTGAGGCTGTTACTGATATTCACCACGGCTTTTCCATTTCTAAATTAAAATTGAAAATATCTTCTCCAGTTTCCTGCCTTCTATGATAATGCCTCAAAACTTAACCCATAAACATTAAAACATCTGATTCCACAGTCTCCAAAGTGAAAGTAACTAGATTCAGTCCCAGGGTCAGCATAGATAGAGCTTGCCTCAAAGAACACTGGAAGAAGCTTGGCAGGGACTTCCTGTCCAGGAACGTTGTACTTTGACATCAATGGCCCTCACATTGTGGCATGCACAGCCAGCCCTTGGTCAATGCACTACCCATGGAGCACATTCAGGGTAATACCTGGGCTTTAGAAAGCATAGCAATAGCATTATATACTGAAAAGAGCCCTTTTGAAAAGTATCTTAGGTGTTTCAGACAGACACCCCACGATCTAAAAGCAAATGTCAACATTTTACTTCTCTGTTTTCTCCTCTGTGACATCAGAATATCATGACTTTCCTTATAGGACTTTTTTCAATGATTAAATGAGGTAAACTGTGCAAAGAGCCTATGGTAGTGCCTGACATTTAGCCTAGTACCCCAAGTAATAGTTATTTCTGGTATTGTTTGATTTGCCCGATAACACAGCGAGGAAAACAGAAGCATAAAGTGTTTAAATGTATTTCTGCTATCACACAAAGAAAAGACCTGGACTGATTCCAGACTCATGTTCTTAGCAAAGAAGAATCCATGATCTGGAGAAAAATGCATTTTAAAACTCTGAGTTTGGGGGTCAGAATTGCTTAGGGCAATTTCATAATGTTATAATTAACTAAAAATAGTTTTCTTGTAAGCCAAGGGATCTCAACAGCGGTCCTAGTTTGATCTGGACATCTATGCTTCACTGCTTATACTTTACAACAAACCTTCAAATTGCAAAATTCACTGAAGTAATTAAAATTTTTAATTGGAGGAAAAAGTATACAATTCACAAAATATATCTAATTAGCCCTCAGACCACTCACTGATGCATAATTTCCAAAACAACTGTAGAATTTTATAACGTGAGATTTGCTAAAAAGGGAACCATGTTTTAAAACACAGCAACTATAACTATCTGATAGGGTAAATGTTTCCTAATCGAATGCTAATCTTACTTCTTGGCATTTAACCTAATTCCCTTTAATGTCTCACTTCTTTTTTAAATGCTTTCAAGCTTTTTTAAATTAATTATACAAATCATTAGTATTAAAAGGCAATATAATAGTTTCAAGAAGTAGCGTCACAGACTATCTGCATATTTAATCAACTGCCTCTAAATTTTTAATCACTTGAATCCAGGTTCTTGTCTTGAAGCTTAACTTGATAATAAACCTACCAACTGGTAAAACTAATTGGTACAGAATCAGTCAATAATTTATAAGGAAACAAAAAATATATATATTGTATGTTACAAAGGTATCAGACCACCAGTCAGTTACTCCAGAGAGGTAACAGCAAAAACAATGCTTCGTTCTACAAATCCATGGCGCACTGGTGACATCCACTGGCTGTCCTTGGCATTGTTCTGATTCTTTGGATTTTTCGTTCAAGACTTGTGAAAAAGAATCAGGTTTTACATATGCCTTTTCTTAATGTTAACTTTAGTTGCATTAACCTATGCATCCATTACATTTACAGCATCATGTGTTTAACATTTAAATCCTCGAAACTCAATAATATATGAGAATCATTCTATGTATTCAGAGTTAGGGTGACGCCAATAAAGCTCCTCATCGTTGTGAGCTAGGAAGAAGAGAAACTTCCTCACTGGTTTTATGGTCAGCAAAAATTAATACTACCATTTCACACTAACAGGAATTGGATGAATTGCCTTGATACTACAGTTTTGAAAACAATGAAGCATTTAGAAAAGACTAGTACAGAGCAGGAATAGTCAGGTGAATGAAGCTAGTGGTTTTCAAAGTTTGGTAAGTATCAGAATCACCTGTAAGGTTTCTTATAAGTGCAGATTTCTGAGCCCCCTTGTAGAACTATGCAAGAATCTTTGAGATAAGTTTTTGATGCATGTGTTTCATAGACCACACTTTGAGGAACACTGCACTAAGATAGAATCTCTTATCTTCAGTGCATCTTGGAATTTCTTATGGAACACAGAACACATAATGTTTTGGAATCCCTATCAGGGGCAACATGAGGAGAGGTTCAATTTTATCAGAGGGACAAATTCTTCGGAATTAATAACTTTTGTATTACACCATTTCCCAAAGTTTCATTATCAAACCAACCAAAACTTACTAAAAAAAGAAAAGGTATTTTCCCCAGTCTTCCTGGCAATGCATTTAAGATGGAGTAATTCATGATTGCTTATAAATAAAAGTCAGATGCTACAGAAATGAATTTAAATAGGTGATGGATAACTAATGCTAAATGTTCAAAGATAATACACAATTTATTCTTACCATATATATGGATGTGTTGTTTGCAGGTGATAAAATTACAGGATTTTTTCCCTTTTTTTTTTCCAGCTAATGTTGCCTAATTTTTTTTACCATAAAAATGTGCTACTTATGTGATTTTTTAAAAGTTTAACTAAACACATCCTACAAGTTCTAGGGAAATTGTGCTTCCGCAGGGAGCACTCAATGATGCATTCGGCAGTGTTGCAAATATTTAACCAATTATCATCATCGTCATAACATCATGATCATCCCTCTAAATCCCACAACTAAGTTTTCAATCAATCAGAATCTTCATGGATGATTTGTGTTACTGCACAGAGAGTTTGGTTATTTACTTGGAAGCCACAATGTAATAACTTTATGTTAATAATTGTGACATGGAGTAAAAGACAGTTCTGTAAAGCACAAAGAAGGTAAGAGACACAAGGGCAAGAAAGCACAAAGGCTAAGCTATTTTTATGAGAAACCAAGAAAAAGGTATTACATGTATGGGGCTATAAAATGGGAAGAGTAAGAGAGACAGCATCTAGAGTTTAAGAGAGGAAAAACTATTTGCCATTTTCTGGAGGGACAGAAAATTAACCAGGTAGATTGGAATTCCAGGTAAGCTATTTTCTTTTACTGTAGTAAAATGTTACATGATTTCACGGTACAACAACCAGAAAGTAATGTCCTTTCAGAAAATATGCTCAAACAACCTTCAGATTCCCAAGGATGTAGGATTCATGTACGTCTAGCATAATACCACTAGAAGAAGACTGGGGAGCTGGAAACTGAAGCCACTTTGTGATCTTTCCCAGGCCTTCAGGATGAAAAGCTGGGAGCTAGCCTAGCGTCAGAAGATAAAAACAGGTCTCTTTTATTGAAAATTCTCTAGTTCCTTTGAGTTACAAAGACCACAGCCTAGGGAGAGGCCCTAAATATAGACTTCTCTTCTTTCCTTAAGGAATAGGCAGGTATCTGCCAAGATATGTGTTCATTGTCCACAAAGAATTAATGGGAAATAATGAATCCACATGTTTTGACAGAGGAGTAACATGCTTAGATTGAAATACTAGTTTAGATGGACAAGATATCCCACAATCCAAATGTATACTTTACTACAAAAGTATGCCAGTTTGCATGAAGAAATCACAAAACAACATAGTTAAATTTTAGAAAGTAGAATGTGTAAAATGACTTAAATCATTTTCCACCTGTCTTTTTTTCCCTAAAGGGAAAAGTGAATTATTTTTTCTAATAATAAAAAGTATGCCCGGTCATAAAAAAGCAACATAGAAAAAAATAAAGCAAAATATAATTACCCCAACATCCCATGAATTTTATACTACAGAGAGAGGAGGATAAACTACTTTTACTATCATTTTTGTGAGCATATTTCTAGCATGTATGCACAACACATACACAAAGATACACTTCTTTTTCAAAAATTAGAGAAATTTTTCCATTTCAGTATGTAAAGATATATGATCATCCATTCTGATTATGCCCAGTCCTCCATTGGTAAGAATCTGTTCTCTCACCATTATAAAACGATGTTAAAGGATATCTGTATTCTTGTTCACTTCCAGCCCCTTATCCAAAAAACTTCAAAGTGATTTTGTCCAAATATAAATTTCATTTTATCTTTTTTGTTTGTTTGTGTAAAAGCCATCACTGGCTTTCCATGACCCTTAAGATAAAAAGAAAACTTTTCATGTCCTAAAACGGCCTGTAAGATTTGAATGTTACCTGCATCTTCACTATCATCTGTACTACTTCTTCCTTACCTACTATGCTCATTCTGGTCTCCCTTGTGTTCCTCAAATATGTCAGACTACTTTTTTGCCTTGGGACTTGCACATGCTCTTTCCACGGCTTGGAAAGCTCTTCACCCTCACAGCTCTCACATGGCTAGATCCTTTTCACTGTGTCTTCCCTTAAATGGTACCTCCCTAGGGAGGTCTTTGGACATCTTGTCTAATATACAGTACCCATTCTCTTATTTCTGTTGAGACTTTCTTATCAGTAACTTGTAAATATTTTTCAATATGTGTTCATGGTTTTGGTCTGTAACCTTTACCAGAGTCTAAACCCCATAAGATCACTGATGGTTTTACATGTACCACAGTTTTTCACAGTCCAACACACAGTGGGCACTAACAAAATATCTGCTGCTTGAACAAATATATAAATGAATTGAATAATACAGTTGGATGCACTACTTGACTAATTTTCTCCTTAGAATAAATTTCTAGAAATAGAGTTTCTGGTTAAAGGAGAATTTACCTTATCTATTTTACATAAATATTGTCTAATTGCTCTCCCAAAAGGATGCAGCACCTAAAACTCTCACCAATCACATGGTAAAATCTTAATCCCCCCCCCATAACCTTGACAGTACTTAGTACCAATCTATTAGGCCAAAATAACTGATCAAATTTTAAATTTTAGTTCCTGAAAATCAATGAGGCTGAATTTTTATATGTTTAATAGCTGTATCTATTTTGTATATTACCAGTTCATTTCTTTGCTTTCTTTCTACTGGAATGCATAGCTTGCTTACTGACATATTGGGTATTTGCACAACAAAAATATTAATCTTATTTCTTGTTAATAATGTTATGAATATTTTACCCAATTTTTCTTTTGTCATTAAGTTTTCTTTATAGTGGTATTCTTTTCTGTATATATTTTAACTTTGTATATTTCAATGATTATTTTATCTCTAGCTTGAGTAACATGATTAAATAAACCACACTTTTATAAAAATATACACCCATATTTTTCCAGTTTTTTATAATATAATATTTTATCCTTATGCTTTTGAACTATCTGAAATTTATTATAGAATAAAGAATGAGGGAGAGAGCTATGAATACTAGTTGTCCCGTCAAAACTTAAGTATCAACTGTTTCCTTATTCATTTCTTTTTTTTTTTTGAGTTGGAGTCTCACTCCATCACCCAGACTGGAGTGCAATGGCCGCTCCCGGCCACCGCAGCCTCGACCTGCTGGGCTCCGGCGATCCTTCCGCCTCAACCTTCCAAGTAGCCGGAACTACAGGCGTGCGCTACCACGCCCGGCTGATTTTTTGATTTATTGTAGAGATGAGGTCTCGCCTACCCAGGTGGGTCTCGAACCCACGGGCTCAGGCAATCCATTCACTTCAGCCTCCCAAAGGCGCAGGATTACAGGCTGAGGCACCAAGCCCGGGTCTTCATTTCTAATTCCATGCAAATTCTTGGTTCTTTTTCTGGTTTCTCTCTCTTTTTATCTTTCTGTTTTAAAAGTGTATACATTTGCTCAAAGATGTTGAGCGTAACAAAGTACACCTTTATAGAAATCCAAGGTGTGGTCCCAAACAATAAGGACTATGGCTTGATCTTTCACTTTAGCAATCAGCACCATTTAACTAAAAACATTGATATTGAATGAGTCATCTGTTATCAGGTCACTTGTAATGCTCTGGGCAATTTGTTTTATTTGAAACAGGATCTTCCTCAGTCACCCACGTTGGAGCGCAGTAGAGTGGTGCAATCATAGCTCACTGCAGCTTTGAATTTCTGGTCTCAAGCAATCCTCCTGCCTTAGCCTCCCAAGTAGCCAGGACTATAGGCGTGTGCCACCACATCCAGCTAATTTTTTAAAAATCATTCTGTAGGGTCTTGCTATTTTCCCAGGCTGGTCTCAAACTCCTGGTCTCAAGAAATCCTCCAACCACAGCCTCTCAACACATTGGGGTTACAGGCGTGAGCTACACACACATACATACTACATATATATGTGTGTGTGTGTGTGTGTGTGTGTGTGTGTGTGTGTGTGTGTGTGTGTGTGTGTGTGTATAGTGAAGATATTGGAACAATATCTTCACTATTGGAACAACTGAATAATATCACTTCACTCACAGATTTTATTATTTCTTCTTTTTTTTGAAACTACACAGGATGATTATATATTTCTTTTCCTTTGTTCAGCTTCCAATCCACATTTCCCAAGACCTGAAGTCATTTCCTCATTCATGTATTGATTCATTTAACACATTTATAGTAAGCACTTAATATCAACCTTAGGCAATCTGAAAATTTTGAGGTTACAACCATGAACAAGATACTCCTTCCTTGCCAGCAGCTTACATTTAGTAGGGAAAACAAAAACTAACAAGTAATTCAATAGAATGTGATGAGTATTATGACAGAATAGCTAAAAGAATATATTGTAGGGCAACCTAACCTAATCTGCAACAAGAGACTTGTACTAGGAACAAAAAAAAAGAGGTGTTACTTGAGCTTTAAAAGGAGAAAGGAGTTAATAGAATTAGAAAGAATGGTAAAGGAATATATTTAAGATGAAGAATGCAGTGTGTTCCAAGGCCCAAAGTTAAAGAAAATTGACGGACTGGAAAAGAGACTGCAAGGGAGAGAGGCTGAAGGTGATACTGGAACACAAAGGCCAAAACATGAAAACCTCATAGACGTGTTAGGAAGAATAGACATTATCCAAAGGCAATGGGAAGTCATTGAAGCTTTTAGATAGGAAAGTACCATGATCAAATAAGTATTTGGAGACATCATTCAATCTTAGAGTAGGAGAGTAGATGTGAAGAAAGACCAGGGGAAAAGACCATTCAAGCGTCTTCTATGGTAGTCTAAAGGGAAAAAAATGTGGCCCAGATTTGTGTAATGGCAATGAAGGTAGAGAGCAATACACAAATATAAAAGTGATATCTGTAGCTCATTGGGCTCTTTGGTAATGGAAGGTGATAGTCTCTTAATACTTTCCAGGTGTCTGTTTGGGAAACTGACTTGTAATACTGTGTTTACTGAAGCTTTGAAGGACATCAGGCTTATTGGTTGAGTTTTTTTAATTTTTATTTTTTTAAGATGTGGGGTACAATTCAGGGTTAGGTATACAAATGGTCACTGTATGGGAAAAGGTTGAGCCTCACTTTGGTCCCTACGTCACCTGGTTTGAGATCAGGTACCCTTATTGATGAAGTGTGCTCCCCTCTCCCTCCCCTGGCAGTTTCCCTTTCTTATAGTATTATGATAATCGTTCAGGGTCCATTTATGAGTGAGAACATATGATGCTCAGTTCTTTGTTTCCGTGCTAGATCACAGAGTATTATAGACTCTAAATCCATCCAAGTTGCCGTGAAGTTCCTAATTTGGACATCAGGTTTTAAAAGGAAGATAAAGAGATTCATGTTTGATGTAACCATAAGATGTATCAATGGAGATGCTGAAATGGTATCTGAAGACATAGATCTGAAGTTCAGGAGGGAGGCACAGAGTTGAAAGCTGCTTAGACAATATGTAGAGCCATGAGAATACAGGAAAGAGTCTACAGGGATGGAGTAAAATAAGAAGAGAAGAAAACAAAGCCTAGGACCTAGTTAAGTACATTAGCATGTAACGGGTGATTAGAGAGGAAGATAAGTCTGTAAAGGAGACCAAGAAGAGGTACCCAGAAGAAAATATGAGTGTAAGCACTCTTTTGACATAGAAATCAAGGGCACAAAGTAGCTCAAAAAGGGAGTGGTCAAGAGCACCAAAGTAGTTGAAAGACTAGTAAGAAAGGTCTGAAGTTTCTTTTTAACGTGGCCTCACAGTTTCAGTGAGGTTGAGGAGTCATCAGCAAGTAACAGCAGCAATGACGATGTGCAAGAAGGTAGATTGTGAATGAGGCCAAGAAGTGAGTTAGGTTTTTGGCTAAGGTAACCAAGGGATGATTTTTGTTTGTTTGCTTTGAATCGGATTTTTGTTTGTTTGTTTTGAATTGTTTTGAGTCGCCCAGGCTGGAGTGGAGTGGCACGCTCACGGCCACCGCAACCTCGACCTGCTGAGCTCGGGAAATCCTTCCACCTCAGCCTTCCAAGTAGCTGGAACTACAAGCAAGTGCTACCATGCCTGGTTTACATTTTGATTTATTGTAGAGATGAGGTCTTGCCAAGCTGCTCAGGCTGGTCTAGAATCCCTGGGCTCAGGCAATTCTCTCGCCTTGGCATCCCAAAGTGCTGGGATTATAGGCTTGATTATAAAATATACAACTTATATGTTACTGAGAGCAACTTGTATTTTGGTTTTTATAAAACAAAATTATGTCTACTTAGAAGGTCAATTGTGTCCAATACAAAATTTCTGACACGTGGTCCTATAGTTTGGATTTCCTACTTCTGCTGTGGGTGTTCCACCCTTCTATGCCACCCAACCTTGATGTGGATGGAGCATGGCCCATTTCCGTGACTTTCTGTAACACCTCTTCTCCAAATCATCTATATGCGTTGGGACTTTATTTCAGGTTTGGGAAGATGAAGAGTAATTAAACTGTAGAATGACAGAGTAGACATCAATAAAAATGTGTACTCAATATCCATGTTCCTAGGAGTCTTCTTGCCATCTGGTCTCTGCTTCTCAATGGCCATCTTCCTCCTCAGGTCCCAGGCTCCCACCGTCTTGTTAGACCCCTTAATTATTCTCTTTCTTCTTCATTTCTGTACCCTAATTTTAACTTACTGTGCAAAATGAAGTTCTCTGTGCTTAACTATTTCCTTCAACATCAACCCTTAAGGCCTTACCTTCCTAAATGAAAAGGTTATGAAGAAAGACAATTTTTTCTCTAAGAATTCTGATGACATCTGTTAAATTCATCATTTTTATTTCCTGTCATCTGGTTCACAGAATGATTTGGAGAATTCTTCTTCAATATAGTGGCAAATATAGTTTTCTAGAGCAGAAGTTTTAAAATAGGAGATTTTCTACTAGAGACTTATACTAGAAGTATAAGTGGAACAATTCCCTGGGTAATCTACAAGCCTCTAAGATTTTCCTGCCCATGCTCCAGGCAGTGGCCAAGAACCGGGACCAAGGCTCATATGAGGACTACATGGAGGGGCTTCGTGTGTTTGACAAGGAGGGGAACGGCAAAGTCATGGGAGCAGAGCTCCCATGCTGGGAGAGAAGGTGACAGAGGAGGAGGTGGAGACTGTTCTGGCAGGACACGAGGACAGCAATGGCTGCATCAACTGGCTGCATCAACTACGAGGGCCTCTTGCCTTCTCTGCAGCCTTCCTGAAGCACATCCTAAGCGTCTGAGCTCTACAGCTGGGGCCTCCACCGCGCCCCACCTTGAAGGTCCAGGGGGGCGGACATGGCCCCCGTGGGCGGAAGCACATTCCCACCGCCAGGAGGCCACCTATTGTTTCAAAATACACGGTTCCTCCCTTGGAAAAAAAATAAAAATAAAAATAAAAGAAAGCTCCCACATCCAGATGAGAGTCCGTGTGTTCTCCCTAAAGCAAAGACCAACACATTGATAGTTCGGCCATGCTCATATACAATCACTGGAGTCAGGGATTCTGTATTCTGCAAACTTGAATTTTGCTTGTTTCATATCTGTTTGATCTACCTATTTCTGAGAAGTATAAAGATTTTGAATTATTTAAAAAGTCATATTTTTTTACCACCATAAATATCAATCCTTCTAGTTTCTCTAGCCCTAAACGTACTAGTCAAGTTTTACTTCTCCTTTTGCTTCTCCCTCATCCCTCCCATCCAATCACTTACAATGATTCACTCACCACAAAAATCTTTGTCATGACCATGGCTCTACAACAGGCTCTCATGACTATTGCCAAGACTATTATCATAGCTCCTTGCTGGGCCATCCTCCTTTGGTTCCTTTTTCCATCCTTAGTCATCTTACCCAGAGTTAGTTACCTTTATAACTCCAGACTTTGCCAGGTTACTTCTACCCTCTAGATAGAAGTAGAATGAATTCACTCATTGGTTTAATAAACATCTTTGAGCATTTCTAATGTGCAGGGTAGAGATAAAAAGATGGATAAAGCTGGGTTCGGTGGCTCAGCCTGTAATCCCGCGCCTTTGGGAAGCTGAGGTGAGTGGATTGCCTGAGCCCGCGGGTTCGAGACCCGCCTGGGCAGCGAGATCTCATCTCTACAATAAATCAAAAAATCAGCCGGGCATGGTAGTGCATGCCTGTAATTCCGGCTACTTGGAAGGCTGAGGCGGAAGGATTGTCGGAGCCCAGCAGGTCGAGGCTGCGGTGGCCGGGAGCAGCCACTGCACTCCAGTCTGGGCAACAGAGTGAGACTCCAACTCAAAAAAAAAAAGATGGATAAAGCCCATTCACGATCTCAGCAAGGTAAAAATGTGATGGGGTAAAACACTGATGTTTCTCAACTAGAATATAAACTGCTTTGCCTACCACTGAAGTGCTCCTTAATGAAGCAGGAGCTGGCCTTTCCAGCCTTATTTGCCAGTCTTATTTCCTCTCTGTTATAGTGCCCAGTGGACTTCAGATACAATAAAGCTATAATTTTCAGAAAAACTTTTCAATTCAATCTTTGCTCTTTCCAAGCTGCCTAGCATTACCCCCTTCCCTCTGATGACACTGTACAGTTCTTTCTCCAAGTCTTTGAAATGGAACTCCTACTGGCCTTCCAGGAACTCACTTTCTTCCTTTCATCTTTCAGCAAGTATAGCCATGGCTTTCTCCCATTGTATTTACAGTATAACACTTACCAAGGCTGCCTTCTAGGATAGATACCTGTATATCTACGTTCTATTCTCCAATTTTACATTTCTGAAAGTGCCTTTCACATAATAGGTACCTAAATCCTACAATCTGGAGTGAACTTAAAAAGCACAAAAGACAATGTTCTGCTCCTAACCAGATTGAAAACAATTAAGGAGCTTCTGAGGAGAGCAGAATGTATGACGAGCCAGAAGAGGGACATATTCACAGCAAACATTTATTAATTTCTCAGAGATGCATCAATCACCTAGGAAGAGTTTCCTCATCTTACCACTCCCAATCATGTATTACCTCATGTTCTACAGTTCCAGGCAGGGACTCTAAAAGCAGGTTTTCAAACTTCTATTTCCCACCTTATCAGTCATTATAATTTGGATATGAATGCAAGAATCCTAAATCACTCTTTATTTTTTTAAATCAGTTTTTAAAAAAGAAACAATAGTAATCTATAGGCTCTAGTACAGATAGGCAGAGCATGATCATCCACACAGTTTGTGCAGCACCCATTGTAGTATACAGGGTTACTTCCATAAAAGCAACCTTATAGGAAGAACTGAAACAAGAAGCTAATATGCACTGTATAATGTATTGTTCCTGGCAGGAAGAACAAGAGGTAGCAATATAAATACACTCAGTGGACAGGGCAACGTCCCTGAGAGGTGGTGGGCCTAAATGTACAATCACAAATGTAATACAAATATATGTCAACAAAGAGTCTGAACAATTTTATTTAACTAAGACTTTTATTTAACTGCCAAGTCAACTTAAGAAGTGGTGATGTGGCCACAGGTTCATGATTATTGAAGTGGAGTGAAGAGTGTATGGGGGTTTATTACATATATTCTTCTGTCGACTCTTGCTTTTTACAGTTTGAGTTTTTCATAATAAAAAGTTATAAAAATAAAACAAATACAAAAAAAGAAGTGGTGATAATGATGGTGATGGTGATAGTAGTGGTGATCTCCTCTGAGACATTAAAGAAATTGATTTGACCAAGGCTACATAGCTACTATGTAATGTGCTAGAATTCAAATTCACAAGTATAACACCAGAGCTATAATCTCAACTCTAGCTTCTGATATCTTATGTATTGTGTGAGGTTGAATTAGGAAGTAGCAAATAATTTATACTTACAAAGAATATTGACATGGCAAAGAACTAATCACATGATACCCCAACTGCAGAACCAAGTATTTATGCTAGTTAGAAATTTAGTTGCAGGATCTCTGTAATGAACTTTGCAGGTGAGTATGGTTACACGCTTAGCCAAGAGGGCAGCCTTTCTTCGATGAAAATCCATAGTGTGACCTGAGGAACATGTGGTTAGAGACATTATAAGCTGCCCAGTTATGAGCATGCCTAACTATCATAGATGATAAAAGTGTGAGAGTCAGAACTGGAAATAGGTGATGAATCCCACAAGAGGTAGGCATGGAGGTCTGGCTGAGTGAATTTTCAATGAAAGTTACAAGAATGCTAAATCTCAAGCAATCGACCCTGTGCTCCACTGGTAGCGTGAGTTACACTGTGCACCATCCACTCTGTTCCCTAAAGAATTTGAGGTGGAAAACTGGAGGCCTTATACAGATAATAGTCAACACAGACTGGAGACCCTGCAGGTCACGATACAGCAGGGTTTCCACCTGGGGTCCACCTAAACACACAATTATATGGAATTGTGTTTCTATATAATTAGCTTGTTTTGAAATTCTATTTATTTTATTTTATGCATTTAAAGATATTCTGTGAAGAGGGTCCATACACTTCACCAGGCAGCTGAATGGATTCAAGGCACAACAAAGCTTAATAAACCTGGAAACCGTGAGGGACCTTTAGACCATGGAGCCAGCTTGGAACACCAAGCTGTAACCATTAACAATGACAATCTTTCCTACTTAGTTACAATCCAGGAAGTAGTATGGCATCACCAGAACACAACTACCACGTGCACAGCTGTCATTACTAGCCTTAAAAAGCCAGAGACCATTCATATCGACCACTCCAGAGCTAAAATAATGACCATCTAATAATCTACTCAAATCAGTCAAGGTTTACACTATTATCCATGTGAAACAAGTACTTATTCTGAATTTAAGTACTCCTAATTATTTTTTATCTTGTTTGATTAGATCTTCTAGATATTTCAATATAAGGAAGTTAAAAAAAAGAACATAGGCCCAATGGTCTACTAGGTTTGCTTCTTTCTGGAGGAGTAAACCATACTACCTCCAACATGTGAACAGAAATGGAAGAAAACAGAACTGATTTGTCTTCATTCCTATCCAAAATGGTACAAGCTATCAGAACATGGTTAGGTAAAAATGAAACAATCCAAAGATAACTCACATATTTCTAGGGAATGTATTTTAATATTATACTAACTATGAATGCATCTGACATTTTCAGATTTAATGTCATATTAGATTTATTACACACACACACATACACACGCACAGGCAGGTAAGACCTTTTTCAGAAGGATTCAAGAAAATGATTTCCCTCTGTCAACCCTTCTACAGCAATTTTTCTTGATTCATGCTTTAAGATCAAATTAAGCAATTACAAACAAAATCTGGGTCCCACAATAATAAATTTAGATTATGAATGAAGTTAGAGACACAAATAACTAATGCAAGCACAAATTGGTTAATTGATGAGTTTAGTATTTAAAATATTACACTTTCTGATGTTGTCTATTTGAATTGGCTACAAAATAAGAAAATGTATTCCAATTGAAAACACAATCTTTTTATAAATTGAATATAAATCAGAAATACTCAGGGTCATTCTGAAAGGTTGAAAAGTACAAGTATGTTCATCTATGTTGTTCCAACAGGAGGTCCTATGTCTCTTCCAAGCCTTTGTGAAAACCAGACTCATTTTTATACCATCAGATTAATGTTTTAAATCTTGGTGTCTTAGCAATTAGGTTTATAGTGACTAAAAGTAAATTGAATATTTTGAAATTCAAAAAAATTATTATCCAGTGATAATTTGTCTTACTAGCGTTTCGTGAATGTTTTCATATTCTTTGTCAACAGAAAATGTACAGTTTTTATTTAGAACTAAAGTATGCGTTTTGAAATATTGTCTAAAAAAAATTTAACTTTCCCACAATGTTATCATGAAGGCCAGTTAGAGGAGATGGACAATATTTTGTATTACTTTAATGTTTGATTACTCTCTCTCTCTCTCTCTCTCTCTATTTTTTTTTTTTAGAGCAATGAATATCCTTCCCTAAAAAACTGGAAGCAACAGAGTCATAGAATTAAAAATAAAAATCCCAGTCTCGGAGACGTAATAAGAGAGATTGATGTCTCATGTTTTCAAAATCTTTGGCTTCCATATTGATGTCACCATAGTAAGAAACTGCAAAGGGGACAGGTAAAGAGAAGAATAAGCATTTATCTATTAGGATCCTTATAGATTTTGAATCTTTGATTTCACCTAGTTTGATCAGTTAATGATCTATTAGTGAAAGGATTTAAAGAGTGTTCTGAAAGAGCATGGACAAACGTGAAATATTAAAGTGACAATGTCACATTGTTATAGATTATATGCTATGAGAAGGTGTGTGTAAATCATATAAATCTTGTCTATATTTTTATCATTTTCTTAAAAATAGTTCCAATCAATCATTAAATTAATAAAAAAATGCAGTGATCAATATGCCAGTCATGGGAACAATACCAGTATAAATTATATAGCATAACTAATAATTCAATAACTAATAAAAATTATCCAGAAAAAATCAATGTATTTCAAAATAATGTAAAGCTGTTACCTCAAAATATGATTTGATTATAAGGTTATAACTCAGAAAATATATCACTCAAAATAGTTTTTAGTTTTATCAACAAGTTGTGGGCAGTTTATTTTCACTGATAATTCAAGTTTTTGTCGTATTTCTTAATATTTAAAAAGTAGAATAGTTGAAATTTAGTCTTCAAATAATTCTCAACTTCAATTTTTTTTCACATTTTGTAGTTGTAATACTTCTATATAATCAATAAGGACAGATGAATGTTTGAAATATGCACACTTGAAGAAAATATTATAGTAGTGTAAAATCACACAAGAAAACACCAAGTCATTTTTTCCTAAGGTTTAATTTTAACTAATAAATTTTAAGTGGCAACTGTAATGTCAACCCAAGTCTTTGCTTTTTTTCAATGCACACACTATTTTTTGTAGCTTGCAGGTGAAATACATTATTTTCACCAGGGTAACATTCACCCTTATTGTGGTCTTTCTCTTATTTCATTTTTCTTGAGTCCTTTTTCTTCAATGGTTTAACAAGTCACTTCTGTTTTGGCTAAAGAGGAATCCTAGCACAATAATGTTTCAACTTGCAGGGAAGAACACCCCTATTGAGTTGATAGAACTCCACCAGCTGGATTAGATCCGTAAATCTTGTGTGGCCATCATCCAGTGTGTGGAACATTTCACCATCATCTTCAACCTGCAGAAGGAAAAGCAACAAATTAGGAAAGAGGGCAAATTTCCCAGTAGGACAATCATATTCTACTGCAAACTGTCTCCAGATGCCATTGTTGACAAGTTTATAAAACTAACGAACAGCAAAAAGAAAATTATGGCATGTCTTTCTTTTTTGTACTATCACTTGTAAGTAAAAGAAATATCATCCGATCCTTAGATAAGCAGTATAACCTTTTGTCTACTTCTAATTCTCCCAGCATTCTGTTAGTATAGTAGGATTATTTTGAATCAATGAACAGTAAGGTATCTGCAATAGCCAATGTAAAAATAAACAGATTTTCATGCTCCCACTTACAGAAATAATTTGCATTTCTAAATGTTGTCTACTTAGTCTCAAAAATGAATATTTACATAATTTGTACCAGTAAATTGATTCTGGAGCAGTCACATATTATGCTAATGGAATCTCAGTTTCTCTCTCTCTCTCTCTTTCTCTCTCCCCGCCCCCCATCAGTGAAGTCTTCTGGCATTAGACAATTCATATTTACTGAGAACATAGATCACATAATCAAAGAAGTAGGGAGGATACTTTATATGACCTTTGGATAATTCCCAAAGGAGGCAATTCAAAAGGAAGCACTAGTTATTTAGCAATCTTTTGTAATACTTTCCTGAAACTAGACGCAATCTCTCTCTATTACCTGGTTCCAGTATACACATCGGATACATACACATGTACGCACACAGATAGATAGCAGTAGAAGAAACAGATGTTGCAAAACAAGCTGTGCCACCCAGAAGCAGAACCACAAATTTTTAAAAATGTGTTCAGAATAGTTTAAATGATCACTAGTGCCACAGTACCTGTATCTCTATTCATAACCATCAAAAACTAAAAAGCAAAAAATTGTTTTTGAGAAAAGAAAAAGAGCTTTAAAATAATGTTGCTTAAGGAACCATTAGTAGAATTCGGGAAAAAGAACCTTTAGTGGCCTTTTAACAACAGGTGGCATGGGGTCTATACAATATTGCTAAATCATATTTCATGGAAAAAGGAAAATTTAATTTTTACAATTCCTGTATTTCTTATATTAATTCAGGCTCATAAATCCATTTCTGCCAAACTTAACTCTAGTCAAAGCACAAGTTTCCAAATTATATTTAATAAAAGGATCAAAAGAAAAGCAAAGTTTCCTAAAGCTTATGCATTAAGATCATTTCTAATATACAAATGTTAAATCACAAATTACTTACTGGTATAATTTGAAAGTGCTTTATTTTTTGTCCATGACTCATTGACAGTACGAAAGTTTTGGGGTTACTCTGACTATCCCGTACCAAGAAAACTCTAAAGAAAGAGAAGGAATTTCAATATGTTTCTACATTTACTCATGAATTTCACAGAATTATGTGTAACAAATCCAGGAAGTATATTCATAAACATAGCCACGAATCCCCTTTACTGTGTATTCCATGGGTGAAATTATTCAATTTGATAAAAAATATGGGCTAATATAATCTTATACAATAAACCTGTCAACAGTGCTAATATAATTTTAATAGGATAAGTATATAGCCCATTTGTCAGATTGTTGGCCATAATACCAATATGCTGTTTTACTGGCATTAACAATTAGTGCTAACAATTAGTTTTTCTTCTGGGAAATTGACTATTCACATGTATCTTTTGCACAAAGGATAAAGCATTAGTATATTGTTATTTTAACTTCTGGGACATGTTAGGCCCTGAAAGGAGATAATAATTTGGAAGGAAGTCATTTTTTAACTCCTCTTCTACACTGGATCGCCCTGTTTTTGATTCTGGTTTCGACTAATACATACACAACAGAAAGGAAGAAATGAATATGTTCTTAAAAAAAATCTTGAAATCATTAATTATTAAATGTTTACCCAAAATGTTTTAAGTAAAAGAAACACCCAAACATACTTTAATCTTGAAGAATCTAGCAGAAAAGCTCCTATAATGTCAGGCTAGAAAAATAAAACATGGCCTAATGGCCTAAGAGAAAAATGCTGCCAGGTGTGGATTCTTATTTACTGGCAATGCAGTGCAAAACCAGTTTGAGAACAATTGTTGGCAAACACACTGTGTAAATGGTCCCCACTGGTGAATCCAACACTAATCTCACTGTGCCTGTGCAAAGAGGTAGCCAAATTTAAGGTATCACAGATGTCTGACAAGATTATCCATTTCATTTGCGCTGTGTGAGATTCCGACATTACATCACTGGGAGATGGGACAAAAGGGCGTTTCACCAGTAAATCAAGCTGTTAATTCTCTCCCCATTCTCAAGTAGATCACCACTACCACCTAGTGGACTAGTGGGCACCATCACATCTTTCCAAAGGAACACCAAAAAAAATTTTTTTTAAAGATATTATCATTCTTTATACAATCATTTCATTTAATTTACAAAAACTGTGCTCAGAAATAAAGAAAATTATAATCCTTCAAAACATTTTAATAATTCTTCATAATTTATTTCTTTTCTTGGTTTCATCATATTGTAATTCTGCTGATTGTTAAAATTTATATCCAAAAAGACTGCACTCCATGCAGAGAAGCATATTAAAATCTTCTCTTATTTATAGTCAAGGGAAATGCTGACTCGCTATTAATAATCTTCCATGTAAAGATGCATTTTCATCTAAATGTCGGTGTTAAATCACCTTGAAACCTTGTCATTATCTTAAGCCAACTTTTGAAGATAAAAGATCCCATCACCACTTGTTTAAATTGATACTGGTTTCATTTCTCATCCAAACCTCAATACAACCTTCCTCATCTGTATTGCATTTGGAAGGACATTTAGTCAGTATTACAGAAAGCATCTGAAACACTGAGCAATTTGAGAAAAAGAAAATTCTTCAGATTAGCAACCTTTCGTAATACATTTTATATTTCTCTTGTATATTGCATAGTACCCCATTAGAAGATATACAGGAAATATCAAAAAGTACTTTCTTTATCGGTTTATATTACGTTAAGCTGTTAAAATTTAGAGAAATGACAATAGGGTTGTAAACAGGCAGAAAAAATAAAACAAGCATTCAAAATACGTAAGAAACAGCTTTTTACTTAATACAGCCTATATGATACTTTTAAAAATGAAACATGTAAGATAAGTCATGAAATAAACCACACTTTGGAATCATATTCATTACATATTCACATCAAAATGTTAACCACTCAAAAACAAGTTCAGTTTTTCCCCCTCATCAACTGATATCTAAGATGCTAGAATTGGCATTGAATGGGTAATATTAGTGATCAATGGTTAAGAATAAAGTATCCAATTATGTTATCTTTTCATTTATGTGCAAATACTAGGCACACACTATATACTAGGTGTTACATAGAAGTTGCTAGAATACAATGAAACCTCACTTACAGAACAAAATCACTTCTGTTCTATAAGTCCAAATCAAGAACTCTTAGAATGTGTTGAATAAACAATTGCTACTTATAGAAGCAGTTCAAATCACTACTGTTCAAAATTTAAAAGATCGTGCTTACCCATCCACAAGTCCTTGCTGAATAATCAATCGCTGAGCTTCATCTCTAGAAATTTTGTGGTGAAACCATGGCTGGGACCGGTGGATAGCTAAAGAAAGAAAATGGATGAATATAAAGCTTTATTTGTAAATGATCATAATTTCATTATATGTCTTTTGCACCATACCCACTCACTGACTACATCTAAAGGCACATTTATCCATGATTCAGTGACAATAACTATGAACACACATACCCAAGTTTGTGGTGGAGCTCTGTGAAGAGGCAGTGGGGCTACCGTGAGTGCCCAGGCGTAAGCATCCTTTTTTCTGAATAAGGTAGGGGAAAACAAAGTTCAGCTTTGTGGGTGAAACAAACCCAAATCATAAATATTTTGAAGAAAGTGAAGTTACATTTACCCTCCAAGCGAGTCCTTCTTCAACTGCAACTGAAAGGGCTTCAGTGGGATTTTCTATAACTCTGCTTTTCTGGCCTGAGAAGTCCATTGCTACCAGAGAATTCTCTGATATGCTTCTCTGGGGAAAAACAAAAACAAAAACAAACACACACACACACACACACACACACACACACACACACACACACACACATTTGAGCCATGAAAATATCTCTGAATGTTATCTTGCAGTGTTTTTAGACAGGGGCTCCAAAAGTGGCTAGCAGGAAATGAAAAAGTTAAAATACATATTCAAGATAAAATGATGCTATAAAATATTTTGGTTATATAACTTACATGGTTGTTTGTTAATATAATTGAATTGAGAGCCGAATAAAGACATTAGAAGCTTTCAAAGTGTGTTTTTCTTCTAAAACAAACCTAACTTTTTAAATTCTCGAGTAAATGGGAAACTTCCATTTAGAAAGGAGTAGTCCTTCCTGTGATTAAAAAAATACATTAGTTCTGAATTCATCTCTCTTTTAAGCTCTGAGATTCATCAACCATCAATTAAATGCCAGAGCCATCTACTTATGAAGCAGTTTGTCTCATAAGATTCAAGATGCACCAAAGCTATAGCATAGATTGAGAACAATACTTCTTTAGAAATAGTACTCATGTTTCCTAATGAAGCAAACTAAAATATGTATTTTAAAAGTTTATCACATCAACTTTCTTCTTACTTAGAAAATAAAGTGTAGTAAAATAATTTAGATAATTCCATAATATTAAAATTTTCACGATTTAATATATGAACATTTTCATACAGGAATATACTTGGGCACATGAGACCTACAAAAAGAAGCCTGGAAGACAAATGAACTGATACGAAAAGAAGACAGCTGTAAACAAACACGACTTAAACAAGTAATAAAGTCATCATTTTAGCTAATTACTTCTTATATTCTCTGAGGTGAAAGTAAAATATCCCAAACCTGGATCTTATGTTTATTTTTTGACTGTTTGGGGATTACTTCACAGCCACCTTCTAAAAAGTATGCCTAATAGTAGTCAAAAAGTAAGTCATCCTAATAAGAGACAGCTGTCAAAATCTCCAGTCAAGAGTTTTACTCAGTTTTTCAACATCAAGAAAGAATTAAAACTCTCCAAAAGAAAAATTTTAAAATCATGAAAAATATTTAAATATTTAATTCATAGAAGAGCAAGACCAAAAGTGGAATTATAATGGTAAAGTATGTGCCAATCTGCATCTGGGGACAAGTGGCTTAAAAGCATTTTATATTTATTTACATGGATAGAGACATACCTAGCTTGATTGAACAGACAATAGTTAAATGTACGCTTCAAACAAAACCTTCTCCACAAAAAAAAACAAAAACAAAAAAATTTAGGACTCCTTTATCACTGCATCGTATATCCCACTTTATTAGCATTTGTTATTTTCTCTTCAAACCATGCTGGAGTGGCCTACAATCTTATTATGGTTCATCTATATTTCTAGAGACCTGGCATGCAATCTTTCGTTTGTTACAGGAGCCTTTATAACTGACAGCTGCTCTTTCCAGACAGATGCTGTCTCTGTAATCTCTATTTGCTGTCACACCTTAGTTTGCCCTTCTCACCCCGTGAGCTTCTGTGCTGGGCTGTGGACCAGTCGGATACACTTTTGCCTTGCCAACATTAATGAAAAGCATCCACCTGCCCAAACCACCAAGTAACTATCCTCAATCATAATAGTTTTATCCTCGTTATATCACTCCCTTTGCATGCCAAGATGGGTTCTGTAATCTCAAGTTCCTGGTAACATAAAAATACTGTTAGGAAAGAAAAATAAACATAATCTGTTGTCCTTTTTTTTTTTTTTTCCTCCAGTATAGCAGGCCAGGAAGTAAATCAAGATCCTGTATTCTCTAATTATTTGACATATATAAGGAGACTACAATACAAATAAGGAAGTTTTTTATTGACTACATTAACTGGAATGAGGAAAAACACAGGAATATAGCAAATGTTTTTTTTTACTAAACAGCAGGTAGTAGATGAAAAATTAATAGTTTACCTTTGGTGGACAAAGAAATGGAAGTAAAGCAGAGTCTGACAAACCCAAAAGGTCACTTTCTGCCCAATTTCTTTCACATAGGATAGCTGTGTTGATAACATTCAGAATTGGTTGTATTTCTCAAATATTTATCCCTTTTTCTGGCTCTTTCTTCTTAGGAGATTAACAGGGCAGGCCCTTAAAAGGGGGTCTAGGATTTTAATGGCATAGCTTTCTTTCTAAAAAAAAAGAAGAGGCCTGGGTATACCCTGGATTATCCAGGCCACACTTAGATTCGATACACTCACTCTTAGTGAGGTTTGACGTAAAATGTTTTTCAGGCCATTTACCTAGGTGACAACTAGTAGTGACACACTCTTTGTCATCTCATTTGAAGAATCTAGATAAACTTACAGTGACGTCAGTAGCAAAAGGGCACAGAATTTCTTCAGATACTGTTCTCTCATCTGCTTCATGCAGAGCTACAGGGTATCAGAAACGCAATAGAGTCTAGGAGTTATGCAGCCATCACCCTTGCTTTTACTGCAGGATACCAATGACTCAACTAAGGTCACACAGACAGCTTATGGTGAAAGCAGTAACAAATAATTCTTGTCTAGGGTTCTTTCATGTACCAGAGAGTGGAAGTTACTGGGAAGAAACTGCAGCTTAGAATGTCTATCTCTGGGTGAAACATGAAGAATGAAAAGAACTTGAATAGACTCCTGCTCCTCAATCCCCAGGGCCATAAGGACAGGTGCTTCTTTACACGAATGCTTTCTTTGCCTAAAACATATTTGGCTTCCTGAAATGTCTGCTACTGATTGTCATTACAAAGGCTGATGGGGTGACCATCCTGTACAATAGATAGCTATGATGTTCGTTATGGTATGATCATTTTTCTCCTCATTTCCCTTCTCAAAATGTTCACCTGGAAAAGTTAAGAAAAGCATATTGTTCCTATAAAAAATGTAAGTAAACTATACTAACTTTTCTATGTAGCTCACTGAAAATAATCCCTAGATGAATAGCAACAGAGGCTAGTGCAGGTTGTTGGCATCTATTAGGTCTCTAATTCTTCCCTAATAATCTGGAAAAGTGAGATTCTGTATAGGTACCAAAGTCAACACAATTCGCTCCCAAAACATTTACATTTCCTTCACAGACATTAGTAATAGTAAATATATAATTCTCACATGCTACTCTGATCATGACAACTGCCAGACAGAGAAGGTCCTTACCTCACAGGCACCTAAAGTTCTTCCCTCTACAGCCCCTATTCCCAACCAGACTCACTCGAGGAATGTCTATTCCTATACATGGTGTTGAACAACTAAAGCCACACTAACCTAACTGTCATACACATCTTGATCAACGGTAGGATCACTTCCAATGGAGAAAAGGCAAGAATAATTCCATTAAGAGGACACTAAACAATAATTGCCTCTAAATATTTGGCTGCTAACATGTTCATCCTAATAACTCTGGACTCTAAAAGAAATTTGGAGGGATTTAGGAAAGGATTAAGATTTTTAAAATTCATTATTCTTTTTATATACATATGGATTGAAAGATAAGGGTAAGGTGACAAACTGTAAACATATTCACATTGAAGTGATTATTTTTTATAAAAATTCATTGTGTTCTGTAGTTCCTTATTTTAGGGCTTAAAATTAATATGATACACAGATGAAAAGTTATTCTTCCATAACTTAAAGTAACATAACTAAAAAATTGGAGTTCTTTTTTTATATCGTCTATCAGGCTTCATAATCAACATTATTTCATGGCTCATTCCTGGAACTGAGCATTTACTCGGTTGCATTACATGAGGGGTAAATGTACCTTCCATGGTCACAGCCACGAAGAGTATATTTTTAACCTAAGTGGAAATGTAGGTTTCAAAAATGTACATTAACTGATTTGTAACACAGGTGCATACATCTGAATTCCTAACATACTCAAATTTTAAAAGTACAGCAAAAATAGCAGAACATACATTTTAAGTTCAGAAATAAATTTCTTGTGTTAACTAATGCACAGGAAATTAAAATTAGATCCTAAAGAAGGGAAAAGATGTATCTATGTATGTCTGCAAATAAATAACCAAGTTGCATTAAGTATAAATCTGAGAAGCAGTGCTAGAGTTAATGTAATGCATGACCTATATTTTGGCTGGCAGTTTTGGGGTTTCCTGGAAAGCAGTCTGCTTTTTAAGGACCTGGAACTTAAAAAAATATTATTGTTAGAAAGCCAAAATGCAAAAGAGTTTACATGTGTATACTGCAGCTTTTAAAATTCCAAATCATTGGCATTTTTACTATAGACTATGACAATCCCAGAATTGTATTTAAATAAATAAACCCACAACCAAAACCAATCATTAAGAAAACATAGCCTACCATGCCAAGAAAAATGTTCTATAAATTATCTCATTAAGATCTAATCTTCAAATGTTGTAATGACACATAATGACTCGCATAATTCTTTAGTTAAAACTTTTCTTTAACATGTGTATATTTTAATTAAATACTTAATATATACTGCTGTGGTTTTATCACATAGGCTGCAAGCAAATAAAATATAAGAATAGAAAATTCAGTGTAATATTATACCAGATCGGTGCCAAAAAGTTACTTTACTTGACCAACAGGAAATAATGTAAATGTATTAATACATAGATTTATAATGTAATGTAACTATAATTTAATATAATATAAATATAAGATAAAAATATAGGTTAAAAACTGTGGTTCTTACCATGGGTGATATACTCTGAGAACTGCAGCCACTTCTACCTTGATATGGGTGCATATAATTCTGGTACAGCTGCATGCCATACTGTAGAATACATAAACAAAAACACGTTCCCACCACTTTTACTGCATTGATAATTGATTAAAATAAACACTTCTATTAATTACTATAATACCCATATTAGAAAGAATTATAAGCATTCTTTAAAACAAACAAGCATCCAAAATGTTTTAAATACAAATTTTCAGTGCCCTGCAATGACACATTTTAAAAGACAAAGTATTTTGCTTAGACTGACGACTAACTCACCACAACAGAGTTCCGATCTGACATTTCTGTTTATTACTATTATTATTATTATTATTATTGAGATGAAGTCTTGCTATGTTGCCTAGGGTAGTCTGGAACTCCTGGGTTCAAGTAATCCTCCCACCTTGGCTTCCCGAAGTGCTGGGATTCCAGGCATGAGCCACTGCACCTGGCTCTGCTCATTATTCTTAGCATAGAATTGTGCCACAATATTGGGAGTGGTACACTGCCTCATGATAAGAAAGCTCACTTGAGAAGGGTGCCAGGCTTCCTGGTACCAAGATTCCAAAACCCTCACAGACATCCTAAGCCACACTGTGTATAATTCATTGTAGTTCTCTGATGACTTACTGATGAACTATTTTGCTTGTTTGTTAAATCCATAAACGTGGCCGTGTGTTGAAAATACTTGACACTGTATCATCCTCATATCAATATTCTTATGACATTGTTTAATTTTTTACTTCAAATTCAGGGAAACCAAAGTAGTAGGGAATCAAGCTAATTTCAAACAAAGAGATTCAAAATACAATGTAAATGGTAGAAGATAAGAACTGTGAACTGAAGTGTCTTCACTTTCAGGAGGCAATTCATATGAATTGGGCCAGCAAGCCATGCTGGAAAGTAGGTCTGACTTATAACTATTAATTTGAAAAACATTAAGAATGCCAACTGCCCTGAGCAAACTTGTCCTGGAGGTATCCCCATTTAAAACTGGAAGCTAACCCCCTTAGGTTTAAGCCACTTTATTAAAAAAGAAAGCAATGGTATAAACAGTTTTTTCCCCCTTATACTCTACAATTCTCTACATTTCATGCAGTCATAATGAACTTAAAAGTTAGGTCCTATATAAAAGACATTAAATAGACACCATAGAATCAAATCTTACCAAGAGGATAAATTCCATTTAAACATTCCAACAGAGCTGTTTTTCTACTAAAGACTATTTCCTTGAAAGCAATTCTAGCAAAATGGATATATTTGGTAATTAGGCAAAAAATCAGAGGGGGTCTAGGGGAGTCACTGTTTTCAAGATTTTGCTTTTAACATGAATGCAAACCTACACTCATTTAAAATTCTCTGTGTTGACTTCTTTATCCAATTATTTCCCAACTTCTAAAAATTATTTTTTAATTTAAGGTATGATTGACATTAATGGGACCTAATAAAATTTATTTCAAATCAACTCTAAGCCTACAATAACTTTAAAAAGAAGGCAGAGGAGCTTAATTTCTAGTCAAGTTCATTTTGGAGAATATATAATAACCTCAAACCAATACTTTCACAAGAACATGCTGCTTGGCTACCTTTTATTTATCTGCATTGAAAAGCCTGCTACCTACTAATAAGACTGCTGTCTTCAAAGATATATTGTTCCTGGTGCCTGCAGTGTTAGGTAGTTGTCTCTGTGCTGCTGGAGGTCTTTAGTAGGCATTTAACTCTGGCCAAGGGCTAGGGCATGGGTCACTTTAACATTTCGCTTTCCTATGGAGGGGCAGATAAGGGACCAAAATATGTTAGAGAGGAGCTAGCAGAGTTCTAATTGAAGGGAAGGGGAAAAGACGACATGTAACTAGGACATTATACACGGGCAAATCTTCCATTTTCTAAGTCTCAGATTTTCTATAATTTTATATGTGACTAGAATTTCTGCACAGAGAAAAATGGTGTCTCCATCTGATCTGTATGAAGAGTTTACATATGTATATTAAAAAGATAATGAAATAAGAATAAAACAAGCAAATTCTTGGTCAGAGGCTGTATCTAATAAGTAATATGTAATGAAAACAAGAGAACATTGCCAGTCCAGCAAACACAGTGTCTCCCTGCTCTTCCCTACTAAGTACAACAATAAACTCTGGAAATAACACAATAGACCATCAAAAGAGACAAATGAAAGAGGCATTAGAAACATTTCTGTCACCAAATGAGCCCAGTTGCATCAGCAGGTGCCCCACTGACAAGTTGCCAGGGGATGCCAACTCACTCACTCCTCTAATAAACTGCCTCCCCCTGTGTCTGTATTGTGAGAATTGGGACAAGCCCTGGCTTCCTGTGATCTGGATATCTTAAAGTGTAAAACAAATAATATCACTTTTCTGTTTGATTTCTCATTGGCTCCAGGATAAAGATCTTCATTGAAACCCCCTTCCCTCTCCAGACTCATCTGAAAAGCTTTGCCATTATTGAAATGAACAAGGAACACGGATGTATGTGGTCAGTAGAATAATGGTCCCCCAAAGATATCCACACTCGAACCCCAAGAACCTGTGACTATGTTAGTTAGGCTACCTGGCAAAAGGGAATTAAGGTTGCTATCAGCTGATTGTGAGGTAGGGTGATAATCCTAGATTATCCAGGTGGGTCCAATGTAATCACAAGGTGCCTTATAAGCGGAAGGGAACGGCAGAAAAGACAGAACCAGGGAGATGGCAGTGTGGAAAGAACTCGGTGTGACACTGCTGGCTGAGCAGCCTTCCAAGGCTCAAAAAATAAGGGAGATGGTTTCTCCACTAGAGTCTCCAGTACAAAATGCAGTCCTGCCGACTGACACCTTGCTTTTAACCCACTAAGATTCATTTTGGGCTTCTGAACAAAAGAAATATAGCACAATAAATAAGTGTCGTTTTAAGTCATTACATTGGTAGTGATTTGGTATAGCAGCCATAGAACATGAACACAATGGAGCATTTTTGAACTGAGAATCTGTGACTTGAAAGAGGCTTTGAGGACAGTAAGATGAAGGAAGAAAAGTGAGAAGGAGACAATCTTCCAGAAACTAAGCATCCTGAAAATAAAAAGATTAAAGAAAGCTTTTGGTGTATGTAATCAATTCTTAGGTTGGTTAATTTTACATATTGTTGATTTTAACTCAATTTTTTAAAATTATAAGAATACAAAATAAAACTTCATTCTAAACCTGATACAGTAACTAGTAATTCCAATTACGAATTTCTGCCCAACCTTTACCCTGATCTCTCTCTTAAACAGGATGCTAGTAAAAGATTAACAGATTACAGATAAGGTAAAAATGACAATGGGAGAAAAACAGTGAACCTGGAAAATACACAAACTATAAATCAATTTAAATGTGGAAAGCATCCCCTCCTTCAGGCTAACTGAAATGAAGGAAACCAAAGACTTCAACAAGACCTCATCTGCTCTGATTTTCATTTCTAAATATATCAAAAAGTTAGTTTTAGGACATATATGGTTACTAATAAAACCTTCCTGTGGTAATAATAGGATCATAAAAATAATCTACATATGATACACATAATCTATATATTGGCAAATTATATTAGTGTATAGGCATAAATTACAAAGAGTACCTTTGGAAAATGTTAAACTTTCCATTTTTAAACCAAAAATTTAATAAAAGTGATAAATTATGCATTTGGTTAACATTAGCAACAATAATACTGACTACTATAGACAGGCATAGTCTTTGGATAAATTATATCTTTTCAATGAAAAAATATTGTAATTGTTTTCCCCAATTGTGACTACCAAAACAGTATCTTACAAAGAAAATGGTTGATAATTTTTATAATTATAAATTTAAAGTTGCTTAAAATTCACTGGCATACAGGTTTCAAAAATAAATGTGTTTTCTATAGATTCTGGAAGAAATCAGTTCTGTTTCTCTCTTTTGTACATGCATCTACCTTTAGAATGTTCTTACTCATTTCAAAATGCTCACCAACAAATTATCCTTACAAAAGTTGTAATTTCTACTTAGTACAAAAGTAGATGTTTTAAAAATATATGCATAGTTAAATTTATACAATAATTTGAGTTGTACTTATTAAACTAGAAAGCAATTTATAAAACACTTACATGAAACATAAAACAATTCCATTACACACATCCAGGTGGGCACACTTTAAAACTGTACTTTATGTTGGATTGTTGGCAATGTTTTAAAAATGCAGACTATGTTGTGTATAGGACATATCTCATTCGGTAATACTTGCTATGTATGTAGTACTCTCAAAAATAAAAATCAGAAAGCCGGGCTCGGTGGCTCAGCCTGTAATCCCGCGCCTTTGGGAGGCTGAGGTGAGTGGATTGCCTGAGCCCGCGGGTTCGAGACCCGCCTGGGCAGCGAGACCTCATCTCTACAATAAATCAAAAAATCAGCCGGGCATGGTAGTGCATGCCTGTAATTCCGGCTACTTGGAAGGCTGAGGCGGAAGGATCGCCGGAGCCCAGCAGGTCGAGGCTGCGGTGGCCGGAAGCGGCCACTGCACTCCAGTCTGGGCGACAGAGTGAGACTCCAACTCAAAAAAAAAAAAAAAAAAATCAGAATGCGTCTAGATATAGAACTAGGTTATTTCACTCTACTCTGCATTTATCATTTAGAATTTTTAAAAATATACACATTTGGTGATGGGTAATTTTCTTCTTTTTCATATAGCCACACAGATTCACAGTGAGACTTCACCTTCTGAAATACTGATTTTTCAAACTTTTATGGTCCTCACAGCATTTAATAGAAATTCATGCCTCCAGTGAGATTACCTTAAGCAATCTAATCGCGGTCACCCAGCACGTCCTACTCTGCTCTTCTTCTGCACAGAGCATTTTCAGGTCTCGGGGCCCTCCTGCTTTGTTAGGCTAGAAGGCCACAGCACATTGTTTATCGTTAATGCATATCTTGAAGGTAACACCTGTTGAAATAAAAGCCACTAAAATTCTCCTATATATAAGAGAAAGCTGTCTCTTTTTAAAAGAAGTTAAGAGAATCTCAAGCTTACCTAAAAGGCTGAGGCTTTATTCATCTATCAAAATATTAAGCCTGTACCTTAAAGCAGAATCCATAGTTAGTCGGTGCTCCATGTTTTTTTTTGCCTGCCAGTGACACATAAATATCACTATTGCCAAATTCACTGAAAAACTGCAAATGCCGTGGTTCCTGAGAAAAAAATCAAAATGAGTGTTGAAATGGGTACATGTTTTGCATTATCTCTTTTTGTATTTCTATTATATTACATAATTTATACCTTGTGTTAAAAAAAAATTTTTTTTTTAAAAGCTGTTCCAAATAGAATTTCAGTATGATGTCACAAAAATAAAAGAAAAAAAGAGCCGGGCTCGGTGGCTTAGCCTGTAATCCCGCGCCTTTGGGAGGCTGAGGTGAGTGGATTGCCTGAGCCCGCGGGTTCGAGACCCGCCTGGGCAGCGAGACCTCATCTCTACAATAAATCAAAAAATCAGCCGGGCGTGGTAGCGCATGCCTGTAATTCCAGCTACTTGGAAGGCTGAGGCGGAAGGATCGCCGGAGCCCAGCAGGTCGAGGCTGCGGTGGCCGGGAGCGGCCACTGCACTCCAGTCTGGGCGACAGAGTGAGACTCCAACTCAAAAAAAAAAGAAAAAAAAAATGCTAAGTCACTATAGCCTTAAATAACCAGGAGCTGGATATGATTTTATTTAATTTGGGAAGTGGCAATTTGTTTGTAATTTAACTTCCAATAATATAAATTATATAAATTCCATCCAGGCATAGTGGCATGCACCTGTAGTCCCAGCTACTCGTGAGGCTGAGGCGGGAGGATCACTTGAGCCCAGGAGTTCAAAGCTGCAGTAAGCTGTGATCATGTCACTGCACTCCAGCCTGGGCAGCAGAGTGAGACCCTGATTGAAAAAATAAAATTAAATTTAAAGTAATAAATAATGTATAAATTCCTATTTTAAACTTCCTTTATTTAAGCCCCGTTTCAAGGACTCTGAGGGGAAAAAAAAGTTACAAAAGAACGACTTTTGGAAATATTTTCTTCATCCAGGCTTCAAATAATGGCAATTCAACAAAGAAAAGGAGATTGGTTTGAGCTTCCATAGCAGTCAGAGGATAAAAGCAAGAGAGACAATGATTTCTGCTCCATTGAGACACAGTCATCCCTCACATCTGTGTACTGCAGAACACATCCCAGGTGAGCTATGGGCCACCCTCGCATTACAAAAAGAAGGATGCCTGTACAGATGAGTTCAGGGAAATTAGCTGGCAGTGGAATAGTTTTGATTTTCAAAGCAAAGTGGAAGCTTGAACAGCTATTTCTTCTCTGGGAAATCCATGAGATTTAGAGCTGGTCATGGGAAATCACTGGGTCATATTATTCTGTGATAGGTTAATAACATGGAGAAGTGCTTAATTCTGAGGTTGAATGTATAATCAAAACTGACCAAAAACACATTTGTTCTCTAAAACCTTGCTACTAGTCGTGTGGTCTCAGACCAGCAGCATCACATCACCTGGGAGCTTGTTAGAAATGCAAACTCTCAGGATCCACCCCAGACCTACTGAATCAATATCTGCATTTTAACAAGATCCCAGGTGATTCATATGCACTAAAATTTGAGAAGCAGTGCTCTTAAAACAAACACACACACACACACACACACACACACACACACACACACAACCATTCAGTAATATGAGTAACCTTATTCAAATCCAAAAAAATTTCATTGTCATTTGCCAGTAAGCTAGTTCATCTCTGGCGACTGGAAGAGCAAGAGTTTCTCAGTATGGCACTGTTCTGAATGACTGTAGTTACTAACTCCATTGGAGAATAAGGCAGAAAAGAAGATTGCTTTAAAAGACCCAGCCTAGGACTCTTGGAACAAGGGAGGAGGAAGGAGAAGGGTACTCTTATTGCCATGTCTTCTATTCCCTGACAGAAACTAATTTGCTAGTAAAAAATCAGATTTCTATGATGGTAGAACAAAATCACCCCTGCCCATTAATGCAGTAGAAGTCAATACAGCTCAGTCTTTTGACTGGGAGTAAAAGGCAGCTTGAGAAACAATGGAAGGTAGTAAGAAGAATGATGAATTTTTTCTCTTGAGTGATTTTTTGTTCTACTATTACAGATATATTAAGGCTTGTAGCACTGTAAGACTACAAGCCTGAATTGACATGGTTAGCAAAATCTAAGGAAGCACATGTATATAGGAGGGGGGAGATGGAAAGTAGGGTACTTGAAGGTTTCTCTGTAAATATAATTCATAGCCATATCGCTAAGGCTTGCAGCAGCGCTTAACTAACTCTGATGCAGCCTTGACATCTTTAGGAAGGAAAAACAATCAAGGCCTCCTCAGGAAATAAATAGGAAATGGTCTCCTTGTCAGGCAGAAATGTCACAGTAGGCATTAGAAAACCTGCACAATCTGTATCAAGGTCATAGTCATTGAAGGAATTCAATATCATCAAAGTTTTTTCTTGGAAGGATAACTTCAAATAATTTCCATGTACAGACTGTGGAACATGAGCTCATTAGGCACAGGTTAGGGATTAAGACTCCATGTATGATGGATACCAAAGTCAGACACTATGTTGAGAAGAACTAAGGTTTGGCCTGAGAATAGAGGTTTAATGCTTATAATTTTGCACAGCCAAATTGAGGAATGAGAATGTGGATCCGGTGGGAAAAATAAGGACTAGGCTGTTGTATAATGGGTGAAAGGGAAAGGAGGTAAAGGATCAAGTAATAATATAATGGGCAGTGGATTATAATGGGAACCCTGTTGAAGAATTTTGGAGTGAAAGCAGCAGCATCACACCTTCCAGGGAATAATCACTGGAATGAGAATAATGTAAACATGAGTTACTGGATTTAGAAGCCATTTTTCTCCAATGTTAAAAGTAAAAAGATGATCCAGAACACATTTGTTTAAAAAAACACTTAGTATGTTACTTCATACATTAGGAACACTAAGAAAAAGCAACCTCATTAAAATGTTATGAAAAGTCTAAACCTCAATGGCAAAAGGGCAAAAATGGATTAATATTCATCATATTTATATTTATTTATAATGGAAACATTTGAAAACTGGTTTAAATATTCAAGAAAGAGTAGTGAAATTCATCTGTATGACAGAACATTAGTAGCCAAACCATATATACTTAAAAATAAAGATTTCAGTAAAGGAATGCATTACTAAATTAGTAGAGGCCCATTCCATGAAACATTACACCGCAAGGAAATACATGCACATATACACACCCTCACACACAAGAACAGCGACCAAGGAAAACTGTATATAAGGAAAAGGAGACCGAGTACAGTGGCTCACACCTGTAATCCTAGCTCTTGGAAGGTGGAGCGGAGAGGATTGCCTGAGCCCAGGGGTTGGAGACGAGCCTGGGCAACTTGGTGAAACTTTGTCTCTACATCAAAAAATCAAAAAATTAGCCAAGTGTGGTGCCACATGCCTGTGGTTCCAAATACTTTGAAGGCCAAGGTGGAAGGCTTGCCTGAGCCCAGCAGGTGGAAGCTGTGGTGGCCATGAGAATGCTACTGCACTGGTGGCCATGAGAATGCTACTGCGCTCTAGCCTAACTGACAGTGAGACTCCAACTAGGAAAAAAAAAAAAAGGAAAAGGAGGAAGCTATACAAGAATATGTGGGGGAAATATGAAAAAGAGTCAGGTATTACTCTTTTGCAGCTCCACAATTCCTGTCAAGACCATTACCCAAGCATCTAGTTGCCATCATTAGCTGTGTTTTGGCACTGCTATTTGGATACTTCATCCTCAACACAAAATATCTAGAAGTAAGATCATTATTTGTCTTCTCAGAGAATAACTTGCTAGCAAGCCTTCTATTCTTATTTTCTAATATCATGTCCATTTATTTTCTTTTATCTTTCTCTAAGGACATTTTAAGTGCTTTTTCTTCTTTCTTATCAATCAGTCAACAAAAACTGGCCAGTTGCCACTTAATCTTGCAACCATTCCTTTCTTCTCCCCTCCACTGCTTGTCCTTGGTCACTGACATTAGATTCCCCCTGAATTAATTTCATCAGCATCTGTGCCCATACTATAATCAATCAATCAATCAATCAATCAATCTCTCTCTCTCTCTCTCTCCCCCTACACACCCGCTTTCCTTCCCTTCTACTCCTTCTCCACCTCCCTTCCTCCCTCCCCTTCAATCTCTTTTTTTCTCTTTCCTTTTCTCTCTCTTCTTTGTATTTTGAGCTCCCTATGACTATACTAATCTTCTTAAGACATTTCACACCTTTGTTCAAAATATTTCCATGGCTTTCTGCAGTAGGGTTGAACTATAGTCCTCCAAAAGAGGACTATAGGACCATGCTCAAAACCTTGAAAAGTATGAATGTAACCTTATTCAGAATAAGGGCCATGGAAAAAGTAATTAAGGTAAGGATCTTGAGTTTAGATCATCCTAGATTATCCAGGTGGATCCTTAATACAAAGACAAGTGACCTTGTTAGAAGACCATGTGAAAATAAAGGCAGAGATTGGAGTTAGCCGCCAAGCCAAGTGGCATCTGGAACTATGACTAGCCAAGATGGAAGATTCAACTGAAATTTAAAAGATCAAATAATAATAATGGAAAAGAAATAGTCAAATGACTAATAGATATATATTTCTAGTATAAAAGAAAATATGAGTTTTCACATTAAGTATGTGTGTAGAGAATCAAGCAAAATTTGGCAGACTATATTTTAACACACCTAGAATTATGGCAGAAAAATTACTGCACACCAATAATAATAAGAAAATTTGATGAATAGCTAAAGAGAGATGAGAATTTATCCATAAAGAAACAACAGTGACAGCTGACAAGTGCATAAAGATAGAATAGCAATAACCTCCCACAAAAACTCTCAAAAGTATTTTTACAGCCAGGCTCAGTGGCTCAGCCTGTAATCCCATGCCTTGGGAGGCTGAGGTGAGTGGATTGCCTTAGCCTGTGAATTCGAGACTTGCCTGGGCACCTTGGTGAGACCTCATCTCTACAATAAATCAAAAAATTAGCCGGCTGTGGTAGCGCGCGCCTGTAGTTCCAGCTACTTGGAAGACTGAAGCAGAAGGATCGCCAGAGCCCAGCAGGTCAAGGCTGCGGTGATAGGGAGTAGCCACTGCACTCCAGTCTGGGTGACAGAGTGAGACTCCAACTCAAAAAAGAAAGTATTTTAAGCCGGGCTCGGTGGCTCAGCCTGTAATCCCGTGCCTTTGGGAGGCTGAGGTGAGTGGATTGCCTACACACACACACACACACACACACACACACACACACACACACACACACACACACACACACGGTGCTGAAATAAAAGCAACCAGATTTCATCAAAGATATGTTGAAACTAGTGTGGAAAAAAAAACTCCACATCAAGTAATAAACAAAACAAAATAGAGTATGTTTTAAGTTACAGTTAATATATTATTCCTATCATTGAAACTTCAATTTACCTTTGATGTCCCCTTAGTAGAAAAATATAAACCAGATCTTCTTAGAAGGAAGTAAATTTTTTTCCAAGACTTCTTTCCCTGTTCTTTTGCATGTAAAAAGCCATGAATTTCGGGATATGTGCTTGAACTCAGAAACATCTGGAAGAAAATTTAGATATCATCTTACTAATAGCAAATCAAATAATATTGTAACTTTATACTAATCATGTTCATAAGATTTCAGATATAAACATGTAAATATCCAACAGTATCAATACCATTTATATAACATTACAGAAATCATAATACATATGCAACAGAAAATAAATGAGTCTTTCAAATCCTGAGACAACTTTCAAATAAAAATATGTTCATAAAATATACATTCTAATTGATCAGTGCCTGGCCAACTACCAAAATTATAATCTAATGGACATCATCTATGAAGTTAAATCCTGATATACTTTTCATTCTTTCCCATGGTTTTCCCTGAGATTATAGGTTTACCTATCAACTTCATTATGGTGACTGAAATCTTGACTTCAATTATGAAGCAAGAAGTTGAGCCAAGTTCAACTCCTAGAGCAGGGCAAACACAACAATTTCTTTGTTGTCTGTGGCTCTCCATTGTGGGTGGGCATGGCGGATCCTGTTTTTTCCAAAGACAACTGCAACAATATCTTCAACCCACATGCCCTGAACCATGAAGCAGGGAAGTTTCTTTCTCCATTCCCTTCATTCTGGGCAAGGCTGTCACTGCTTTGACCAATAGAATATGGTGGAAGTAACACTCTGCTAGTTCTAGGTGTAGTCCTTAACTAGCCTGGTGTCCTTAACCAGATATGATGTGACTCTTGGAAGGCAGTTGTCACAAGTGGCTCAGCCTGTAATCCTGCGCCTTTGGGAGGCTGAGGTGAGTAGATTGCCTGAGCCTGCGGGTTCGAGACCCGCCTGGGCAGTGAGACCTCATCTCTACAATAAATCAAAAAATCAGCCGGGCGTGGTAGTGCATGCCTGTAATTCCAGCTACTCGGAAGGCTGAGGTGGAAGGATCGCCGGAGCCCAGCAGGCGAGGCTGCGGTGGCCAGGAGCGGCCACTGCACTCCAGTCTGGGCGACAGAGTGAGACTCCAACTCAAAAAAAAAAAAAAAGAAATGTGACTACCCTGAGACCACCATGTGTAGGAAGCTCCATGCAACTCCATGCAACTGGAAAAACTGGAAGATGAGACACCATGTGGAAAGAGAGAGAAAGAGAGACCAGAGTGTATCAAGGCACACATAATAAAAAAGTCAATGTGCCTCAGAGATGACCCACCAGTTAAACTCTTCCCAAATGCCTGCCCCACTAAATTGTTGGCAAAATGTGAGTGGGTACTTTAAGCCATTAAGGTTTGGAATAATTTATTACACAGTAATAATTAACCAAGACAGTAGGCATGTGTTGGTAAAAAAATAAAAAAAAAATAAGAATGACAAGCAATAGCTCTGAGTAGCTGTGCTCAGTATCTTTAATAAGATAGTAGAAATGCATTAGTGTCTCATTGAAGAAAAATAATAGAAATCTCTGAATAAACAAATGCAAAATGGAAAACTTGAAAGAGAAATTATTAACTAAAATAATGTAACATGTTTTAAAAGGTTACTCAGGGAAATGCTGATAGTAGATATTTATGTTTTTTAAGTAGATTACTAAAAAATTTAATTTAATGAGCCACAGATATTAATTAATTGACATGCAAAACAGGCAAGTAGGTTTTTTAGTTTGAGTGCTTTCCAAGTTATTAAACCAAACCAATTAAATTTTAAAAAGAGAGTCATAGAGGTCACACTATAAAAAGAAAAAACCTTTTAAAAAGTGGAAACATTGCCTCAGTGGAGAGAAGAGGTCAGAGGCACATGCAGGACTATCTTATTCCAAAGCCTATGATTTTTCTTGTTTTTATAATTTAACACTAAAGCAATATAACTATGTTATAGGAGGACTTGCAAAAGGAGGCAGAATAAAAGCTCCATGCCATCACTATGTTGTAACACAGTGATGAAGCATTCAGAGGACTGGGCTCTGGAAGTCCTGGTGAACAGCTGCTGCCGCCATCTCCTCTAATATGGTGATAGGGTGTCTCTGTGAAACCCTGCATCATAGAAGCTGGGACTAATCATATTTTCAAAATATTCTGAAGCACAGCACTAACATGGAACCTATTAAAAAGTCCATAGAAAACAAACATGTAATAGATATATCTACCTAATACATTTAAAGTCATAGTTATATTGAAAATATTAAAAGTTGTCTTTATTAAAGATCAGAGAATACTGAGTGGGTTTGAGGATGTCCAGAACTTAGCTTAAACAATATCTGTTATAAAGACATTGTTTTACATTAATTTGTGAAAAACAAGCATAAAAGCAACTAATCTATCAAAAATTAAATATCTGAAATCATTTGTTTATTGTAATGACAATGTTGTTAAAAATGACCATCTCAAACCACTGGTAGTTTGGAAGAAATGAGCCCAATAGACATTAAATTAATTAGATAACTAATATTGTTAATTCAACTAAGACTATATCACATTTCTACACAAAGATTTCCATCACAGCTATTACAGATGTTAGTGTATAAAATAGATATACTCTATAGCTTTTTTTCTCCTTTCCTTTAATTTCTAAATATTTTATCACAAATAAGACTGAGGGTGTTTATTATAAGCTAATACTGAGTATCTGTTGGTAAAAGGTCTGTATTTTACTGGGAATTTTGAGTTTTCAAAAGACTAACATAATCTTTGCACACATAACAAAGCAAAACTCTGCAAGATTCCTTTCAAGATATGCATTTTTTCATAGAACAGATTATTTGGGCAGAAAAAATTTTTTTAAAGTACATATTTTCAACTATTTAAAAGCCTTTGAGAATTGGCCAAAACTAGGAAGAAGAATACTGTTAGAGGGTTTTATTGATTTGGAGTATTACTTACCTGTTTTTTTCTTTTTCTTTTTAGTTTTACCTCCAGCAAAAATAAATAATAACAACTCAAGGCACAACATTTCAAAATCTGGGCATGTATAAATAATTGCATCAAAGTTTCCCTATATTATGCTATTACTTATCTATTTTAATGAAAATATATGTTACCTGCAAAATCTGTGTGGGGGATATTTCACCATTGGTTTCACTTGCAAAAGATACCATATGCTCTGGAAAAAAATACTGATAAAAAGATACTGGTTAAATGATCTCAAAGCACATGCTAGAAAAGATTCAATTATGACCAACATAATCTAAAGCAAAAGTTCTTTAAACCAGTGTATCTAAAAGTCTTCTGATGTGTTTTTGAAAATGCCAATCCTTAGATTCCACCCTCAGGCACCTTAAAGAGAATGTCTAGAGTTGGGTTCAAAGATTAGCAAACACCCCCACTCCCCACCCTGATGATGCTGAGACAGAGAGATCCACATATCTGAAGTTTTAAAACACTGCCCTCATGGTGACAATGTGTTTGCTTGCATATCTCTTTCTTGAGTCTTGCAACCACCCTACCAGGTACTATAGGACTATGACCCTTTTTTAACAAAGAAAAGGCTCATGGAAGTAGAGTGTAGGGTATGTCCAAGGTCATAGCCCACAACATAGAGGAGTCAGGACTTAAACTGGCTAAGGTAAAAGTCCAGTCATTCCCACTTACTGCCCTTCCAAACTTTTTAATCACAAAATTCAGCCAGCACAGTTGTTTAAAATCAGAATTCCCAGGCCTCATTCCTGATTCAGCAGGTCTCAGCAGGTCCCAGATTCTATGTTTTTAATAAGCACTCTCTCCTAGGTAACATTTATGATCAGACAAGTTTGGGAAGTCATATTCTACTGTAGTTCCTCTAGCAAAGGTTTTTTCTGCTAACATTTAGGACCAATAATTTTGTGTTGTGGAGGGCTGTCCTGTACATTATAGGATGTTTAACAGCATCCATAGCCTCTGTTCACTAGCAGCCCTCTCTGCCCCCAGCCCCCACTCATTGTGACAAGTAAAATTGTCTCCAGACATGATCAAACCACTCCCAGTTAAGAACCACTGCTCTAGGTCTACAAAATGAATGTCCAGCCTTGTTTAAATTAAAAAATTTAAAATGAGCACTAAACAGGGTTTCTTTACATACATATTTTTAAAAATTCTTACTTATAATAAAGATTCACAAGAAAACACTTTCCCTTCAAATTCTAACTCTATTTAATTTTTATTAACACTCTTATTTTCTTTGTCAAAGATCATCCCATTATGTTTCTGTTAGTAGATTAAAATAAAAGAGAACATAAGAGGTCCTTCAGGGTTTGAAAATATTCTATTACGGTGTGTATCATATATTTTTCATAAAGGATCATTTCAATCCAATTATCTAAAACTAAGTGTAAAAATATGCTACAGCTGCAGAGACAAAAACAATTTAAGATAATGAGCCCAGAGGCTATTCTGACATATCTAGATCCCTAGTCTTCATTAGAATGTGACATACATTTATTTTATTTTAAAGATAACTATAATGCAAGTAGTATTTACTAGATAATTCCTGATCTTTGTCTCACTTCTATTTAGTTCAGATGTTACTGCACTGAAAAAAAAATAATCTGGAACATTAAGATTCATGTCAATCTTAAATTTTTTGCTAAGTTAAAACATTCCCAATGATCATCAATCTATTTTTACTTTAGATAGTCTAAACAACAGTCAATTTAGACACGCTATTTAAATTTTCTAAATTCTGTTAAAAGTATTAAACTATAATATTTTGGAACCTGCTTAGAGACCTATAAAAACTCATTTTCCAAATCAATTGTATAATTGTTTTCTATTGTTTTTAATTTTTAATTTTAAAGATGTGGGTACAATTCAGAGTTAGGTATATTAATGTTCATTATGCAAGTACCCTTGATGATGAGGTGTGCCCCCCGCCCCAGCAGTTTCCCTCAAGTGCCAATCCCACCCCTTCTCTCCTGGCAGTTTCCCACTACTGCCAATCCCTTTCTTATAGTATTATGATAATTGTTCAAGGTGTGCTTATTGTTTTGTTTTCTAAAGGCATTAAAAAAGGAAGCAATGGTTCCCCAAACTAGATATCTTAGTACTTCTAAATTAAATAACCAAATTCATCTCAATTCAGACTTTGTCAACATGACTAAAAAAAAAAAAAAAGTTTCATCCATCTATCTGAACTTCTCTGCATATGATGTTGACTAATCATTGTTAGAAAAAGAAGAAATGTTAATATAATTTTAAAGGATCCTGAATCTTTACCTACAATTTTCCAAGTAAACTGGTATTTTATTTACAGTGCCTCTTTTCTTTGCATTCAACTTGATTGATTCATTCATTATCCCATAACTATTAATAGAGATTCACTTACCATTGGGTTTTTAAAGAATTCATATTTGGCATAATTTTTTCTAAAGTATAGCTTATTTTCTTCTTCCATTCCCCAGTTGGATAGTACTTCAATCACCAGTTCATGGTCTTCTATTGTTCTTTCTGTAAAGAATGTTTTATTGAGCATGTTGACAGATAGATAGACCCAAGAAAATATATACCCATACAAATATAGAAACGGTATTATGTATGTATCTTTATTAAACATAGCAAATTAAGAAGTAGCCAGATTGATAACATTTCTCATCAATTTTGAATTAGTAATGTCCATTTTTATACCAAAGCAGACCTTGTCTTTTAAAAAATGTACATAAAGTATCACAATGCACTTTTTGCTAATTCTCAATTTTCTTTTATTACTATATAAATATTTATAAGTTTGGTAACAAATCTGCATTAGGTATATGGAGCTATTCTTTTTCTTCAATGCATCAAGGTGCCAAAATTAAAATATTTGTTTCAAGGTTGAGCAATTTATTTCATTAAGAGATGAAGAATTTTGACAGGTTCAATGTGCATCTAAGATCTGGATAGCTGAGAAAAATTAAAATAGATATTTTATAAGGAAAATTTTAAGGCAAATAGATATATTTTTTTAAGAAGCCTCCTAGGTACTTTATATTTTCAAAACTTACATTAAGAAAAATATATTTTGCATTAACAACAAAGATAATTAGGTGGGACAGGAAGGCACTTAGCAGTAAAAGCACTTAAATGAAGTAAGCAATGGAAACTTTACAGAGGTGAACATAACATTAAAAAGTTCTATTTTAATAAGAAATTGTGATGGTGTTCATAGCAGTACTATTTGTAATAGCCCCAAACTGCAAACTACTCAATCCCTATCAACATGGGAATGAATAAATAAATTGTGTAAAAGCACATAGTAAAGTATATTCTACAACAACCCACAGCAAGTATAGATGAATATTGTACTTCACAAATATAATTTAAATGCAGAAGTCAGAACAAATAGTACATATTGCATGATTCTACTTACATAGGGTCCAAAACAGGCAAAGTTAATCTACAGTTCTAGAAATCAGGGTAATGGAGACACCGAGTAAGTGAGGGCATGAAGGAAATCACTGGAATGAGTGCAATATTCACTTTCTTATCTGAGGGTTGCTTACTTAGGAATATGAAATATCTGAGAATTCATTGAGTTGTGCAATATGGCTTGTACACTCTCTTAATGTATGACATATTTCAATAAAAGGTTAAAAAAAAAGAAACTGGGAAATTACCAATGCAAAACAGCAAATGGAGAACCATCAAATAAGGAACATAGAAATTCCCTGCTTTTTCAATGCTTCTAGGACCTTTTTGAAAAGTATCTGTGTCTCAGAAATTCAACACTTGGTGGTGATCTGTGACCTACAACACCCAAACTCTCGAAAGTAATGTCATAGTTAAATAGAAGCTTATTCATCTGAAAGGACATTCTATAAGAGTGCTCAGTGAATATGGATGAGTTTGTGCTGAGTGTGTGTCAACACTCAGGGTTCTATTCCTAATTCTGATTGCTCCTTTTCTATTTCATTGACTGGCTTCCCTAGCTCCTTCTCCCTTCTATGACTCACTTGGACTCTTTTCTTTCTCTTTCTCCAAACTAATTCACTCTCTCCTCTTCAGTCATCATATCTGTCAGTCTCTTGAAATTTCTGGCTACAATTGTTCTCACCCGTACTCCGATCCTAACTACTAGACTCTCCACCACCTCAAATATAGTTTGCCTAAAACTAAAGTCAGTATGTTGGTTCTTTGAAATATTAAACATAGAATTACTATATGACCCAGCCACTCCACCTGTGGTTATTTACCCAAAAGAAGTAAAAGCAGGGACTTGAACAGATAATTTGTACACCACTGTCCATAGCAGCATCATTGACAATAGCTGAAAGGCAAAATCTATTGTCCATCAGGAGATTAACAGATAAACAAATGTAGTATACACAGTACATACAATGGAATATTCAGCTTTGAAAAGTGAATTAAATCTCACATGCCACAACATGAATGAACCTTGAAGATATTACCCTAAGTGAAATAAGACAGACACAAAAGAACAAATACTGTATGATTCCAGTTATATGAAGTATCCAGAAAAGTCAAATTCACCAAGACAGAAGCAGAATGGTGATGCCAGGGGCTGGAGGTACTGGGAAATGTAGAGCTGTTGTTTAATTGGTACAAAGTTTCAGCATGGGAAAATAAAGTTGTAGAGAAAGATGGTCAGTTGTGATGGTTGTACAACAATGTGAATACATATAATGTGACTAAACTGTACAAAAAGGTCAAAATAATACATTTTTATGTACATTTTACCAAATTTTTTAAAAACTTAAAATAAAGTCATCTTCCTTTTTTTCTTTTCAAAATAGCTTATCCTTCCTAAATTATCTCCATTACTGTTAGTGTCATTTTGACCAGTCTGTCAAAGAAATGTAAAATTAAAACTTACCTTCACATCTTTCTCTATCTCCACTCCAATATCCTCTACACCTGACATTCCCAGATAGCAGGGATTCCTCCTCTGGTGAGTAGCTCTTAAACAACAACTCCCTCCTCCGGGTCCCATTGTCACCATTTCAAGTTTTCTTGTACAGCCTCTTAACCTCCAAATCTCTACTTTCTCATTCTTCTATTCAACCTGGACACTGATATTATGCCAAACCTTCTAAAACGCATATATGAAAATGAATCCTGATCAAAAAACTTGTCTACTTGAGATATATCCATATAGTTTAGCAGTTATAATTTAATCATCAATTTATTCATTCAACAAATATTAACTGAAGGTTTACAATATGTGAAGCACTGGTCTTAGGACTGGGAATTCTGCAGCAGAAAAGACAGTCAAAATTAACTGCCCTCATGGGGTTTTCATTTTAATGGGAAGAGAGATGATAAATAAAATGTGAATCCTAAAAGGTAGGGATACACCCTACAGGGAAAAATAAAGCAGGGAAGAGGGAGAAAGTGCCGAGGGCATAAGGGAAAGAAATCCATTTCCACTAGCTTGGCAAAAAGGTTGCATTGAGAAGATAACATTTGAACAATGATCCAAAGGAGAAGAGGACACAAGCCAAGCAGACATTTAGAGGAAGAGCAAGAACAAAGCCCTTAAGGAGAGAGCAAGGCTGGTATGTTTGAAGCACAGCAAGGAGGTTAATGTAACAAATGCTGAGCGAGCAAAGGAGGTATGGCAGGAGAGGTTAGAGAAATAGTGGATATGAGACAGAGGACTAGAGAAAGTCACACAGTCCATAGTAAGGATTTGGCTTTTCCTCTGTGTTAAATAAAAAGTCATTCTGAACAGAGGAATAATATGAACTAGCATGTTTAATAGGATCACATTCACTGTTGAGTAGAAAAATGACTCTAAAAGGCACAAATACCATTTGGTAGGCTATTAGAACTAACCCCAGGATACACGATATGGCTTAGATTAGCGTGGTAGTAGTCCATGCAATAAAAAAAACAGGCAGAATCTGGACCTATTTTGAGGGTAGGGAAAACAGGATTTACTGACCAATTGGATATGGAGTAAAAAAAGAAAGTATCCAAGGAAGACACTAAGTTTCTTAGCTTAAGCACTTGAAGCATTATGTGACCATTAATGAGCTAAGAAGATCATTAAGAGAAGCAAATTGGGAGCAATCCAGTGATCACGGAAATACCAAGTGGGAGGCTGAATTCTTAACAACCTTCTGTCCTAACTTTCAGCCACTTCTCATATTACCCAGCTGGTATTTTCAAGATTATGAAACACCGGTACACATTATTAAACATACTATGTGCTAAGCACTGTATCTATATTATTCGCAACTGCAGCGGGAGAAAAGTTCAAGGTATTAATCAAGATTCCTGCTTGTTTGCTTTGCAAACCTGTTTTCTTGCACCCATTGCCTTTCTCTGCCTCTAAGGAAACAGCATATGTTCTGCCCTCATAAGATAGTATACAGACCAAAAAAAATGACAAAGAGTCATTTTCTTGGTTTTTGAGCTTCAAAGTAGACTTTATCGATCTCAAAAATACAATTGCTTAGGGAGAAGCATGCCCAGCTAATCTTCCATTGTCTTATATAGGGATCTACCCTATGGGAAATGAGGTAAAGTTAAGGGTTCGTGGAAGAAATTGGTAGAATAAAGATTGTGAGGTAGCTAGATAGTAACTGGATAGGGTGTAGGTCCCAGTTCCATTTCCTGGCCTCTTCTCAAATAGAACCTTTTCATCAGAGTGGTAAGATCCTAGATAAGTCTAACTGTGGTGTGTGACTCAAGCCAGAGAGCCTTAGGAAACCTCTAGTCTCAAGCAGAAGCCCTGTATCTAGCATGATGAAGAAGCAATGTCAAATTCATAGCACCTCAGTATGCGGCAAGGGCTTAGAGAAGATGAACTTATGGCAGTGGTCTCCAAACTTTTTGGCATCAGGGACTGGTTTCATGGAAGATAAATTTTCCACAGACAAGGGGGTGGGAAAGAGATGGTTTGGGGATGATTCAAGCAATAACATTTATTGTGCACTTTATTTCCATCATTGTTACGTTGTGATATATAATGCAATAACTATTCAACTCACTATAAAGCAGAATCATGTTGTAGAGATAGATGAGTTTGTTTTCCTGCAGCTGGATGGTTCCATCTGGGGTTGATGGGACACAGTGAAACCCTGAAGTGTGGTGTGTATGTTCGATCTATTCCGTAATCTCATTTTGTTGCTGTCACTGCAGAAAACCCTGCTTCACAAAGATAGGATGTTGGAAATGGAAGCAGGCTTCTCAGTGCTTTTGTGGCAATCTTAGGATATTTTGCCTTGACTTTAACCCAGAACACATGGAAATTCAAAGTTGTCTCAAACAGGCCTTTAAGGCTACTGTCATTTACAATCTCAAGTAGTTGATCCTCTTCTAGCACAAAATCAATTTACCTGGCTTATTCACAAATGAGTCAAGGATCCATTCTTTCCCAGTTCAGTGGTCTTTTGTGGTTGGAAAGTTATGTTCAAACTCTTTTGAAAGCTGAAATAGGTGATCACGCACCAGCTGGGAGACAGAAGGCTCTGGTTCAGTCACTTTCAAAATCTCTGCTAATGTTTGAAACATGTCAAAAATCTCAGTGTTCACTCGTCACCCCCATAATTATAGTTTGACTTTTAATGTAGCCACTTTATCTGCCAACTTGAACACAGTTGCCGTTCTCCCCTGAAGTGACAGATTGAGTTGGTTGAGCAGGTTGAATATGTCACACAAGGAAGCAAGTTTTGCGACCCATTCTGTGTCACTAATATGTGCTGCCAGTAGTAACTATTTTTCCAAAAAGAAATTTCTGGAATGGCTCTCATAACTCAAAAACTCTGGTCAGTGATCTGCCTTTAGAAAGCCATTTCACTTCTGTGTATAAGAAAAGACGTGTGTGTTCAGTTCAGTGTCTATCTCCTCACAGAAATGAGTGAACAGATATAAATTAAGGACATGACTTTAATGTGGTTAATAATTTTAATCACATCCTGCAAAACATTAAGTTCAGTTGACATTTTTTGGCTAGAAAGTATTTCTCTGTGGATGACACAGTATGTAGACTCACATTCAGGAGCCACCTCTCTGACCCGAGTAGTGAAACCAGAAAGCTGACCAATCATGGCATCACCTCCGTCTGTGCATATACTGACACAAAATGATCAATTCAGTTTTCCTGATATGTTATCATTCAAAGACTTGAATAGTTCTGCAGTTGTGCTATTGGTTGGTAACAAAAGCACCCATAACAAATCCTCATGTGCATCCTCCTGAAAAATATATTGCACAAAGACAAGAATTGTTGCCTTGTTGTCAACATTGGTAGACTTGTCAACCTGGACTGCATACCACAGTGACTCATTAATCTCTAAAAATTGTTCCTCAATATCCTCTGCTATTTCATCAATTTGTCCAGTTTTGGTACCAGCTGAAAGAGGAATATGTGCCACCTTTTGAACTGTAGCCTCTCCTAAAAGTTCATGACAAATGTCCTTAGCAACAGACAGAATCAACTCTTCACCAATACTAAAAGTCTTCTTAGCTTTAGTAATGTGATTAGCCACTAAAAATGATGCTCTCAGTGCAAACATACTTGATAAAGTGATGGGATGGACTTCAATAATTGCTTCTATTCTTTGTGTTTATGCTTTTTTTATTTTGAAAATCTCCAAAGGCTTGTCTTTTAATGCAGGGTGCTTGGTCTCCAAGTGGTGAAGCAGTTTTAAAGTTTTCATGGCTTTGTTGGATAGCCGGCCACATATTATACAAAGCGGGCTTGGAGAATGTGAATCACCTGTTGCAATGAACTCATAATTTAAGTAGGATTTTTGGCATTTTCTTTTAAATGCGGCTTTCTTTTTGTTGGCAGTCTTAGAGTCTTCTGTCTCATCACTGGGTCTTTCCCTCTTTTCAAAGAAGTTCTCCAATAACATTTGTTTTTCTCATTTGGCTCGGGTTAGCTTATGGGCTTCCCAAAACCATGCCTGAGACAAATGCAGAACACAGGGAAAGAGGCACAGATGGAAGTGGTAAATACAAAAATGGATAGGCCACAAGTGAACTAAAATAAGTGTTGGATTCTGACTTAAAGCCTGCTACTAGATGCAGCCGTACAATTGAAGTACATCAACTCACTTGCCACTCACTGATAGGGTTTTGCTATGAGGCTGCAAGCAATTGACTTATTATGATCTCTGTGCAGTCAAACTTTACTACTAATGTTAATCTGTATTTGTAGCCACTCCCCAGTGCTCAGCCTCACTGCTTAAGCTCCACCTCAGATCATCAGACATTAGATTTTCATAAAGAGCATGTAACCTAGAACACTTGCATGCATAGTTCACAATAGAGTTCTCACTCCTAGGAGAATCTAATGCTGCTGCTGATCTGACAGGAGGTGGAGCTCAGACAGTAATGCAAGCAATGAGGAGTGATTATAAATACAGATGAAGCTTTGCTGGACTGGCTTGCCTGCTGCTCATCTCCTGATATGTGGCCTAGTTCCTAACTGTACTGGTCAGTGGCCCAGGGTTTGTGGACCCCTGACTTAAGGGGCTTCATGGTATAGACAATAAACTTGAAAGAGCAAATTTCAGCCGGGCTTGTGGCTCAGCCTGTAATCCTACGCCTTTGGGAGGCTGAGGTGAGTGGATTGCGTGAGCCCGCGGGTTCGAGACCCGCCTGGGCAGTGAGACCTCATCTCTACAATAAATCAAAAAAATCATCCAGGCGTGGTAGAGCATGCCTGTAATTCCGGCTACTCAGAAGGCTGAGGCGGAAGGATCGCCAGAGCCCAGCAGGTGAGGCTGTGGTGGCCAGGAGCGCCACTGCACTCCAGTCTGGGCGACTGCGTGAGACTCCAACTCAAAAAAAAAAAAAAAAAAAAGGAAAAGAAAGAGCAAATTTCCAGAACATGAAGAGAACAGCTGGATATGAGACAAATCTCTCTCTCTTGAGACTTAAATGCTCCACCAGAGAGTTGAAGTAAAGATAGGTGTAACTCTTCAACTGAAAACATTTTAAATCAGCATGGAATTCACTGATAGAATATGTATTGATTATTTACCTCAGCAACACTAAGAACAGAGAGCAAACAAATAATTAAAAAATAAACTCTCTGCTGTTAAGAAGGCAGGATTCTTAGAGTCAGAAACTAATTCAAGTTACAGAAATAAAGGAAGATACATCTAGGTATGTCTCAGACTGAGAGTTGTTTTATTATTGTAAATAATTCTTAGAATACCTATAGTAGGCTGAATAATAGCCCTGAACACACTAAGTCCCAATTCCTTGATCCTGTAAATGGCACCTTACATGGCAAAGCCTTTGCAGATATCATTAAATTAAAGATACAGAGATGAGGAGAATATTCCGGATGAACCAGGTGGACCCTAAATCCACTCACAAGAATCCCTAAAAAGCAAGGCAGATTTGACACAAACAGAAGCAATGTAATCAGGGAGGCAGAGATTCAAGTAGAGGGACCACCAGCCAAGGAACACTAGAAGCCACCAGAAGCAAGAAGGGGCAAGAAATGGATTCTCCTTAGGGTCCCCAGAAGAAAGGAGATCCTCTAGAGCTGTGAAAGAATACATTTGCTATTTAAGCCAATAATTTTGTGGTAATTTGTTACAGTAGTCTTAGTAGATTAATATAATAAACTGAAGAGCAAATTATATTTCCATTTTACAGATAGAAACTGAGTTTCAGAATAACCAATCTACTCAGGTTGAATGGCAGCCTTGTGTCTGAGCATGTGCTCTGTGATCATGCTCCTTCTCCTGTATGGCACTGCCTCAGATTTCATGGAGGTTCCCACCCGAGGGGCATTCCCTGCCACCTCTGCTGGGTCTATTTATATCCTGTCCATTCTTTCCGTATCAGCTAAAATCACTCTGTCATGTCCCTGCAGTTCTCACGTTTCAGTTGCCTCCATTGCTGATATTTTGAAATGCAGTCAATAAATATTTGCTAATTAGCTGAAAATAAACAACCACATTTTGAATACAAGGGAAAAAACAGTAATGGGCAAGATTTCAAATTATGCTAATCTTCACCTTCCATGAAAGTAACAAATTTGGACTGCATCAAAATAATAAATAAAACAAGAAGAGCTGAAAAATCAAGCAACACTTGAACAGCTATGGCAAATGTGGAACTGGGCTATTGCTTTACTAAACCCTGGTGTGACCATGTGCACTCTGAGTTATGGCCGCTGCCATGCTTCCTAAGCTGTGGCTTCCTCTCCTACCTTGGGGAACTGAATTTTCTCCCTCTCTCCTCCATTCTCTCCCTCTCTCCCTCCCTCCCCCCCCCCCACACTTACTTTCTAGCCATTGTTTTGTTAAGCACTGGCCAGGCCATTAATCTTTGAGCTATGGCTGCCACAATGTTTCCTAAGCTTCTGCCCCCTCTCCTACCCCAGGAAAGTAAACCTCTTCTCTCTTCTCTCTCTCTAATTTACTTTCTAAATAAACTACCTTTTCCAATTTAACCTCTGTGCAATTCTTTGCGACTTTGATGTGGCACTGAACTGCAGACACCACCCATCAGGCCTGACCTAACCCTTAGAGGCCCTGCTGGGATATTTTGACCTAACATTTTTGGAGGTCCCAGTGAGATCTGCCACATTCTCTCACTCTCCTCTTTTCCAACCCAAGTCTCTCTCTGTGGAGAAAGACCAGGTGCTTGGATCCTTTTCTCTGCTACTCACTCTTACTTTTATCGCCTGCAATGGGCTACATCAAATGGACCTCTCCCTGTCGTCTCAGCCTTGTCTAGTATGAAACTACATCATCACCGGTGAGTCTGTGACCCCATTCCCCACTAGAAGGTCAGAAAGCAAGCCCGAGGAGGCTACTGTCCTGCTGCCTCTGTAAAAACAGCAGCTGCCTGTGTAAAGCACCCTAGTCACTGCCTGTGTCTCTTTGGCCGGCCTCCTCAGAACTGCTCTCAAGACCAATCCCTCTCTCCATGAGATACCCTATTCCTTGCTAGGAGGTCTTTGAGCATGACCTGAAAGGACACTGTCCTCCATTCAGTAGCTTTGCTGTATCTAGGACCCTCTGCAGAATCTTGGCACCTAGTCTCCAATTGCTCGTTGGACGAGCCTCACTGCTGGCCGGAAGTGCTGCCTCTGGTGGGACAGGGTGCTAAGGAGATACGCTTCTTGCTTGATTCTCATACCTTCAGATTGATTCCACTGATCCCCTGCCTGGGACACTGGCTGAGGACACAGAAGATGGTTGTTGTTTTCTCTTTCAGGTCTCTCAGGAACCATTCTTAAGACCAATCTCTCTCCCCCTCTAGAATTACTCCTCATGGGAAACCCAGGATGGGTGGCTAAGCCTCCCCCACCACTGAAATGTATTCTAAAATGTCTCAGGACCCTCTCACTAGAGAGGAGCACCTGCCCTAATCATCTCCTCAATAGCAGCTAGGCAAGCAGGAGATGGGCCCAAGGCAGGTCTCTTGCCTCTGGTACTCTCCTTCAATTTGACTTCTATTGCTACCACAAGGGCAAATGGTCCAAGGTTTGCAAAACGGCACTGCCTAGACCTCTTGTTCTTCCTGTGGCACACTCCTTACTCCTTCTTTGATTACTTTTTATCCTTTCAGCTTTCCCTCAACAACTCAGGTGCTGACCCACCTGGTTTAACTTATCCTGTCTCTGGTAATCTGCTTTTGCCACTCTAAGTCAATTTCCCCTCCTGCTCTTCTTTCTTGCCCTCTTATGTCACTATGCTCACTCTTACCTCCAGCGGAGGGACTGGCACTGACAGCCCTAGCCTCTTCCCTCATCTCCCTCTCCCCCACTGCCTGATAACATGCCGTGGCAGCCCTACTAGCTACAGCAAAGTCAAACCACAAACCACATGCCTGCCTTCCCCACCCCCACCTTTCTGCGCCACACGTGACTAAAGTTCATGTTTCTTCTATGATAAATCTCTCTCTAATTAAATCTAAACTGGGACTATCAACCTTCTTTCCAGACAAAAGTGAAAGGATCACGTGTTAACTAATCCTGTAAACTAATTTTTTTTTTAAAAAAAGAGGCCTATGGTTATTTTTAACCTGCTTTTCCAAACCAGATCATAGTGCGCTAGTAAAATCTTCCAACTTTACCATGTGCTGAAGCATTGGTGCTAGATAACACCAGCATTTGTTAGGTCAGTCTTGCTAAAGTTTTTTTTTTTTTCTTCAATTTGCCTGTTCATAATTGGAAATAAGTAGGAACAGATCATTTCACACCCACATAGTCTGTTCACTCTAAAGGGTTTTACATCAGACTGTAGCAGGAAAAATAGAGAGATCGTGACACCGAGACTATTATAGGAAGTGGCACTTTATTACGCTGGCCATCCCAGCGGGCCTGAGGAGCTAATGCGCCCAAATCAAGCACCCCAGAACAAGAGAAGTGGGGTCTTATACCCCTTGTTTAGGTAAGGGAGGGGGTCGTGTTGAGTGATTACATATTTCCTTTGGAATCTTACAAGGTTGTACTCAGAAAAATCAGATTTTTCAAAGAACAAATGGTTTTTCAGGAACTGCCGGGTTGTAAACCATCAACTTCAGAAGAGGGGTTTTGGATAAGTCTGTGAATTGGTTACTCTTTTGCATTTCCATGAAGTGGCCAGTCTCTGGGTCATTTGGTCTTTCTTAAACAAAACCTGCCAGGTGCCTGGCCGGTCTTTAAAGTTGTAGCTTGCCTTTCAAAAGGAAATACCTTTAATTGCTACCAACCCCCCTTCCTGCCACAGGGTTAGTGGGAGACATTTTGTCATCCCAGGTGATTGCCATGAGGCCAACTGCTGATTCCGAAGTAGCTACATGTGTTTCTGTGTTTATTCACTCAGTCATATAAGAAATATATTTGAACATCTGCCGCATCCTGCCACAAGACCATTACAGATAAATGGTCAAATTTTCACATGTATAGCTATTTAAAGAAACACTTTTGAGGTTTTTTTTTCAGCTAAGACATTAGAGAAACAACAGGGTACCAACATGGAGGGCAGTAGAACCTGAGGGCCAAAAGAGGCATCCCACCTGGCAGTCGCCATTAGTGACAAAACTACAACTGCCCAACATAGTCCTGGTAAGAACAAAACTGCTAAGGGAATAGTGTCTGTTGCAAGGGTACAATCTGCCAGGGCACTAGGAGAATAGCTGTCCCAAAGAGGCCTAAACTTCCAGGACTTTGTCCAGTGTGCAGGCACAGAGCCATTAAAAAGCAGGTACAGGACAACCCCCTTAGGTTCCCTCCCACTCGGGGAGCTTTTCTGTCCTCTCAATAATAAAACCTACTTTAAAAAAAAAAGCAGGCATGCTCTCTTCTGAAGAAAGGAGAGAACACCTGGCTCAGAAATGGTGGCCACTAAGGAGGCCTGAAAATCTGTTAAAGTGCCTGGCACTGGCTCACCATCCCCCCAGCAAACCCCAGGTGAATACTAGGGCACTGGAAAGCAAACTAATTTCTTAATTAACACAGGTGCCAGCCATTTGGTCCTAACCATCCATGTTGGAATCATACAGCCTTATCTTAATCAAAAGTTACTAAAGATTAATTAAAGTTTAAATGTAAAAAGTTATTTATAAAAAGGTGAAAGAAAGAAACCAGAAAGCAAAGGAAAGATGTAAAGAAAGTTGTTGGTATAAAAGGTATGTTTTTGGTAAGCAAGGATAAAAGGAAAGAGAATAATTTTGCATAAGAAAGGATCTTGTATGGTACATTTTGCCCTATAATAAAATGGCTGGTTATTTAAAGGAAAGAAAGTATAGAACAAAAATAGAAGGTTCAAGCATGGCAAAAAATAGTATGTGTATGTCGAAGATGGTGAAAAGAAATGTGTGAAAGAAATTCTGTGAACAATAGAGTTTACAAAAAAATTTAGTTATTTCTGTGAATTTACCATTAATATCTTCACTAATGCTAGGCCAAAATGCTACTCAAAGACCAAAACACAAGCCTCTTAATTAACAATCTCCAAAAGAACTTTCTTCTATAAACAACGGGGGGTGGGGGGAGAGAGACAAATTCAGTTAGCACCCCCCACATTTCTTGGTTTTTCCTGTTTAAAATCTCCTCTATTAAAAAGTGAAGTTTTTTTTACTTTTCAAAATCTTTGGACTATCACTTTGGCTAAATAAGTAACTTTTACAATGGCTTGTAATCCTGTGTTATGTTAAAACATTGTGCTTTTAAAACTTTTAATACTTAAACACTTCAGATTCTCAATTCAGTCTTTCTGGGGTGGTATAAGAAACAAAGCCATCAGAAGCCACACCTTCCCCACACTCTCTTCCTGAAATGCCTACAGACCAATAAATTGCTTTTGTAAACCACATTTATTGTTAAAGCTTAAAATGGTATCTCAGTCACTGCCTGTAATTTATCATCAGCCTATAGTGTTTTTCAGTGCCAAATTGCTAACGACTTTAAAATCTCTTTCCAAGCATAAGGATTATTAATTTAGTATAGGATGCATAACAAAATAACTTTTGTGTTTATATTACTAATGTACATATACATAATGGAATATTATGCAGCCACAAATAAGGACAAAATTATGAATTTCACAGCAACTTGGATGGACTTAGAGTCTATAATACTGAATGATCTATCACAGAAACAAAGAACTGAGTATCACATGTTCTTACTCATACGTGGACCTTCAACAATTATTGTAATACTACAAGAAAAGGATCAGTAATAATGGGAAACTGTCGGGGGTAGTGGGGTGGGATCGGCAGTAGTGGGAAACTGCCAGGGAAGGAGGGAAGGGGGGTATACCTCATCAACAAGGGTGTCTGCATAATGAACATTTGTATACATGAACCTGAATTGTACCCCACATCTTTAAAATAAAAATTTTAAATAAATAAAGTATTACTAATTATTTTTGTTAAACTGTAAGGTAATATTTCCCTGTCAAGGCGGAAGGCCAATACCATCCCCTTACTCCCATCAAAAGCAGAGAAATGTCAATCTTCTATCTTCTTAGGAGAGGTTACCTGGACTCCACCCTCTTTAGCATATAAATCACTGTGAAGGTATATCAGACCTATTGTAAAAAAACAAGGGACAGTTTTCTTTTGCCCAAGTTACCCGTTTTAAATTCTCTTGTTCATTATTATTTCCTACAATTTAAACTACAACTTAACTATATGTCTCCAAACTAATGTTTTCCATTTTTTTCTTTAGACTTTCTCAAAGTAGCTGTATTTCTTTGTTAAAATCATTATTAACAAACCCCTTATAAGTGTCTATAATTCTTAACACAAAGCCCAAAGAAACTTAAAGACAAGCTGCAAGGACATACACATATTGACTCAGAAATGCACTGGTACCAAGTTAAAACTGCCTGAACTCTTATAGTGGGTGTTGAGCCCACTGGGGTAACAATCTACATTTTACCAGACATCAAAGCCTTAATATGTTGTAACACCAGCTATGATGACCTTTATTATAATAGTATTAATTTAAATCGTATACACTTGTGTACAGTGCTTTGTATTCAGAGACTAAAAATACTTAACAACTCCATTGGCTCCTGTCCTCTCCTCCCTTCCTCTTATTCTAGACAGGTAGGGACATCTCTATACCCCTATTCAGCAGGAAGCAGTAAAAGAAGACTGACCTTCATCCCTGTTCTCAGGTACAAATAAGAATATTTTAAAATAACAAGAGGGGGAAATGAAAGGACTTAAGATGGAGTTAATATACCTAATGAGCAGCCATTTTAACACTGCTTAGCTTTGTCATGTTTTTCTAGCAGTTCACTTTAATTTAACCTCTAATCACTAGCCAAGGACAGAACTGGTTTCTCATAGGCAGGTATTTACAATTGTTTTACAACCCCCTCCCCGTTTGTTTTGTAGACAAGCTAACCTGATCAGCTTTTCATGACCTTTATGACACAGACCTCATCACCATGGCAGCAATCATGTTACTAGCCCACCCATCTGCCTGTTGTCTATTACCTAACATTAAAAGGATTCAACCTGATGCAGCCATTTGCCATTGCTTTTCTAAACTCTAGTGTGTCCATGTACTCTTTGAGCTATGGCCACTGCCATGTTTCCTAAGCTTTGGCCCCCTCCCCTGCTTTGGGGAGGTGAACCTCCTTTCTCTTCTCTCTCTCTAATTTACTTTCTAAATAAAATATATTTTCCAATCTAAAAAAAAATGTGGAACTAAAGAACTAGTGTAATATGTATAGTTGCCAAGAAGTGGAATGGAATCTAGTCAGGAGTTTTGTGGACTACATGCAAATAATAGCCAGAATACCAGTCTAGAAAAAAAGAAATAAAAGATAAAATAGTTACAGAAAATGTCACAGAATTATAAGACCAAATGTTTAAATAATGCAATTACTAGCATTAAAATGTTCTGGTAAGTCATCAAAGCTAGAGAATATGTGAGAAAACCAAAGACACACTTTCCATTCCTTCAAAGAAGAGAGAGTTCTTGTACTCTTCTATTGAAAATTCAGATAACATATTACAAATGCAAATAAAAGTCAAAGGATTGAATGCAGCTACAATTTTCTACCTTATATACTGTCCCAGTAATGAAGATCAAACTTTCTCATTACAGAATCTGATTTTTTTAAATTATATTATAAACATAATATTTTTACATCTATACATCGCCAATCCAATTTAGATGCACTGTTGTATGCCTTCCCCAACCAATCTCATTATGTTAAAGATTAATGCTACAATAACCCAAATAACCCTGGGAGGCATCATTGATTATCAGTTAATCACATCTTACAGAAAATTAATATTTATTTTTTAATGCAGATATCTAACTAAATACAAAGTTTAATAAGCAGAAAGTTCAACACGAAGATAAAAGCTGCCTAAATGGATTACTTTCTGAGGAAAAGGAAAATGCTGAAAGGGGAAGTGGGAAGTTGCTGAAGACCAGCTTTCTTTTGTCTAGGCCTCGCCAAAACATCATTACTAAGTCCTAAGAAAAGGCAAAACAGCAAAACGCTATACCAGAGGGCCTTCAAGAAACTTTCTCTGGACTCTTCTTCTACCAAACAAATTTTAACCAACTAGGTAATTCCACTAAGTTATTTATAATGTAGTTATAAAAATGTATGAACTCAGGTACTTTTTGAGTTACCACTTGAGAAATGATTCCACACGGTTTTCACATAAATTCATCATTATAATTTTAAAGACCTTATTTTTTAAACTTTATAATAAAGTCAATTTAAAATACTCTATTAGAATATGTTATTAAAACTTCACTGATGCAAGTCTATTTACAAAGAAATTTCCTTTAGTTATTTTCAGGCATTGAAAAGTGAATTATAATTATTAAATACCACTTACATGTAGGTAGAAAAATAGGAGAGACGATCTCTTAAATTAGCAACCCCAAAGGAAGAATAACAAAAGCCTCAAAAAGAGCTTAAAATCTTTTCTTAAAACAAAAACTTCACATTGTTTAAGTTTTTGATTGTTTGTTTCTAATAGATCAGCAGGTCTTATGATAATAGGAAGAAATGTTACCCAATAATAACTACATGTAATTCTGTTTTCTAATTTTCAAAAACGTTTTCTTAAAAAAAGAAAGGAAACAAAGAAAAGAAAAAGTTTCTTATAAAACTGTTGATTGAACTTCAAAGTCTTTTAAAAAACCTCAATCCTCCAAGAATGGAAAGCGCTCACCCGTGACCTTCTGCCTGGATTTCTTCACTGCATCTACTCAAAGTACAGTGTGGAGCTCAAATAGAAACCTGAGTCCCCACTCTTCTCATCACTTGATAAGAGAAGAAACAAAAGTGGCTTTTACCTCTAATTCTCCCAGAAAACAATTCTTTGTATACCTATGTTACAGGAAACTCCAGAAGACAAATGTTCCTTGTACTCCTGTGTACTGGGGTAGAAACAACATACATTTTGTCAGTCTTATTTTCAGATAAAAATAAACAGCCTTTGACCAAGCAAAACAAACACTGGAGAAGCAAAGAATAAAACAGGGCTCAATTTATAAAAGGTTCTTTAACCTAAGAATACTACTTAATACCAGCAGGATACCCCAGAAAATTGCTATCCCCAGATTCAGCTCCCTAAGTACCATAATAAGAAAATTATGATACTTCAGCTTGATGGCTATAAAGACCCTGCAGTTTATTCTTCAGCCATTCAAAATAGTCTTCATTTAATCATATCCAACAATCACATCTTATAGTCATAGAAAGTCTTATTTTTACACAAAATGCTTACATGTATATTACCTCAAGCTGACTGGGTAAATATCTGAAGAGCTTAGAAACTGCTTTCACAAATTCAAAGTTATTCAATGCCTGCTTTACAAACTCAGAGTAAATTTCCATCTGAGCATGGCATGTGATTTCTCTGGAGTCTTTTTCAAGACTATTCCTTCTGTGTGCTTTATAATCCATCCTTTGAATTATTTGATATAAATATCTTACAGTTTAGAACAATCTAGTTAAAAATATATGTATTGGTTTTTAGACCCTGGGCTACAAAGATGTAGGTATACACTAAGTCTCAGCTCTCATGGAATTACTGTCTAATTTTAATAATATGATCACTATTAAAATAGTTGTAGAAAATGTTACAGCAGCAAAGAAGATAGATACTTTGCCGACTTGGGACATTAGAAAAATGTCTGAACTAAATATTTTTTAATATCTTTAAAATTTTTAAGAATTATGTTTATTTCTATTTTTCTGATTGCTAAAATAATACACTTCCATTAAATAAAATTTTATAACTGATAATCACAATACACCTTTAAACCAGGAACTATCAATCAGGAAAGAGTCTAACCCTTCAGAATATTCCCTTCTTGTCTTTTTCTCTGGGTCTATATGATTGTATGTGTGTATTTTTTTTTTTTTTTTGAGTTGGAGTCTCACTCTGTCGCCCAGACTGGAGTGCAGTGGCCGCTTCCGGCCACCGCAGCCTCGACCTGCTGGGCTCCGGCGATCCTTCCGCCTCAGCCTTCCAAGTAGCCGGAATTACAGGCATGCACTACCATGCCCGGCTGATTTTTTGATTTATTGTAGAGATGAGGTCTCGCTGCCCAGGCGGGTCTCGAACCCGCGGGCTCAGTCAATCCACTCACCTCAGCCTCCCAAAGGCGCGGGATTACAGGCTGAGCCACCGAGCCCGGCTGTATTTTTTAATAAAATCAGGACACAATGTATAGATTTATACACCGCTTTTATTCAACCATCATCATAATTTTATATTTGCCCACATCAGTCTACAAAGGAAGAGCAAAAATACAATCAAAATCTGCATAACATGACATCCTATGGATATACTATAATTTATAACATTTTCCTATTATAGGAAAATTAGGTTTTACTTTTCTAGGTAATTGACATTGTAAATAATCCGCTTTGAACAGCCTTATATCTAAATTTTGTCCACACTACTGATTTCTACAGCATGACCTGTGGAAGCATCACCTTCCAGGACACAAATCATCACTAACACTCCTAGTGCTTCCTGCACCCCTCTGTTGTTTTCAGGATTTGCAGTTTCCTAAGGGATGTATGAGAATGGGTGTTGCCAGCAAGCATCCAGATCATCTCAAGGAACATCACTGGTGCAGCAGCAGTTGTCTGTGCTGAGGGTCTAGGCATGTGGAGGAGGCAGCTGTGTCTCCCCCGCTGCTCTCAGACGGAAAGGGTGATGATTTCACAAGGCTAAACGTGGGAAGCCTCCAGCTGTTTTTCCCTCTCCACTCTCTCCAGATAGTGGCACTAGGTTAGCTGTCAGTCAGCCTGGACAGCTGAGAGTTTTCATCTTTATTTTGTTTTCATAGGTATTTTAAAGAAAGGGTCAGGGGTTATACTTCCCTGCCATATTTAAAAAAATTACAGCCTTGGAAAATGCATAGCAGTTAGCCAGGTAAAAATGGACAGGAAAGGGCTTCCTGTGAATCTTAACAGCATACGCAAGGACACTGAACAGAAATCATAGTATATGCAGGAATCTGCAGAGATTTCTCAAATGTATAAACTAAAAGGAGGGAGGGCTGAGACACAAGGCTGCCAGATATGAGTGGTGGACAGGTCACAAGATGCTACAAGCCCCACAAAGGACCTTGGACCTGAATGCAAGAGAGTCAGGTCTGCATTCAGACAGATAACCTTGGTACAACCAAAGGTAAGAGGGCCAGTTTTGAGGTAACATAGTATCTAAGGAGACAGGACCTGAACTCATGTAGCCACAGCTATGAAAATACATAGAAGGAAAAAATCAGTTGAATCAGGCAGCAGATTTAGTTATGGACACTTCTCACTCTTTGCTAGTTAAGTAATTCCCATTTCCAGTCTATGTGTTCCTCCAGAACACCATGTCTCCTCAAAGCTCAAGAGGTCAAGGCACACAGTTCTCTGTACAGAGGGATGCACAGTGCCACATGTCCCAAAAACTTCACAATTGCTTCTACTAGGGAAGAGAATAGTCACAACTCTGATGGCTGGTAGGTTATAAATAGCACAGAAAGTCCAACTACATATCAGCTCCAGACAATAGGAAAAACACTTGTGCCTCCTTTGCAAAGGGAAAAAAAAAACAGAAGGAGCAGCTTCCAAGCAGGAGACTATGAACCGTTCTCTCACTGCCACCATGCATTGCTTCTGTCTTAAGGCAACCACGTGAGTCCAGTTGCATACATTAAAATGAGTTCATTAAAAGCCTCCAGTCATTCATTTTGCTTATTAAAGCCACTCCACAATGATATTCACAATGGAAATCTCAGCTGTCTCTAGCAATGATACTAAAATACAATTAACTTATCTTCCTGAGAAAGCTATAGATATGCACTTACAGTATTGTGTTAAATGCCATTGCTTCAATTAGAAATCAAAATGGAAGCAAGACAAACATGGATCCCATTTACTGTCAGAGGACTTAAAGCTGAAGTTTCCTCCCACCCTCCTCTAACACTGATTATAAAAGCAGAGGACTCCATCTGGGAAACTATGGTGACATCCAGTGGCTGTGAAGCAAAGCACACCGGCTGCAAAACCTAGTTTACTACATTGTGAGAAAAAGAAACTTCAGTTAACATAGTTACATCTTATATTCAATGTCTATAAATCTGTTTGTGCAACTAGAACCATATCAAAATATCCAAAATCAGGCAATTCAGAGATTCATAACAAAATCAGAATATTTAGCTGCCTTTCAATGATTTACTCTGCAAATCTTATATTAAAATTATAGGGTGAGGATATGGAATATGACATTTTATTCGAAGTTCCAAACATAATATTGCCAGTCAAATTATGTAAAAATTCAAGACCAGGTAATTTCCAACATGATCATCTGGTTCAGCCAAAATAAATAATATTTGGTTCTGCTATAAAGTGAACCAGCTTGGCTCAGTTCAGTCTTTGTAATTTCAATACTATGTGGGTAAGGAAAGTTTATCTGAAAGTGTTCTTGGGGGTTCAAATTTTAAATCATATCATTCTTGAGAGACAGATATAGAGTAAACAGACAAACAAACAACAGAATCCCAAGGACATTTGCATGAACTATTAGAATGAACAGAAATCAACTTGCTTCGGTAGAAAATGCACTAGAATCTGATGGAACCTAGATCTGTGCAATGTTTAACCCTACACCTCCCACTCTTTGCTAGCTAAATATTTCCCATTTCCAGCCTATGTGTACCACCAGGACACCATGTCTCCTTAAAAGCTCAGGAAGTCAGGGCATATGATTCTCTGTATGGAAGAAAGCATAGTGTCACATGTCCCAAAGGCATTTATAAGGTATTTATTTCATCACTGAGTCTTTGGATTCATTCATGTAAAATTGATATTAAAATGCTCGCTGTATGTACATTAATAGTGACTATCACGCACATGCATTCTTATTGAAAATTCTAATAAGATTGAGGTTTTTTTTTGTCACTGAAAATGGACTTTAGGTTCCATGAACCTACTGATTTTAAATTTCAAGTATTCCCCCTTCTGACTTTAGTAATTTGTGATGCGGTTTAATGGATCAGGCGCAACAATAGTAGCATATCTATTAACAACACAGGATGTTCCAAACTCTCCTAAGCTTATCTTGGTCATTAAAGTGAATTAAAATGCAGAAAGCCATCAACTCTCATCTGTCCAATAAGTCAAAATGCTCTTGCTTATAAGACCTCAGAATCTCACAAACACAAAATTGCAAAAACAGATTTTTACTGTATGTAAAGATGGTACAATGAGAGTAGGTACCCTGAGCAGAAATGCAAGACAAACGAGGATCGTTCCAGGGAGCCACTGGTGGTTTGATGTAAAAGCAAAACAAGTTACTTGGCCCTCAAAAGGTCAAAACTTGAATTCTGGCCTCCTTAGTAGCATACTTTAAAAACGAAGATCATATTGCTCTCTGACTCAAAGACCTCCCATTGCTTCTTCTCTCCCTCAGTGTAAACACCAGGCCCACTCTCTGGCCTATGAGACCTGACATGATGATCCTCTCTTGTTCCCTGCCACCTTACTGACTCCAGTCCAGGTGCGCTGGGCTCTGGGCTGCTTCCTAAACACAAGCCAGGCTTTTCCACTTGCTGTTCTCCTGCCCAGAACAATCTTCCATGGCCAACTGGCTGTGTGCTTCAGTCTACTCAAACCTCCCCCTGTCAGTGAGGCCTTCCCTGAAGCTTTTCTTTAAAGCATATCTCCAATCCACCCCCAGCACTCACTGTCCCACTTCCCGCCTGCCTTCCCTCCCCGGAGCTTATCATCTCCTATGAGATAGCAAATATTAGTCCTTTGTTTCTTGTCTTTCTCTTCCCACTAGAATGCAAATTCACAAGAGCAATGCACATCTTCAGGATCTACAACAGGAATAGGTTTGGTACAAAACTGTCAACAAATATTTGCTAAACTGTTAGGAAAACAGCCAGGGAAATGAAGGGGAGTTTCTCATTTTTGTGGAATCTGTAAAGTGATAAGTAAAAGCTAAAAACAGCTGGGCTCGGTGGCTCAGCCTGTAATCTCGCGCTTTGGGAGGCTGAGGTGAGTGGATTGCCTGAGCCTGCGGGTTCGAGACCTGCCTGGGCAATTTGGCGAGACCTCATCTCTACAATAAATCAAAAAATTAGCCAGGCGTGGTAGTGCACGCCTGTAGTTCTAGCTACTGGAAGGCTGAGGCGGAAGGATTGCTGGAGCCCAGCAGTTCGAGGCTGCAGTGGCCAGGAGCGGCCACTGCACTCCAGTCTGGATGACAGAGTGAGACTCCAACTCAAAAAAAAAAAAAAAAAAAAACTAAAAGCACTCAAGATGTATTTTTAAGTGCACAAAAGAAAAACAAAAGGTAGTCTCCAAAAGTTCATACATATAGTGATTATGTTAAAATAGCAAAACAATTCGGGATTTTTAATGCTAATAGAAATTAGCTCAGTGTTGGCCCTTGCTTTTGTTAAACTCTGGCCAGGCCATGTGTTCATTGAGTATGGCCACTATGCTTTTACCTAAGCTTGGCCACCTCCCCTACCTTGGAGGTGAATCTCCTCTCTCTCTCTCTAATTTACTTTCTAAATAAACTATATTTTCCAATCTAAAAAAGAAAAGAAATTAGCCCAGTGTTGTGAAATTATGAATAATTTTGTTTATTTATTGACATCTTTATTTTTCAGTTATTCACGATGAGCTGAATTATTTTATGAATATTTAAAAACACTTTTAAAATAATAGATACTATGCCCTTTCTTTTAGAATTCTACTCATTGAAAATTCATTGTTTTGGCCAAAAGAGGTCAAGGCTATCTCCTGAACAATATGCAGAGCTGACTAGCTGGTTGCCAAAGTTTTGGCAAATAGTTTGTTATTTGGTTCTTTATATCAGTTGCACTCACAAAGGACTTACAAGTAAAAGTGTCAGTGGTTCATTCTATTTAAAAGGACATCGGCAGCTGCATATCATAGTTAAGGAGAAAAAAAGTCATTCATTGTAATATGCAAATGGAAAAAATATTACTTAATATCACCATTAGATTGAATAGATATTGCATGAGTATTCATAAGCTATGCAGAAAGCAAAGCAAACAAAAACACAAACTATTTCAAAGACATATCTGTTTATATTTGATGCTAAGGAAGACCACAGCATCTCAGTAGTGATTATTCTCCTTTTATAATGTTACATAAAGAACTGGCATCTGTTAAATCTAATAAATTTTTGTATTTGTGTAGAATTAATATTTTCATTTGTTCTGTTTAAATACATAATCTGAGTGAAAAAACATTTAAAAAATACAAGAAAGCTCTGGAATTAAAATTCTTTCTCATAGGCTTTTGTCTAATGCATGGTTGATGAAGCCATGAGAATACCTTCACATTTTTAATTTAATTTCAGCAGTTTCTAGAAAATACAGCAATGAAGAAATACATTTATATTTGAAGCCTACAAATTTAAATGTACTATGTAGATCAAATTTATTCTTTACTATAAATAACATGCAGGGTTCTCAGTAAAAACTGCTACTTGATTTGCAAAGTAGATTTTTATTAGTAAACTTCAAAGCTACTTGTTAGAGATAAACTATAGCAACTATAACCAAAAAAAGTTTTCAAATTCCCCCCAAAAGAAAAATTTTATAATAAAAAATACTATAATGAGCCGGGCTCGGTGGCTCAGCCTATAATCCCACGCCTTTGGGAGGCTGAGGTGAGTGGATTGCCTGAGCCCGCGGGTTCGAGACCCGCCTGGGCAGCGAGACCTCATCTCTACAATAAATTAAAAAAAAAAAAAAAATCAGCCGGGCATGGTAGCACATGCCTGTAATTCCGGCTATTCAGAAGGCTGAGGCGGAAGGATTGCTGGAGCCCAGCAGGTCGAGGCTGTGGTGGCCAGGAGCAGCCACTGCACTCCAGTCTGGGCGACCAAGTGAGACTCCAACTCAAAAAAAAAAAAAAAAAATACTATAATGATATATTATGCTAATTAAGAGCAGAAGCCTCAGCAGTACCTGTAAATGAAATAATATGGAATGCAGCAGATATCTACTGAGAATTAACACCATACTTCTGGGAGATGAATGATCATGAATAGGAGTTAACTTAGTCACAAATGGCAATGAAGAAAATATTTGTTGAGCTTTTCTCTGCCCTAGAAGATGAGACAGCAAGTCACATTGGCCAGTATTACATACCTTCAAAATCAGGATTTCTTGGCAGGTTCATAACTATCTATGCTGAGCTGTCAAGATCAGCTAGTATTGCTGTAGCTCACCAGCTATCAACTGGGCAGACTTTGGAAGAACCCTAGCTTCTTTTCCACAGGCTTCACTCTACCTCCTTCCTGAGGTTCTGACGTGTCCTAGGACTATAGTTGTCAAATTGGAAATACAAACACTTTCTAAATCATTCAGGGAATGTAGGTAGTGTTAAGAAAAACCACTTTCCAAAATCTTTAAAAAATGAATCTTTCTAAGAACACATCTTTTCTTCCAACATCATTGTTAAATTCCATCTAGTAAGAGAAATGCAAACTTCTCATCTGAACTGAACCTTACTTGGGCACATTTTTCTGGGGCATAAACCGTCAAATGCACCAAATGGATGATTTTATACACGGGCAGCTATGTTAGTAACCTAAAGACTCTAATGATTATGTACAAAATTATCTCACAATTCTTGAAACAAATGAAAGAATTAATAAAGCTGTCACTGATAAATCATTGTTAATGATTTTGATGATTTATTATCGGAATTTTTTAACATATAAAAAAGGCTTACGGCAGGTTAAATAATAACTTCCAAATGATAACCACACCTTAATTCCTAAAACTTGTGAATGTGATCTTATATGACCAAAAACAAACAAACAAAAAAGAACTGCAGATATGATTAAATTGAGAATCTTGAAATGAGGAGATTATCCTGGATTACTTGGGTAGGCACTAAATGTTACTATTATTATAAGAAAGAGTGAGACTTGACACAGATAGAAGGGAAGAAACCAATGTGACCACAGAAGCAGAGATTAGGTGATGCAGTCACAGCCAAGGAATGCTGGCAGTCAACAGAGCTACAAGAGGCAAGGAACAAATTCTCCCTTAGAACTTCCAGAGAAAGCACATCATTACCAGCACCTTGATTTCAACCCACAGATGCTGATTTCAGACTTCTGGCCTCCAGGAAAGGTGAAATGAAAGTGGACAACCAGCTACCCCAAAAGTTTGGGTTCCCAGGCAGGAGATCTATCCTTCCTTAATTTACAGGAAGCGTTGCAAGTGCTTAAAGAGAAAAATATCCCTGAGGACAGTCATAGACAAAAGGGAGAGATGTGACTACCATTCCTAGTCCTAGAAACTCTTGCTCTGTAACTTGGCCAAAGGGAAGAGGTGTGACTACCATTCCTAGTCCTAGAAGCTCTTGCTCTGTAACTTGGTCAAAGGAGATGCCAAATCAGAGTGGCTGTTCATCAGTACCACACTGCAGGAGGTTTCTCTTACAGGTCCCTGGGCACAAATTACTAGCCAGCTTCCCCACACTGCTGGGATAGTCCCTTTTGGACCTCTCCCATTAGGGAAGGACAGCACTCTGGTCTATACTAGAGCCAATGTGAATCTGAGATTAAGGAGTCACCTAAAGTCAAAAAGGAAGCAGCGACCTAGTGGTAAAGAACCTCTAAGCAAATATATCCAGTAAAAAAATAAAATAAGCCAGACCAAAAAAAAAAAGACTAGAATAAATAACTAATCCTTCAATGCAAAGACAAAGACATAAGTTTACAAGAAACAGTAGCAAACAGGGAACCATGATCTCCTTAGACAGACAAAGCAAGAAACCAGAAACTGACCCTAACAAGGTGGCAATTATGTGAGTACTCTGGCCAAGAATTCAAAATAGTAGTTTTTTTAAAACTCAGGGATCGTCAAGATAACACAGAAAAGCAACTCAGAAACTTATCAGAGAAATTTAACAAAGAGATTGAAATAATTTTTAAAAATCAAACAGAAATCTTGGAACTGAAAAATGCATTTGCTGAACTATAAAATTTATAAAAGGCTCTCAACAGTAGAATAAACCAAGCAGAGGGAAAAATCAGTGAGCTCAAGATAGATGATTTGAAAATACACAGAAAAGAAAAAAAAGAATTGAAGCTCATCAAAAGATACAGAAAAAAGGCTCAAAAAACAAAATCTAAAAATTACTGGTGTTCAAGAAGGAATTGAACAAGAAACAGAAAAACAATGTAAGACAATGATTCTGTATTCTTACCTAGACCTATGTGAGGCAGGTGTTCAAAAAGGGTCCAGCTGTGGTCATCAATGTAATGATTCTTCAGGATCAACAGCTGACAAACATCACGGGCGGTTATGTCACTGGGTACGTCTAAAGCCCTGCTAGTTTCATCTTCACTGTATACTTTAATCACCTGCATAGGTAGAAACAAGAAAAAGACCTAAAATATTTTTGTGTGTTTCATTTAGTTAATGTTTTTCAACAGATTATGTCGTATAAAGTACACACTATGATATATATATCTCAAAATGGTTACTATAGTGAAGCAAATTATCATATCCATTCTCACATAGTTATCCATTTTCTGTTTGTGTGGCAAGAGCAGCTACAATCTACTCAGCAAAAATTCCAAATACAATAAGGCTTCACATTGTACATTAGATCTCTATGCTTGTTCATCCTACATATGTGCTACTTTGTATTCTTCTATCTACATCTCTCCATTTCTCTCCACACCACCACTGCCCCCTGGTAAACATTGTTTTATTCTCTGTATATTCAAATATAGTTTTTAAGATTCCACATATGAGAATGCAATATTTTTCTTTCTGTGTCTGTCTTATTTCACATAACATAATGTTCTCCTGGTTCACCCATGTGTGGCAAATGTCAGAATGTCCCTTTTGTAAGACTGAAGAATATTCCACAGTATATATGTAATCAAAGTTTACTTTTCTGTTCATCTATCAACAGTACAGGACACTTAGGTTATTTACATATTTTGGCTATTGTAAATAATGCTGCAATGAACATGAGAATGCAAACATCTCTATGAGATACTAATCTTAATTCATTTAGGTATATACTCCAAAGAGTAATTGCTGGGTCATATGATAGTTCTATTTTTAATTTGTTTAGGAACCTCCATACTGTTTTCCAGAATGCCTATACCAATCAACATACCCACTAACAGTATACAAGGGTCCCTTTTTTTCTACACCTTCACCAAGATCTCTTGTCTTTTTGTCTTATCTCTTGCTTTTTTTTTGATAATAGCCACCCTAATGGGTATAAGTAGATATTTCATAGTGGTCTTGATTTGCATTTTTCTGATGATGAGTAATGCTGAACACCTTTTCACACAGCTGTTAGCCATTTTTATGTCTGCTTTGAAAAAAACATCTATTCAGGTCCTCTGGCCATTTTTTAAATTAAGTTATTTGTTTTTCTAATATTGAGTTTTATGAGTTCTTTATAAATTTTGGATATTAACCTTTATAGTCACAAATATTTTACAAACTTTTAAATCAATCCATAGGCAATCTTTTCATTAAAATATTCTATTAAGTCAGCAAACTTATTGGTATAATTGATTATAAATTCCTTTTACAGTATCTTGTACATTTAATTCTCTTATACACTGAATGAATGTTACTGCCCCAAGGCTTGTTTATGTCTTTATTTTAAAAAATTTTAAAAGAACTTGATTAAAAAAAAAAAAAAGACTTGTTTATGTGTCAAAGTCAATTTGTCCAACAACTTCACCTCTCTTCTATTTGGTGTCTACTGTCATTTTCCTACCACTCTGGTCTATGAAAAAGCTATGCTTCTCTTACCAATATTTAGTATTTTACATTCTATATTTAAATCCTGGACATAACTGAAGTAACATGAGTAATTTATTCCCAGATATACTCAAATAATAAAAGTTGAGAACAGAATTAGATTTTATGAAAAGATTTCTTATTTGAAGTTTGGAAATTTGGGCAAAACTGGCCAGATGTTAACTAAATCCTTTTTCTTTTCTCCCTTGCAATTAGCTGTGGCTATGGGATTGAGTTTTAATCAATGGAATGTAAGCACATAAAAATCTCCCATATATAAGGGAAGAAAATGGAATTTATTTATAAAAAATTGTGGATTTATTCTTACATGTTTAAACTTCAGTCACCTTTAAAGTACTTGCCGTTTGATGCAATATACCTATCGAGATGCTTTTTCCACTACTCAACACAGTTTTTGAACAGTTCTGTAAATTTTTATGACTTTTAGTGCTTCTGCCATTTTTTGTTTTATCTCTTCTGCATTGAAAAACGTTTCCCTTTGAGGACTTTTTTTGTCTGGGGAAACAAAAAAAAAGTCACTTGGAGCGAGACTGGGTGAATACGGAGGAGGGGGCACGGCAGTCATGCCATTTTTGGCCAAAAACTGCTGAACACTCAGCGCGGTGTGGGCAGGTGTATTATCATGGTGAAAGAACCAGTCACCTGCTTGCCACAACCTGAGACATTTCTTCCACAAATTGTGATGCAACCTTCTCAAAACTTCCAGATAAAAACTTTGGTTAACTGTTTGATCTGGTGAAACAAATTCTGAGTGTACCACAGAGGAGCCACCCTGCAAAAGAATTCCAGTTGTTCTTGGGTCCCTTTTCATATTGTTCTCTATTCTCTTTTGCCACCTTCTCACTGAATGGAATGGCTGATTATGAGGGCCCAGAAGAAAGGAAAGCCACAGGACAGAATGAGCTCTTGTCCCTAAGTGACTGCATGGAATATGCCTAATATGAGACTCTGACATGAGCAAGAAATAAACTCCTATTGTTAGCTCCCTGTGAACTAGGATTTATCTATTAGAGCAGCTGTTAGTCTAAATTATACAAAATGAGAGTTGTATGTAAAATACTCTCTTCAACACTTCCCAAGCAGTGCTCTGTGCTAGAATTTTCACTATTAATAATGTTGTTGGGTTTTATGTTAATTAAATTAATTAAAGGAAGATAAATATCTATGACAATAGTTACAGTAAGGTCAACAAACACACCCACAAAAGTGGGAAATACCAAGAAAATTCAATATAAAAATGTATCTATTACAAACACATAGACAGTTTGATTTTTAGTAGTTCAAACAAATGCAAATTGAAATGTTGTATCAATTCTATCCTATCTTTTAAAGTTAAATTTAATAACCATACAACAAAACCGTTGTTGTTTTACAAATATAGGGGTAATACGAAGTGATAAAAACTATTTTTTACATCTATTGGAAAATATCACAAGCATTCTTTCGACTCTGTAATTTTTTCCTTATTTTACATTTTATTTAAGAGTTGTGGAGTACAAGTGAGGATCTGCTACATAAGTAGGCTGCATGCAGATAAAGTTTGGGCTTCTAACTGGCCCTTACTGCCCCTAGTAGTGGACCAGGTACCCATTGTGTTGTCACACTTTTCCCTCCCTCCTCTGTCCCTTCCTCCCCTAGCAGTGCCCAACAAATGCCAATCTCTCCCTTGTGCTAATATGACTAGTGTTCAGGCCCTGCTTATGAGTAAGAACATGTCATATTCAGTTCCTTGTTTCTGTGACAGTTCACTCAGTATGATGGTCTCCAATTGCAATGAAGTTGCTGCAAAGGCCATGATTTTGTTCTTCTTTATGGCTGCATAATATTCCATCAAGTATATGTACCACATTTTCTTTATCTAGTCCACTTCTGATGGGCAATAGGGTTGGTTTCACGTTTTTGTTATTATGAATAATGCAGCAGTAAACATGCATGTGCAAATGTCTTTTTGGTAGAGCAATTTATGTTCCTCTGGGTATATTCCTAGGAGAAGGATTGCTGTATCATATAGAAGTTCAATTTTTAGTTGAGAAATCACTACACTGCTTTTCATAAAAGTTGAACTAGCTTACAATCCCACCAATGGTTTAGAAGAGTTCCCTTTTCTCTGCACTTGTTTTTTTGACTTATTAATGATAGCTATCCTTATAGCAATTAGGTGGTATCTCATTATAGTTTTGACTTGCATTTAACTGATGATCAGTGAGGCTGAGCAATTTCATGTGTCTGTTGGCTGCTTGTATGTCATCCTTTGAGAAGTGTCTGTTCATGTCCTTTGCCCACTTTTTAATGGGGCTGTTTGTATTTGTCATTTCAGTTCATTTAAGTTCCTTGTAGATCTTGGATCTTGGATGTTAAGCCTTTGTCAGATGTATAACTTGTCAGATGTATAACTTTGTCAGATGTATAATATTTTTTCCCTTTCTTGTGAGTTGTCTGTTTACTCTCTTGATGGTTTCTTTTGCTGGGCAAAAACTCTTCAGTTTGATGAGGTCCCATCTGCCTATCTTAGCTATTGTAGCATTTGCTTTGGAGGACTTGGTCATGAATTCATTGCCTAATCTAATGTCCAGAAGGGTGTTTCCTAAGTTTTCTTCCAGGATTCCTATAGTTTGAGGTTGTACATTTATGTACGTGATCGATTATGAGTTAATTTTTGTGTATAGTGATAGGTAGGGGTCCAGTTTCATTTTTCTGCATGTGTTTAGACAGTTTTCCCAGCACCATTTGCTAAATATGGGCCCCTTACCCTAATGAATATCATTGGTGGTTTTGTTGAAGATGAGTTGGTTGAGAAACCATGTTATTACTTCTGGAATCTCTGTCCTGTTCCATTAGCCTATGTGCCTATTGGTGTACCAATGCCATGCTGTCTTGGTCACTGTAGCCTTGTAACAAATACCTCCCTCTTTATTCCTTTTGCTGATGATTGTTTTGGTTATTTGTGCTCTTTTTTGTGTCCACCTGAATTTCTGTGTTGTCGTTTCCAGGTGTGTGAAAAATGTTAGTAATTTTATGAGTACTGCATCAAATCCGGAGATTGCCTTGGGTCGGATGGACATCTTGACAATATTGATTCTTCCAATCCATGAGCATGGGATTTTTTCCATTTGTTTGTATCACCCTTGATTTCTTTGAGCACCATTTTGTAGTTCTCATTGTAAAGGTCTTTCACTTCTCTGATGACATGAATGCCAAGGTATTTCGTGTGTGTGTGTGTGTGTGTGTGTGTGTGTGTGTGTGTGTGTGTGTATGCAGCTGTTGTAAATGGGATTTTGATTTTAATTTGATTCTCCACCTTCTTGTTGTTGGTGCATAAAAATGCAAGTGTCTTTTGCACATTAATTTTGTATACTAGGCCTTTACCAAAGTTGTTTATCAGTGCAAGGAGATTTTTGAGAAACTTCCTAGGGTTTTCTAGGTGTAGCATTATATCACCCGCAAAGAGAGATAGCTTAACTTCCTCTTTTCCTATTTGGATATCTCTGGTTTCCTTCTTTTGCCTGATTGCTCTGGCTAGCACTTCCAGAACTTTGTTGAATAGAAGGGGTAAGAGTGGGTATCCTTGTCTTGTCCCAGTTCTTAAGGGGATGCTTCCAACTCCGCCCATTGAGCAAAATGTTGGCTGTGGGTTTATGATACATAACTCATTGTTTTGAGGAATGTTCCTTCTATGCCTAGTTGTTTGAGGGTTTTTACCAAGAAGGGATGCTGGGTTTTGTCGAATGCTTTTTCTGCATCTAATGAGATAATCATGTGGTTCTTGGTTTTACATCTGTTAATACACTGAATTACATTTATGGTCTTGTAAATGTTAAGCCATCACTGCATCCCAAGAATGAAACCCACCTACCTGGTCGATCTTTGAGATGCGTTGCTAGAATCTTGTTGAGAATTTTTATGTCTGTGTTTATCAGAGAAATTGGCCTATAATTATGTTCCCTTGTTGTGACCCAGTAATTTTTTCTTAAGCAAACTATCTCAGTAAATTGGTCCTAACTATGGAAAATAGCTTTAGGCATTGACATTCCCACCAAAGCATTATTTATAATTCTATCAACTTAAATATTCAACTGTAAAAGAATGGTAGCCTGAGCCAGTGGGTTCGAGACCCACCTGGGCAACGTGGCAAGACCTCATCTCTACAATAAATCAAAAAAAATTAGCCGGGCATGGTAGCTCACACCTGTAGTTCCAGCTACTTGGAAGGCTAAGGCGGAAGGATCGCCGGAGCCCAGCAGGTCGAGGCTGCAGTGGCCGGGAGCGGCCACTGCACTCCAGTCTGGGTGACAGAGTGAGACTCCAACTCAAAAAAAAAAAAAAAAAAAAAGAATGGTAAACCACAGTACTTTCACAGAATGGAATAGTATATGGGCCTTAAACTGTTATTCAAGGAAATGATATAAGAATGTTTACAAATTCTTAAATGATACAATGCAAACTTATTTGTTGGCTTTGGCTGCCAGGCACCTACCCCTCTTCTGATAGTATTCTGACTTCCTTTTAGAGTACCACTCACTTCCTCAGCAGCAGTTTCGGTGCTCTGGCAGCTTCCCCTTCAACTCAGTGGTGGTATGCTGGAGCTTGCAAGAGCTAACTGCTAAACATTTAGGAGCTGTTCAAGTCAGGCACCTTAAAATTAGCCATAATGGGTATATTCATACCATAAAAACTGGTAAGTGCTATAAATAAAGTTTTCTTTAAAAAAATTATTTTTAGAGCCAGTTTATCAGTGTATCATTCCATCAGTTCCAGGGTAAAAGGTTATCCAGTCAGTACCTAGAATTCCCAAGAAAACAATGATTATTTTACAGATAGGCATGTGATATAATCAGAGCCAGTCAGAGCCAATCTAGATACCTATTCACATAACCATAGAGTGGGGTTTTTTTCTTTTTTTTGAGTTGGAGTCTCACTCGGTCGCCCAGACTGGAGTGCAGTGTCTGCTCCCGGCCACCACAGCCTCGACTGCTGGGCTCCTGTGATCCTTCCACCTCAGCCTTCCGAGTAGCCAGAATTATAGGCATGCGCTACCAAGCCCGGCTGATTTTTGGATTTTTTGTAGAGATGAGGTCTCGCTGCCCAGGCGGGTCTCGAACCCGCGGACTCAGGCAATCCACTCACCTCAGCCTCCCAAAGGCGCGGGATTACAGGCTGAGCCACTGAGCCCGGCTGGGTTTTTTTTTTCCTACTGGACCTAAACCTGAGAAGATGTAGGAGGGAGCTGCCATAGTTTACAAAGCGAGTGAATGTGGGAAGAAGAGGCAAGAACAACTCCCAGATCAACCAAAGCTCACATTCCACTCCATCCCTGCATCCAGTGCCTTAGTTGCACTGCCATTATCACCATGTCCAAGAGAAATGTTTATCAAGATGCTGAAGGAGATAAAGCCAAGGTGGAGGACGAACCCCAGAGAAGATCCACAAGGTTGCCTGCTAAACCTGTTCCTCCAGAGTCACAGCCCAAGCCTAAGAAGGCCCAGCTGAGAAGGGAGAGAAAGTACCCAAAGGGAAAAAGGGAAAAGTCAATGCTGGCAAGAAGGGAAATAACCCTGCAGAAAATGGAGATGCCAAAACAGACCAGGTACAGAAAGCTGGACGTGCTGGAGATGCCAAGTGAAGTGTGTGCATTTTTTATAACTGTGTACTTCTAGTGGCTGTACAGTTTAAAACACTATATTTTATCAAGTTTTATAAAAATGCAAACTTTTGTTTTACTTTTTTTTAAGCTACATTATTAGCACACAGAACACTTCACTGTTGTTTTTTGGGAGAAAGGGCATATGTCACTAACAGATTGTCTCTAAAGCTGGATTGATGTGGGGAAACACCTTTCCCTTCTAGTTTTCAGAGACTTCCTCTTGGCTTCCAGGTGAAGGAATACCCTGATGTTGACACACATAGCCATCTTGGTACAAACACCTTGTGGTGTGGAAACACAAATTCATTTTTTATGAACTCTTCTCCCTTTCTGCCTTCAGATAGACTTAACTCTCTTAAACCTGGACACCTACTGGGATCTGACCCCCAATAATTGGTTACCAGTATGTCAGTGATGCCACTGACATTGCACCCCTCAAAAGAGCAGAAGTTTCATTTCTAGATTAGGGATCATCAGATAAATTCTGTCATTTTCATTTCACTTCCTGAAGGTCAGGGTCAACTTGTGAAAAGTTGTTAAGCAATATGATAAATGTGAAATGTCAGCCCTCACTCTAAACTTTCCCTGTTCAGAGCATCAAATGAAGACTTCATTGGGTTTTATAGTGACTTTCTGATTTTGTTAGTGCATTAAAGAGGGGAATCTGAAAGTTGCTGTATAGTGTTAGTGATTGTTTGCCGATGTCCTGCCTGAAATATCATGATTGTTTATGAAAAGTATCTTTAATAAAGCTGGATACAGTTTTGAAAAAAACAAAGAGAGTGACAGTGGCATATGGGGCCCACATGGAATAAGCCATGTTGCAACAGACTGAATATGTGAGCCCTCCAAAATTCATATATTGAAACTCTGATCCCAAAGTGGTGATATTTGGAGGTGAGGCCTTTGGGAGGAAACTAGGCCATGGGGTGGAGTCTTCATGAATGGAATTAGTGTCCTATAGAACTTGGATCAGTCGGTGATCCTAGCCAACAAAGACACACATTTGCAAACCATCTTTTCTTAGTTGCATATATGGTTCCCTCTGTCTGGAACATACTTCAATGCTCTACCCACCAGCAACATGCTTTGTTGGAAAATTCCTACTTACATTTAGTACCAGTTCCAATGGCACCCACTGCAGAAAGTCTTTCACACTGTCTAAGGCTTTGTATTGTGCCTCCTCTATGTGCTCTGATTTTATAATTTTCTGTTTGCATATCTTTCTCCCCAACTATGATAGCAAGTTCTGTTAAGAAAAATATCTGTTTATTCACCATTTATCATTGTATCACAGGGACCTACCCCAGGGCGATATATGACTTAAAGATTTTTAGAAAGTTGGAACTTAGGAGCACCTGCAAAGCCTATCATAGTATTTTGTACCTAGTAGATACTCAATATATATTTGTAAAATCTAATATAAAATGCCTTCTACCTTGAAATATTTAATTACTTAAAATTTTTATCTCAGGAAATTAGGCTTCTCAATGAGCAACAAACATACAATTTTTAATCACAAAAATTTCCAGGTAAGAACTGACTCACTATGGCAGTTTTGAGTTTTGAAGTCATGTAGGCCACCATCAAATAATATGAAAAAGGTCATGAAAACACAGTGTCAAAATCATGCTACTCCGAATTTTCACTTCAATTCTTTTTAATTTGGTTAATACATGCAGTTCACTATGATATCAACACCTACTTGGAGTCTCATTGTTTCTCATGTTTGTATCTAGGTAGGTTATTATGCTTAAAGATATGTCTTTAGTATCTGCTTCCATGCTAGACAATTGGTAAAATTCTGAGGAATGCTGCTTTAGTTACAACCGACTGGACCAAGCACTGGTGGATGCTCCTGCAAAAAGCAATGTGAAGATGACCACTCCTGAGAGGATAAGAGAACCCATTCCTGGGACTGCTCCTTCATGTGGAACAAGGACGTCTGTTTCAATCCCCTGGGGAACATTCCATGCCAGAAAATGAGGGGACTGAAGAATGACCTAGTGGCTGTTGAAAAGGTTCTCTGCACCTCCTGACTACCTTCAGTAAACTCTCATCACCCAGGGTAGAAGAAGCATGCCTCTTATTTTTCAAGCACTGTCTCCTATTTCAGAGAACCTAAGAAAATGAAAAACTAGAAACATTCTGAAGCCTAAGCCAAATTCAAAAAGAGGGCAAGAACACAGCAAGAATTAAACTGGGGGAAATGAAAAAGATAACTAAACAATCAGGAAATGTCATTATTTTGTTCAGACTCTGTCATTGCAAATTTAGACACCAGTTGCCAAGAATTGAGACACACAAATGTAGAGGAGCTAGGGCTTAAATGTCTGGAATAGGTGCATGAATTCATTTTTAAAATACCTACTGACAGAAAAACTTAATACTTTTGGTTGAAAGCCATTTCATGTTCTTTTAAAAATTCTATTTAATGCTGACACTTGTCCAACATACACATTTATCTGCAAGTAATGAAATGATATTTAGGTGGATAGTCCACAGCAGTAAATTTCTGTCATCTCTTAGATCTATTCATCATTATGAGAATCTCTTATACTGTCAATGGGGTGCCACTGTTAAAAAGTCTCATTATTTCTATTTATTTATCCTTTAAATATGTGATAAAAGAAAGGGCAATCAAAGCCTTCACTCTCTAATAGAGTTGAATATTCTTCTTTCCAAAAGTATTACTACACTAAATCTTCCCATCTAAGACAAAAGTCAACTTACCACAAACACTATATGACTAGTATGGGTTAAAAGTAAATTAAAGACATTTTTGATCATGTAAAAACCAAACAGTAGAGTTGTTTTTAAGAATCATTGGGGCAAGATATTGGTATCCTGTTTTCTCTGCACACTGAGAGGCAAAAAAACTTGGTCATATAATCATGCTATCTAATAAAGGGATATTAAACATATCTAGTTCAGTGGCCCAAATTCCCAGCTTGCTTTATGATATAAGAAAAAAAAAAACCTCATGTATATAGAATATTATTCATATCAATTTACCTACAAAATCATTTTAAATTATATGTCAACAGGAAGAAATATCTAAAGAAGAATAGGAACAAACCTTATTTCATCAGTAGATTGAAAGTTGACTAGCAAGAGAAATATGGCACTGATAAGGTCTCTCTATAACATCATGCCAGAATAAACAGAATGCCTGAGGAAGACCAAGAGTGTACACACTGGCTGTGCTGAAAAGTCCTTCTGTGTCACTGTAATCCTGACAATCAGAACAACCTTGACCTTTGAAGGAGTTTACAGCTTCAAAACCTGTCCTAAAAGCATATGGTATCTAGCAATAAAAATGTAATACATAGTCACTATAGACCTTACAAAGATATGCTAGAATGCATGTGGAGCAAATCTCTATTTTGGCTGACATCCCATAAAGGCATGTCTATACACTTTACACATCAACTCCTCCCCTAATGGCTCTCACCAAATGCAAGTGGAAAAAAGATATTTACAATTAGCATAATCAAACTTTAAAGCAGTAGATGCAACAATGTTAAAAATACAAGAAGAAATGGTAACTTCAAGGAAAAAACTTGAGGCCCTATAGCCTCTAGGGTAAAAGAGACAAAATATTTCAAATGTAAGGCAAAGTCATTTCTTCAAATAAATAAATAGAAGTTGAAAGTCAAGTCAGTATGTATCAGTTTGCCTCCAAAGCACCCTTAGTATTTTTCTGCAACAACCACCTGAAATTCTGATTATTTGGAAAGCCCTAAGGAAATACACTGAGCAAAGGCTACCAGTCAGCCTTTCTCTTCCACCCTGCTGACCCCATGAAATGGGACAGCATGGGATAGCCAGTTCCTTTTTCAATCGGGATTCATTCTAGAGTACTTGAAATGAACTCAGGGTTGTTAGCTGGTCATCTGACAATGCCACAGAGCAAAGCAGGCTTTGGGTCTGCCATGACTGAAAAGTATTTAATTATGCCATAGGTTAGCCCCACTTATCTTTTGTTTCTTTAGAGGACAGAGGAGAAAAGAAGGACCATCACTTAGAAGGTTAAAAAAAATAAGCATGGATTAACCTTGCAAAATAAGAAAGAATCCATAAGATCACATGAGAGAACGAACAAAAGTGTAAGAAAAAGACACTTGGGCATTGTTATCTATAGTTATCTTCCGCGTCCAAGCTTCTATTTTAGGAAAACTTCAATTCAATTTCCTATTTTTAAAATTTTTTTCTAATCTTTTATAAAATGGTTTCAATTGTTAAACTAGATTAATATTAATTAATTAGTATTTAATTTAAAATAATTCAAATATATTTTGATATATTAAATATGATCTTATCATGATGGACAGTATTACATTTTAAGCAAAAATATAAATTAAGTGATGTATATCTACTAATTATACATATTATTAATATATTATCAATAAAAAAATAAGAAATACGACCCACAGAAATTTGCTCTGCACTATGTCCCAAAGTGAAGCTTATTTTCTATAGCTCTTTGAAAGTTTATCATCCAACTATAGTAAAATTATAAAGCATCTTTTAATGTTTTGAGATTTTTCTTTATTATTTTTAATAGATAAGCAATGTACCTAAATCACATGAAATATTTTTGTATCGAGGTCAGAATGGCCCTGGATTTTCACATTTTTCTAAAGAAGGAATGCAGTGTTCTAAGATAACAGGAGACATTTTTAGATATGTTGAATTAAGCAACTCAATGTGTTCCCTTGAAGGGAATGAAAAGTAGTCATTATTACTTATTCTAAATCTCTAACAGTGTTTTTTTAAATGTTACCATGTAAAAGTAAATATTGTTCTAAAGGATCCTAACAAGCTCAAGAATACCTGCTACTTTCTTATTGCCATCCCATATTATTTTGCTAGCTGTCAAATATTACTAAGAGCAAAACAGTACATAGTTTAGAGAAATTGGGTAGTAAGAAAAGTCTATCATTTTATGTGTCAAGAGTTGAACATGAGCAATACATGTTTAATTAGTTATAAGATATTAACTCAAAACAGACGTTATCAGCAATATCAAATTACTAAAATTGATTGATAAAAACAGGTCTCTTCCATATACCCATGCCCTCTTTTATTCCCTACAATCCCTTCCTCTGACTCCAATCACACTTTTTTTGTTTGTTTCTTGAAAGAGCCACACTCCTTCCCGACACAGGGCCCTTGCACATGCTGCAGCTACTTCTGCTTAGAACATTGTTTCCCCACCTTCTATTTCTTCTCCTTTCTGAGGTCTCAGATAAACTATTATTTCTATGAGGAAGCTTTCAAAGATCCTCCCAATTTAGGTCTGGACCCTTTGTTGCATGTGTGACTATGTAATTACTATCCATTACTCTCCCCACTCAGAACACTGCATGACACCAGCAGTTAGCACCATGTGGGGGCACACAATGGACAATCAAAACTATTCTTTCAGTGATTAATGAAGACATCACATACAGCCCTGTATGAGTCAGCATTTGTGATTACAAAACAGTAGTATTTAAACCTTACAGAGTTTGAAAACCATTAGGGGAGAAAAAACACACGTGAAACAAAAATAACATGTGGGCAAGTTTTCATGAAACTTATGAACTAAACAGTGGTGGTTTCTGAATAGGTAATTTCTGTGGCCCATTTCATGTCTGGGATTCTGTGAGAATTAGGAAGGAAAACATCTGGGTGAAACAAATACTATGAGCAGAGACACCAAGGAAGGAAAGAGCAAAAAATGCTAAGGAAACAATAAACAGACCATTTTGCTGAGTTCAGAAGGACTCAGTTATGAGGACAGGTGAGGAAGTGCAGGTGACAAGTTGCCTATGCTATGGGTGCCTTCACCTAGCACTGCTGAAAACGTGTTTCCATCAGTTAAAACTAGCGAAGGGGCCACCACAATAGGGAATGCTTTTTAAGATATACAAATGACAGGGTAACTTTTTTAAAAGTTGGCAATATAAAAATAATTCTTGTGAGTTAAAAATTATTTTTAATAATTAAAAAATGGCAGGTTTACATGGATATCATTACAAAGTGGTAAGAGAGTAAGGATAAATAACCACATGGTGACTTAATCATTTAGGAATAGGTTCAGCTATGAGCAACCGAAAATCTGTCCTATAACAGGCTAAACGGGTTGAGGTATTTTTTTCTCACACTTATAACTAGAGGCAGGCAGCTCAGGGCTTGGGGAAGCAATCCTACCAAGTCACCACTGACTCAGGTTCTTTCTGTTCTTCCACAGTCTTTGAGGTGTGGCTCTTATCCTTAAGATTACAAGATGGATCACTCCATACCAGCTCTGTAAAAGCATTGCCCTGATATAGATTTGCATGTTATTATATTTCTATAGGAAAATTATAGGACATGTCTAGATAAAGAGATGAACTAATTCAGAATTAGAGGACCTGCATTACTGGGGACCCATAGAGAGCTTTCAGGAGCTCTGGATGTAAATTCAAAATGAGAGGATGAAGTTTCATTATATACTAGTTTCCCATCCAGCATCAAGCTAAAGAGGCCCAGTATGGCCTCACTACGGGAAATTCCCTAATCTTGGCATGGAAGAGGAGTTAGCACTGTCACAACAGACAGCTTAGGACAATGACACTGCAGAACCATGACACATCCAGGCTTCCAACCAAAAGAAGGCAAATGGGCTCAGAACATCTCCTTAAATCCTCCTCCTCACCTATATTTTTCTACTCTGTTCTTTATCTCTTCTGTCCTTGTAATTACTTAAGGACTGTTCCTTCCTTAGGCTTCCCTTGTCCCTATGAGTAGAAAGAAAGACTCTCGCTCAAGTGGGGATCCAATTTTACAGAGAGAAACTGGAAGCCCTTTCAGTTTGATCTATTGTGTGGCAGGAAAAAAAAAGGCAAAAGACACTGCTCCAATTTCATTACAAAGAAGACAAATATAAAAAACTAAGTCAAAAAATATTCTAAGCTATCACACACACACAAACACATACATGTTACTTTAAGACCTAAATCCAGTGTGAATAAGAAACAGAGTGTCAAACCCCAAAGCCCACACTAATGTTTCCAATGACTTCATCAAAGCAGGGTTCTCTGAAGCATCCCTGTTTCTAAAACTCATGCAATTCCTGCTAAAATGCCAGTGCTGACTAATTCATCTTTGAAATGAAGAAACCTTCACAAGTGCTAATGCTTATACATATTTAAAGCAGAAAACCACTGGCCATGCTTATGTTGGACACAATGTTATTCCAGTATTTCATTTCAGTTTTTAAGCAGTAGCCTGCTCCCAGAATAGCCATAAGACATGGCTAAATGAAAAAGTTAAAAATTGGTTCACACAGTGAGAAAGAAGTTGGAGAGAGATGGAAGGAGAAGGAAGAGAAAAGAAAACTTATGGAGAAGGGAAAGATACTGTTTATAGAGTCCAAGACATCACACTTTATTGCAATTATTGAGCTGTCTGGCATCAGATGAAGAAGCACTTATAGGAACTACCTTATTTCATTGATTTTTCAAAGTACATGTTTTCACACCTCTCTGAAACTTGACTGTAACTTCCATCAATGGTATGTTATAATTTAACTGAGTACATAAAATAGTAATGCTTCTTGTGACTTAAAGTGCCACACAATCGTGTAAACTAGTGCAACCTCTGTGGAAAGCAGTGTGGCGATTCCTAAAAGCTTTAAATATCAACCTCCCATACGACCCCACAATCCCCCTACTGGGAATATATCCGGAAGAACTCGAATCACTCCATAAAAAAGATACCTGCACACGTATGTTTATCGTAGCATTGTTCACAATAGCAAGAACCTGGAAGCAACCATGCTGCCCATCAAAAAAGGACTGGATTTTTAAAATGTGGTACATATATGTGATGGAATACTATACAGTCATAAAAAAGAACAAAATCATGAATTTCGCAGCAACCTGGATGGAACTAGAGTCTATAATACTGAGTGACCGCTCACAGAAACAAAGATCCGAGTATCACATGTTCTCACTCATATAATGGACCTTGAACATCCAACCTAATACTATAAGAAAATGGCTGACAGTAGTGGGAAACTATGGTGGGGGGAGGGAGATGGGATTAACGGTAGCAAATATCTGTCTGGGGATGGGGAAGCACCTCTTAACAATAGGGTGCCCGAATGAAATGTATTTGTATACCTAACCCCTAACTGTACCCCACAACATCATAATAAAAAATATTGATTATTAAAAAAAAAAGTGCCACACAATCAATGAAATATGCCATGTTCAACTTTTCTGGGACATTTGGGCAAATTACTTTATAAACTTATGATAGCATACAAAACATCACCTTCTTGGTCCTAATATTCCCATGCAGTGACAACACTAGAAACAACTGATTGAGACCCATTTTGTACTTTTCCTTTTCCTTCATTTTGCTAAATATTTATTTTATGTTAGTGCAAAACATGTATCAAGCAGAGTCCTGTAAAAGAAATGGAACTGGTACTGTTAGAATCATAAAATACTAAAGGTTAGAAGGATTCTTGGAGAACACCCACTGAAATCCTCCCATTTCACAAATGAAAAAACTGAGGCTGGAGTCTGACTTGCTCAAGGACTCTACCTGATAACTGGCCAAGCCAGCCACAGAAACCATCTCTGGGCTCCTACCTGGAGCCATGTTCTTTCCACTCTGCCCGTCCAACGTGTATGCTACTTTAAGCTGCTGCTTCTACATGACATCTTGGATTTTAAAAAGTGATTAGATAAATAAACACTCAAAGATAAATATACAGACCTGTATATATGTCCCTAAGCACCTAGCTTTTTACATGTCAAAAAAGGCTGTTTTGCTAGTTTATCTGTTTCATATTTCTCATGATCTTGCCAGAAAAATTGCAAATACTGAAATAGCCAGCAGAGGGAGTCTTTATTTCTCAGTTGGTGCAAATAAAGAAAGAAAATACCTTGTTTTGAAAATTAGAGCCTTAACACTGTTAACCTTATGGAGTATCTGTTTGATACGATTATAAGCTTGTAACAACATTTATACCTAATTTTTAAAATTCTTACTATTTGAGTTTTTAATTAAATGATTTATACATCTTAACTTCAATAAGAAAGGTGTTTTTCTTTTCTTTTTGGTGCATATATACATATGTATCACCTCACCAGGAATCTTCTCTGGACCTCAGACTTGAAGTTGTCTTTGGGCTTTAAAATGGTGATATAAAATTTTTCTTCAAATCTTGATAAAACTACCCAAGCTAATTTGACTTCTGAAACCATACAGTTATATCCCTTATACTTTCCCAAACACCGTCAAATGTATATATTCAAATATGCATGTCTGATTAGGAGGCTTCATTCCTTTCTGACAATGCTGTTTATGCTACAATACATTTTGAATTCTTCTTTTAGAATTATCTTAAGAGCAAGCATTTTTAATATCCTACAGGGGTAGAAAATCCTTATCCTCCCTGAGGATTTAAAATCTGAAATTACAAAAGTCTTGTTTCTTTTTTCTGCCAAAAAGAGATTCTTATTTTCAAGGTTTGGCTTAGGGATCTGGAGCACGGCCAAAAGAGTCAGCCCTGCAGACTGCCCCAAGCAAGAGTCTGAGACTGTTCATCAGCCCAGCTATTTTTAATCAGGCTTCACTGCCAAACGTGGACCATGCACTGTAATGTGCAAAATAATAGAAAGCCCAATGCCTGTACTCATGGAGCTTCAGTCCAGATGCTCACAGTGGAGGTGGACTTGGAGTCCCCTATGTGATCAGATCCTAGACCACTAACTAATCATTAGTTGTGTGTTTTTGATGCCTCATACACATAAATGTACAAACATGCTGGCAAACTGTTAGCATTTAGTTTATGTTACTATTATTATTATTATTATTATTATTATTATTTTAGAGATGGGATCTCAGTATGTTGCCCAGGCTGGTCAGGAACTTCTGAACTAAAGCAATCTTCCTACTTCAGCCTCTCAAAGTGCTGGGATTACAGGTGTGAGCCACCATGCCTGGATCTATTAAAAATTTTCAAAAGCAAAATAAGGCATTTATGAGTAAGTCCCAAAAGGCCCCTACAGTCTCACTGAGCTCTAAAGAAATGCTGACCTGTTGGTTTGGTCACTCTGTCTCTGAGGCAAGATTGAGCGCACAGCAAGGAAAAATAATTAGGAAGGCAAAAGACAAACTGCCAGAAAAGGCGTCCCATGAGTAAGACTACAGGTGAGAGGACAAAGTATGGCACCTACACTGTAGAGCACGACGATGCAGTGCATGTGCCCAAGCAATTCTGAGAAGCAGCCCACATTGCTGGGTGGAGCAGAGGCCTGGACCTTAGTCCTGCCTCTGTCACTTATGAGTAGGGTGCCTTGGGGAAGTCACCTAACGTCTCCAAACTAATTTTCCTCATCCAAAAATGGGTTTGGCCACCAACCTGTAGGGTTCTTATAAGGATTAACAAGAATGTATAATTGATGCTGAATATGCTGTAGTTTTTCTGTTTTTGTTTTTTTTTTTTACTGGTCTGTGTAGAGGGCAGTTAGTCCTCAGATTGTCCACAGCAGCAAGTTGGAGCAGGTTAAAGATAATGAGTGGAAGGTTTTTCACCTCCAAAAGATGAAACTCAGCAAAAATGAAGAAAAGTGACAGAGAGGCAAAAAAAATGTTGAGGAGGAAATGTAAATAGCAAGTCAGTAGCTACAAAGCTCAATCTTGTTTTTACAAAAATTGTGTTTGCCCAAAATATAGTAATTGTACAACAACTCTATGCATTCTCTGCACTAGACACTTGGGTCCAATGATAATTAAAAGTTACAAGACCCTGCCTTCATATAGCTGACATTCTAGTAACCACTTGTCTACTGAAACTACATCTTAACACTAGTCCCAGTTTTACTTCTTTCAAATATACAACCCAGAAGTCTCTGTCTAATATTCCCTAGGACACTGAAAGGAGAAATAATTAACAATCTATCAAGTTGTATTTAAATCTGTGCTACCAGATTTTTTAAATATATATTCATCAGCATATAATAGTTAAATTGATTTTTTAAAATTCAAATTAGAATGCTTCTAAAGACACAGAAAGGGAGCAGTAGAAACAAGCACTTGAAAGATACGTTGTCCTTCTCCCCCAGGTCATTATCTGAAGGAAAACTACTTTTTGTTTAACTCATTTGCTAGAAGGAAATTTCTGGATAACCATTTAAATAAAATACGGCACAGAAAAATTCTTAGTAATGTGGAGATTTTTAAAGGGTTTATGAAACTAGTAAAACATGCCATTTTGCAGGTGCAGGAAAAAAAGAATTCATATTTGTTGGGTTTCGACTACGTATGAAATACTTCTAAATATTTATTCCATTTAATCTCCACAACTGCTTTTATGTGGAAGCACCATTATCCCCAAGACACAAAAACTGAGCCTCAGAAAGGTTTAAAAGAATGCACCCAAAGCCACACCACTGGTTAGTGATAGAGCTGAGTTCAAACTTAGGGCTTCCTGAATCTAAAACACACAATCTCTATTACATCACACTTTCTAAAAACTCACTTCTCAGGAAGAGAAGCATTTTGGGAAAATACAAAAACCATTCATCTGTGTGACATGCTTCCTGGTTGAGTATGCATCTAAGTTACCCTGCATAAAAGTGAAAAGCGCAGAAGAAACACCGATGTTTAGCAACAGTGAGAACACTGGATAAAAAGTAATAACAACACCCACTAACACTTCACTATCTTCTCCAAGCAAGTCCACCATCTGTGGACTTCCATTACCCTATGCTACTTAGGAAATCTGCTCTCACCCCACTTACTACACCTAATAACTCCACACAAGTAATAGAATACATTTGTTCAAAAAGCATAACCACATTTTGTATCTGGTATCACAATGATACAAATCCAAGACACAAATATTTGCTGAATGTGTAATATGTTCAAGGCACTTGTAATATGTTCAAGGCACTAGTTGCCTGCCAACAGCCACCACTCCACTCCCCTTTTCCTTCTTGATGAATCCTGATTCTGGTGAAGAGTGTAGTGTGTTGAGCTAGAGGCCTGCATTTCCTGACTTTCCCTGTGTCCAGAGTTGGCTGCACAACACGATCCTGGCCCAATAAGATAAAAGCAGAAGCTCCTGGTTATTTTAGAATGTCATATTACAGTGGGATCAAACTAGTCAGCCTGTCCTTGGTCCTTTCCATTATCTATGTGAAGACTGTGAACACAATGACTGGAGATTTGCATTTACTTTTCCATAAAAGGAAAAAAGGATCCACACTAGAGAAGACATAATAGAAAGCAAGGAGTTTGGCTGCCTGAGGGTATTATAGGACTGCTGCATTATCTTTGGACTAGTCCTTCTCATGAAGTGAAAGAAAAATAAATCTCTTCCCTCTTTAATCCACCGTCCTTAGAGCCTTCTGTTTACATGAAATTAAATTCTGCCTATAACTGACAAAGCATTTTATTTAAAGATCTGTTTTCTTAAAATATTAAAATTTAGTTGTAAGATCAAAAATAAGAAAACAAATTCTGAACACCCAATGGTACAAGATATACAAAAATAAGATATACAGAGACTAAAAACCATATTGTACACACCTGTGGATAGCATTCAAACTTAAATATTATAAAAAGTAACAATAAAACTGATGTTACAGGGCAGTAGTTGCTGAATTGACAAACGAACAATAAAGGCATGTCCACTGCTACTGAGCCAAGGCATCATGAAGATAACGTGAAGAAAAAAGAGTCTTCAAAGACTTTAAGGGAGACCACAGCCTGGGCTGAGACTTAGACAATAGACAACATTTGGAAAAGTAAACAGTGGTCTGGCTTTTTCTACAAGCCACAGAGCACTACCCTGGGAGCAAAGGGACAGAGATACGGACACAAAATGCTGTTTGAAGCATGAGAAAAACCTTGTGCTGGAGTGGGGGCTTCCTATGAAGTGGGGCCAGTGGAGGGAGTAGCCAGGCCCTGAAGCTCAGAGAATGCTATATAACTCTGGACTGATTTTGTGCATGTTTAAAAGTTTCAGGAAAAAAATGTGCTATGATAATCTGTATTATTTCTTCCACAATATAGTTTTTAGAAAAGTCATAGCAATGATTCTAATTATGTGAAGAAAGAGACAGTTTTAAGACGAACTTTTTTTATATATGAATGGGGAATTAAATGTCCTCATAAATGGAACTGCTCTGTGTTATAGTCACAAATTTATAATTTGTACTTTTCATAAGGATTTGAATCTTAAGAAAAACTATTTTAAAAATCTTCCTTTTTCCTCTGAGATTTCAGAAAATACTTCAGGATCTTGTATGCCTATGAACTTCTCTCATAATTGTAGTATAAATAAAGAATGTAAATATGCTGCAAACATAACTTAAAAACAATGTTAATCTGATAGACACATGAAACAAGCCTACCTACTGAATTAGGATATGAACGTTTGGCCCTCTGACCTGGTAGCCTCCCTACAAAAGATTATGAATTTTATATTGTACTTAGGTTTCTACCTTACAATGCATGAGACTTTTACTAACTCTCTGGGACTTAAAATATTTTTTTGATGTAATGTGCATTACAGAGTTCCAGGTAATAAACTGTCTTTCTATCACATACACACACGCGCGCGCGCGCGCATACACACACACACACACACACACACACCTGCTTACAGTTGTTTTCTGAATAAAATGTTTTCTATGCTAAAGCATAAGGGAGTTGGTGGAAGTGCAGGGGAAGATGAAAGGATTTGCCTAAGCTAATTCCAGACTTAAAGTTGAATGGCAATTATACACACCATAAGACAATTTAATTACCATATTAATTTCAGGAGGTAACACGTATCTAAGAGAAACATACTGGAAGTCACAAGATCTAAATTCTATTTCTAGCTTTGCCATTGACCTTCTGAGTGACCTTGCATAAGTCACTCAACACCCAAGAGACTCAGTCTTCTTATTTGGCAGGGGGGGCGAAGGCAAACCTAGTGATCATCTGAGAAAAATGCTATGAGGTAAAAGATTCTTTCACAATGTTTGGTGAGGTTGTAATTATTTGTTTCACAGGAATATTATTAAAACTTCTTCACCAGAACCCTGATTTTCTAAAATCAGAGAAATCAGATCATTAACAAAGTTAGTGGAAGTCAAAATTTTTTTTCCAATTTACTTGGTAGAAAATTTACCAAAAAATAAAAGGAAATTAACCAAAATACCTTGTTTTTCAAAGATCAAAGCATACTTGCTCTGCTACAAAATAGACCTATACCATGTTAAAGATCATGTTTAAAATTCAAGTTTCTAATTGACCCCAAGAAAATCTTATGGCCATTTAAATCAGACACACTAGCTGATAAGAAAATTAATCCCTAGTGCTATTGAGCATTTTCAGAAATGTTCTTGGGCTTTCAAACGATTAAGATTCCAGTTGGTAAATTATCTTGCAAGAGTCACTCATTCAGGATGAGCAAACTTTATGCCAAAATTACAGAAGAAATGCCTGCCTTCAGGAAAAATGAGAAGTTGCCCCCAAAATACTCTGAGAAATACTTGTATTGACTTATAATATCATTTTAGATTTTGGCACATACAGAAAATAAATTAATTGTAAGTATGGAATAATTTTGTATCTTGAAAGGAGAAAAATTAGTCATGGTGTAACCAAAGCAGACAGATGTTTTTAAGTCAGAAAATACCCGATTTTTAAAATAAAAATTACTAATATTTTTTGGAACAGTTAAATAGACAAATGGGTCTTTGGAGGGTTAAAATGTCATGAGAAAGAAACAGCATAAGTACTTTAAGCAAAATAATGATGTACTAAATTATATAAACTTTTAATTGTGTGCTCTCTGAAAAAGAATATTATGGATTTGGGCCTAGGGAATTTTGACTTACATAATTATCATAATAGAAATCTAACAAGAAGTTTATAATTTTAAAAAGAGATAAATGACAATGAGGTGTCCGCCGGCGGCTCAGATCTAACATCAATAATCATAGCTTTCCCGAGTAATCTTGTTTTGCTACTTCCAGGTGGTGCTAGAAATTATTTTCTAGCCAAGTTCTACTCATAACCAATTTCCCCTAGACTAACTGCTCAAAGTCCTGAAAATGATAGCTTCCTTTCCTAGTGTTTTATATTCTGCCTAAAAAAAATAAGAAATGATATTCATATTTTATTATAATCATTGAAATATAAAATATATTACTTGATTCACAAAATTATAGATACCAATGAAACTGAAGAGGTCATTTACTGAAAACTCCTTAGTTATTATTGTACAGATGAGGAAGTAAAGACTGAGAATTTAAGTGATTTGCCCAAGGTCACACAGCTATTAAATGGAGAGTCCAGATGGTACGCTTTTCATCATATCAACATGTCATCAGAAACAAATCATCAGATGAAAATTTCTTGGTCAATCTAAACTGCAATATTAAGTGGATACAGAAGAAATTAAACATAAGAACACAGATCTGACATATGTTAATATGTCGTTTCACATTCCCAATGAGTCAGATAACCTATGTTGTTATTATTAATGCACTGCTTAGTCCAATTCAAAGTAAAAATTAAAGCTCAAAGCAAAATATTTTTAATTAAATTTGCGAAAGATGAGCGACAGGTCTCAAGAAAGATAAAGATACATGTTGGCAAAATTAACATAGAGTTATTCCAATGCTAAATAAAATGTCTCTAGTAAATAAATGGGCAACTGGATAAGAAAATAAACAGAAAAAACTAAGAATCAAAAATAATTTTTTTAAAAGAGACACTTCTTAAAACAACAACAATACCTTAATCGTTAGGAATGTCATGTTTCAAATAAGTTGAAACATGACCTTTGACTTAATGGAATGCACTGATAGTTAACAGTTAACTATTAAAAGTTGAGTACAGAAATAAACATTACAGTTTCTAGTGTCACTAAAACCATTCGGAAAGCATATTGCCAAAAATGTGTTTTAGTCCTTCCTTCTTGATGCACCAGATTTGATTCTTTAAGGAACTCAGTGCAATATTCTTATTTGGTGTATTTACAAGAGAAGTTTAGGATGGCTACATCACATGGTTGTATAACTTGCATTATAAAATGCAATGCTGAAGTAAGACATGAAAAAACTAATAAATAAAATATTTTCATAAAGAGGATTGATTGCATTAATAATTAACAGAAAGCCCTTTCAAAGGGGAATTTAATGGAAAGTTTTTCTTAAGCAAATAGGCAGAAACTCAATAGAAATGGGTAGAAACTCAAGGGTAATAAACTGGTGCCACATGTTTAAACAGTAAAACAATTATATAGTCCATTCAACAATGAAGGGATGGATGTATCACGAATTGTAGCGAAACAAAGAAATTGTTTTAGCCTTAGTAAACAAATATAATAGCTAGCAGATTTCCTATTGAACTAAAAGCGAAGAGGCCTGAAGTTACAGTTGAAGGAAAAAAGAAAAAGAAAAAGCTTCAATACAGTTTCTAAATCACAATGACCTGAAACTGAGACCAAACTGCTTATACATGGAGGTTTTTTACTATAGCGATATAGCGCAGGATTTTTTTTCCTAGTTCATTTCTAATACTATGTCCTTTAATTACCTATAACCTCAATGAGTTATATTCTGTAACTAAAACTTCCAGTATATTAATAAACACACAGTAACAGTAAAAAGAACAGCAAGAAAGAATAAAGAAAAAAAGGAAAGAGGGGTCACATACCCTTTTCTGTAGAACTATTGGTGTTATTGCAGGCAGAGTAACTCTTCTTGCAGTCAAACTCATGCCTGCTCTTCTTAGAATGATCCTCCCTTGTTGATCATGGACAAAATGAAAGAAATCTTTTACAGTTACTCCTTGGGAATCTCAGGGCTCAGTGCAAAGAAACAACTAGGAAAGTAATAAATGTCACCCTGCTTATTTGATTCCAATCTACCCAAAGCCAATTAAGGATGGCTGCGGGACAGGACAAAGCAGCAACCAATCAAAGCCCGGAAAACCCCGCCTTTGTCCTTGGAAACACATTCTGATACTTTTGTTTATGATATTTAAAGAACCAGATTAACAGGCATCTAGTTCTCTTAACTTTTTTTTTCCAAAACAGTGCAATTCAATGCCATCTTTGTTGACTAGGCAGTTATGTCTTTACTAAAACATTTCAACATATGGCAGATAAGAAACTGTTTACACTGGTCTATTTAAAGTATATGAATATGTAAATAAACTAAATTTATTCATGCTATTCCTAAAATTGATGAATGGATCGACTAGAACATATTACATGAAGCACAAAAAATATCTAAAGTTAGAATTGGTACAAAGTATTAATTTATGTGTATATTAAAATATTTTTTAATATACATAGATATATTTCATCCCCTAAACAGCTAAAATATTTGTATTATGGGCCTTTCAGCTAGCATTAAGGTCACATACTGTTAAGTATTATCTGTTAAATATTATCTTAACAATCAACCCTAAATAATAATGTTAATATAACCAGGGCATTAAACTGCAATATATGATTCTCAAACACTTATGTTTTTAAAAAGCACAAATCTGTGTGATTTAGCTCATTTCATTCCATTAAAAGCATTATTAAAACAGTCACTGTTCAAAACTGTTACAGAATTTTAATAGCCATTTTGCATTTGCTCTTACAACTTATTCTAATATTTTGGGAGGTTGGAAGAGATTTAAACGCAAAACACTGATTGATGGCCGGGCTCGGTGGCTCAGTCTGTAATCCCAGTACTCTGGGAGGCCGAGGAGAGTGGATTGCCTGAGCCCACGGATTCGCGACGGGCCCAGGCAACTTGATGAGACCTCGTCTCCACAATAAATAAAAAATTAGCTGGGCGTGGTAGCACGCGCCTATAGTTCCTGCTACTTGGAAGGCTGAGATCGAAGAATCTCCTGAGCCCAGCGGGTCAAGGCCACGGTGGCCGGAAGCGTGCCACTGCCCTCCAGTCTGGGCGACAGAGTGGGACTCCAACTCAAAAAAAAAAAAAAAAAAAATACACTGATTGCTAACAAGCAAATTTTCATTAAAGTCTAAGAGTCAAGGAAACACTCAAAAATGACAAAAGTAGGCCGGGCTCAGTGGCTCAGCCTGTAATCCCAGCACTTTGAGAGGCCGAGGCGAATGGATTGCCTAATCCCGCGGGTTCAAGACCCACCCGTAAAACTTAGCGAGACCTCATGTCTACAATAAATCAAATATTAGCTGAGCATGGTAGTGCGCACCTATATTTCCAGCTACTTGGAAGGCTGGGGCGGAAGGTCGCCAGTGCCCAGCAGGTCGAGGTTGCAGTGGCCGAGAGCATGCCACTGCACTCCAGTCTGGGTGACAGAGTGAGACTCCAATTCAAACAAAAATGACAAAGGTATTGCAATGTTAAAACTAATCTGGGTTTTTACAATTGTAAAATCCCTTTTGGGCTGACACTGGACAAACTTTACTGAACCTCCTGTGTTCTTCCACTGTGACCCACTACCTGAAGAACTCCTAATTTCGAGTTTACAATGTGATTGTTGTAGAAACAAGGCAAAATAAAAGATTCTCGGCAACCTGAACACAAACTTTCCATCTCATTATGGAGACCGCTAGTAGGCAGGATTTACTTAACTGTTTGACCATGAGTGTGTTTTATATGCATGGCTCATATTTCTCAAAAGAGATCCTACAACTTCAAGGTTCGTACCTACTTTGAATTTCAAAACGAACAGTCACTCAGAATGGTAGTTGAGGGTAATGCACTAAATATAAAAAGTCACAGACAGATTGAGTTTGGACACAATAACCTGATACTTATCCAGTAAGGTTTATCATGGTCTTTTAAATGAAAACTCCTAAAAAAAATTTGACTAATACAGGGGTAGGGTGAGGGTAACCATTTGTGAAGTAAAAGATTCTGGTCTAACCTTGAGCCACTTTGTGGCAAGCCAAAATAACAAGGTCTACGGTAACTGCATAATTTCAAGAATAATATTCATAATATCTGGCTGTTTCTGTCTTCTTTTCTCAATTTAGTCTCTGAATATTACAATGTGGTAGTGGTATCTCTGATCTCAAAAATCTTATTGGGGGGTCCCAACATAATTAAAGCAATTCATTTCACTAAATTATTAAGCAAAGTGCCCAATATTTACTAAGCACAGTTTCAGGCAGTAGAAATATAATACAGAATAAGGTCACTGTCTCATAGTCGAATAGAGTATTAGTTTTTAAATTAAAATATCACACTCGGTAGTGTGCTCAGACTAATCGTGATTAGATGCAAAGTATTGGGTACACCAGAGTAGAAGAAACTACACATTAGGGATGAGATCCGGGGAAGGCTTCCAGGAAGAAATGTCATTTGCTTTGAAAAGTGATTAAAGAGCCGGGCTCGATGGCTCAGCCTGTAATCCGGCGCCTTTGGGAGGCTGAGGTGAATGGATTGCCTGGGCCCGTGGGTTCGAGACCCGCCTGGGCAGCGAGACCTCATCTCTACAATAAATCAATAAATCAAAAAATCAGCCGGGCGTGGTAGTGCGCGCCTGTAATTCCAGCTACTCCGGAGGCGGAGGATCGCCGGAGCCCAGCAGGTCGAGGCTGCGGTGGCCAGGAGCGGCCACTGCACTCCAGTCTGGGCGACAGAGTGAGACTCCAAGACAAAAAAAAAAGAAAAAAAAGAAAAGTGATTAAGGAAACAGAAAATGCAGAACTTGAAAACCATGTGGTTATAGAGTAAAGGCCTCAAAGTTAACTTCAAGTTTTGACTGAAAAGACAGAAATGCTGTTTTATATCTCACCAGAGAGCCTGTTAAACACTAAAATAAATCCTTCAAGTCAAAATAGTGTCTGGGTCCTGTATTTATTACAGTGCAATATACCTGTGCCCTATAAGAGCTTAAAAACACTTACAACTAGTTGTTTGAGTGTGACGGGTCATCATTTTAGAACACTTGAAAACAGAAGTGTCTAAATTCTTAGTTAAAACCATGAAGAGCAAAATTTGGCATTTTGTGACTCTACATAACCAAAAGAGCAACTGTCATTATTTTTGTTTTGTTTTTGCTTTGTTTTTAGTTTCTTTAGTTCACCTCTCCATCCAGGTGCCGTATGCTCATTTATAATTTTTTTTAATTATAAAATCATGGACTACGTGTGAGGATCTGTTACATAAGTATATCGTGTGAAGGCAAGGTTTGGGCTTCTGATGAGCCCTTCCTTCCCAAAGCAGTGGACATGGTACCCAAAGAGTGGTTTTATATCCCTTATCCCCCCTCCCTCCCTCCTTTAGCAGTGCTCAGCATCTGTTGTTCCTACCTTTGTGCTCATGTGCCCAATGTTTAGTGTCTACTTAGGAGTGAGAACACACGGTATTCAGTATTTGTTTCTGTGATAATTCACTTAGGATGATGGTCTCTAGTTGTATCCATGTTGCTGCAAAGGACATGACTATGTTCTCTTTTATGGCTGCATAGTATTCCATAGTGTATGATGTACCACATTTTCTTCATTCTGTCTACCTTCAATAGGCATCTGGGTTGGTTCCTTGTTTTTGTTACTATGAATAATGCTGCAATAAACATACAAGTGCAGGTGTCGTTTAAGTCAAGCAATTTCTGTACCTTTGGATATATTCCCAAGAGCGGGTTTGCTGGGTCAAATGGTAGCTCTGTTTTTAGATATTTGAGAAAACACTACATAGCTTTCCACAAAGATTGAACTAGTTTACATTTCCAGCCATGTATGAGTATTCCCTTTTCTCCACACCCTCAGCAACATCTGTTGTTTTTTAGACTTTTTAATAATAGCCATCCTGACCAGTGTGAGATGGCATCTCATTTTAGTTTTGATTTGCATTTATCTGATGATTAGTGAGGCTGAGCTTTTTTTTCATATGTTAGTAGGCTACTTGTATGTCTTCCTATGAGAAGTGTCTGTTTATAACCTTTGCCCACTTTTTAATTGGAGCATTTTTTTTCTGTCAATTTGAGTTTCTAATAGATGCTGGATGTTAGGCCTTTGTCAGATACATAGTTTGCAATTTTTTTCCCATTCTGTGGGTTGTCTCTTTACCCTCTTGATGGTTTATTTTGCTGTGCAGAAGATTTTTAGCTAGATAAGGTACTACCTGTCAATTTTAGTTTTTGCTGCATTTGCTTTTGAGATCTTGGCTGCGAATTCATTGCCTCGGCCAATGTCCAGGAGTATGTCCTCTCTCGGTTTTTCTTCTAAGATTTTTATAGTTTGAGGTTTCACATTTAAGTACTTTATCCAATTTGAATTAATTTTTTATATGGTGATAGGTAGGGGTCAGGTTTCATTCTTTTGCATGTGGTTAGCCACTTTCCCCAGCACCATTTGCTAAATAGGGTTTCCTTTCTTTAATGTTTTTTTTTGGTCAACTTTAACAAATATAAATTGATTGAAGGTCTATAGTTTTATTTCTGGATTCTCTCCCTGTTCCATTGATCTATGTGTCTATTTTTGTACCAGTACCATGTTGTATTTGTTACTGTAGCCTTGTAGTAAAGTTTGAAGTCTGGGAGTGTGATGTCACCAGCTTTGTTCTTTTTGCTGAGGATTGGGCTTTTGCTATTTGGGCTTTTGTTTGTTTCCATATGAATTTCTGTATTGTCTTTTCTAGGTGTGTGAAAAATATTTCTGGTAGTTCAATAGGCATTGTGTTGAATCTGTAAATTGCTTTGGGTAATATAGACATCTTGATGATATAGATTTTTTTAATACATGAGCATGGGATATTCTTCCATTTGTTTGTATCATCTTTGAGTTCTTTGAGCAGTGTTTTACAGTTCTTATTGTAAAGATATTTTACCTCTTTGATTAGATTAATATCAAAGTATTCTGTTTTTTGTGTGGCTATTGTATGGGATTGTGTTTTTTATTTGGATCTCAGTCTACTTACTGTTGACAAATAGAAATGCAACTAATTTTCGCACAATGATTTTGTATCCTGAGACTTTACCAAAATAGTTTACCAGTGTTAGGAGGTTTTTGGCAGACATTTGTGGTTTTCTAGGTATAGAATCATATCAACTGTGAAGAAGGATAGCCTAACTTCCTTTAATTTCTTTCCTATTTGGACACCTCTAATTTCTTTCTCCTGCCTGATTGCTCTGGCTAGGACTTGCAGTACTATGTTAAATAAGAGTGGTATAACTATCTTTAAAAAAAAAACTTACAAATACTTTTTGTAGTCAACAGACTGAAAGACTAACAAGATGGCATGCATACCTAAGACAGGTGGAGTCTCATTTTCAGTACTCCTTTGCAGGTGTTCATACTGACTGTGATTTATCTTACTTCTCGTTATTTTAGACATTGATCCAAAATTTAACTTTAACCTATCTTTTTTTATCATTATCAATTATAAAGGACTGGGTCACTCACTAATCATATCACCTGAGCTTTAATTTCTTCAGCTACAAAATGGGGATAAAAATATTTTCAAAATTTCTGAGAAGATAACGAAAATCAAGTTTGTATGAGGCCTGAAAGAACCCAAGGCAGGTGCTGAAAAAGCTCTCTTCAAACTCCTATTGCAGAGAATTGGTCTTTTATCTCCAAAACTGAAACAGACTTTTCTTAATATAACATATTCAACAATAAAGTATTGTAGAATAGTGCCTGTACGATATTTAAGTTTTTGCTCAATATTTTGAATAAGAATAAATGTTATCACTCAAAATATATCCATAACAGCACTGTAATAAAGAATAACAAAAATATCTATTATTACAATTATTAATATATTTACATGAGCACCCAATATATGCCAGGTACTGCACTAGTTTTCACTTAACCCTCACAACTCTATGAGGTAAGCATTAGTTAGCCAGTAGATGAGGAACTTAAGGCCAGAAAACAGAGCTAAGAAACGGTCTCAAATTTAAGCACATACTACAAAAGAACATGCCAAAGTTCACAAAGTACATAGCCAATAAGCCAAGTAAGAAGCTGCATCTGGCCCTATCCAAAGCACTCCACTATTCCACTCTACAAAATGTATTCCCACATTGTACTACATAATTTGATACAACATTAGTATTAAATGCAATCTTCATACAGCCCTTGTTTCTGAGATACCTAAGCATTTGCTTGTTTTATTAACCTGTTTAATAAATAAGTGCATGTTGAGGGCCTTCCTATGTGTAAAGTACTATGCTATTTGATATAGGTATATAAAGGTGATCAACTCCTGATCCTTGTTTACCAAAGGAGCTGATGCATGCCAACACATACACAATCAAAGTAGTTAGTACATGAGGTGGGATCTGGTATTTCATATTCCTATCTCATATATTCATATGCTTTTATATATATATAAGCATATATTCATATGCTTTTAATGTTCATCAGTTCACTAAACCCCAAACAAACTTCAAGGCCCAAGTCAAGTCACCTCTTCTACAAGTTTCATCCTCTGTGCATCCAATGCCTCCTTTAAGGATCTCTCCATGCAGTGGCACAATCATGGCTCACTGTAACCTCAGCTGCTGGGCTCAGGCAATCCTCCTGCCTCAACCTCCCAAGTAGCTGGGACTATAGGTGCATGCCAACACACCTAGATAAATTTTTTTTTCTTGCAGAAATGGAGCCTCACTATGTCACCCAGAGGAGCTCTCTGTTTCACAGCATAAGCAATCTTAGAATTGAGAGGTGAAGGGAGAGGAAGAGACAACACACACACATCAATTGCCTATTAAGAGTTTGGTATTTACATATATTATTTCATTTTAGTCTAACAACTATGCAAAGTATGGATTATTTCATCCCATTTTACAGATTCAAACCCTCTCTGTCCTTTCTATGCTGATACTTTATTCTTTATCACATACTAGTTTATTCAAACATTGGTGACTGTTTCTATGTATATGCACTTTATAACATTTACAGTGTGGGTTCCTTGAGGGCAGGGCCATGAATGACTTCCCACTAACAATCACACTGTCTACCCAGTAGTTTTTCACAGAAAAAATCTATAAGGTAGAAAGAAGAATACTTCTTGATTACCAAGCCCTACAAATATTTTTTTAGCTAATCAATCTCCTGCTGTACACCAAACACAACTTTTTCTGTCTTCTTATCTTTCCCTATACATTAAGCCATTGTGCTACTTATTTTGGATAACTCATTACCTACCCAAGTTCATTATCTCCCTCAAAGACTCAGATCAAAATTTATCCAGGAAGTTATCCCACTAAATTCTATAATTCCTTGTTTTGTAATTTTTTTTTTTTTTGAGTTGGAGTCTCACTCTGTCGCCCAGACTGGAATGCAGTGGCCGCTTCCGGCCACCGCAGCCTCGACCTGCTGGGCTCCGGCGATCCTTCCGCCTCAGCCTTCCAAGCAGTGTTTTGTAATTTTTAAGGACTTAAATTTTTTTTCTTTCCTTGCCTTGTACTTACTAATGCATTGCTTTAATAACTTATGCATCCCTTGATATGTCCTAGATTTTCTGCTCAACAAAAATAGAATCCTTAAGAGTGGGACCCAGGCTCTTATTTCCTCTGCTTCTGCCATAATCCCTAGTTGGGTGCTCTCTGTACACAGTAGGCATAATGTTCATGTACAACTAACACGGAAAGACTAGTGACTCTAGTTATGAAGTGGAAAAGACTCCTTTCTCATCTTAACAAGTGTTAGCCTTATGATTTATTCTGAACAAACACACTATCTGATATAGTTCCATTAGTGAGTAATAGTGTGAACATGAAATCAAAGTGTTCCCCTGAGAACTCCAGTCTCAGAAAATTCTCAAAATAGATTGTTATAGCAATTAATATATAGGCTAGATCATCTAGATATAAACTCAGAACTTCTTTTTACCAGCTCTTCTTACTCTACTAAGAACCTCCACTTCCCAAAATGTATGACAAGATGTCAAGTCTTCACACTTGATGAGCTTGATCTGATTCATCACTATTCTGTTTTCTTCCTTCACTCTAAGTTATTTCCTTCCATCAAGAATGTATACGACTTCTCACCAATTTAACTCTAATAGAAAATTTTGGCTTTCGAAAAAATTACAGCAAGACTTGTAAGCCATAATGATAACAAATATTTTCAATTCCCAGATAAATCAAGTATTTGAAAATGTGCCTATTTACTCAATACCTGAGGTTGTTCACTAGGAGTATTATTCCTGCCTAGAGGACGTTTGGAAAAACATGGAGGGAGGAGTCAGACAACAATGGTCATTATATATCATGCTAAGGAGTCTGACTCTCATCCTCAAGGTTAGAGAAATTTGATAAAATGTGAATTTAATCTCAGTGTAGAAGGTGAATTATAATGCTTCTAGGAATACTGAATAGAAGCAAGAGGAACCATTAGGAATGCACAGAAGAGTCTAAAAGAGATAGAAGAAGGTAAAAATTCAGAGATGTTAGAGAGGTAGAAACAGGAGGACCAAGTGGCCAAATACATATGAGCCATCAAATATTTTTACCTATATGTGAGCTCACAACATATATACTTTCATAATTAATGAAAGTATAGGCCAGGAGAATATAAAGGTCTTACCCATACAATCTTCAAATTCCATATAGTTTATGGCTATTCCTAAGAAAAATAGTCTGAAATTTTAGAGAGATTTAATCAAAAGAAGAGACAAACAAGTACCTACATTTCTCCATGTCCCAAGAAGCTTAAAATGAAAAGAATAAAATGAAGAAGGAAGAGAAGGAGGCAAGGTAGAAATAATGTCCTTACTAAGAAAGAAGAAATCTCTTCATTTTTTACAGGGTTGGAATAAGAAAGATACTTTCAGGAGGCCATAAATTAAATGAATTTCTAAAAGCTAGAAAATCATTTGTATTAGTTTAATAAAAGAATAAATTAAATTACAGCCAGAACTTATACACAAGAGAAATGATGGTAAGGACAGACCCAGAGAAACACTGTATAAGAAACAGCATGAGAAACAGAGAACTGCTTGAGAAAGAGAACAGAGAGATGGAATGTAATAAGTTCCCAATCCTGTCTTGTCCCCAGGATAAAAATCCTTGAGCCACACTCAAAAAATAATCATGGCATGCCTTATGTAAAGATTTAAGATAAAATGGATGCAGAAGCTGAGGCAACCCAGAACATCCGAAAGATACCCCCTTCACCATTCCCCTCAAACCCTCAAAAAGACCTAAATAAGTAGTCCCCCACTGGTAAAATAATAGACAATAACAGAAAAAGAAACATCAGTTGGCAGCACGCAAGAGATTTAACTGCTGTATATTGCATTCAATAGTGAAATCAGAGTTAAGATAAATAGATAACAGAAATAAGAAAAGTAGCCAAGGTGAAAAGAAAAATTGTTTTAACTTTAAAAGGCATTAGACAGAAACTGAGAGATCTAAAGACAAATAAAGAAGGTCTGTACACATATAAGTGAAATTCTCACAGAAGAAAACCAAAACAATGGAAAGGAATAAATAAAATACAATATAAGAAAACTTTTGTAATAAAAGACTTACTGAAAGCCACATCCCCCAAACATAGGTGACACTAAAACACTTCCTAGTTAAGTTACTGGAATCCTTTGGACAGCAAGGTAAAAAGTGTTCCAGTAGCTTCTAACAGGGGTAGGACAGTCTATCACTGAATTTCTCCTCAACAATCAACAACAGGATTCAGTGGATATCACTGGCTTCTAGTTACTACCCTGGATAGAGTAAAGTGTATGAAATCTTTGAAGGAAAAAAATGAGTGAAATTTTTAAATTCAGTCAAAACTCATTATTATAAAGGCAACAGATAATGTTCAAAATTTTACAACATATAAAAATTTTACAACAAACATAAAAATCTTATTTTTATGGGATCTTCGTGAGAAATTTACTAGAAGATAAACTGTAGTCATCCAAGAAATCATTGGAAAAAATAAAGTGAAAGAACTGGAATAAGCACAAACTAATTATGGTACTAAATTCCAATCATTATATGACTATGCTATTATAATGAAATATAAGTATTATAAGCCTCTACAGTATAACAATGATAAAACATTTTTGAAAAAGATGAAAGTTGAAGGAGAAATGTGGTAGGTAGTAAATAATACACAAGCTGACTACCTTGGTAACTAAGATCAAAAGATATTATTTAAAATTAATAAATCAAGGGAGAATTTTAAGTAATTTATTTTATAATGCTAAAATCACCTGGTTAAAAAAAAAGGGAAATGAAGAAGAAAAGTATTAGTTTTATTATTGCTCCTCAGAAAGGGAAAATAGATCATTATTAAAGAAATAAGAGGATTAAGAATTTTCCTACAGCTACCCTTGTAATGACAAGAGAAATAAACTTTTCTAACAAAAGGAAAGCAAATTCAAAGCTAAGAAAGCAGAACACCTTGGGGATTTTTTTTCAAAATCTGTAAGTTGGAAAACATAATATAAAAATAATAGTACTAACACCAAACTTTTATGCTCTCTCAGAAATGTTGCAGTTACACTCACCTATTGAAAGGAAATTCAACTTTCAGCTGAATTATAAAACTAATTCCACCCTATTGTATGGGAAAGAGCACTCTCTACAACCAAGTGTTTCACAGAGTTTGAAAACAGAACTAGACAAAGGCAGGTGGGCAAATAAAATGAAAGGAAAAAAAGAAGGAAGACAGGGAGGAGCAAAGAAAACACTATAACACTGAATATTATAATTCACAATAAAACATAATGATTATGAACATCTAGTCATATATTTGTAAAGCAAATCTAAAGCAGTTAAAAAGAGAATCATATAGAAACACATTATTAACAGACTATTATCCTATCTTCTCAAAGCCTGAATCACAAGAGAACTAAAAAGCAGAAATGAATACCCTCCCCCCCAAAAAAGAATAGGCTAACATAATAAAGTAGATGCAATTGCTATATATCAAACTCTAAGGTAAAATCATAGAATATACTTTCTCTTAAAGGAATAGGTTTAAGGAAACAAAATCAAAAAGTGATCACAGTTGAGATAGAAGATAAAACCTAGTAAATTCTAATAGTAAAAAGAGTACAGACAATTATTTCTAATCACAGTGGAATAAAAGGAAAAAATCACTAATACATCTGGGGTTAAGAAGCCTCTAGAATCTGATAATTTTTCAACTCTTCAAATAACTGTTCTGTCAAGGAAAACAATTAAAATTAAAACTGTAAAATATCTATCTGATGATAAATATAATAAAACACCATATATATCTCATACAGCTAAAACAATTCTCAGACCATAATTCAAAGCCTTAAACACATGTTTATTAAACATGAATGAAGATAACTTTATAACATTCCCAAATCAATAAAATATAATTAAAATAAATCTAAGGAAAGCAGAAGGAAAAGACTAATAAGCATAAAAGTAGAAAATAAAACTTGGAAAAAGGGCAAAATGATAAAACTAATTAAATAAGTCCCAGACCTATTATTTGGGAGAAACAATAAAATAGGTAAATAGCTAAAGAAATATAGGAGAAAAAAAGGGAGAAAATACCAAAATATAAAATAAGAAATAATGCCAAAGAAATTGCAAGAATCATAAGAAACTACTTCCTCCAATTTTATGCAACTAAACATCATTTAATGGATAATTCTCAATTACAATATAATTTCCAAAAAAAACTCAGAAAATTGAAAGAGACTAATTACCATAGAAGAAAGGAAGTTGTCAAAGGCACATCCCCCCAAAACTGGCCCAGTCCCAGATGGCTTGATTTACAAAAAAATTTCTATATAACCTTAAGGAACAGATAATTTTAGTGCCAGTCTAACTGCTTCAAAGTAAAGAAAATGTGTACTTATAGCCAAGAAAGTTAGAGGAACAAGATCAATGAGGAGGCTCCCATACCTAATATACAATAAAACTGTAACTACATAATTTTTAAAAGGTACTGACAGACTATCGTGTGTGTGTGTGTGTGTGTGTGTGTGTGTGTGTGTGTGTGTCTTTATAGTTGGTACTGAAAATTAATGAAGAAAAAATAAGGCTTTCAAAAAGACTAACTATACCTTTGAGTAAACAAAAGATACAGATTTTCTACCTAACACCATACTCTAAAATATACTCTAATATTAGAAAACTAAAACAAAAGTTTTTTTAAAGGTAGCTAATTTAGAAACATGTTAGAAGAAATAACTCAAGAATGCTTTAATCATTCTGTGGTGGAAAAAGTCTTCTGAAGACCTAAAAGATATTTTAAAAATCAGCAATTTTGACTCATAGGTATTTTAATGCTATAATATAAGAGACTCCTTATACAAAATTCAAACACAAAGCATATATTGAGAAAATATGTATGCAGCATATTTACAAATGGACTAATAGTCAAAATACATAAAGCATCCCTAAAATTAACAGTTAAAAAGAAAAACACCCCAAAAGGTAAATGGGTAAAGAAAAGTTACAGACAATTCATAAACATACAATATATCACTGAACATAAATATTTAAAAAGATACTCACTAGTAGTAAATGTGCATCAAATTAAGGTATCTTCATTAGCTGAGCAAAAAGCTAAATGACTGATAGTGTCAAATGCTGGTACTAGTGTCAAGTGAGGGAGTAGTATTCTCCAATACTGATAAAAAAGAATATAAATGGGAACAGACTTCATAGAAGGAAGTTTGGCAGCACCTATATAAATCTTGAGTAGTCATGTCCTTTGACATAACTATTCCTTTTCTGGTTCTCTGCAGACTAACCAGCATAAATATTACTATCTAAAAAGGCATCTAGAAGAATGCTCACTGCATCACTGTTTATAAGAGAAAAATCTGGAAATAACTGATATATGGGAAATGGTGACATAATAAAATGTAGTGGATTCAGACCATGGAATATTACATAGCAATTAGGAGAACTAGGGTATGGAGTAAAACAAAGAAGACTGTCAAAACATATCATTAAGTTTAAAAACAAATATAGAATAGATACTTAGTGTGACCCCATTTGTATAAATACAAACAAAACATTCTATGTACTTCTATATATACAGAAAGTTATCACTTATCATCAATAAGGTCTTGGTAACAGTGACTTTAAGCAAAATTTTAAACCAATTTTACCATAGGCTAATTAATAAAAAATAAGAGAAGATTTTATGGCACATTTCTGGTCACAAAAATATCACCAAACTTCTAAATAAAGACCCAAACACTTCTAATATTAAGCACTAAAACAAATGTGAACTACACATGCATTAAGAAAGATTAATAAAAACAAGTGAGATAATGATTACCCACTATTCCAGTTCAGGGTCTTGGGTGACCAGAGCCCACCCCCGACTCAGGGTGCAGAGTGGGAATGAACCCTCGCCAGGACGTCATCCCATTTCAGGGCACGCTCAAACTCACACCCACACTCACTCACACGGGACCATTCAGACATGCCAATGAACCTGACATGTACATCTTTGGGATGTGGGAGGAAACCAGAGACCCCAGAGAAAACTCACACAGATTTGGGGAGACCAGGCAAATTCCACACAATGGCCTCAGTCAGGAATTTTCTTTTTCTTATCAACATTGTAACAAAACAGCATTGAAGAAAATGATGTTATTCAAGGACCTGCTATACACATAAGCATAGTCAACCCCATTGAAGAAGATCTAGAAAATTCAGACCAAATTATTTAAAAATCTTCACCTCTAGGAAGGAAAGTAAGATTGAGGGGAGAGGTAATCAATAAGTGGTTATTATTAATGTGCTCATTTTCATTTTTATAATGTTTATAATTCACTTATATCAGTGGAAAAAATCAAACTTCAAAAAGCTATAAGATAACTCAAGTTAAAGGGCAAGTACTTAATAAAAGTAGCTTGCCAGGAGCTCTGACTGCTCAAATACCAACAATGACTTCTTAAGAAATCTTACTATATTCTTTTCCTGAGCAATTACCTCTGGTATGACATTTAACGCATTCTGTGATATATTACCCATTTCTTTAACGTTTACTGTATTTAGGAAGTATACATTACTTGAAAAACAACAAATATTAGAATTGTCTAAGTGGTCATCTCATGTAACTCAGTTCCCAGGAATACTTTCTAAATTTTTCCAGTCAAAGGGTCATTTAACATACCTTGAGAACTGAAAGGTAATAAACACCCTGTGTACCCATCGGACTTCAGACATACAGCAGTATCTTCTATTAGCTAAATGAAGGAGTGCTCTAGTTCTTAGGATGGTACTTTCTTGTGTGGGTCTCCTACCTGTGCCTCTTCCCTCAAACAAGTGAAACAAACTCTATTTTAAAGAGGAAATAGAAAATACATTTTGTTTCCACTACCAGACATACAAACCGCCCATATTTTACATATTTTCTACCTTCTTTCTTCCCAACTAAATTAAAAAATTCTTCCTTCTTTCCTTGAGAGTCTATCCCTCCAACTGTCTTTAGTCTTTGTGCAGGATGTATAATCCTCCTCACCACTCCCACTCCATGTTCAGGGACATGGAATTTCTGGAAACTGAATATGTTATCTTACATAGTAAAAGGAATTTTGCAGATGTGATTAAGTTAAGGGTCCTGATAAGGGAAGATTATCCTGAATTATACAGGTGAACCCAATATAATCACACGGGTCCTTAAAAGAGACAGGAAGAGAAAGGTTAAGTGAGAAAAGGCAATGCACCAGTGGATACAGAGAGAGAGAAAGAGAGGTAAAAACCAAAGCTGGAGTCAAAGCAATTCAGGACCAAGAGTCAAGGAATGCCAGCAGTCTTTAGATTCTGGAAAAGAAAAAGAAGTGGATCCCTCCCAACCCCCTGCTGCCAAAACCACCAGAACAAAGGAAGCCCTACTGATACTTTGATTTCAGACCAGTGAACTGATTTCAAATTTCTGAGCTCCAAAACTGTGAAATAAATGTGTTGCTTTAAGTCACTAAATTTGTTGTAATTTGTTACAGCAGCAACAGGAAACTAATACATCCCCTTTTTCTTTCAAGTTTCTTAGAAGCCCTTTTTATTATCTCTTTTCTTTCCTGGATATTTAACCTTTTCTCAACCAGACTCATCTCAATGGCTTTCAAACACACTCAGACCACTAGGTTTAAAAACAAAAGACACTATAATTTCCCTCCTGCTAAAATATCTCTCTTCTCTCCTTTACCATCAATCTATCTAAGGCTTCTAAAGGTCTTAATCCAACTTTTATCAATGATTACCTTGAAGCTAAGTAAAATGGGCATTTTTCACTCTTCATTCTCTTTGCCCTTTAGCATCATGTTGGCATTCTTGGCTAGCCTCTCTCTACTGACTCTCTTTTGTCCAGCCTATTCAGATCCAAGACTTTAATTACCACCTTCTAGGCAGATGCTCACAATTTTTTAATCTCCTGCCCAGATATCTGTGTGAAACAATGGATTCATACATTTGATTGGCTATTTGATATCCCATTTGTATGACTGAAATGCAACTTAAACTCAAAAAGTCCAAAGCAAGCTCATGGTGTCATCATCTGATATCAAAACCTCATCCCCTTCCAGTGTTTGTAGTTCAGTGAATGGCATCACATACACTCAGTTGCAATAGCCAAAAATCTGAGTGTCATTTTGGCATGTCCCACTGTTCACATCCTATATCCAAATCCATTCTATCACAAAGTCCTGCTAATTTACTCCCTAAATATCTCCCAAATCACTACATGTATTTTCACCTCTTATAGTTCACTCTAGGAATGAAGTGGAACCTTTGGATCCACATAACCATACACGTCCTCTGCCCTCCACACTGCCACTGAAATAGCTAAGAGGAGAATACAGAATTTTGTGTGGTGGTAGAAAGATTTCTTTTTTTACAGTTTACCATGATTGTCTGTGTGGAGTCCTTCAAGATAAGTCTCTTTATGCCCACCTCCATTTATGTCAATCACCACAAGCAGAAACTTCCCTGTCATCCATCCTCAGGTTCTAGACTCTTTGCTGAAGAGAAGCCCATCACCTTGTCTTATCTCATCACCCATACTTCCCCAACTACTGCAATCCTTTTACTATGCCTCTGAATGTCACAGTTAATCATGAACTAAAATCCCATAAAATTCAACCTATTCTGACTTAACTCTGTCTATCACTAAAGATCACTGTTCCCCCAATGACCCTCTTAAATTATAGTATATCCTCTCCCACAATTCTTATAGCCCTGGGCCCAGAAGTGAGCAGAGATCCTTCTTATTCCTCATTGCTACTTTAAGACAGGTATCCCTTTCCTCTTCCTTAAATTTGCCTATTTTTTACTTTTATACTACCAAACTATACCATCCACTATTCTTTCTTATAACACTCATCTTTTGTCATCTGTGCTAATCTCATAAATAGATTGAGGTAATCCACCTGCTACAGTTTGAATATTTGACCCTCATGTGAAATTTGATCCCCAATGTTAGAGGTGGAGTCTAATGAAAAGTGTTTGAGTCATGGGAGTAGATCCCGCAGGAATAGCATAGTGCCATGCTCATGGTAACGAGTGAGTGCTCACTCTATTAGTTCCCCCAAAAGCTGGTTGTTAAAAACAGGCTTGTGTCATCTTCTCCTGTCTCTTGCTTCCTCTCTCTCACCATGTGACCTCTTTACATGCCTGCTCCAATTTACCTTCTACCATGAGTGGAAGCAATCTGAAGCTCTCGCCAGAATCAGATGCTGGCTCCAAGCTTCTTGTACAGCCTGCAGAACACTGAACCAAATATGCCTGTTATAAACTTCTCAGCCTCCAGCATTCTTTCTTTTTTTTTTTTTTTTTTGAGTCAGAGTCTCACTCTGCCACCCAGGCTGGAATGCAGTGGCATGCTCACAGCTCCTGCAGCCTCAACCTGCTGCTGGGTCAGGTGATCCTTCCATCTCAGCCTTCCAAGTAGCTGGAACTATAGGCACACACCACCATGTGCCTATAGTTCTATAGCTAATTTTTTCAATTTATTGTAGAGATGAGGTCTCGCCAAGTTGCCCAGGCTGGTCTCGAACCTGCGGGCTCAGGCAATCCTCTTTCCTCGGCCTCCAAAAGTATTGGAATTATAGGCATGAGGCACCACACCCAGCCTCAGGCATTCTCTTATAACAACACAAATGAACTAAGCCACCATCTGATCAGAGAATTGAGTGAATATACTCAGAAGATTGACTTAATCTGGAACTTCTTCAATTTTTCATATATGAGCTCCAACATTTGATTAAAAAAATCAACTGGCAAACAAAAAATAGCAGGAGACAGAACATATAAAAAACTAGATACTGGAGTTTTCAGATACAAACCTCAAAATAACTGTAATGAAGGTTTTTAAGGAAATCAATGATGAAATTAACAAAGGTACCTAAATCTACAAAAATGAATATTCTAGAAACAAAAAGTACAACAATGAAATTTAAAAACTCAAAATATGGCCTTAAATAGTAGCCTGGATATAGCCAAAGAGAAGATGAGTGAACAGGAATTGAAGAGTAAAAACATTCAAACTGATATAAGAACATAAAAGAGAAAGTTAAAAAGAGCACAAAGTATATATAAGACTAGGAAAAAGGATCATAAGAGCAGAAGAGAAAGAATTAGAATAAAAACAATATTTTTAAAACTTTCTTCATATGACCAAGATACTCTAAAACTGAGGAAAGTCATCAAGTCAAAGAATTAAGAAATATTGTACATTGTCAAACAGATAAACATAAAGACAACTATAACTAGGCTCAACTAAAGGCAAGGATAAAATCTTAGAAGCAGCCTGAATAGGAGAAATATCTTTGAAAAACCATAAGAAGCTGATTTCTTAACAGAAATGGCAGAAGTCAGAAGACAATGAGGATACATTTATAAAATGTTAATAGAGAATAATGCCAACTTAGCATTTTATGCCCTGTCAAATTACCTTTCAAGATAAAGGCATTTCCAGGCAAAGAAAACTGAAGATAATTTGTCACTAGTGAATAGCACTAAAATAAATATTTTAAAAATTTCTTCAAGTAGAAGTAAATTGCTCTCAGACAAGGAAAAATGTATAATAAAATAAACACCAATAGAAAAGGTAAATATATCAAGGTGCATTGTGAGTGGACATATTACTGTCTTATGACACTTAAAATACATGTATAATTAAAATATATGACAATGTTAACATTAAAGGTAGGAGAGGAATAAATAGAGTTAAGTAGTGGTAACAATACAACCTCAATGAGAAAAGAATGCATGCCACAATGTCTAGGGTAACCACTAAAGAATAGTAGTAAAACAGCATAACCAAAAGGTAACAGAGTAAAATAAATAATTTAAAAATACTCAATTAGACCCCCAAAAAGCCAAGAATCATAAGACTGGTGAGACAAATAGTAAAAGGATATGTACCATTTGAAATTGTAAAGCATTATACTCACTTTTGCATCAAAATAGAAATTCTTTCCTCACAGATTTTCTGATGACTGTAAATATTCTTGATATGTTCAATAAAATAGAACTTTTGGCGGGGTGAGTCCCCTTTACTGGTGTTGAAAGTATACACTTATTTTGTCTTCTTGACACAATTAGGTGACCTCATATGCAATTAGGCATCACAATCAAATTCTATATTAATACCCAGGATTTAGAATGGATTGTATTAGTTTAATTTATAGACTAGAGTTTAATCCAATTTCAATTTCCATCATTTTCATTCTAAATAAGAAATTTTTATTCAGTCCACTAAATAGCTTTCTTTTTTTTAATCTGCAAAATGAGGTTTTTATACAAAAAGGTCTTTAAGTTTATTTCCATTTATGAGAAAAAAATCATTAATATAAACTGAAAACACACTTTCTGAAAGAAGCTAAAATATTTGTATATTTATCAGAAGGATGACTAGAAAGAAGTCCTTATGATTTTTAAAAATACATTTTTCAGTAGGCTTAAGTACTATTCTCTTAAATACCATTATCATTGCAAAAATACAAAGGAATATGTTGACTTGTCACAAATCAATGTCATCCTAATGACTGAAGACACAAAATTAAGGCTGATCTGCACTTAAATATTATGAATCACACACAACAAATCTTCATACAATGTCTTTCCCTACTCTTCTTTATATTCATCAAGAAACTGCTAATACTCTTATAAAAAAGTAGCACAGTAGCCGGGCTCAGTGGCTCAGTCTGTAATCCCACACTTGGGGAGGCTGAGGTGAATGGATTGCTTGAGCCTGCAGGTTCGAGACCCGCCTGGGCAACTTGGTGAGACCTCATCTCTACAATAAATAAAAAATTAGCTGGGTGTGGTAGCACACACCTGTAGTTCCAGCTACGGAAGGCTGAGGCAGAAGGATTGCCACAGCCCGACAGGTCGAGGCTGCAGTGGCCGGAAGCGGCCACTGCACTCCAGTCTGGGCAACAGAGTGAGACTCAACTCAAAAAAAAAAAGTTGCACAGTTTCTTACAAGGAATGCTGCAACTTAAAGATGAATATCTCAGTATCTTCAATTTCATCAGTGGAAAAGAAGTAGAAGACAGAATGTATTTTGTAATAGATCTCAACACACAGTAGATTTATTACCATCAATCCCACGTAATAAGTCAGTCTATTTTTTAAACAATTTTCAAGAGTAAAACAAGTTGGATAGTACAAAAAATTTCATTAAAATGCCCAGTATTTTCAGTCACAAGCAGCATTATAATAGATTTTTGTTTTTCTGTATATAAACTCTTCACAGGAAAGGGACTAAAAGGTGAGTGACTGTTTCTCAAATATCTGACAGTATTCTTGTGTCATTAGCAAGTGCTTTTCACCATAAAGTCAATATTTGAAATTTGCTGAGAGAGCAGATCTTAAAAGTTCTTACCATACCAAACGTTTAAGAAATGGTAACTGTGATAGGATTAACTTGATTATGATGATCATGTCACAATGTATACATCTATCAAGACATTAGTTTGCATACCTTAAGTATATGCAATTTCTACTTGTAAATTATATCCCAATAAAGCAAGAATAAATAAATAAATATCAGGAAGTAATCATATGAATGATATTAAAACCTTTAAAGTCAACATAGGCAACAGAGCACAATTTTGGTTGCCACTCAGCTCCATTAAAAAAACAAAAACAAAACAACCTCCAAATTCACTTTGATCCATGTAAAACAGTACAATGCAGCATGACTGCAATGTATCCATTCATTATTCATCCAACTGTATTTACTGAGTACATATGAGTGTGACATAGTTCCTGTCCGAAGTCACTTCAAGGCAGTATGTAATTTATAAGAGACGTACAGATCATGTGCTTTGGGGCATACAGAGAAATAGAACCTGGAGTTGTAGAGATTGACAAAGGCGTTGTCGTAGAAGAGGTTATATAATAGGATCTTAAAAGAGAAGAATTTCACTGGTACAAATGGGAGGTAGGGAGAACTCCAGTCAAAGAGAACAGTCTGGGGTAGATCTAGGGAGCACAAAGTAACATACTTGGATTAGACTGAAGAAATATCTAGAGAATAGCAGGATCCAAGATTGGGTAGTTTCACTGGAGACAAATCTTTTGGACAACTTGAAAATTCAGCTGAGGAATCTGATGTTAATTTTGTAGGCAATGGGATCCAGGGAAGATTTTGAAGAAAGAGCATGACATGAACAGACCTGTTCTTCTGGGACAGTTAATCCGGCAGCCATTCATCAGATGTACCCATATGAAAATATTATAGGTTCCAATATTTTCTTGTACAGACTTCTGCCTTAAAGCAAATTCTAAGAGTCATCCCATTATTTAACATTATATCTTCCATATCCACATATGTTTTGCCTCTTTTCTCTGTGCAGTCCTCTGTATTTGCCATAAAACACAGGCGACAGTATCCAAGAAAGCTTTTGAAAGCGAGCCAGTACTACCTTGAGGAAGACCAGAGTCATGCCCAATAACCTTCATGCTAAAAACAGCCTAGACATCACTTTAAGAGCCAGAAGTCTATATTTAGATTCAAGTGCCTTGATCAAAACGATAAGCTTAGAGAAGCAAGGCATCTGAAGGAGAAAGAATAATTACCATATTGGGTACTGGCCTCCTAGGGCTTATAATTTCCACTTTATAATAATGCAATTGATGATCAAAGATGTTGGAGGTTAACTTGCTCAAAACCACAAGGCTGACATAATGCTTGGCAAAATTTGGACCCAGAAGGGGAAAACAGAAGAGAAAAAATAATGAAACACATAATGTTCTCTTAGCTGAATAAAAGACTGCAGGCATGAGATTAAATGAGCCTACCAAGTACAGAAAAGGAATGGTTATTTTTTAAAGACACTTTTTAACATATTTTAGTGAAATATCATAATCTCAACAATAAGAGACACACTGAAAAACTTCCAGAGAGAAGATTAAAGACCAATAAACAAATTAAAACAAAAAGTCTTACTTAACAAATAAATAGGAATAAGACTGGCAACAAGCTTTTTATCTGCAAAACTGGATGCTGGATGGCAACGGATTATTATCTTCAAAGTTCTGTGCATAAAGTTATTTTTAACCTAGAATTAAATACCCAGACAAATTATTAAACAAGAGTAGGGATCAAGAGAAGACACCCTTGAATACAGAGCCCTTGGTAATGAACACCCTTTATGTTTCAGGCACTATATGGGACATTCATTATCACAAGTAAATTACTCCACCAAGACAGTTTTTCTGCATAAGAAAGTTATCTTTTAGTTAGCAATTTTTAAAAATGCATTCAGTGTATTGGAATGCTGCAGCCCCCAAACATGCTTAACCGAAATGCCTCTCTAGTCATTGTCTTTAGTATAGGAATTGTCTTTAATATAGGAACTGACACAATAACGTAACAGTGCTTCTACCTACCAACTTTCATACTACAGACTAGCAAAAAACATTACTTCCAATAAAGGAAAGAGGGAAGGATGGAATTAAGCAGTCAATTAGTTTAAACTCCAATAAAGAATTCAAAACAAAGACCTTCTCTTGTTTTTATTTTCCCCAATTCAGAGTCTGCTAACCTTGTTGATCAGAAACTGACATTCAGAATTATCTTTCAAAGCAATTTTTCATTCTAGAATGGGAAAGAAAACTGTATTGATCATAAAAACTCTTCTCACAGAAGTAAAAACATCACATTTTTTTGATGAGGGGAGGTGAAATGGCATCTTTGCAGTCAACACCAGGAGGTGAGCACTGGAAAAGACCTTCATTTGGTGGCATTTGTCATCATAAATTCTGAAATAAGCAGACAGCTCTAAAGAGAACCCTTACATTCTTTCAGGACTTCCTAACTACTCATTCCTATCTTTCCACACTAGAACTACGGTGGTCATCAAAATATTTCTTATGCCAAAAGAGATGGTCAACTTCTTTTCAATTGTTAACAGATAAATCTGTGCTTTCAATCTTCTAAAACTCTTTATAGGTAACAGGATTTAAACCTAGAGCCGCCTCTTTAAAATATTATCCCACATGAAAAAAATATATATTTCTATGATTTAAATGATTCACTCAGTGATTTTACACAGCTAAGAAAGCTAACGACAATGCCCAGCCAAGGATGGGCAGGAAGTGCAGAAATGTTGCCAATGTACCTCATCTTAACAGCAGCATCCTTATGTTCTCTCATTAGACTCTCCTGAGCAGATTGAGTAGAACTACTGAGTTAAATAAGGGCCAAAGAATTTCTCTACTTAAATCAACAGACCATCTGCTCTGCTATGCTGTTTCTGCCAGTGGTCACAGCAGAAACATCAAGAAAGCAAATGTGGACATCATTATAGAGTTGTATGTAGGTGGAGAGAGAAAAGTACGCTTAACTATTATTGTGGGAGAACATGCACTTTTTTTTTTTACCTCAAGTTCAAATATTTGTGATGTGTGACGATGTGATAATGATACTGATTTAACAAATATACCAGAACACACAGATGCAGCAAATGAGTGAAATCCTTCAAAAGTGACTGTCTCAGAAGTTTTCCAGGAAGATCTCATCATGTAGAGCTTCATTCTAAATTGTTTAGAATAAGCCTGTGTTTTTATTTTAAGCTACCTTTATCCATTTGACAGATTATTAGCAAAGGAGAGACCATTATTTTCTGGCATCAATAGGGAAGAGTTTCAAGCTATTTTAAGTAATATGGTTCTGAAATCAATGCAATAGTTTTAAATGCTCAGCTTGTTGCAGGGAAGGCTATTTTAAGAAAAATATGGCTTCTCTTTAAACCTCCAAGACACCTTTATTAAAATTCCCAATTCAGATAAATCATTTCAAAAATTTCTTTTGGATAACATTCATTTACTGGTAGTTATGGTTATAAATCCAGTATATTAGTTGCAAGTCAAAATTGATGAGGTAGGATTATACTTTTTGTATACTGAATGTACATATCATAGTACATGAAAGTCTCTCCTATAGTCAATGTGTACACTTACGGACATTTTAGAATAGTTAAAATATAAGATTAATATTCAACAGCTATTTATAGAAGCTTATAGTTATTATTTGTTTTCAGGAAACTGTACCACTAGGAAGTATTTAGTACAAATTACAAGTATGATAATACTTTATCCTTTGAAAAAATACCATCCTTGTGAAAATGCTCTACTTTACAGATCCACAGAACAAATTTTGACATCCTACAGACTTTGTCTTAGTCTATTTGTGTTGCTATAATGAAATACCTGAGACTCTGAAACTTACCAAAAAAATGGTTTATTTGACTCACTGTCTTGCTGATTGGAAGACTAAGCATCTGGTGGTAGCCTCAGGCTGCTTCCACTCGTGGCAGAAGGTGAAGGGGAGCCAGTTGTGCAGAGATCACATGACAAGAGAAGACGCAAAAGAGAGAAGGGAGGTGCCAGGCTCTTTCTAGCAACCAGCTCTCATGGGACCTAATAGAGAGCAGGCATTAATCTATTCATGAAGGACACACCCTCATGACCCAAACACATCTCATTAGGCCCCACCTCCAACACTGGAGATCAAATTTCAACATACGTTTGGAAGGGCAAATATCCAAACCATAGCATCCTTATTCCAACAATGACCTTAATTAGTTTAGATTGCTATAACAAAGTACCACAGACTAAGTAGCAACTAAATTTTGTTTTAAGACAAGCAACTAAACTTTGTTTCTTACAGTTCTGGAAGACTGGAAGTGGAAGTCCAAAATCAGGGTGCCAGCATTGTTGCAGACAGCCAACTTCTCACCACCTTCACATGGTGGAAAGAAAGCTAGCTTCCTCTCTGGTGACCCTTTATAAGGGCATTAATCCCATTCATGAGGTCTCCACCAAAGACCCCACCTTCTAATACCATCACAATGATAGTTAAGATCTCAACATATCAATTTGAGGAAAATCAAACATTCCTCTCATTATATCCTCTCCACCAGCAACTTTCATATTTTTCCTAAGAAATACCAAGGTGTACAAGCCACGTAAAAATGCAGAGCCTCATTACTTTCTTCACATGCTCCCTAGCTTGAGTGCTCACTTCATTCTCCAGATTTGGCTCTAAACAACTTTTCAGTCTTTCTCAAAATCACATACTTTCAAGTAATTAAAATCAGTCACCAATGGGAATGTTTAAAAGATTGTTATCACCCTTTAAAAACAAGTTAGTGGCCAGGCACAGTAGGTCAAGCCTGTAATCCCAGCGCTTTGGGAGGCCGAGGTGAGAGGACTGCCTGAGCCCACAGGTTTGAGACCAGCCTGGACAACTTGGAGAGATCTCATCTCTACAGTAAATCAAAAAATTAGCCAGATGTGATAGCGCATGCCTATAGTTCCAGCTACTTGTAAGGCTGAGGCAGAAGGATCGCATGAGCCCAGCAGGTCGACGCTGAGGAGGCCATGAGCATGCCACTGCACTCTGCACTGGGAGACAGAGTGAGACTCCAACACACACAAAAAAAAACAAAAAACAAGTTAGCTGTCCCCAAATTACTAAGTAGTGACAATATTACTAGTCACAAAGCAGTCATCTCCCAGTGACTACCTAGAATGAAAACACACTTATTTAAATGTAACAATTCTGATGTTAAATAAATTGTGTGACCTTAAGCCACACTCAAATAAAGCAAGTCAACTTGTTTGGAGGGGGACAAAGGAAAAAAAATTACATTATTTAGATTATAATCTTGCACAAATTCACAGTCAATTTATGCCTTATATACAGGACCCAGCAACCTGACGCTGGGTGAATTCTACAAGAGTAAACATGTCTCTTCCACACTATTATTTCATCTCAACCTATAACTGCAGCATACTTTAATGGTGCTTAACACAATCCTATTCTTCATTATAGGAACAGAAAATATTAAGTCTATTATTCTGATATTAAACCACTCTATACATACAAGTGCACTGGTCCCAAAATTCTAATCCATATTTGCAAAGCTGCCACTTGATCTATTTTGGAAACAGCTAAATCACAATACTTGGCTGTAATCCAGTATCAATTATGCAGTTGTTAACACAGCAAAATTATGTGGCCTATGAATGTCTACGGCCACTGAAGCCTCAACCTGCTGTGCTCAGGCAATCCATACACCTAAGTCTTCCAAATAGCTGGAACTACAAGCATGCACCATCACACTCAGCTAATTTTTTAAAAAATTTATTATGGAGACAAAGTCTCACCAAGTTGCCCAGACTGGTCTCAGATCCCTAGATTCAGGCAATCCTCTGGCTTCTGCCTCCCCAAGGGCTGGGATTACAAGCGGGAGTCACCACACCTGACCAGTTCTAATATTAAACTTATTGGAGATAATGCATAGAAATTTCTGTCTGTGTATTTAACTGAGAGTTCCTACCTTCTGCTCAGAATGTAAAATCTTCTAAGAAAAAACACCCAGAAAGATGACACAAGCATTTGCTTCAATTGTCATCATACTACAGAAGTATATTCCACTCTAGTCCACTAAGTAAGAGGTTTTGACCAACACATTACATTGAAAAGTGTCTACTGACTGACAAAAGTCTTCAAGGCCGTAAAGAAAAATCACAGTCGGGCTTGGTGGCTCACCCTGTAATCCTGTGCTTTGGGAGGCTGAGGTGAGTGGATTGCCTGAGCCCGCGGGTTCGAGACTCGCCTGGGCAACTTGGCGAGACCTCATCTCTACAATAAATCAAAAAATCAGCCGAGCGTGGTAGCGCGTGCCTGTAATTCCGGCTACTTGGTAGGCTGAGGCGGAAGGATCGCCGGAGCCCAGCAGGTCGATGCTACAGTGGCCGGGAGCGGCCACTGCACTCCAGTCTGGGCGACAGAGTGAGACTCCAACTCAAAAAAAAAAAGAAAGAAAGAAAGAAAAAAAAAAAGAAAAATCACTATCCTGCTCCCATTCTCGCACCCTCATATGGAGCCTCGGTATCAAGGTGACTTAATAGTACTTATATTCTTCAGTAAAAGAGGTCAAAGGTAAAGGCTATTCTGCTCAAGTCCAGCTGCATCCTACAACACCATTCTGTAATTTTGCTAATTCTCAAAAGACAGTTCTAGGAAGACCTGATCTTCTCTAATTCTCACGGTCACTGATCTGGAGGCCACTGGTTTCCAAAGGCTTCAGAGCAGTTGAAGTCCCCATCATTCCTCACTAATCCGCAGGAGCTATTTCCTGAGCCTACTGACTTATCCAAAGCAGCATCTATTGTTCTGGGAGGGTAAGCAGACACGCTTGGGAAACTGAACACAGAGCCTGCCTTATAGGTTACTGATCTCAGTTGAGACTTTTGGGACCGAACCCTGGACAAACCAACTTTAACTTGGAGGCCCGGCCTCATGGGTGCTACCAGTCTGAGCTGCAAGCAGATGACTCGCATCAGCCACTAGACACAGTGTTCCTATAGTCTGCCTTTTCATAGTCTGACATTCATGTGCATGGCAACCTACTCACAATGCAAAAAATAAAAAATAAAAGAAGAGGATTGTCATTTAATGACATTGTAGAAAGACTCATCCCTTGGCTTACTTTGTATGTGATTAGCATATAGTAAAGCAATGTATTATACAGAAGGTTTTTTCCAAATATGGAAATACTCCTCAGTTTACGAAAGTGGGTCTCCATATCCACCTTCGTTTTCTTATCTCCTTCCAACATTGCTCTGCTTCTCCAGTGCATCTCAACTCTGCCTCCACGCCCTTAACTCTTTGATCTGTTATTCCCCAATCTTTTTCATTTCTCCATGATAAGCTTTTTGTTTAATAAGCATGTGGTTGTAAGTGTGTAAAAACCAATCCTAACTTATAAATTAATACAAATCACTTTATATTTTATAGTGGTCTGTACTTTTTAAAGTGCTTTCACGTAAGGATATCGAGAAACTATTAGGCCAAAAGGTAAAGTAAATAGAGTATGCCTATAATACATATATATTTATTGTTGATAGTTACATAAATAAATACATGGGAATGTATAAAAGACCTTAATATAAGTCAATCCTTGTAGGGATTGAGTGAGGTACCACAGGCTGATGGACACAAAGAATGGGATAAGACTTTTCAAAAAATAATTTTAATATATTTATAATATTAGGAACTATATGTACATTCTGTCTACTAAAAAATAAAATAAATAAATGAATGTATGAATAAGCATGTTTTAATTGGCTTTAGAGTGTCAAGATGGCAGATTGAAATAACAAATGAATTCTAGAACTCTAAAAACAATACGTAAATAAAAGACAACTTAAAAACGTCTTCAAAAAAGTAAAAATGGTAGACTTCTATATTCAGCAAAACTATTGTGAGTTGTAAGCTTAATATAAAGACATTATCAGACTACCAAAGACCTCTTAGAAAATCACTCCTCCTTCCCCCAGCTAAGTATACCACCACAAAAAAAGAGGAAAAGAAAGAAATCATGAGACCCAGGAAACAGGGACTCTAATGGGGAGAGAGACAAAGGTAATTCCCAAAATAAAGGCAAAGAAAAATCCCAAGGTAAGAACATCACTGTGGCTGTCTTGAAGATTAATCTCTCTAGACAGAAGCCCAGTAGAAGCAGAAGAATGAAAAGCTCCAGGAGGGATGCCTTGGGCTAGGGGAAAGAACTAATAGAGTCCCTACACAGGTGGTCACTTGGAAGGCCATGTTGAGATCGTTTTACCAGTTTCTTGGAAGAAGACAAGATTTGGTCATAGGATCAAAGAAAATGAAACAAATCAAACAAGTAATTATTAGCCTCAGAAAAAATAGAACACATTCACAATAAAAAAATATGAACATAATCTATTACGTAGCAGTGAATGATACTTACATAGTTATAATAATTTAGTTACCAAAAAATCATGATGTAACCATATTGCCAGTAGGGAGAAGAGGAGAGAAGGCTGCCAAAGAACAAAAAATCTTCTACTTCAGTCAGTAGATAACATCTAAAATATCTTGTGTTTATAATCTACCTAATTAAAAATATCTATCTTTTATCTTGCTGTCTCACAAGATAACAATAGATGTATATTGAGAAAAACATTGATTCGCAACAGAAAAAAAAGTTAGGTAACTCTTTTGGCAGTATTTGCTCCAGGGGTGGAAGAAAAAGAGGCTTTTGTTCATTTCTAAAAGACTCATTTCTGGACTCTCTAAGCATGAATTATTTTGACACAAAATAACTTCATGTGTGGCAGGGCATGGTGGCTTATACCTGTAATCCCCATGCTTTGAGAGACCAAGGTAGGAGGAACACTTGAAGCCAGAAGTCTGAGACTAGCCTGGGCAACATAGCAAGATCCCAGCTCTCAAAAAAACTTTTTAAAAAGATTAGCTAGACAATGGTAGCAGAAGCCTCTAGTCCTAGCTACTCAGGAGGTTGAGGTGGGAGGATCGCTTGAGTCTAGGAGTTACAGGTTTCAGTGAGCTATGATCGCACCACTGTACTCCAGTCTAGGTGACAGCAAAACCCTGTTTAAAAAACAAAACAAAACTATTTTTATATTTAATCTTCATGATACTATGTGAGACAAATGAAGTGGATATCACCTGTATATTATTTATGAAGAACCTTGTAAAGTGCTGAGTTACTCAAAATCTATCCAGCAAATGGGCATCAACACCAGGTATAGAGCTATATTTCCTGCTCTTTCTTCCAGGATGCTTTCCCCTGTTTTGTTTCTTGTAAAGAATAGAGGTTATAAATAATTATTCACTCAGGGACTTTAAAATAATGCTCATTGCTTACCACAGGTGCACCGAGAATACTGGACTCAACCATAATTCGATAAGCTCCAGGGTCTTAATTGAAGTAGCAATATTTTTTGGTTTTTTGAGTTGGAGTCTCACTCTGTCACCCAGACTGGAGTGCAGTGGCCGCTCCCGGCCATTGCAGCCTCGACCTGCTGGGCTCCGGTGATCCTTCTGCCTCGGCCTTCCTTAGTAGCTGGAACTACAGGCGCGCACTATCACGCCCGGCTAATTTTTGATTTATTGTAGAGATGAGGTCTCGCCAAGTTGCCCAGGCGGGTCTCGAACCCGCGGGCTCAGGCAATTCACTCACCTCAGCCTCCCAAAGTGCGGGATTACAGGCTGAGCCACCGAGCCCAGCCTGAAGTAGCAATATTTAAGGGCAGAAAGAAGCAATCAATTTCTTCTTAAATTTCTTCATAAGTGATTCTACAACTATACATTTTTACAAATATCTTGTACATATTTTAACTTACACATTAAACATTTTCCCTTAAGCTTTTATAACAAAAGGAAATTCACAAAAATAAAAACAGGGTTTAGAGATAAAGAAAGAGAAATACATCCCTACTGTTCTTCAAGGTCAGACTTCACTCTAAACATCAAAATCCATTCCTGCCAGACCACATCTAAAGGTTTGTCATGAAAATGGTTTCACTCCACAAATCAGAACATCAGACCATTAACAGGCCCACATCTGTTTTATTCACCAGAGCTCAGCTCAGTTTCTGAATATAGATAGAATAAAACATGTATTTATAAAATAAATCAATGAAAGAATAACATAAGCCCAGATGATTCAGTAACTTGAGAGCATGCAAAGGATTCTGTAGTAAATCGATGTTTATAAAGTGCACATTTTCAGTTTGTTAAGCCTACTCACTCATTCATCCAACTTTCTAAAACCCTACTGTGCCAAGGGCTTTGTGCTAAGCATGAGTAAGACATAATCCCTGTTCTCAACAGCCTGAGGATCTAGTGATGGAAAAAAGCAGATATACAAACCATAAGGGCAAAGATGTTATAGACACTATGAAAACAAGTGCAATGGAGACAGTGAGGCCTAAGGAGAACATGATTGCTGTCCTTGAGGATATTAGGACATGCTTTTTAGGAAAGGTGATACGAAGAATTCATTACAGGATGGCAAGGTAAGCCTGAAGGGGAAAGGAAGACATGGAGTGAGAGAGAAGAGACAGAGACAAAGGGGAAGCTTCAGGCAGCCTCAGGAGTCAGATCACAAAGGGCCTTGTAAGAAACAGCAAAGAGATTAGGCTCCACAATATAGGCAGTAAGGAGCCAGTTGATGATTAACACAGATGACTGTCAAGCTCAGATTTAGGTTTTTAGAAAGAGTACTTTAGCAATAACACAAAAAAGAGAATCATGCTCTAGGAGAACCCTGAATGGCACTTAGATATTCTTGCAATAGTGCAGAAATAAGATCAGTAGTCCAATTAGAATAGGCTCAATGGAAAAATACAAACAAATGCTGTATTCTGCATTTGAACCCAAATATGAACTCAGAACTTAGAATATGTTGTAGGTGTTCTACTTTATGCACAATCACAAATTAGTTTTTCCCAAACATATGTGACTAAACAGTGATAGAAGGAACATAGCAAGTTACTTTTTATAAAATATATGACAGACATGAGCCAGAATTTAAATACAACAATAAGAGTTGTTTCATCTTTTGAAACATTAAGCAGAGAGCAGGGAGACAGTCCACAGAATGGGAAAAAATATTTGCCAACTGTATATCTAACAAAGACCCAACATCCAGGATCTACAAGGAAGTCAAACATATGGAAAGTAAAAAAATCAAGCAGCCCTATTAAAAAGTGAGCAAAAGGCATGAATAGACACTTCTCAAAAGAAGACATACAAGCAGCCAACAGATACATGAAAAAATGCTCGGCCTCACTGGTCATCAAAGAAATGCAAATTAAAACCACACTGAGATATGGCCTAACTCCAGTCAGGATGGACACCATCAATAACACAAAAAACAACAGATGCTGGAGAGGATGTGGGGAAAAGGGAACACTTCTACACTTTTGGTGAGAGTGTAAACTAGTACAACCTATGTGGAAAAGAGTGTGGCTTGTCCTAAAAGATCTAAAACTTGACCTTCCATGCAACCCAACAGTCCCCCTTCTGGGAATATACCCAGAGGAACTCTGATCACTCTATGAAAAAGATACCAGTACATAATTGTTTATTGCAGCATTATTCACAATAGCAAAATCATGGAACCAGCCATGCTGCCCGTCAAAAGTAGACTGGATTTTTAAAATGTGGCACATATATATGATGGAATATTACACAGCCATAAAGAAGGACAAAATTATGAACTCTGCAGCACCTTGGATGGAATCAGAGTCTACAATACCCAGTGATCTATCACAGAAGCAAAGAACTGAGTACCGCATGTTCTCACTCATAAACAAACCCTGAACAATGATCATAATACTATTAAGAAAGGGATTAGCAGTAGTGGGAAACTGCCAGGAGAGAGGGGGAGCATACTTCATTAATAAGGGTACCTGATCTCAAATTAAGTCAAGTGGGGACCAAAGTGAGGCCCAAACTTTACCTGTACAATGACCATTTGTATACCTTACCCTGAATTTTACCCCACATATTTACAATAAAAATTAAAAATAAATAAAATAATAAAGTGATAAAAAAGAAACATTAAGCTCTTAAAATATTTGTGTTCCAATGAAAATCAGAGCAAGCCGGGCTCGGTGGCTCAGCCTGTAATCCCGCGCCTTTGGGAGGTTGAGGTGAGTGGATTGCCTGAGCCCGCGGTTTCAAGACCCGCCTGGGCAGTGAGACCTCATCTCTACAATAAATCAAAAAATCAGCCGGGCATGGTAGCGCATGCCTGTAATTCCGGCTACTCGGAAGGCGGAGGCAGAAGGATCGCCGGAGCCCAGCAGACGAGGCTGCGGTGGCCGGGAGCGGCCACTGCACTCCAGTCTGGGCAAGCGAGTGAGACTCCAACTCAAAAAAAAAAAAAAAAAAAAAATCAGAGCAATACTGAACTCTCACATTTAAAAAAGTAATTAATACCCCATAAGTCATGAAAATGCCAGCTTTCTCAAAAAAAAAAAAAAAAAGGAAAGACTAAAAACCAAAAGCCTTTTTTAAAAAATGGTTTTCTTACATATTATCCTAAGTTACTTTTAAAATTAATATCTGGTATTCTCTCGTAGCTGTGTTTTCCTTCTTGATGACTTGAGGAATTATTTAAAGTACATTTGGTCTAAGAAGATAAAAATAGCGAATAGTTTAGAATGGCTAGGGCAAAAACTGATAAATACACAAAGATAACATTTTGTGGAATAATATGTTCTTCAACTTGGGACTTGTTGGCATCTTATTTTTACACTTCAATTCAGGCTCAAAGAAATATAAAACTCAAACATTACCTTGAACTTTTTCAGTACAATTTTTTTCTTATCCTTGGGGAGAGCTGGAACTGTCACAGTTCAAGTTACTATGTTTGAGTAAAGAACTAAAGTTCATTTGTCACACAAAAAAAAAAATCTAAAAAAAAAGTATTTCTAGATCTGGTCTTAAAATCTTGAAATGACTTTGAAAACCTACAGTCATTTAATGTGACTCTAAGGAATAGAAGGACTAAATGTTTTATGTTCCCCTTATCACTAGTTAGTTGATCACATCAATCCATAATATTGCACAGCTCCACTGCTTGATGGTGTCCTAAAAAGAGCACCAAGCAAGATCACCAGAACATCTGTGAAAATGAAAAAACAAAGGTAAAAACAAAAAATCAAAGGCAAAATTTGACATTACAACATAACATACACTTGCTACACATAATACAGAGGCTAGAAACACGGGCAATATGCAAAAATTTACAGAATGTTAAAATAATTTTCAGTGCATTTCAGTACAGATATATATTCACAAAGAGAAGTTGTAGCTCTGATCTTTAATTGTTATTCATTCACACAATAAATATTGCTAAGCATTTCAAAATTATGTGATAGGGATTATAAAGAAAAATTAGATGCAGTCCCTCCTCTCGAGGGTTTATAATAAGCAGCAAAGATATAAAGCAATGCCACTCACCATCCCTAAACCTAAAAAAAAACTGAGGAATTTAACTATACTAACAATACCCAAGGCATAAAAGAAATTGGCTTGGTTTTAAGAGAATTAATAAATGGAGAGAAAGAAGGAAAGAAGATGAAGAGGGAAGAAAGGAAGGGAATAAAAAAAAAAGAAGGGGGGGAGAAAGAGAATGAGAAAGATGAGAAGGCCAAGGAAAAGGAGGAGGGAGACAAGAGGAGAGAAAAGAAAAACGAAAGGGAGGAAAGAGAAGAAAGAAAAACACTGTCTTACTTTTAGAAATAGAAACACAAGAAACAGGGAAAGACTTCATCATGCCCTTTAGTGAATTTAAAAAATGGATAACTTAGAAAGAGGAAACTATAGAAGAAGATAGAAAGAAAAGTAAGAGCTGGGCTCCTCATGGAGCCCGTGGGTTCGAGATCCGCCCGGCCAACTTGGAGAGACCTCATCTCTACAATAAATTTAAAAAAAAAAAAAAAATTAGCTGGGCATGGTAGCACGCGCCTGTAATTCCAGCTACTTGGAAGGCTGAGGCGGAAGGATCGCGGGAGCCCAGCAGGTCGAGGCTGTGGTGGCCGGGAATGGCCACTGCACTCAAGTCTGGGCAACAGAGTGAGACTCCAACTCAAAAAAAAAAAAAAAAGAAAGGAAAGTAAGTAAATAAGTCCCTAGGATACTTAGAATAGGAAAGGGAGGGAAGTACCAGGAACAGACTTGACCTAAGAAATGTCACCGATAAGAAGTCCTGAACCATAACTGTTGTTCCCTTTCTTTTCTCATCACCAAGTAAAGCACATTCTCCCATTGCATGGAGCCCCCTTCTTGATGCCTAAAAAGATACCTGACCTCAAGGCAGTTGGCCTAAGAAGGCCACCTGGTGTTAAGAGCAAGTAAAGTGCTCTCTCTCTCACTGCAAGACAAATAGCAAGTTTCTCTGCCAAAGACAAATGGGGTTCTGATGAGTTCACAAATACCAACTGGCATTCAGAAAGACTTTTCCCACAGAAAACTGATAAATACGATGATTATTTCTAGTTTTATACTTTTGATATGTCATGTGTTGAACTGAATTTTAAATATCATTACATATATGAGAAAATGCATTCCAAATTTACCACGGAATTTTTAGAATATAAATTGCATAAACATTGTGATTGCTTACATCTGATATGAGTATACATTTGTATGCATGATTATTTTTCTAGTATCATTTACTAAATCTGAATGTTAAATAAAACATATCATTACAATGGAATGTAACTTTTTATAATAGTAGTTATGTAGTACAAAATAGTTGGGGTTGAGTATTCCTGGAACAAATTCGGTTTTGGGGTCCTTTTTGAGACTGCAAAAGTTTTTTCTGTCATGGTAGTAGTTATTTTCGCATCTCCAGGTTATGTCTATTTGTCTTCACTCAGTACCTATAAAATGTAAAATTCAATGACCTTATGGTATGTGCTACAGACAAGGGCAACAAAGTCAGGTAAGAGTCCCAGTTGCGGCTGTCTAGATGACCCTGAACGTCACTTCCTCTCTCTGAACTTTAGTTTTTCCCTACAAAAGGGAGAAGTTAAATAAGATGTTCTCTAAGTTTCCTTCTAGTTGCCACCATCTACTTTTCTCTCAAGAACTTAGCCTGTGCTGCAGGAGATTGAAACAGGCCCTCTACCTATCACCATACACAAAAATCCACTCTAAATGGATCAAACTCTACATTTACCCAAATGTAAAACATCAAACTATAAGAATTCTAGAAGAAAACATAGGAAACACCCTTACAGAAATTAAAATAGGCAACCAATCCCTGGTCAACTCTCCAAAAGCGAATGCCATAAAAGATAAGATAGGTAAGTGGGACCTTATCAAACTGAAAAGCTCCTGCAAAGCAAAGGAAACCATCAAGAGAGCAGGGAGACAGCCCAAAGAATAGGAAAAAAGATTTGCCAACTGTAAATCTGACAAATGCCTAACATCCAGGAACTACAAGGAACTCAAACATGCCAAAAGGAAAAAAACAAAATTAAAAAGTGAGCAAAAGATATGAATAGATACTTCTCAGGAGAAGACATACCTGCAACCAACAGATACATGAAAAAATGCTCAGCCTCATTTATCATCAAAGAAATGCAAATTAAAACCACACTGAGATACTACCTAACTCCAGTCAGGATGACCATCATCAATAACTAAAAAACAACAGATGCTGGAGAGGATGGGGGGAAAAGGGAATACTTCTATACTGTTGGTGGGAGTGTGGCAGTTCCTAAAAGATCTAAAAATCGACTTTCCATATGACCCAGCAACATCTCTCCTGGGAATATACCTGGAAGAATTCAAATCACTCTATATAAAAGATACCTGCACATGCATGTTTACTGCAGCATTATTCACATTAGCAGAAACATGGAACCAATCGTGCTGCCCATCAAAAGTAGACTGCATAAAGGAAATGTGGTACACATACATGATGGAATATTATATAGCTATAAAGAAAAACAAAATTATAGACTTTGCAGCAACTTGGATGGAATTAGAGTCTATAATACTCAGTGATTTATCACAGAAACAAAGATCTGAGTACCCCATGTACTCATTCATAAGCGAACCCCGAACATTTATCATAATACTATAAGAAAGGGATTGGCAGTAGTGGAAAACTGCCAGGGGAGGGAGGGCACATAACATGAATAAGGGTACCCAAACTTTACCCGTACAATGACCACTTATATACCTAACCCTGAATTGTACCCTACGTCTTTAAAATAAAAATAAATAAAATTTTAAAAAAGAACTTAGCCTCTGCTATGTTTCTCCTAGTGCTGTACAACATACTGCTCTAAAACAGTGTCTTAAAACAATAATCCTTTTATGATTATTCATGATTTTCTGGAACAAGAGGGCAGGGCTTTTAGGCTATTCTACTGTTGTACGTGGTGTCAATGAAGGTCACAGGCATGCAGCTGGAGGATGGCCTGGTCTAGACAATCCAAGATTGCTTCACTCTCATGTCAAATACCTTGGCAGGGATGGCTGAAAAGCTAGGCACAGCAGAGACTATTAGTCAGACAAGAGAAACTACACATGGCTTCTCCAGCATGGTGGCCTCAATATAGTCTGATAGGGTTCAGAGAAGGCAGCTTAGGGTTCCCAAAGAGACAAGAAATGGAGGCTGACAGTCTCTCAAAGCCTTGGACCAGAAACGATCATTCTGGCCCTGCCACTGTATTATATTGATCAAATAATCAGAGTCTTTCAAGAATAAGACATAGGTTTCACCTATCAATGGAAGATGTAACAAGACTTTACAGCCATCTTTAATCCACCATAGCCTACATCTAGGAGTTGATACCAGTAGTGGCACTTATTACTCTCTCCAATGTCTTATAGTAGAAACTGAAGGGACAAAAAAGAAGGAACAGTTCCTTCCTTCAAAAAATTTCAGTTTGACAAATAGAATGACAAAACAGGGTATTCCTTTTCTGCTTAACCTAGCTCAAGTTTATTTATTCTATTATAACGAACAGAGAATTCATTGATAGTGATAAAAGCATATATGCAAAAATGCTACATAAAAAAGAACAAGTTATAGATAAAGTATCTGATATCCACTAAGTCTGGAAGGGAAGAGAAAAAAAGGGCATAATAGGTCTGAGTGATATATCTTCAATTCTTGGGCAAAACATTACATTTTATACAACAAATAATCTGTAGGAATATCGATCCATTATAGTTTTATAATCAATTGGCCTTTCAGCAGATCAGAATCTGAATTCCCACAACTAAAAAGAAAAAAATCCTACCTAGAAGAGATGCTAACTAGAGCCACCGTTTATAAGGCAAAGTGAAAGAAAACATAAAGAAACCCGAATGATTTAAATTCATGTTTAAAATATTAACTTAAAAAATTCACACAGACCTTTCTTAAATGGATCATTTGTTTCAACAAATATTTCATTAATTGCCTAAATAAGTTAATAATGCACTCTACAATAATTCATGGTAAAACAATCAGGTCACAGGTTCCTTGTGTCTTTTAAAGCATGTAACGCACCCTCTGCTGTATACGTTTGGAACTGCATGTTTTTATTTATTTAATTTTTTTTTTTTTTTTTTTTTTTGAGTCGGAGTCTCACTCTGTCGCCCAGACTGGAGTGCAGTGTCCGCTCCCGGCCACCGCAGCCTCGACCTGCTGGGCTCCAGCAATCCTTCCACCTCAGCCTTCCGAGTAGCTGGAACTACAGGCATGCGCTACCATGCCTGGCTGATTTTTTGATTTATTGTAGAGATGAGGTCTTGCTGCCCTTTTATTTTTATTTATTTATTTTTTGAGTTGGAGTCTAACTCTGTCACCCAAACTGGAGTGCAGTGGCCGCTCCCGGCCACCGCAGCCTCGACCTGCTGGGCTCCAGCAATCCTTCCACCTCAGCCTTCCAAGTAGCTGGAACTACAGGCGCGCGACACCATGCCCGGCTAATTTTTTTTTTATTTATTGTAGAGATGAGGTCTCGCCAAGTTGCCCAGACGGGTCTCGAACCCACGGGCTCAGGCAATCCACTCACCTCGGCCTCCCAAAGCACTGGGAATACAGGCTGAGCCACCGAGCCCAGCCTGAAACTGCATGTTTTTATCTATAAACAAAAACATATTTAAATAGCGCCACCCCGTGTGATCCACTTTAGCAAACACTTTACCAGTCATGGAGAAATGACAATTGTTAAACAACAAACACACTTTCATGTTAAAGGCACTGCAATTTAAAATTCAAGCAACAGCTAATCATCTTTGAGATGAAGTAAACAGATTTAGACAAGTGTTATCCTTTAGAAAAAATATTATAGAACCTCAAATATATGTAATATGTGGATGCTCAAGTAACACCTCCCCCTGTGATGATGGCAGATTTCTCTGCAGGAGAAGTGTTGTTCTTCCAAACCCTAATTCAATCAGATTATATATAAAGGCTTCTTGAAAAGTGCTCTACAGACAAGAAGCATCAGAATTATAAGAAGCTCCTGCCAGGTGTATGTCAAAACTTCTAATTCCTTTAGACTATAGAAGCAGATTCTCCAGGGATCAGACGCAGGATTCTGCACTTATATAAAATACTCTAGGCATGTGATATGTCCACTGAGGTTTGAGACTTGCCACCCTAAAGCATTCCGTATAAGTAAAATGATTTTTCTAATATTGAAGGATCATTATAGTGATAAGTAAAGGATTGTTCATTTATTTTTTTAAATGAAATTTAATTCAGTTTCTAAATACTTAAATCATTTTTTTATCCCAGAATTTAAAAACCAATATTCTCTGCACTGGTATTTATAGCTCCACATTAATTACAATGTTGAGTATTTGACTTGCTAATGGTGACCACGTAGCGACAGGACCGGTTCACTGCCAAATCTCTACTGTCTCAGCAAGTGACCTGGGTTCTGTCCAGTGGGGAAAAAAAAGGAAAGGATACATTCCTCTCCACTTCATCTACTTTGTCCAATTGTTCTCCAGGCCACAGGGCAGGATTTTTACCGACTTAAATCTCAATTAAATACCAGACAAGGATCTGTCAATGAAAATTAATTTAACACCCCAGAGTACAGCTAAGCTCTTTCAGTCAGAATACATCCTGATCTTAGAATGATCCAATTTCCCTAGTAACTTCTGAAAATCATTCAAAACCCTACAAATTAAATAATAATAATAATAAAGATTTCTGACGTTTCCTGAAACAATAATAAAAAGGATTTTTTTTTTATTTCTTGGAGGCAATATAACAACACCATAGGAAAAACACTATGGAGGTAGAAGAAGACCAGAATATATTAAGGTTGGGTTTCGTGTGTGGTTTAAAGGATGAATTGTTTTATTAGTGTCACAACCCATGTTTAACTATATAAACATCTTCAATATTGGAAGCACAGAAAACGTATTTTGCAAGTCATTTTTAAATAGAATTCTACCTATCAATTTTGTGTGAGGCATTCAGGGTTAGGCTTGAAATCTGAAAATCTAGGTTCAAGTCCTGGCTCTGTCAGGCATTACCTGTAAAATTTAACCCTTGATCTTAGACCCTATTTTTTTTTCCATCTGCAAAACTAGGATAAAGCTAAGTATTTTGCTTTCTACATTCAGATGTTAGAAAGATAAAAGTGACAACATATTTGAAAGTACTTTGGAAACGGTATTACCACTAATATAAAGACATGATACATGTACCTTATAAGAGAAATGAAGTAAGATAAATGAAGCCACACTGCTTTACGACTGCATAGACCTTCCCAATTCAGGATGTAGTTTCAAATAGTTTTGAAGAACCATTTTTCTCAATGAAGTAAAAAGCACACTTACGTTTATAATTTGTCTGATTTACATTTATAATTTTTCAGAATATATACTGATCTCAGAATGATCATATATATTCTGACTGAAAGAGCTTAGCTGTGCTCTGGGGTATTAAATTAATTTTCATTGACAGATCCTTGTCTTGGATTTTATATATATATAATCTAGAAATAAACTAGTCAATACCAGGGTAATGTTGAGTGAAAGGAAATTTGTTTGTTCCATCAGACACATTGTTTACAACATGGAAGAGCAATGTCTCAGCAATGCCCACCTCTAGAATTTACTCTGCAATATTATCCATAGAATGGCCCTGGTCTATTTTTTTAAATCCTTTTTTACTTGTTTTCAAAAATTTTTTTACATCAAAAAAGGAGCAAAGAAGAAAGGAAGGAAAAGACATCAAGAATCTACAAACAGCATGATATAAGTTCATCTGAATTCATATCCTGCCTATGCTACTTCTTATCTGTGTAATTTTAATCAAATAACACAGTTTTTCTTTTCACTCTTGAAGACACTAATGTCTATACCTGTGAATATATAATGAAAAGCTGAGAGAAACAATTTCTATAATGTGAAAGAATAAAATTCAATAGGTCGAACATTGAGATTTAAGTAGAAAAAGAGGTAATATCTTGCAAAAAACTTTGCAGTTAAATTTTTTTCCAATAATTATACATAACCTTGATTTACATGTAGTTCAAAAGAAAGTACTTATATAAGAATTTGTACAAAGTGAGCTTATTATCCCTGAAAATGCTCAAGAGGAGATTATATGGATGACGATCCATCAGATATTTTAGAAACAAATCCTACTCTGGGTAAGAGTATTATTTGAACCTTCTTCATTCAGCAAGTATTTACAGAAGATTTACTACGTGCCAGGCACAATGCTAAAATCCAAAAATACACTGATGTCCAAGGCAGACATGCTTCCTGCTGCCTCTAGAGAGATTCCTGGAACACTGATAAGAAATAGACTGATAGCGCATTGTAATTGACCTGATAGATTACCCCTAAACAGAGCACCTAACTTCCATTTGTAGGGGAAGAGAATACACTCTCAGCTGAGTCTTCAGAGAGATGACTTGAAGGTAGTTATTTAAAGATTAAGGAGAAAAGAGACACAGGAAGATCGAACATCTATATCATGCAAAGACCTGACCCTCCCTAGGTCACGTAAGACAAAGAGAGATGTGGTAGAAAACTGAAAATGAGTTCAGTGTGGTTAAAGCACAGAATATAAGGAAGAAAGCATTAGAGACAGGATTAGAGAGGTGATGCAGCTATATAATACCTCAAGAGCCCAGTATCTGAAGAGCAATTGGGGATTCATGGAATAGTTTTAATAGAGGAATGGCACACTCAGATTGACCATTTAAAATTATTACTGCCCCCTATGAAGAGCAGAACTTAATTAACACTTAATTAAATCATACTTAAAAGTTTTGGGAAAAGAAAAGGTGATTACTTTCATAAATGGTGCCAGTATGAGTGGATATTCATTTGAAAAAATGTAGATTCCTATCATATAGTATAAAAATAAAGTGTGCTGTATCAAAGACTCAAGTGTAAGAAGTGAAACATTAAAATGACTAGATGAAAAAATATTCATGAGAGAGAGGAAAAAATTCTTTAAATAAGACTGCAAAAGTACAAAACTAGATTTAACTAAATTAAAACAAAAATATTCTGTATCATAAGAGACACTGTAAACAAAGTTAAGGCAAATCACAATGAATGAGAAAAGATAATTGAAATGTTTTCAGTTGCAAAAAGACTATCAATACCATAGAATGGATTCTTACAAACCATTTTTAAACACAAACAATATAATAGAAAAATAATAGACAATTCATAAAGGAGAAATATGAATGACCAGAAGCATATGAAAAGATGCTCAATCTTACAAATAATCAAGGTAATGCAAATGAACACAGTAATTAAATTTCATTACACTTACCACATTGGCAAAAACTTTAAATTCTGAAAATACCAGCTGTTGATGAGAAAGTGTGGAAATGGAGACGCATATAGTGCTAGTGGGCATAACCACTTTGGAGAGCAATTTGGCAATATCTAGTAAAACGAAGCATGCACCTGCTCTATAGCCAAGCAATTCCACTTCTAAATACATACAATAGAGAAAACTTTGTACACAGGCACAAGAATGTATACTATAGTGAGGTTTGTAATGATGGAAATTGAGAAGATTCTCAATATTCTTCAACCGGAAAGCAATAAATTATGATGTATGTATACAGTGAATAAAATTCTTAAAAAACTAGACCTGCATTCATTAATATGTATTAATCAAAAATGTCAAATGAAAATAGGTATACATACAATATATTTTTACATAAATCAGGAAAGAATACTCACACACCTCAGAATAGTAGCTCTCTCACAGTAAGAGGAAAGGAGAAATAAAATGGGACTGTGAACAAAGATACAAAGAGAGAGTGATCATGTCTGAACAGTCTCTTATTTCTTAAAAAGAAAAATCTGTTACTTCGCTAAATGCTTTAGAATTATTTCACAGTAAGAATCATAGTATTGCATGCTACATCATGGATGAACTTAAAAAACAGGCTAAGTGAAAGAAATCAGACACAAAAAGTCACATACTGCACGATACCATTTTTGTAAAATATCCAGAAGAGGTAATCCATAGAGACAGAATGCAGATTAGTGGTTGCCAGAGGCTAAGAGGGAGGAAAGAATGGAGAGCGACTACTTAAAGGGTGTAGGGTTTCCTTTTGGGGTGATGAAAATATTTCGAAACTAGACAAAAGTGATGGTGGCACAGCATTGTGAATATACTAAATACCAGTGAATGTGAAAATGGCTAATTTTATGTTTTATAAATTATACCTCCTTAGTGAAAAGTTTTTAAGTATATAACTTAATAGAAGATGACTAAATATGGAATAATCAGTAGTAGAGTCTCAAAGTAATTATGAAATAGATAAATTGGCCTGAACTACGGCAATAGCAGAGAGGTTATGAAAAGTAGATAAATCCAATAGTTGTTTTTCCAGAAGGACTTGGTACCCAGTTGGGTGAGAAGAGAAAAGCAGAGATGAACTAAGATGTCTGATTTTCCAGCACAGGTAGAGTGTATTGCATTCCCAATGCAATCACAGGAATAGGAACAAGTTGAAGAAAATAAATATTAATTTGGTTTGGAATCTGCTGAGTTTGAGATGTTTATGGGCTGTACAAATGAAGATAACTGGCAGGCAACACGAGATAAAGATCTAGCCTAGACTTTTATGTATGTTGCCGCTGAGGACATAGAGGTAGAAGAGATTACCCTGGCAGTAAAATGAAAACCAAACGAAAACAAAAGTTCTAGGACAAAACCCTAAGGAATACCAACACCCAAATCCTAAAACAGAGACTTGTAAGAGGTAGAAGTGAAGGAAGTGTTTCAAGAAGGAAAAAATGGTCAAAAATATCCAAAACTGCTGAGACATCAAAATAAAGACCAAGAAATAAGTCTTCAGGAATAAGGTGGTCTTCAGAGACTTTAGTGAGTCCAATTTCCTGCCAAGTTGTAGAAAAGTAGAATAGAAAAAAAAAAGTTCAAATGTTTAAAAAACCCAATATCTCAACAGCAGTGATATAGATACTAATAAAATCAGAGAAGTTCTAGAAAGAAAGAACTTTGGCTAGAGAAGAAAGAGAGGTGATAACCAATCCTCCTGAGAGTTACAAAGAGCCACTTCCCACAGAACTGAAAACTACACTAGGGCTCTCAAATGTTTCCACCAGAAACACCCAAACTGCAAAAGAAAGAAATTGAATGGCCTTTGCCACCTCGGTAGGCAATAAGTCTAAGGTATTTAATTTGGTGTTAAAAACTCATGTAAATTATGCATTCTACTCATAAATACAGAAGTGTTTATTCAAATATAAAAAGTTTTCCCATGTTTTCAATCAAAATTAATGTTCCAAAAAGGTGTTCCAAGTTTATCATGCCATTTCCCATATGGCCCTCCCACAAACCTCACACACCCCATATGCATATATGCATTACATACTCCCACTTTGAGAAATATGGAGGAGGTTCTTCATTCCACAAGAGTGATCACCCCTGGAAATCTCTTCAGAAAGCATTTGCCAGAGCACAGGACCCATAATCTGCTGCATGACCTGTAAATATTTCTTCCTTTCATTTTTCTTGAAACTGCATCCTTTAACTTTCAAAATAAATCTAACCTGTGTTAAAGAGACTTCAATTATGACTCCTTTTTCTCTTTTTGACTAAAGGGTCATAATTTATTAGGTACTCTATACTTGGGGGTTGACACAATACCTTCAAATATTTAGTCATTTTTTCTCCCATATCTTTTCCGAGGTGCATACACGGTTCTGTAAAGGGGCCCTTATGCCTTTGGGACAAAGGCAGGTTCAGCCTAAATGAGGTCATTAAAACAAAACATCAAGTTCCCAGTGCCCTAAGATTCCAAGCCAATGACCTACAGAGTGTTCCAGCTGATCTTAATTTCCTTGGCACAGCACAGTAGGAGTACTGTAATATAATGCAAAATAGCTCTAAAGAGAAACTAGATACTGGCCAGAGTCTTGCCAATACACAGTTAAATAATACCAAAGTAGCCCTTTCATCTGAATACTGTGCTTCACCCGCATATGTCACCCTTCCCAAGAATGAAAGTAATCTTCCACTGTGAATGTGGGTTGAGTGAAAAGCTTTTACTGGACTCAACCCCATAAAGTATGCGTGCTTTTTAACTGGCATACATGAGCTAAGACAGAAAACGCTTACAAGGGGACCAAACAGACAAAGAACAGAACTCATTCTAAGCAAGGGTAATCCAAATTTAGAATGTGCTTATAGTGGTAAATCAATACTCAAGCGTTTATCCTGACCAGGCTCTCTTCTAACATCGAACAATATCAGACCCTTCCCAGAAACTAACTACATTTCTCTTTTCTTAGTTTCTTTACAAATTCAATATACTTTACATTAAAATATCAGGACATTCTCAAATATTCTCACATCCCTTCCCTTAATAACAACCACTTCTCTGTTCCTTCCCCATTCATTTATTCATTCATTTATTCTTTCATTCCACAAAAATTGACCGTGGGCCTGTGAAGTGCAAGTAATTATTCTACTAGCTAAAATTAAGTAAACAAAACCCAACCCCACCCCCCAAAAAAAGTTTCTGCCTGCATAGAGCTTATGTTCTAGTGGGAAAAGACAGAAAATAAATGCATATATGTGTGAACATATGACAAGTCAGATGATAAAAACTGCTGGGGAGGAAAATCAAGCTAAGCAAGAGAGAGCAGAGGTAGTGAAAGGCAATGCTAACCTTTGAATTCCATCAGAGCTAAAATCATCGGATCTCCTATAGCATGACTGAAAATGACAAGCTAGAACCTACTTGACTTGAAAAAGATTTGTTACCCAATAAGATTCATTCATTTTCTCAATTTCTGGATAGTTTATCAACAAAGACTCACCATTAGTCATATGTTACTCTTTCTCTTATTTTTTTTTTCTTTTTTTTTGAGTTGGAGTCTCACTCTGTCACCCAGACTGGAGTGCAATGGCCGCTCCCAGCCACTGCAGCCTCGACCTGCTGAGCTCTGGCAATCCTTCCGCCTCAGCCTTCCAAGTAGCCAGAACTACAGGTGCGCGCTACCACACCTGGCCGATTTTTTTGATTTATTGTAGAGATGAGGTCTTGCCAAGTTGCCCAGGCGGGTCTCGAACCCGTGGGCTCAGGCAATCCACTCACCTCAGCCTCCCAAGGCGCGGGATTACAGGCTGAGCCACCGAGCCTGGCTGTTACTCTTTCATTTAAATGCACTTTGTTCAAACAAATACACTCAGAAAAATTTGGGGCAAATGTGTTAATTTTATCATGTCTTAGTCAACCCAACATACTCATAAGGCTTGTGCATGATTTCCTTCCACTTTTTTTTTTTATAAAATGTTATTGTCTTATAATATGTTCGAAATATATTTTCTTCAAAAGTGTATGGCTCCAGATTCAGTTTATTCTGTTTTTTAAAAAGTCAACGATATAATTGGAGAAGTTAGTTCTCACTCTCAAATCAGTCAGCCAAAGCTGATTTATATTTTGTCAGATAAAATCTAACTTTACTCTTCAATTCAAATAGAGGTAATATATATCCCAAGAAAGAAATATTTTTTAAAACACTGAAAAAAATTATGGATTATATCTTATATGATAAATAGCTGAAGACAGTCAGAATTAAAGAAATACATTTGTGGTGCCCATCACATATCAGCCAAGGACAGCTTGACTTTTAGTCCATGCCTATGCCTGGTTCATGCTTTGGACACATGATCTATAAATTAAAAAATTAAAGTAATACAGCATTAAGAGCTTGAGGAATATGATGGAGTACTGGGAAATGCATGGAATCCCTTTGATAATTGTGTGTGTGTACATTTCCACTGATGGATTTCAGCTTTTGGATATAATTAAATAAAAATCAAGTATAAAATTAGAAATAGTTCCATTAAATATAGTACTCACCATAGTAAAAATCTCTTATGTTTTCAATGAATGCAAATGGTATTCACTTAAAAAAAAAATTAGTCCAACAGCTAGCATATCATTTTTTAGGAAATGGAAAATATCCAAATATTTTGTGATAAAATAGGATGGGAACTGACTGGAATTGAAGAAATAGTTTATAACATGATTTGCTAGAATACATTTAACCACAATATTGAATAGCACACACAAAATTTGAAGGAAATCATGCACAAGTTTATTCTTGAGTTTCATCCAATTTATCTTGAAAACTTTGTTAGTCTCAGTAAAGATTTCTGTTCACATTTAATAGAATCAGTCACTAACTGTGGTACATGCTAGAGCACATCTCCCAAACCCACACCCTTCAAGGCTGAAGCAGGCATTCTCCCAGTTGTTAAGAGTATTAGCCACTAAGACCTTGTGGCTCCGGCCTCCCTGCCTGCCACTACACTATGGTAAGGAGAGTAGGTCAGACATTTCCTAGGCAGCACAGTTCCTGTGCCCTAATTCTAAACAATTCTGCAGGGTCATTCCACTTCCAGAGATCCTATGAGATCCGATGAGCCTTTGTTGTGGCTGTACTGCAGCCCAACTTCTCCCTGGATCCATTCCTACAGGTATTGTTTCCAAGAGATCTCCCCAGAGAACTTCCAGCAGGTGAACCTATGCGCCAAGCCAGCTTCCCAGGGACCCTCACCTGCAGCACTAACCTATATCATAAAGTGTTTGTAGCTGCGTTTTCTTTCAACTACTGATGCATCCTATAAATGTATATTGAGAATAGCAGAAAACACATTCAAATAAATGACAAAAAAACAATTTCAACATTCAATATTTCTCACTGCTGCACTCTTTGCTTTGTTCTTAGGAAGCTCTCCCTCAAGGGTTATATATTCTCTGACAAAAGTCAGGACGTGGAAGAAGTGAAGTCAAAAACCGAAATATGAAAATTATTATTATTCTCATCATACCTTCATATATCTGAATTCAGAACATTTAAACACTAGCCAAAATGCTCACTTCTAACTAGGATTCACCGTCCACAGAAATAGGTTTAAGGCATGAAAAGACAGGAACCCCTTCTGATTTGTGGTGCTTTGATTAATCATTAAAGGAAGTTTTTCCTGTGTGTGATGCCCTGCAGGTTTACATGCCCCAGGGTAATGCACCAGCAGAAGGTTACTGTGAACACAGGCAGTTTCTCAGGAAGATACATTTTAGGAAGAAGGCTATATGGAAAACGAGGATCTTAAAATTGATTCTCTTAAATCTGAGTCTGTACACATATTAACAAGTCTTCAAGGGGTATATGTCTCCCCATTTCCACATGATGAACACTTGCCTAAATAATTCACCAATGATATTAATACTCAATAATTAAAACATTTAGCTAGGCGAGGTGGCTAAGGCCTGTAATTCCAGCACTTTGGAAGGCTGAGGCAAGAAGATTACCTGAGCCCAGGAGTTCAAGACCAGCTTACTTTTGTAAATAGAATCTGTTCATAGAATTTAAAATATTTTTCAAATTTAAAGAGGAAAATGACTGATTCTGATTAGAATAAATATGTCAAAGTACAATATGATAAAATTAGTCTTACCTATGTAATTTCAATAATCCATTTACTCATTCAGTGAAAGAACCTATGAACAACTAAGCCAAGATAATTCATTTGGCGGGAAAAACAATAAATAATTAAACCAAATTGATAAATGAGATAATTCAGATTATGGTAAATCCAGCCAAGGAAATAAACTGAGAAATGTGATGGGGGGGAAAGAGAAATTTTTTAAAAATTGGCTTAAATTTAGGTAGGCTAGTCAAAAAAGGTCCCCTTGATGAGATGACCTTATGCTGGGACCTAAAGAATAAAGAGGAGTCAGTTATGTCAAGATCCAGGGTAAGGGATTGCAGGCACAGAAAATAGTCAAGGCAAAGGCTTTGAGATGGGGGGAAAAAAGCTTGCCAAGCTCACAAACAGGACTGTGGCTGGAGTATAATGAACATAGTGTAGAATGCACTTGAGGTTTAAGAAGTAGTCAGGGCCGGGCTCGGTGGCTCAGCCTGTAATCCCATGCCTTTGGGAGGCTGAGGTGAGTGGATTGCCTGAGCCCGTGGGTTCAAGACCCGCCTGGGCAGGCGAGACCTCATCTCTACAATAAATCAAAAAATCAGCCGGGCATGGTAGCATGCACCTGTAGTTCCAGCTACATGGAAGGCTGAGGCGGAAGGATCGCCGGAGCCCAGCAGGTCGAGGCTGCGGTGACCGGGAGCAGTCACTGCACTCCAGTCTGGGTGACAGAGTGAGACTCCAACTCAAAAAAAAAAAGTAGTCAGGAATCACACCATGTGGAATTCTGTAGGCCAAAGTAAAATTCAGATTTTATTCTAAACTATCAACATCTTTTCAACCAGGAAATGACAAGATCTACATTTCTAAAAGTTCCCTGTAACAAATGTACGGAGACTGGACCAAGAAGGACTACCATAGAAGCAAGAAGGCCATTTATGGGGCTCTTGTGGGTGAGAAGACAGTGGCTTAAATTAGGATGATAGCAGCAAAGGTGGGAAAAAGTGTATAGTTTCAAATCCATTTTCATGAAAGGTGTGGCAGTACTTAACAAGACCAGAAAGTAGTCTTCTTGCGTTTTGACTTGAGCAACAAAATATATGATTTGAGAGTAGACCAAGAGAAATTTAGAGAAGAACTTAGAGGCTATGACCACCCCATATCTGCTAAGTCAAGAAGAGCCAAAGGCATATTGGACCTAGGCCAGCCTCAGATGCCACATGTAATCACATATCCTTTCTTTTTTCTAAGACTTGGTTCTGAATTTCAACTTCACCACTCAATCTGGTCCCTCTCAGATGTGATAGCTTTTCTGATTCTCTTTCTAATATTTGAGTTTTGATTCTGTTGCACAATTTCTAGCTTAACTAGACCCTGATGCCCTCATCATCTCCGTGAAGGTGACTCCTATGTTCCTTGCCTCAAGGCACTCCAAACATGCTCTTTATCAAAAAATGTGTAAAGGAAAAAAAAAATGTGTGGTCACCATGTGGGAATATCTAGGCAAAGGCTGAGAGGGACTTTCCAGGGTCAGTAGAACCAAAGAAACCCCTACAACTCCTACATCTACTGCACAGCCCTCATTACTGTTTCCCAAGCCATTAGAATCACTTGCTCTCGGAGTAAAATAAAATTGTAGCACTGTAAGGCCAAGAAAGTGTGAGCAATAGTCTGATATCACATCATTCATCTGCAGTAGTACCATATTAAAAGCTGGATTTACTGATTTCCAATCCAGTATCTTTCATTCACATCATATTGACTCACATCTTACCACAGAAATAACATTCAAAATGCTGCACAGTATGTTGTAAGTGTACTCTTCTTTGGAGTTATTACGGGTTAAAAAACTTGGGTCGAACAACCTAACCACCACATCTGTGGAAAAATGTATGTGAACAAACAGCCAATTAACTACTAATCTTTTGGAACACAAACATTTGTATTAACTACTTAAGAATATTAAACCTCCTATTTGTGTTTATTTTCTCTGTGGCTTTGAAAAATATTAAATAGTAGGCTAAAGGGAAGGACAGGAAGCAAAGAGCACTCTATGTCAGTTCTCCAGTTTCTCTTCTAAATTAATTCTGAACCCTTTCCTTCTACTCCCCTGCCTTAGAAAAAGCTTATGGCCACTTCATGAGGTCTTCTTTGAGTTGTCCTTTATCTGGAATTCCAAAAGGACAATTAATTCCCTACTTAATTACTTATCTCCACTCAAAAGCACATAAGTATATACTTATACAATTGAATTTATTCTGCTTATCCCCACTCAAAGGCACATAAGTATATACTTATACAATTGAATTTATTCCTATTCCATAAAAGCTGACATTTTCAAAGTAATATCCACAAGACTGCAGAAAACTTTTTTATATTAATTAAGATCCACATTTATTTTGAACCATGGAAGATTCTAATTTTCTCTCTCTTCACAGAACATAATATATGCCCCTAGGGAAAAACAAACCAGAAGCTGAGATTTGAATAAAGTAAAAAATAAAACCCATATTGTAGATAAAGGTTGGACTGCAAATGTACCTTGTGAATTAACTAACACATAGAGGCAACCATCAAATTGGAAATAAAACCTTGGAAAACAGAAGATCTGCTAGAGAATTTAAGTTTTAAAATAGGAAGACAAAGCTGTCTTCTGCTACAAATAAAGGAACTAGCATGAAGTAGGGAAGATCCTGGGTTGGTAGCTCCTGTTATCAGAGACTAAGGAACCTCACTAAAACATAAACTAAGAACAATGGCCAAGGAAACTGACCATCCCTGAAGAGTGGCAACAACTGAAGCCACTGTCCAATAAATATGCTTCATGTAAATTAAATGAATTGAGACAAAGGAATTGGACACTACGAACTGGATAGGCTAAGTGAGACAAACCAATTGGAGGATCATATTTCATACACATATAATACAAATTAGTTTTTATACCCTGTGAGATCCTTTCTTTCCTAGGACAATGGCTGTCCATTGTTTCCTCCCTGCGAACATATGCCTTATCTACTGAACCTGTACTTCCTTCTCACAGAATCTGTTCCCGTACCCTTGCTTGTGAGCAGTGATCCAGATACAGCCTCCAAACAGTCACTAAGTACTGGGCCACTAACAAGAAGAAAACTTGGAGGTGGCCATTCAGGGACACAGGTGCGGAATGAATTAAGGACAAGGAAGACTGCACAGAAATGTCAGAAAATAAAGTGGACTTGTAAGGAGAAGCAGAGACTATGTGGTGCGCTTGTAGGACAACAAAAGAGAGAACAAAGAGAGTGGTTGCGTGGATTTTTGCTGACTTTCCAGTTTTCAGTTCCAATCTCTCATGAGACCAGTGACCTTTTAGTCTTCAGGTACCACAACATAACCTTTCAGGTTGGTTCATTTGAGGCTCTGTTTCCTACAAACAATCAATATGGGGCTAAAATACCAACTAAAGTCCATTTGTAATATCCCCACCTTTTATCAACTAAACGGAATTGTCCACAAATTTGAAAGGTCCAACTGTCCCAGTCTGAATAAAAATGGCAGAGATGCAAATAGCACTGATTTTATATATATGTTAAAGAGAAAAAACATAGAAAGTCTAATTCCTATGTCCTTTCCTAAGACATTATTATTCACTGGATTTTGCAATAGGTCCAAGTATCTAAATTTTAACAAGCTTCCTGCTGATTCTAAGGAAAGTGGTTTAGTGACCACACTTTGTGAAGCACAGCTCTAAAGCCTATTTCAACATTGCTGCAAAAGTCTGTACATTTTCAAATTCTTCTCCAAAAACAATGATATTGATCAAGTGCCAGAATTCAAAAGTAGCAAATTACGGTTGGAAAGATAGATTTGTTTGAAACCCTAATAGAAACAAGCATTGTTTCTACTATTCTTTCTGCATATATATTTGTGTTTTGTTTCATATTAAATGGGACTTCGTAAAATAGCTTGGAGGGCCTAAATACAATTCATGATGTTGTTTCCATATAAAAATAAATTTTAAACTTCCAAAGAGCTAATTTGCAGATTTTGAAACATAACCAGCTTGTAATTTGAGGATTTCATGTGCCATTCCAACTGAGAAAATTTGATTATGGGTGGTTTTAGGTGATACCAAGGAATTATTGTTATTTTTGTTAGAGAATAATGGCAGAAAATGCATTTTTCAGAGATGCATATAAATCTAGGTAGGGATGCTATGATAGGGATTCAATGATAGGATTCCATGATTTGCTTCAAAATACTTCAGCAAGAAAAAAAAAAGTTTTGAAAAAGAGTAGATGAAGTAAATGAGGCAAATCTTGATAATATGCTGAGTCAGGAAAAAATGTGAATATGGAGGCAGCTTATTTTCTTCCACTTCCATGTATATTATAGAAATGAGTATATGAGAGTTCTGTTAATGTAGCAAACAAGATTCCTACAAGACCACTTATACAAATTTAGCATATCCAAATTGGGATAAGCCTGACATCTTAAAGGAATGACATAAGAGACCCTTTAAGTTGGGGATAGAGATCTACTTATCCTTTGAAAGTCCCTGACATGCTAGAGAAAAAAAAAAGTTAAAGGCAGAGCATATGGAAAATGAATTTCTTAATTATTTAAGAGACTTTTAATTTTTCTGAGATATGCCCAAAAAAGGGCTTAATTCAATACAGAATAGACTAATCAGTGCAGTGAACAACAATGCACATTGAGACATGATATTATTTTTTATCTCCCCTTATTGATCTATGGAAGCACGAGCAAATCACTTCTAGTTTTTGCATGTTCTTTTTTAAATCTTATAATGCAGGTGACAGACCCCTCCTTGGTGTTCTCATGAGACAACATCCTGTAGATTGTAAACTACACACAAAAGCTAGTTATTAGTAATACTAATAAATCTTATTTGATGATATAATCAATTATTTAATAGATTTTTCATACCAACTTTGGGGAGAACGTGGAGAAGAAAGCTACAGGAAAACACTGTTATAGTTCAGGAAAGAAAAATAAAAGAGCGAGACTTCCGGCAAGATGGCGACGGGGCAGCCTGGTCGATGAGACCCTCCGCAAAGGAGAACACAGAGGGTCTCTGGCTCTCTCCCCAGGGGCTGCGGATCCCATTGTTGGCAGCCTGCTCTTCAATGTATTACCATAAGAAATGGTCATCCAACGTATTACCATAAGAAAATGACTGACAGTGGTGGGAAACTATGGGGGGAGGGGAAGGGAGATGGGATTAATGATAGTAAATATCTGTCTGGGGACGGGGAGACACCTCTTATCAACAAGGGTGCCTGAACGAAGCATATTTGTATACCTAACCCTTAACTGTACCCCACAATATCATAATAAAAAATATTGATTATAAAAAAAAATTTTGTTTAAATGAGGGAGAAGTAAGAGGGAGGAAGAAAGATAAAGCTCTTCTTTATAGAAGAAGGTCAGCTAGTTAAAAACTTACCCTTGGCAACCACTCATGTAATAATTAAATCAGGTAAGGGTCATCATCATCAGATGCTAAAAGCTGGGTGACAGGTTGTTGCAGAACAGGATATTCACTAGGTCTCAAATGCTATACCAATTACAAGGAAAAAGGGAGATCTCAAGTAAATGGTCAAATTTCACAATATCCATGAGGCCAACTCACAGAACATGTCTCCTGATGAGATGGAAAGGGAAGCACATGCTACCAGTGCAGTATTCTTGAAATGCTTAGTCTGAATCTAAGCATGAGGACAATAAGACAAGTCCAGATTGTAGGACATTGTCCAAGACAACTGGCTTGGACTCTTCAAAACTAAAAAATGTCACAAAAGACCAAAAAGGGCAAAGTGTCCAGATTAAAGGAGACAAAAGAAATATAGTCAAAGCACACTCAATGGGCTGATCCTTTAATGGATCCTAGATGGGGTGGGAGGAGGGAGAAGCTTGCTGGAGGAGTATGGAAAATTTTGTATTGTATCGTTTTTGATAGCAATGGATATTATTATTGCATCATTGATAAATGGGTGTGACATTGGCTTGCTCTTGCTTGAACACTAAACCTTATTATCACTTATATGACCAGCAAACAGATGCATATCATTTGGAATTCATTGGAAAGGTAAAACTCAGAATAAGATCACAAGGAAGTGACTGGCATAAACAACAAAAGGTGTGAGTAGAATTCATCTGGGCATACAAGAAAATCTTCAAGCAGGAATCCCTTTTAAAAATAAGGAATTATAATCATCTCAAAAAAAAAAAAAAAAAAAAAAAAAAAAAAAACCCAAGGAATTGCAATGGGAATTTTAATGGCACAGCCAGGAGTATAACTAAATAAGTGGAAATCAGCAGATAACTATACAAGGCAAAAGTGCCAGTATTGATTTTGAGGTTACAGATAAGTTTTCTGAGTGAATTCATAAATGTGAATGTAATTGAGGATAGACTGCTTATGAAATATATATCTATTTTCATACATACACAACACTCATGTTTTTCCCTGTTAATTAAAACATTTTTTAACCTTGGGGGAAAAAAAAAAGAAAAAAAAAACAGAAAAATAAAAGAGCCATTCTAGGTCCTTAGATGAATATTAACGAATGGTATTTGTCTCCCCTGTTTTTGTATTATGGCAGAGCTGTAACTCTGATATAACAACACTGATATACATTTGTTATTTGTACTACTCTTATTTATGGTCCTGCTTTGTTTGGAAATCGTACCTTCCTTAAAAAAAGACTGCCAAAGCCTCAAGAAATCCAGATTTCCGGTCCTGGCAGTGTCACTAGCATTTCTTAAACTCAATTTACACATCTGTAAAGGAAGAGCATTGGACTAGATGATCTCAAAAATCCCTCCCAAATCAAACATTCCATGACACACTTTCTCATAGGTCTTGTTTTGTTTTGCTTTGTTTTTTTAATTTGTAAAACCTTCAGAGGTTTTATTTTAAATTAGTTATACTACATAGTCCTGGGAAGCAATTAGCCAGAGCTACTACACAAGCTGTGTCCAAGCACAAAAAGTTACCTAAGAGTCTACAAACTTGAGAAAAAAAAAACTGATTCTGCTGCAAAGTCTAAAGATCTATTCTTTGATTTTCTTCAAATAGATGGTTCTTTAAATTTAGGGTTCGTTGCTAACAGATGATTTCCTGGTAAATTTCAAGCAGAAATTAAGGGGAAAAAGAGATTGAATTCATAATGTAAGTCACTTTTAATATAAGTAACTTTTCTAGACCATGTATATAAAGAAAGGTACACTTTAAATTCGCTTTACTGAAAAACACAAAGAAACATGCCTATGAAATATATCTCGCAATCATTATAAAAAGAGGGAAGGGGAATAAAGAATGTGGACTCTCTTACTCTAGCTTTCATTTTAAAATAATAATACTGAAAGCCTACAGAATTGTATACCTGAGTACATTTTATTTGCAAAAAGAGATAAAGCATATCCTATTTGTGGCTTCAATGCACTTTACCACTCACACATTATGCGGGCAACTCAAATTGTACATATATACATATATATGACTTGTAAATAATTTTTGACTGTGATTTTGGAAGACCAGATGAAATTTAACATTTCTAGTCTGGATTCTCTCAAACTTTCTGGTCGTTGATTTGTAAATAACAAGTACAATTCTTTGCATTTTCTATGGGAAGAAGAGAATTGCTAAAATGACTGGAATGGTTAAACAAAACAAGTGAGAGAGAATATAAAGAAAAGAGACATCTTCTTCTACAATGTTTCAACCATAAATAATATTTGTTATAACCCATCATACACAGTCATTTACACCACCTCAACTGAAGGTCAGAGATAAATTGGGCCAGAAACACCATCTTGTTAAAGGGTAATGTGTGTCACAAAGATACTGAGCTTGGAGAAATTATTAACATAGAGTCACCTGTTTTCAAAATTTCCCTCATGCCAAATAAATGAGCATGTACAAAGGAATAAAAACAAAGGGTTCAGTTCTAAATGCAAAAGCCTAGGTGAGAGAAAAAGGAAACATAAAAGGAAGTAAAAAGGAGCCTCCATCTTCCCCAACTTTGTGATACCCTTGTCTTCATAGCAACCTCAATCCCTGGGCCGAGGAAGAAATCGGCAAGAAGGGTCCCTCTGAGGTTGGGATCCCCTCTGAGATTGATCCCCAGAAGTCAATCCAGGACTTTCTGATCATGAAGCAGCACAGTTGTCAGTGTAAGCACAGTGCTCTTTGGGAAGGTCGTTGTAGACACAGGACACAAGGCCAGAGCAGGAACCTACTGGAGTTGATAATAACATATCACTTTCTTCCCATTTTTCAATTTGCTAAACATGATCTGAAGAAATGCCATTCCCTAAAATGCCCTACTCTATTCTGATGACTATCTACACTTAGGGTACATCCTGCCCCAACCCTGACACCTTGCCCACTCTCTTTCTCTTTCTTCCCCCAAATTAGCATAAAAGCATACCAACACGTATTCTCACTTTTTATTCAAAACAAACCCTGAGTCATCAACATATCTCTTAGACACAGGCATTCTGCCAGCGTCCATTCCCACTACTTCCCTTTCCCTGTTCAACCTCCACTTCCTACCACAACCCCAAATCAAATCCCAGCTTGGTTCACGCGCTTAGATGGCACTGTTGCTTAGCCTTAGTGCCTAGGATGGTGTGAGAAATATAGTAGGCTCTTCATAATTAGGGAAATTACATATTAAATTCTCCCAGATGACTATGATGTCATCATCACACACTTACTTTTCCCACTCTGGCTCACAGGGACAATCTAGAGTCAATTTTTCCACCACCATAGCATGCAGTCAAATCTATCATCCTGGGTCAAGCACAGTGGCTCACTCCTGTAATCCCAGCACCTTGGGAGGCTGAAGCCAGAGAATTGCTTGAGTCCTGGAATTTGAGACAAGCCTAGGCAGCACAGTGAGACCTTATCTCTAAAAAAAAATTTAAAACCTAGCATGGTGTGGTGGTCCCAGCTACTGTGGGGGGAGGTGGTATGGGAGGGGTTAGGCAGGAAGACCACCTGAGTCCAGGAGGTTGTGGCTGCAGTGAGCTGTGCAAGAGAGTGAGATTTCGACTCAAAAAAAAAAAAAATCTCTCATTCTTATTCCTTATTACCACATTTCTTAACACAAAAGCAAAACACTCAAAAGACTTGGACGTTTCCCTAGAGCTGTTTTTTCCATGGGATCTGACTTTAAACCTCATCCTAACAATAAAGTTCTCAAGAGAGTCTCGTCTTTGTCTATCTCCCCAACCAAAATTACAGTCCCACCCAGTTAAGGGCCTGCCTCTCCTATCAAAGATGCCAATTCAGAACACAGCTCTGCTCTGAAATATTTGCTCCCACTTTCTCCAATCCTTATCCAAAAACACATGTACCAACTAGATTTCAACACCCTCCCCCCCATAGTATATATGCCAGGATTCCATCAAAACACATTTCCTCCTGTATCTATCGAGTGTTAGAATTCTATCATTAGAATTCATCCACTTCCTAAGGTACTTGCTCCATTCCAAAAAGTATAAGCAAACATCAACTCGACTAGAGGTGACAAAAGTACAGAAAAAATGAAGAGAACAATAGATAGGGAAAATGATCAACTGTCTTCTTCTCTGTCATTATCCCTCTCCTCGCTGCAGTATTTAGCTGTTTAAATTTATTACTTCTACCCTTGTAAGAATAAGGTGCATTTTGTCTACTGAAGTTTCTCTTCGTTTTGCTGGTTCAAAACTGGGAGGATATATATGACAAGAGTTGAATTATTCTAGAATGCACTGGGTTTTTTTTTTCCTCAAAATGTATAACAATGATGTATTTCCTTAAATTGCTTGGTCCTTAAAATCCAATTTGCTTAAGTCAGTCTCAAACTAGAAACTTGGGAGAAAAATCACAAAAAATAAAATCTATCTTCTAATCATCACTTACAAGTCATCTGCCTTCTAGGGCCAAGCCTCCAAACTGAGGAATTCACTGAAACAAAGAAGACATATCGAGTCCTAAACTCCAATTACCTTTTGCCACAAAGTCACTGTATCACTTTCCTTTAACAAATGATGTTGGCTTGGGTTGAAAATGTGAAAGATCAAAGAAGTTATTATAGGAAGTAGTTAATCCCCTTCTCATCTCACTACCACTGCCCCCTTCACCAACTCTTGATTTAAAATTGATCATCTCTTTTCACTACCTCTCCCACTTACCTGGTAAGTGATAATAGCTCACAGGTACTGTACTTTATATGTATTCTCTTTCTTAACCAATCCCAAGACCCTAAGAGGTAAGTTTTAACATTCTCATTATATGTCTAAGAAAAAATGAGGCCCTAAAAGGAAAATAATGCCAAAGGACTATGTCAGTCAATGGAGCTATTTAACAGAAGCTGTGTTAATCCTTTGTTAATATTGTAAGTTACTGAAAACCTTAGACTGCATAGATTTAGAGCTTCTAAGATACTTGAATTTTAAAATTTATAAATGCATACCTGCTTTTTCCTTAAATTTTCTTTGGGAAACAGGCCTGCTGACAACACAGATGTAAATGGAGAACAGCACAGCTCAGGAAAAGGGTTTGGAATAGATGGCATTTCCAGAACATCAAGATCTTTCTTTTTTCTCCTACACCAAGAGAACATAGGATGTAATTTACATAAAACAAAATGTAAAATATAATTGCTGTCAGGATTAAAAAGTGTGCTAAGGCCAACACATACCACTCTGTGACAAAGTTAATATTACATAAAGTGTATAGAAAAGGTCTGTGATGTACTTTCTGTGAGTCAAAATATAAAATGTTAATTGACACATATAAATCTCCCATAGTATACCTCTCTCTGCCTCTTTTTTTTTTTCTTCTTCTTCTTTTTGTGACCTTTAAAAAAAGTCACCAGGCATGGAAACTCCATTTCCAGCACTTCTGGTAATTTTCCTGAAGCAGATATATGGACTATATAATTACTAATGCAAAAATGATCTTGAGGAGTTAGACATTGTTATGCATCCATTACATTGACAAAGTCTCTAAGTCACATTTAGTGAATTCATCCCTATGATATCTTACTAATCACTTTTGGAAGTTATGACTTATTAATTATAGATGTGGTTCATCTCACTTTGAATTTCATTCACAATGTTGCCCACACACAGTCTGTTGATTTTTCAAGTGCTTATAGATACCAAACAGCAAGGCAGTGTTTTTGAGGAGGTAAGTTAATAGAACTTGCTAGTTTAAATGTACTCTAGTCCACTGGAAAGAGTAATTTTAACTTAACTGAAGTTGAAGTACTTTGAAAATTGGGGGGGAAGTATCATTTAAATGCATGAATATAAAAGACTATAGATTTTTGTATTGTTGTAGCCATTTTTCTTTCCTAAAGTATGTTCAACTCTAAAGGCACTTAGTGCTGAATGCTATGGAGACTGGGAAACCTTTTAAAGCCTCTATTCTTTCCTGCTGAACAGCAAGACTGCTCAAATGTCAATCCATGCTCTGCTTCTCCAGGGTCACTGTGACTCTATGTGGGAGGTGAATTCATTTTTGCTACATTTTTCAAATATATATAAAATAAAATGGATTGTTTACTTTAAAAAAAAATGCAGGGTCACGAGAAGGAAGAAGGTGATCAACCCAGAGCTTGGCCTCTTAGTTCACACCGACGGGCAGAGAGAGACCGAGAGCTCTCAATGAAACGGTGATGCTATTTATAAGACGCTGTGAGATCGCAATGTCCTGCTGATCCGGTAGGAGCCAGCTCAAAGGGAATTGTCTTCAGAGACTTTCACAAACTTGGCCCAGCTCTGGGCACATGGCTCACCCCCTAGGACCGCCTCCTCACCCCCTCGCCGGCTGCCAAGCCAGGACACTCCCCCGCGCCCTCCGAGGGCTGCCTACCTGTCTGCAGCACAGCCGCGGGTCCCGTCCGGAGGGGGCAGGAGCGCTCGCGCGTGCAGCCAGGGGGCTGGCGCCAGGTCGTGGGCGTCGCCCCTCCCCTGGGCAGCGCCACACACCTGGGCGGCCAGCGGCGAGTCCCGGGCAGCCGCCCTGCCCGCGGCGCTCTGCCCATCTTGCAGGGAAGTGGTCATTGTCGCCGGCGGGGGGACTCGAGCGTCATGGGAGACCCGGCCGTGGGGCCAAGAGGATCGGGCGGCGGGAGGAGAGGTGCCGGCTGGGCAGCCCGAGCGCTCTGCAGGTGCGGTGGCCTCGCCGCCTGCGCTCGGGGCCCCGGCGGCTCAGACGCGGCCGAGCAGTCTGCGAGGCGGCGGGGGAGGGGAGGGGGCGGAGGAGGAGGGTGGGGAGAAGGGAGGAGCGGCCGGTGGGTGGGGGCCGCGGGCGGCGGGGCGAGGCGCGGAGGGGGTGGGGAGGGCGCGCGGGCGGCGGGCCGGCCTCGCGCGTGGCCCCGGGCGCTCGGGGGCGCTGGCGCCGCTCCCGGGCGGCGCGCACCGGGGCTCGAGGCCCGGACCGCTGCCTGCCCAGGTGGGCGCCGGGGCGCTAGACTAGCACAAGGTCTGGGCGGGCCCCGCGCGCCTGCAGGGAGGGACCCATTGAGTCGGGGCTCCAGCTGGGCTGGCGTGGCTGACCCCTGGCGGGACAGGGTCTGAGCAGCGCTGGCCCTGAGACCCTTACATCCTCCCTGCTCTGCGATCTGAGATCACCTAAGCTGTTGCTAGGCCGCCATGACAGTCTGCACGGGGCCAGGGGTCTAGGGAGTCAGGGGGCTAGGTTTGCCCCAGTCCTTCCCCCACGTGTCTCTTCTTCCATCCACTCCGCAGCCAAAGATGGGGGGCGGGGGTGGGGGGAATGATGGAGCAGGGAGTACAATCATTATAGAAAACTACTGAGATTTTGAGAATGATCAGTAAAGCGTGAGTAAACCTGAAGGTGTCTGGAATTAGATTATTAATTTTATTTTGATGAGAGCGGCTTTAATGAATTCCCACGCTGTCTTGTCCTATTCCGTCCTGACAACCGCTGCATCAAGTAGATGTTTGCCTCAGTTTACACATAAGGGAAATTGGGGCTCAAAGCCATCAAGTACCAGTGTACAACAGCACTAGCAATCGGTGCAGTCAAGATTCCAACCCAGAAGCTTCCTTCTCAAAAATCCAGACTGTTTGAAATAGTAATTACGTTATGCTCACCCTCTGAGACGCAGCAATCCTACTCTGAAATTCTGGATGACCCTCTGCTTCTGTTCTTCCAGTAAGTGTCCCCATCCCCGTGCACGTTTCAGGGGATTTCCAAATGTTTTACACACTCTTTGTTCTTTGACCAAATTAGGTAACATCTGTCCCTGGCATCTGCTTCACCAGGTTTTCTTAATCTCCATAACCTCTGCCCAGGGGAAGATAAACACTTCCTCCTGAAGATACCAACAGCCCCTTTCCCCATTTCAGTGCATCCGCACCCCACCCTCACCTTGTCATCAACCACTGGAGACATCCAGGGTCACTGACTCCCAGCCTGTCAGGAAACCTGGGAGTACTCCATAAAGCCAGGAAATCTTTGAGTTTAGGGAATCCAAGTTCTTTATTTTCCTGATGTCAAAATTAAGGCTCAGAAAAGGGCTGAAGTGACCTGGATCACACAGTGGGTGTGGACTCTGAGATGCTTTATGGTGAAACCAGGACAAAGTGGTGGTTCTCCTGAGGAAAAACAAAGTAATATTAATCATGGTGATAACAAACATGTATTGATGCTGTGTGTCAGACAAAGCCCTCCCTCACCCACATCCAGTTCTCTGCATTATGGTCTGAATTTTATACATGGGCTTTAAATGAGTTTAAGGTAAAAGCAGACAGATATAATGAGGTCATTCCAGCAAAATAAAAATGAAGTATATATTTACAGATAACTTGAACTAAATAAATATAGAAAGAAATAAACCTTAGTCATCATCATCCCAATTTCATCCAAAACTCTTTTGCAGGCAGCCATTTCTCCTAAGAATCATAGAATGACATGGTTTAGGCATTCTAACAGCAGAGTGAATTAATGGTTGAAATTATACCCCTTCCCTCCAATCCCAACAACTGTCACACACACACACACACACACACACACACACACACACACACACACACACGGGAGAATAGGCTCTTGACTTTTTGTATGGGAAAAAAGAATAGGTGAAAACTAAGTATGTCTTTGGAATCACTGGAAATACGATCTCTCAATAGTGTATACTGCTCTATTTCCCAGCATAGTTTAATTTCTTAACCTCAAGAAAGAGTATTCCCTGGCTGGAAGGAGATTTCAATTGTGTCTCCTCTTTCCAGTCATTCTAGTTAGTGAAAATCCAGGGAGGATCGATTTGCAGGCTTTTTGTGCTCCTCCTCTAACCCCCATGGGTAGAAATTATAGTCCCTGTGGTTACCAGGGGCAAAAAGAAAAAGAACAGGTTTCTGAAAATGAGAACCTAAATAGTTTTGTCTTGTAGATAGGCATTAAATATTGAGTTGACTCCCAGTAACACCTTGAGATCTGTACCAAGAGTTATTAAAATTAGCTCATTCACGTTTCTGAAACAAGCCAATAGAATAACTAGTTTTTTTTATCTAAGAGGTTTATAGAAAATGATTCTAAATAAAGAACTATGCAGTATCTGAATACTGTCAGATCTACTACAGCCTAAGATAATAGAGGCATTTTCCTAGAAAAGGGGAAGTTAAAAAGGGAGATTTTCTTTGCCTAACAAAGATTTCTGAAACAATAAAGCAAATATATGATGGTACCAAAGAGGGGTACCAATCCCCTGTGTGGCTCTTCTCTTTGGACTTGAGCCTGTAAAATTGCAGAGAATGCTCCTGGCTCCTCCCCCATGGTGGGCTTTATCTGACCTTCTGTGCCTCCCTTTCCTGTCTCCTTTCAGAAATCCCAACCTTTCCACCCCTCATGGAAAATGTCCCCCTTGCCTTCCTCTCTCCCTCTGCTCATCAAATCAAATTTCTTAACCTTTTATCTAGGGAAAGATAAAACACATACAGGGAAGAAGTTCACCAACAAAAATGTATGTTGACTTACCACAAAGGAAAATTCTGATGTCAAATGATGAACTGGATTATTGTCAACCTTCCAGAAGCTCCTCTCTTGCCCTTCCCTCCAATCCAAATTTTTATAATAATCAAATCTTTCTTTTTATTTATAGTTTAACCACCAAAGTGCTCATCCCTAAACACAAACACAATAGATTCGGTTTTCTGGCTTTGGTCTTTATATTAAAAGGAATCACACACTCTGACCCTTGTGTGCTTGACTTGGTTCCCTTAACATTGTATTTGTGATATTCTTCCATGCTTTTGCAAAGAGTTATAGTCCTTTCATTCCTCTATCATATGTAAATAGGACAATGTAGTTATCCTTTCTACTACAGATGGATATCTAGGCTCTTTTCAGCTTTGATTATCATTAATACTGCTACTGTATATGTATGGTACACTTTCCCTAGTGCACATGTGCATGTTTCTGGAAGGTATATACATAGAAGTGGCATTGTGAGGTCAGGGTATATGTATGTATGTTCAGCTTTAGTAGGTACGACCGGTTTCTCAAATTGGTTGTACCAATTTTCACCACCACCAAGAATGCATAAGCTTTCCCAGTTTTCATATCCTTAACAATTGGTGTATTATTAGAATTTTCACAGTAGACATTCTGGTGAGTGCACAGCAGTATCTCATTATGGAATTTGACTTTTCTTCATGACTAGTGAGGTTGAGTACTTTTTCCTGCTATTATTTACCATTTGGACATCCTCCTTTGAAAGGTGCCCATTTAAGTCTCTTTCCTGTTCTTGTGATAGATTATTTGTCTTTTTCTCTCTTATTTATAGGAGTTCTATTTGTATTCTGGTTACTAGTTATGTGTTAGTTACAAGATTTCTAAGTGTCTTCTCCCATTCTGGGTCTTACATTTTATATCCTTGCTAATACCTAATGATAAATAGAAGTTCTTAAGTATACTATGGCCAAATTTATCCATCTTTTTTGTTTGTTTGTTTGTTTTGAGGCAGGTTTCACACTGTTGCCCAGACTGGAGTGCAGTGGCACAATCACAGCTCATCACAGGCTCAAACTCCTGGGCTGAAACGATCTTCCTATCTCAGCCTACCAAGTAGCTGGGACTAGAGGCGTGCATTTCTACTCCCAGATAAGTTTTCTATTTTGGGTAGAAACAGGATCTTGCTTTGTTGCCCGGGCTTGTCTCAAACTCCTGGCCTCAAGCAATTCTGCCGCCTCAGCCTCCCAAAGTGCTGGGATTGCCGGTGTGAGCCACCATGCTTGGCTATCTATCTTTTTATGATTATATTTTTAATATCCTGCTAAGAAATGTTTCCCCATTTAGTCCAGAACTTTATTCTTTTGCCTTCTTAGTCGCATTTAGATCTGTAATCCACCTAAGTTTAATTTATTTTTCTTATGGTATGAAGGTATAAAGATGTAGATGTTTTATTTTTCTTTAATATAAATAGGTAATGTAACCTCCTCATTCTTAGAAAGGATTATCCTTCCCTTACAGTTTTGAGTCCCTCCCTTGTCATGATTCAATTGTCCATCTATCTATTTGTCTGTTCTGAACTCTCTCTTTTATTCCATTAGCTTATTTACCAATATTTATGCCACTATAATATTGCTTTAATTACTATGATTTATAACACGTCTTAATATTCAGTAGAGCAAGGCTTTTTACTCGATTCTTCTTCAAGATCGTCAGTAGCACAGATCTGAATCTTAGCTCTGATCTCAAAGAGGTAGACATTAGATATGATATCTTTATCATAGATGTTCTTTATCAGATAAGGAAGGAGGGTTGCCTCATATTCCTTGTTTACTAAGAATTGTTATCATAAGTGGCTAGTGAATATAATTAAGCCATTTTTCTGCCTCTACAGAGTTGGTTATATGGTTTTTATTTATCATTTCTATTGCAATAATAAATTATGTTGATTTTTAAATGGTAAACTAAACATACACTCATAGAATAAAACATATACATTCTTTTTATGTATTTTTAATAAGATTGCTAACATTTTGTTTACAAGTTTTTGCACCTATGTTATTGACTGAGATTGGCCTTTAATTTTCCTTTCTCATAATATTCTTATGAGATGTTGATATAGTGTAATGATGGCCTCATTAGAAATGGAGAATGTAATGCAATACTATACGAAAATGACTGACAGTACTGGGAAACTATGGTGGGGGGAGGGAAATGGGATTAACAGTAGCAAATATCTGTCTGGGAACGGGGAAACACCCCATATCAACAGGGTGCCTGAATGAAACGCAATTGTATACCTAACCCTTAACTGTAACCCACAACTTCATAATAAAAAATAAATAAATAAAAGAAATGGAGAATGTTACCTCCTTTTCTTTCTATGAACAGTTTATATAAGATTGCTACTTACGTAAACTGTGTTATTTCTTCCTTAATAGTTGATAGAATTACTTGTAAAGCCATCAGACCCTATAGTTTTCTTTGTGGAAAAGTTTCTAATTATTGACTCAACACCTGTAATATTTATAGGACTATTCTGAATTCTTACTTTTTTCCACAGTCTATTTTGACAAGCAGTATTTTCTAGGACTGTATCGCTTTCGTATACACTTTTAAATGTCGTAACAAAATAATCCATATTTTTCTCTTAACTTTTTAAAATCTCAGAGACTTCTCGTTCTTCCCTATTACTTATTCCTGACCTTCAATACTTGTGCCTTTTCTCTTTTTTCTTGATTATGGTCACTGGACTTATCTATTTTCTTTAACTTTTTAAGAATGACTTTATTTTCCATTTGTGTTGTTTTATTAATTTCTATTCTTATCTTTCCTATTTTCCTTCTTCTACATTTTTTTGTTTGTTTTATTTGCTGTTCTTTTTTTCTGATTGTTTTTCTAAATGTTTGGCATGGATGCTTATAGCTTATGAATGTTTAGCTTTCCTTTTGTTTTAATATTTGCATACATAGACATGCATTTCCCTACAGATATGACTTTAATTGTATCTTTCAAGTTCTAATGTGCTGTATATTCATTATTATTCCATTCAAAGTATTTTATATTTTCTATTGTGATAGAGTTTGTTCTAGCTGTCTTTTTTGTTTGTTTTGTTCTGTTTTATAAGATATATAATTGAATTACCTTGTTACCACAGAATTGATATGATTTCAGTTTTTTGAAATGTATTGAAACTTGCTTTATGGCCCAGAATATGGCCAATATTTTTATAATATTCTGTGCATGCTAGAATAGGAGGGGCGTTCTGCAGTTATTTAATTTATTATTGTATGTGTAAGTCAATTAGGTCAAAGGTGAAAACCATGTCGCTTGTGTTAATTATATTATTACCAATTTTTTATTTGCTTGTTCTATTATTTACTGAGATATAGTGTATTGAAATCTTCCACTATCATTGTGGATTTATTTTTTGCTCTGTATATTTTATTTTTGCTTGTTATATGTTTGTGAGGCTATATTTTGAGGGTTAAATTCTAGTTTATTATTTTATAAATTTAGAATGCTTGGGTCTCCTTAGCAAATTATAGCATTTAACATCTTGCAATGTACTTCTCTGTCTCTAGTAACTTTTTGCCTTCAAGTCTTTGCCTGATATTAACTCAGTTTGGCTGATGTTTTGTGGTACATCTTTTTTCACACTTTTCACTGTTGATGTTTTTGTTTATGTTTTATAAATGACATATCATTAGGTCTTCTTGCTCATTTGGTGTTTATCTAAGCCATCATTGCTTTTCATAAAAGCTCTTAAACATTTTGGGTTAAATCTTCTATTCTATTAATTATTATCATCTTGTCTAACCAGTTCTGTGTTACCTTTTCCCTTCTTTCTGATATTCACCTGGGTTAATTTATTACTCCACTTTTTTCTGCTTTGTTCATCCCTTTGTTCCATCAGATCTACTTTCCATTTTTCTTCACCCTGCCCCAGGCCCGAGGAAGATCTATTTTACGGATAACATCAAAGTGCTTTCTTGCTCTCTGACTTCTGTTTGGGTTTGTTCAATGTAAGGCTCCAGAAGGAGATTGAACAGAGGAAAGAATATGAAATTGGGGTATCTATTATCTTTTCCTCCTCCCTGCATACTTCCTATCCTTCAATGCAGTCCATGGCATGTGCAGGTGTTACCTGACCTTTATGAGAATTGAGGCCCAGAGAACTGCAGCATTACCTAAACTGTAATTACTGCTATTCCTGTGAGTAATAAACTTTTCTTTGTCTCTGAACCAGGACTCTATGTCTTCTGCCAACATCCATGAAACTAGTAAGATAACTTGTCAGCTTGCAAGTTGAGTAAAATCTCAGCCCTTTCACCATTCTTGACACACTGTCTCTTTTTGTTGTATTTTTGCTTTGGTTTGTTTAAACTTCCTCCCAACTTAAAAAGAGCTCCTTTATAACTTTCCTAAAATTACTCAGCTTGAGTATGCCATCTGTTTCCTGCTTTATTAACTTGAAAGTAATGCAGATTTTTACTATTCTTTTAGTAATTACACTAGAGATTACAACATACATCCCTGATTTTCAAGACATATTTGTTTGTTAGTAATTTTACCACCTTTGCAGACAACGTAATGATCTTAAAACACTTTTTCTACCTCATCAATAAGGGTACTTGCACAATGAACATTTGTATACCTAACCCTGAATTGTACTCCACAATTTCAAAATAAAAATTAAAAGAGAAAAAAACATACACACACTTTTTCTCTATTTACTCGCCTCTCACCTATGCCACTGTTGTGTATATTAATTTCTGCTTGTGTATTTTATCTTCATAAGATATTATTAATATTGTTTTACATAGTCAATATTTTCATTTGGTTTTATTCACATATTTATCTTTTTGTTTGTCTTCATTATTTCCAGAGTTATCAAACTTTCATCTACAATTATATTTCTTCTACTGGTGAGCTTGCTAGTGATTAATTGTCTGTTTTGTTTGAACATGTCTATATTTCACTTTAACTTTTTCTATATTAAACAACTATATTGAGATATAGTTCAAATACCATACAATTTACCATTTAAAATGTTCAATTCATTGCTTTTCATATGCACACATAATTGTTCAACCAATATTACAATCAATTTTCACAATCAATTTTTTCATGACCCTCCCAAAAAACCCATACCCGTTGGCAACACTCTTCAGTTTATTCCAACCTATTCAGCCCCATGTAACCACTAATCTACTTCTTATCTCTATAAGGATTTGCTTATTCTGGACATTTCACATAAAAGGAATCAAATAGTATGTGGGGTTTTTTTAAATGATTGGCTTCTTTCACTTGGCATAAATTTTAAAGGTGCATACATGTTGTAGCATGTATCAGGACTTCATTCCATTTTAGTGCAGATCTTAGTGGAAAACATTCAGTCTTTCAGCATTAAGTACGATATTAGCCATTGGTTTGTAATAACTGCCCTTATCAAGTTGAAAATTTTAACTTCTACTCTTAGTTTATTGAATGTTTTGATTATGAAGCAGTATCAGATTTTGTCAAATTTTGTCCTGCTCGTTTTCACATTTAAAGGATGTTTTTAATGGCTACAGAATTATTGATAGTTCTTTAAACACTTTGAATATATTCTTTCTTTGCTCTGGCTTAATTGTTTATATTGAGAAATCAAATGTCAGCCTAATTGTCATTTGTTCTGAAAGCAATTTGCCCTCCTCATTACTATTAAGGTTTCCTTTTTCTTGGTTTTCAGAAGTTTTACTGTCAAGTATCTAGGTAAGGATTTCTTTTTATTTATTCTTTTTTGCAGTTTATAAGTACTCTGCAATCTGCGGCATATTTTTTTGTCAATTTACATATAATTTTAACCATTAGCTCTTAAAATAGTGTTTGTTTCCCTTTCTCTCTCTTCTTTTTTTGGGGGGATGCTAATTATCCATGTCTTAGACCTTATCACTGTGCTTTCCTTGGCCTTTTATTCTCTCATGTATTACTAAATTTTTTATTTGCCATACTTTATTCTAGGTATTTTCTCTGACGTATCTTCCTTGAGGTGAGTCCAAGATGTCAATAAACCTGTTCATTGGTATGTTAAGTTGAGATATTCTGTTTTCAGTTTCTAAATATCTGCTCTGAAGTTCTCAATCATGTCTCTTATCTCCTTGAAAATTACAGAGTGGTAGGCCAGGCATGGAGGCTCACACCTATAATCTCAGCACTTTGTGAGGCCAAGGTAAGAAGATTGCCTGAGCCCATGGATTTGAGACCAGCTTGGGCAACTTGGTGAGATCTCATCTCTATAATAATAAAAAAAAAATTCTCTGGGCATGGTGGCGCATGTCTGTAGTTCCAGCTACTTGGAAGGCAGAAGCAGAAGAATCACCTGATTCCGGTAAGTCAAGGTTGCCGTGGCCGTGAGCGTGCCACTGCACTCCAGCCTGTTTGACAGAATGAGATTCCAACTAAAAAAAAAAAAAGGAAGTGTAAACAATAAACACTTATAAAAATTAAAAAAGAAAAAGAAAGAAAATAGCAGGGTGTTATTTAGAATATGTGCCTGATAACTCTAAGACTTGAAGCCCCTTTAGGTCTCTTTCTATTGTCTGTTGTTTCCAGTAGGTTTTATTCAATCATATTATCTCCTTGAGCACTTGCTTATTTATTCTTATTGCTTGTCTGACATTAATTTCCAAAACAATTTTTAGAAATAATCGGAGGTCTAGGAAGATGGTAGCTGCCATTAGAAAGGATATTTGCTTCCGCCTCCTTCCTGGAAGGAAGAAGAAATAGGAATCCAGAGTTACTTCATTTGAGAGCTGAACTCTATGTCTTCTAAAGACTTACCTACTTCCTGTTCACTGTTACTCCTCGAGTACATCCTTTTGGTGACCTAACCCAAATCAAAAGTGTTAACTAGGACTCTTTTTCTTATCTTGAAAGCCCCCTCAAGAATCTCAAAATAGTTGCTCAGTCTTTCAGCTATCTTCTACCTCCTCAAGTAATAACCTAGTCTATATTTTATTCCTCTAAGACAGGACTTCTTTAGCCCCTCAGCTTATGGCTAGTTATTTTAGCAAAGCAATTTCTAAATGTGGGAAAGCTTAAAGCCTCTTCTGACTTATATAGGGATCATACATTTTTTTTTCCAGTGGCTTTCAGAAGATAAAGACTACACTTGAGTAACATAAAGCATAGGGAAATAATGGTAACAATTTAAGTTCCTCTAAGACAGGAGGGTAGTGCTGTGGCCAACTGGTGAACACCCTATTTTATTTTATAGGAGCAGAATCTATTGGCAATGCCATTACCTTCTGTCCTCTCTCATGAATGATCATTTAAAATAATCTTTGGGCCTAATTTAAAAAGGAAACTTGTAGGAGCAATAAGTGAGTTGACAGGCAATGCTATCTGCACTTCTTATGGGGTTATTCATTTGTCTCCTAATATAACATTCAAACTTTAACCTGATTCCTGTAAAACTCTCGGCTTGCTTATGAATTTTCATAATGCCCCAGTTAAGTCTCCTAATTCTTGGCAATACTAAGAATTTTTCATCAAGTTTGTAATATTCCCGCCTATGCTTGCTTTGTAGGAAGAAGAAATTTGAGGCTCCAAAATGGTCATTCTGACACTTTTATGAACTACAGTCAGTAAAATATCATTTATTTTAAAGTGGAAAAGAAAACCACAACAGTAGTCCAGGCACTGTGCTTTCTTCTCTAGCCCTGAAATCACAACCTTTAGTGAATTCCTCTCAACACACCTATGTGTGCCTGCCTTTATTAGGTCAAGACGGTGCACAGTCTTAGACCTCTGAGTTCCAGAGAATTCTCACAGTGATTCTGCCATCAACTTTTAATATGAAAGTGTAAAGTATAGCTACTTTCTATTTCACTTTTATTATTTTCAGTGCCGGTGCAATTCCCATCTCATTGGATTCTTTTAGAAATACAAGCAAATTCATTATTTCTTAATTAAAACAGCAAAGCCTATAAACTCTAGCCTTTGAATGAATGTCTTAAAGGAGCAGCAGGATTAGATTTTTAAAAGATAAAAAGAAGCAAAAGTGAAAGGATTGGGATTGTGGCAAGATGAAATGCAAATGAAGATTCCCTTAAGGAATGTTCTCTAGGAACTGAAAATCTCAGGTAACAGTTTTTAAACTAGCAACATACCACAGTGTGAGACCTAAGAAAATAGGACAGTATACCTAAAGAAATGCTAATATATTCATTCTTCCCTACAGATTCTCCTTTGGCTTCATGTTCTAAAGAACTTGGATTTTCCAAGGAATCAGAATATACTTGCAAAGATCAAACGCTTATATAAGAAAGCTCAGTGTCACTGTTATACCCCATTTACAGCAAGAATACAGATCCCTAAATCCTGCATTCTGTGGATGAATAATGCCCTTGGCTGTATTTTATTTTTCTTTTCTTATTCGCAGTATTGACCTTGACTTCCTTCTGTATATTTTTGTTGTTTCTATTATATTTATTGTTATCCTGCTGCTGTATTTGTGCAAGACAACTCAAATCCTTTTTGGAATGAACATAGTGATGGTTAGATGGATATATAATAATAACAATTAACAATGCATAACAGTTATAACTCTACAATTTTGTGAGGGACAAAATGGCGAGGAGTGAGTGTGGACAAAACCAGAGAAACACTATTTTGGTACAGTTACTTTGACTTTATATTTTTCCTTCCACTAATGCCCAGCCAATATGCCTTGGGGATTTCTATTTTATTGGACACTTGAGTATGAAGGAATAGGAAGAAAATAAAGATAAAATTTCAACTTCCCCCAACCTAGTACTGTTTAGATCTCATGCCATCTAAAGCCTGCATTTCACATGTCTTCTTCCAACCCCTAAACATCTCTCTTAGAAGACAGCTTGCTCAATATGCAGATGATGCTTGGATAATATGTATGCTCTTTGTTTCAGAATAAAAGGGGTCATTCAAATCTTACTTATGCATTAATTCAGTGTATATTATCTATAGGCTATAACGTTTTAAAATAAATTCTTGTCTCAGCCTTCAAGAAATTCAAGCAATATATTAACAAACATAAACATTTGTAGAAGTATAATTCACAACTTAAAAATAGGTGTGGGAAAAATAAATAGATAAATAAAATATTTTTATAGGTGTGGAAATAATGACATTTCTTTTGACTTGACACTGAAATCTAGTTTTTAACTCTGAGCTGCTATTTTGCCTAATGGCAGATACTTAGTTTTTCATTCTCTCTTGTGCAGTGATTTCTCTTTGCCACTTGAAGATTCATACATCCCGCTCAAAATTTAGATTAGAGTTCTAGCTCTTCTTCTCCGTGCCACCCCAAGCCTTACAATGAGATAACTATACCATGTGCAGAGATCTGTAGCAAGTATTTCCATTCCTGCCTTTGAGATTCATGGGACTATTTGGGAACCTCTTATGCAACTTCATCAGAAAATAGAAGATAAGAGAGGGGGATCATTCCAGGACCTCTCTTGGGCTTTCTATTCCAGATGTCATCTCTCTGCAAACATGTATTAAGAAGGAAAATCCATCTTCCTGTTTTGCAGATTGACTCATCTGGCTATTATAGCTGATTCCATCAAATATTCATCTTTTCCCCTTCACATTCTTATTTCCTATAGCTACCTGGTTAGACTAATGTTGAGGCGTCATTTTGTTTGACAGTTACATTTTCAGTACAGATAAATTGTTTTTCTGTTTTCAAATATCAGTCTCAAGATTGTAGTGTGCAAGAGTCACATTCATTAATCCAATTAATTCTAGGTCAGATTTCTGAGTCTGCAAAGCAGAGGACTAGATTCTGAGCTAAGGTGGATTTAGACTAATTCTGTTAGCTTTGGGAAGGCAGGGATTGTATTTATCTTTCTCATTATGACCTATTTTAAAGTGTCTGATCTGGAGTAGACATTTGATACATCCAAATGAATGAAATTTTTACTTTCTCAGACTTCTTGGAAGCCACTCCACTGGCTCTCTCCTGGGGACTTCAATCACACCATAGAGTTCTTGGTAAGGTGTATTATACTCATTTTATAGATGAGAAAACCAAGATTTAAAAGAGTTAAATAACTTTTCTCTTATTGCAAAACTGATAGAATTACTTTGGAACCCAGCTGTATAGAATTTCAAAGTCCATGCCCTTCCCATTGCATCATGGTACTTGCTCATCAGAATGGAAATTATAGCTACCTAGAGCTGCAGGATAAGAAATATCCACAAAATCTGAAAGGGCAAACTATAGTATGCTGTATTGAGGAAATATTAAGTAATGAAGTTCAACTTTAGTGTATAAGCTATAGATCATGATGATGGGTGATGAACCTAAAAAAGTTTGATAGATCTTTAAATTCTTGAGTGACTGATGGAGCAATTTGAACATTCTTCTACATGTAATCCTAAGCAAACAAAAGAACATATGGAACAAGATTAAAGCCATGCTTTAGAACATTGATTCAAACTGACATATTCCGCAGTTGGAAGTAAAGAGACTAGTTAAAAAGTTATTGAGAATAGTGAGTGTGATGATCAGGAAAAAAGAGGGAAGATTCAAAGAAGTCCTGAGCTTCAAGACAAGGTAGGTAGTGGAATGGAGCATTAACAGAAATGGGGGTGTTAAATTGAAGATGTAGAAATATCATGCTTTTGGTTTTGTATTCATTAAGTTGGCACTGCCTGTAGGATACCCAAATGTAGATGTGCTATGGAGTGTTAGTCTGTAGTTTGAAAAGTCTCAGCTCGTCACCCATTAGGGATTCTTCTGCAGAGACAGTAATTGAAAGCATAGAGTGAATGAGATTATCAGAGGCAAGTATATGAAAACTAAAGACTTGAACAAACCTCAGGCAGGAACATTCAGGGGGCAGAAGGAGGAAGAAGAAGCCTCAATGTAGACAGAGAAGGCGTGGTTGGAGAGGTAGGTAGTTATTACGTCCCTCAAGGGGTTATTTCTGCTAGTCTCAAGACTGAGCACTACTGTCTTAATGATAGAAGTTGATGAAAATAGCTAGGAGGAACTAAGTTCGTAAATATGGATTAGGCCAAGGCAAATTTGATGAGCTGAATAGAATTTTTTGGTGACCATTGACTTTTAAAACCTTTTTTACAAAAGTTTTAACCCTTTGTAAAATGCTACTTCAAACCTGGTTTATTTTCCTAGGCGTCCCTCCCCCTCCCACCCTTTTAAAATAAAAGTAGGTTAGCAAAATCTAGGCAGTACTGATGGACAATGGACTACAATTAAATTATTACTATAAAACATTTAGGAATATTCTTCTAAGCCAAGTTTCAGACTTGATTCAAATGGGAATTGAACCACTAGCAACTGAAGTTATAGCAGATTTTGAATTGAAAATAGCCAACTAACTACATGACTATCTCAACTATTAAGATGCTCTTTTATTTTTCTATTATTTTGTCTCTGAAATACTAATCCCTTTTCGTCCTCCAGTTTTTCATCTTCAATAAGTTAGATAATATCATTTTACTTTTTTAAAATTCCAATTTAATATAATTAACATTTGCTTCTTCATCCTTTTATAATGCTAAAGACATAGAGAAACTCTTCTATCTTTAGATATTTCTGGTTAATAAGCACACAACATATTTATATTGTTTCAGTATGTGATACTTTTATAAAAAGAAAACAAAACCTAAGTCAAAAAATTACTTCATTGTGAAGATCAAAACTTGTTTGCCCAGTCTTAATGAGATTATGTAATTTCATAGCTTTCTGAATATTTTCTGCTAAACTAGGTTTGTTTGTTTTGAATAATAAACCGAGGCTTTGTAAAATTGGTTTTTAATTGCAGAAAGAATTTTTTAACTACTTCTCTTATTAATTTTAATTGATATGAGAAACTCTGAAAATAATCATCATAAATGTGTAGAGTATTTGGAAAGTCTCTATAATCTCTGTTTATTTGTTATCATTAAATAACATTTTGCTTGGCAAAAATTAGAAAAGGAATCAATGTTATAGTAGATATTATGTTAGAAGAAGAAACTAGAATAAAAGTTTTAAAAAATGGAAAACATCTAATGGCAATTTAACAGAGTGATCTCCAAAATAAAATAATTCATTACAGTGTAAGATGAAACTATTGAGCCTCTTATTTGTAACTATATCTTGCCTAAAAAGTAGAAAGTATCATTTCAAGCTATAAAACCAAACCTTTGAATTCAAGTTTAAAAAGCTGAACCTTTAACCAAACTCTCGGATCTCAAAATGTTAAAATAAAACTTTTATGATGGAAATTCAGATATGCAAATATATTACTTGCACTGAAGAATTAATAATTTTATTAAAAACAAATAAGATTTTAAATATCATTAAAAACTTACAATCTTTTTTTTTTTTTGAGCTGGAGTCTCACTCTGCCGCCCAGACTGGAGTGCAGTGGCCGCTCCCGGCCACCGCAGCCTCGACCCGCTGGGCTCCGGCGATCCTTCCGCCTCAGCCTTCCAAGTAACTGGAACTACAGGCGTGCGCTACCACGCCCGGCTGATTTTTTGATTTATTGTGGAGATGAGGTCTTGCCAAGTTGCCCAGGCAGGTCTCGAACCCGCGGGCTCAGGCAATTCACTCACCTCAGCATCCCAAAGCGCGGGATTACAGGCTGAGCCACCGAGCCCAGCTTTAAAATCATTTAAACATATTATTTTTTTCCCTTTAACCTAGTCCTAGAATTTTCCACTTATATTTTTATAACTATATGATCTACTGCATACAATGTAATGGTACAGTAGTATATATATATACATATTATAAATAAATAAATATAAATCTATAAGATACACAAACTTTTTTTTTTACTATTAGGAGTTTACTATTCAGATAGTTTAAATTCATTAACCTAGTCCTAGAATTTTCCCTTTAACCTAGTCCTAGAATTTTCCACTTATATTTTTATAACTATATGATCTACTGCATACAATGTAATGGTACAGTAATATATATATATATATATATAGTATAAATAAATAAATATAAATCTATAAGATACACAAACTTTTTTTTTTACTATTAGGAGTTTACTATTCAGATAGTTTAAATTCCACAATTTTTTTTTTTTTTTTGAGTTGTAGTCTCACTCTGTCACTCAGACTGGAGTGCAGTGGCCACTCCCAGCCACCACAGCCTCGACCTGCTGGGCTCTGGTGATCCTTCTGCCTCAGCCTTCCAAGTAGCCGGAATTACAGGCATGCGCTACCACGCCCGGCTGATTTTTTTGATTTATTGTAGAGATAAGGTCTCGCTGCCCAGGCAGGTCTCAAACCTGCGGGCTCAGGCAATCCACTCACCTTAGCCTCCCAAAGGCGCGGGATTACAGGCTGAGTCACCGAGCCCGGCTAAATTCCACAAATTTAATAAACGAGAATGAGTAAAACAAAATGTATTTCGTGAAAGTGATGATTTTATTAAAGAATGCAGAGTACCTTAGTATTTGTTATCATACAAGTTTGTATCATATAAGCAGAGTGGCATTATGACTTTCCTAAACCCTAAGCACTTTGCCTATGTAGGCCCTTTCCTCCAAAAACTATAAAAATATATGTACATATTATATATAAAACTATATTTTATGACTACGTTGGTATAAAGAGAAATATATGGATATTACTTGGAATCTTCAACTCAAAGGTTTTTTTTCTTCTTATTTAAAACAAAATGCAGACATTTTAATGTCCCTCTAAAAGCACTGTGGGCCCTAGGTACTGTGCCTACTGAGCCACATGGATGAGGTGATCTGGCCCCAACACCATAAGAGATGACAGCAAGCTTCTAAAAGGCACATAATTTTACCCCTCCTCACATTTAGATTTCAGTTTCAACTTACTATGTTATTTGATGCAAAATAGTCACATTGAAGGATCAGTTATGCTTTATGATGAATGACTAATGAGTCAGAGTGTTTTCTCCAAATATTCCCTCAAAGATATTAAGCCTTCCTGTTTGAAAGATGGTGGATTCCTCAGAACAGCAGCCAAGACAAGAAAAGGAAGAAAATATGCACCTGAAACTACCAACTAGGAACAGATGGACGTGTGCAGGTACTACCAGAATCAATCAAACAAGAAGTGAGGGGTTCAATCTTTAATGAAATTAAAACCCAAGCTTCTTGCCATGGCCTACAGGTCTGGCCCTATGCTGTTCTCTCCTATCTCATCCCCACCCCCATTTCTCCTTTGTCATGCTTGCTTCTGACTGTTCTGAAACACAAAAATACTAAGCTCACTACAGCCTAAAGGCTTTTGCAGGGACACACTTTCCCCACATTGGGAAAAGGTTGTCTCCTCTGTGTCACTTAGGCCTCCCCAGAAAGTTTGCCCTTAACAACCCTTCCTCCACTGCTCTGCTACCTCACTGTTTTCTTCATAGCATTTGCTGCTATTGAAAGCTATCTTGGTCATTTATTCATTTGTTTATTGTCTATCTCCCCAGGTAGAATATGTGCTCTAAGGCCAAGCCTGTCTGGTTCACCTGGAGCTCCTTAGTGCATAGAACAGCACTTGGCCTTCAAGAAATATTTAACAAATGAATAAATTGAGCTCAACTGAACAGCTCTACCTTAGTTCCTCACTTCCCTACTTCCACTCAAGCAGCTCAGGTCATGGCCCTAACTCTAACATATGACCTTTCCTTTTAGGAACATCACATTTAATTCAACATCCATCTTCACATAATGTATCCAAAAATAACAATCTTAACTGGATACAACATAGTACTATACAACTAGGCAGCTGAAAAAAACCTACCCAAATAGCTTAAATCTTTTTTTCTTACTTCACATGAGTATATATCCCATTATTAACTAACTGAAACCTTTTTGTGCTGCATCTGTAACTTGGGTGACAGTTTGGACTAAATGACATAGTATATTGTATCTAGTGATCAAATGTGTTTGTTTCTCAAAAGTGGAAACAATAGCAAATAATACAGTGTGTGAGGTATTATCAGGACATGGACTGTTTCCCCTCTATGCCTGGCTTCTTTCTGCCCCTTCCCTCAGGGAGCAGCCTCTGGTCTCTGAAAGGTATGAATATTCCCAGTAATGAGTCATGGGATGCAGTTGACCAAGCAAATCTGAAAGCAATATAGTTGTCACTCTTTTTTTTTTTTTTGAGTTGGAGTCTCACTCTGTCACCCACTCCCGGCCACCGCAGCCTCGACCTGCTGGGCTCCGGCGATCCTTCCGTCTCAGCCTTCCAAGTAGCCGGAATTACAGGCATGCGCTACCACGCCCGGCTGATTTTTTGATTTATTGTAGAGTTGAGGTCTTGCTGCCCAGGCGGGTCTCGAACCCGCGGGCTCAGGCAATCCACTCACCTCAACCTCCCAAAGGCGTGGGATTACAGGCTGAGCCACCCGAGCCCGGCTAGTTGTCACTCTTAAAGCAATTGTACATACCAGATAGGTATTAAACTGATTAACTTGATCGCCTTGATTATAAAACTGCTCAGTGTACTGTGCCGAGACATAGATTCATCGGTGCCTCCCGTAATAAACCAATGTCTTTCCCTGGTGGACTTCCAGGTGACTTCCTTGGAACAGGTAAACATTATACTCAAGCCCTCTCAGATTTGGGGTTACCACGTTACACAGTGCTTAACATTTAAAATATTATTATGGTTATACCACCCTGAACGTGCCTGGTCTCATCGGAAATATGAATAGTATCATTCATAGGGCCGCTTTCTCCAGTCACATGGAGTTATTTCCAAGCAGGAAAGTTTTTGAAGTGCCTCACTGTGTACTTCCATTCTCTATGGGGCAGCTGTGGCAAGTCTACTGTTAAATGGTCACCAATTGGTAATACTCAACTAAAAAAAAAAAGAAAACTAGAGATGACTTTCAAATCTACCCTGCCTCTAGAGATTAATTCTTACTTCAGTTGCTAGCCCTTCTGCTAGAATGACTTCAATTTCCACTCTTCCTTCTCACACACTGTATTACCCATCCATGCACTCACCCACATGCACTCACAAACCATCCAACCCAAAAGAATTTATTTACTGCTGTTGGTGTATTCAGTTCTGTGCCAGAGCTTTGGGGATATGGTGGTGAAATGTTAAAAAAAAAAAAATCATTCCTGTTCTTGGAGGGCCTATAGTCCAGAAAAGCACAAAATTACTAGGCATTAAAAAATAAATAAATAAATCCCAGAGGACAAAAAGCAAATAAAGGAAGTAGCTGCAGAGCTTGTTCTCTAAGTGAGAGAGAAATGGCATCTCAGGCAAATGGATAAAGGCAAAAAAGACTGAATACAGTCTTTCTTTGTTTATAGACTTTGAGGGGCCTTGATGAAATGGAGTCTATGCTGGGGAGAAGTGAGAAATGAGACTGGTTAGCAAATAAGAATATGTCACACGACATTGAATGCTAGGCAAAAACATTTAGATTTGTTTGGACAGAAAACTTGGAATTATATTTACTCTCATCTTTCTCCCCCTGTCCCATTTTGTAGAAAAAATAAAAGACATCTTTTTGTTGAACAGTTTCTTCCTGAAAGTCTTTTATTTGTAGACAGTAAAAACGCTTTGAAGGTATGTTAAGAATAGTGGCTGAAACCTCAAGTGGAGATTTTTAGCATTTATGTTTTTTTGTAATGTCCTTCTGCTATTTTTAACCTTACACAATTTGGTTTGGAGGACTGAGAGAAACGGCCTTTAATGAGGTGACTTTTTCCTGACGATGAATGGATTTTTAATTTCAGCTCACCTTAGGACACAGTTACTTTCTCAACTACCATAGCAGCTGAGTTGTCTCCAGATCTGAAATAGGGATATCATATGTGGCCAGGTAATGCACAACCTAAATTTTAGGGTTTTAAAAATTGTTATTAAAGACTATGTCTAAAATATTATCAAAGGAAAGAAAATCATTGACATTTGCAGAGCATGTATTATGGACTAGTGTATTACTTAGGATAGACTAAGATGAGTTGCTGTCAGAATTTTACTCTCAAATCCCAGTGGCTTTATTTTTATTATGGATTGGCAGAGGTCCTGTTCCACATAGTTGCTGGGGGATCCTGGCTGACACAAGTGTCATCATTTGCAGCTCTCCCATCCAGAACACATGGTCTCCTTGATCCCTACAAGGGAAAAAGAGCATGCAGCCTCACTAGTCATCAAAGAAATGTAAATTAAAACTACACTGAGATACCACCTAACTCCAGTCAAGACAGCCATCATCAGTAACTCAAAAAAAAAAAAAAAGATACTGGAGAGGATGCAGCAAAAAGGGAACACTTCTACCACTGTTAGTGGGAATGTAAATTACTAGTACAGCTTCTGTGGAAAACAGTGGGTGATTCCTAAAGGATCTAAAAATCAATCTTCCGTATGACCCTGCAATCCCCCTACTAGGAACATACCCAGGGGAACTCAAATCACTCTATGAAAAAGATACCTGCACACGTTTGTTTATCTCAGCATTGTTCACAATAGCAAGAACATGGAACCAACTGTGCTACCCATCAAAAGAGGACTGGACAAAAAAAAATGTGGTACATATACATGATGGAATATTATGCAGCCATAAAGAAGGACAAAATTATGAACTTCACAGCAACCTGAATGGACTTAGAATCTATAATACTGAGTGACCTATCATAGAAACAAAGAACTGAGTATCACATGTTCTCACTTGCAAGTGGACCTTGAACAATTACCATAATACAATAAGAAAAGGATTGACGGTAGTGGGAAACTGCCAGGGGAGGGCAGGCTTGGGATTGGCAATAGTGTGAATCTGCAGGGGGTGGGGGCACACCTTATCAACAAGGGTCCCTGTATAATGAACATTTGTAAACCTAACCCTGAATTGTACCCCACATCTTTAAAAAAAAAGAAAGAAAGAAAGAAAGAAAAAGAGCATGAAAAATTGCATGCAGTTTCTTAACTATTTTGATGTGTTGGCCAGACTGTTTATATGGTTCTACCTCACAGAAAGGAGAATTCTGAAAAATGTGATCTTCCATATTTTCTAGACTGGGAGGAGACCCGGATTCTGGTGAGCACAAGTAAGTTATGCATGACCCGTCATCATGACAATGTACTTCATATGTGGTTTTTTTTAACCTCCATGAAAGCTTTAAAGAGTAATATTATCCTCATTTTGCAGACGAAAAAACCCAAAGCAGTATGGTCAGTCTTGGGTTTGAGTCTCAGTTCTGTTATATACTTGTTTTAAGACAAATCAACTAATATGTCAATCTTTCTGTGATTGTTTTCTAAAATCTTGTCAGTATTAGGTACTCCTCCTCTGTTTTCCCAAAGACAAGATACTCCTTGATCATTGCAGTTACTGCATTATAACTGATGTTATCACACTACATTTCTTGAGGAAAGGAGTTATTCTTATTCATAATTTAACCTCTTATGCCTAGTTCAGTAACTGGCATCTGGTAAATCTTTATATTTACTGAGGGAATAAATTCAAATATTTAACTTTGTGATCATCTCTGGGATTAAAAGATCAGAAGATGTTGGAGATATTGATAATGACACTAAAAGTACCTTGCCATATTTCAGAAAATAGACCAAAATACATACTTTTGTGAATTCTTGGGTTTTTAATTTCATAATAATACTATTACTATTAAATGTTGGTAAACTACATATAAAACTCATAAGTTGTTTAATTACCAAGGCATTAGTTTCATAAGACTACCATAACAAAGTAACACAAATTGGGCACTTATTAAAACAATGGAAATGTCTGGTCTCACCGTTCCAGGGGATAGAAGTCTGAAACCAAGTTGTCAATGACATTTGATCCTTTGAGGAATTTGAGGGAGAGGCTTCCCATGTCTCTTCTTTAGCTTTTGATGATAATGACAGTCCTTGGCAGTCCTTGACCTGTAGATGCATCACTACAATCTCTGCCTCAATCTTTGCATGGCATTCACCTTTTCTCTTTTTCTTGTAATGGTGCCAGTTATAGTATATTAGAACCCATCTTAGTGAGATCATCTTAACTTTATTACTTCTGTAAATACTCTATTTAAAAATAAGGTCACAGCCAGATGCAGTGGCTCAAGGCTGTAATCCCTGCACTTCGGGAGACCCAGGTGAGAGAACTGCAGGGGTTTGAGACCAGCCTGGGCAACTTGGTGAGATCTTGTCTCTACAATAAATCAAAAAAAATTTACCCAGGCGTGGTGGCATGCACCTGTATTTCCAGCTACTTGGAGGGCTGAGGCAGAAGAATCGCCTGAGCCCAGCAGGTTGAGGCTGAGGTGGCCGTGAGTGTGCCACTGCACTCCAGCCTGGGTGACAGTGAGACTCTGACTCAAAAAAAAAAAAATCCCAAAAAAACAAAAATAAGGTCATAGTCACAGTTACTAGGGCTTAGGTCTCTAGTGTATCTTCTTAGGGGACACATTCAACCCATAACAACTCTGTATAGTATTTTTTAAATATTTGCTGCAACACAAATAAGATCTGTAGATTTCAAATAAAAATCCAGATTTCTAATTCTTTTGAACAATCAGAAGATTTTGAAAGATAGAACGTACGTTCCCATATAACATCAATTTCCCTGCAACTAACACATACCTGGGACCTGTGCCACACAGGAAGTGTGACCTAACCACACTTCCTGTGGATCACTAGTGTCTCCCTGGCACCAAAATCAAGTTTTAACTGCAGTATTGAAAACCAATTATCCTGACCACTAGACCACCAGAAAGGGATTGAAAATTATGACAGGATAAAAATGCCAGAATTCTTACATCCAATTCACTTAATTCTACTACATTACCCCTCTGGCCCTGATGATTTATGATTTTGCAACTCCTGCTATTAAAAAAAAAACAGTTCTACAGATAGAGATAACAGTATACTAAATTCATTTTACTGTATAGTATTTCTTTAAGATTTCTAATGCCATTAACTACCAAAAAAAGAATTTATTTATGGAGAACCATTTCAAAATAACTTATTTAAAGCATCTGGAATATAATCAAATAGAACTCGTGAGAAATGAAAGTGTAGTATGAAAAGAGAAAATAAGGCCAATAATCACTTTTCAGCAAAAGCAACTGAAATGACACTGGCAATAAGTAAGAGGAAGAGACACAGAAAATGAATTTTATTATATGACCCACCTATAAGCAAAAATAAAAAATGCTGTATTTTAAAATGTGACTGTTGGGTGCAGTGGCTCATACCTGTAATCCCAGCACTTTGGGAGACAGAGACAAGAGGATTGTCTGAGCCTACAGGCTCAGGACCATCTCAGACAACTTGGCAAGCCCTTGCCTTTACAATAAATCAAAATTTAGCTGGGCACAGTGGTGCCTGCCTGTAGTTCCAGCTATTTGGAAGGCTGAAGCCAAAGGATCACCTAAGCCCAACAAGTCTAGGCTGCGGTGGCCATAAGAGTACGACTGCACTTCAGCCTGAGCAACACGGTGAGACTCCTACTCAGAAAAAAAAGAGACCAAAAACACATTTCATAAAATTTATGATTTTAATCATATTGAAGTATATAGTTCAATAGTATTAAGTATTCATAACGTTGTGCAAATCTAATCACCATCCATCTCCAAAACTCTTTTCATCTTACAAAACTGAAACTCTTACCCATTAACCAGTAACTTCTCATTTTTTCCCTCCCCTTGCCCTTGGTATTCAACATTCTACTCTCTATTTCTAAAGTCTGACTATTTTAGATACCTTGTATAAGTGGGATCATGTATCATTTGTCTTTTTTTTTTTTTTGCTACCAGCTTATTCTCTTAGCATAATTTCCTCCATGTTTTAGATGAAGGCAGAATGATTCTTTTGGAAGGTTGATTTATTATTCATTGTATGTATGCACCACATTTTCTTTTTCTTTTTTTTATTTTAAAGATGTGGGGTACAATTCAGGGTTAGGTGTACAAATGTCCATTATGCAGGTACCCTTGTTGATGAGGTGTGCTCCCTCCTTCCCAGGCAAATTCCCACTACTGCCAATCCCACTTCCGTGCCCCTCCTCTCGGCAGTTTCTCACTACTCCCAATTCTTTTCTTATAGTATTATGATAATTATTCAAGGTCTGCTTATGAGTGAGAACACGTAATACTCAGTTCTTTGTTTCTGTGAAAGACCACTCAGTATTGTAGAATCTAAGTTCATCTAGGTTGCTGTGAAGTTCATGATTTTGTTCTTTATGGCTGAGTAATATTCCATTGTGCATATGCACCACATTTTTTTATCCAGTTCTCTTTCGATGGGCAGCAAGGTTTGTTCCATGTTCTTGCTACTGTGAACAATGCTGCAATAAACACATGTGTGCAGGTATCTTTTTTATGGAGTGGTTTGAGTTCTTCTAGGTATATTCCCAGTAGGGGGATTGCAAGGTCGTATGGAACGTCGATTTTTAGATCTTTTAAGAATCGCCACACTGTTTTCCACAGAGGCTGTATTAGTTTACACTCCCACCAACAGTGTAGAAGTGTTCCCTTTTGCTGCATCCTCTCTAGCATCTGTTGTTTTTTGAGCTATTGATGATGGCCATCCTGACTGGAGTTAGGTGGTATCTCGGTGTAGTTTTAATTTGCATTTCTTTGATGACTATCCACCACATTTCCTTTATTCACTCATCTGTTGATGAATATTTAGGTTGCTTCCATGTCTTGGCTATGTGAATAATGCTACAATGAACATGGATGCAAATACGTCTTTGAGATCCTGTTCTCAATACTTTGGGTGCATACTCAGAAGTGGGATTACTGGGTCCTGTGGTAATTCTATTTTTAATTTTTTGAAGAACCTCCATACTGTTATTTTTCATATAGCTGTTCTATGTTACATTGTCACCAAAAGTGCACCTGGGTTCCAATTTCTCCCCACTTTACCAACACTTGTTATTCGATGTTTGTTTGTTTGTTGTTGTTTTGACAGTGGCCATTCTACCTGGTGTGAGGTGCTATCTTATTGTGGTTTTGATTTGCATTTTCTGAATGATTAGTGACATTAAGCATCTTTTTATATATTTATTGGCTATTTGTATATCTTCTTTGGAAAAATCCTATGCAAGCCCATTTTCAGGTTGTTTTTCTGTTGTTGAGTTTTAGTTCTTTATGTATTCTAGATATTAGCCCCTTATCAGATATATTGCTTGCAAATATTTTCTCCTATTCTATTAGGTTGTCTTTTCACTCTGTTGTTTTCTTTGCTGTGCAGAGGTTTTTCAGTTTTATTAGTCTCATTTGTCTATTTTTGCAATAGTTGCATGTTGTTGGGTTTTTTTGTTGTTGTTTTTTTGTTTTTTTTGAGTCTCACTCTGTCGCTCAGGTTGGATTGCAGTGGGATGCTCACGGCCACCTCAGTCTCAGCCTGCTGGACTTAGGTGATCCTTCCGCCTCAGCCTTCCAAGAAGCTGGAACTACAGACACACACCACGCCCAGCTAGTTTGTGTGTGTGTGTGTGTGTGTGTGTGTGTGTGTGTGTGTGTGTGTGTGTGTGATTTATTGTAGAGACGAGGTCTCACCAAATTGAGCAGGCTGGTCTTGAACACCCGGGCTCAGGCAAGAGGTTGCTTTGGCCTCCCAAAGTGCTGGGATTACAGGCTAAGCCACTGCACCAGGTCTTTTTGTTTATTATTTTTAATTTTAAAGGTGTGGGGTACATTTCGGGGTTAAGTATACAAATGTTCACTATGCAGGTTCCCTTGTTGATGAGCTGTGCCCTCACTCCCTCAGCAGAATTCCACTACTGCCGATCCTGTCTCCCCCTCCCGGGCAATTTCTCACTATTGACAGTCCTTTTCTTATAGCATTACGATAATTGTTCAAGGTCTGCTTATAAGTGAGAACATGTGATATTCAGTTCTGTGTTTCTGTAATAGATCACTCAGTATTATAGATTCTAAGTTCATCCAGGTTGCTGTGAAATTCATAATTTTGTCCTTCTTTATGGTTGCATAATATTCCACTGTGTATATGTACCACATTTTTTTATTCAGTCCTCTTTTAATGGGCAGCATGGTTGTTTCTATATTTTTGCTATTGTGAACAATGCTGCAATAAACATGCATGTGCAGGTATCTTTTTCATAGAGTGATTTGAGTTCCTCTAGGTATATTCCCAGTAGGTGGATCGTAGGGTCATATGAAAAGTCAAACAGCCCCATTACAAAATGGGCTAAAGGTATGAATAGGCACTTCTCAAAGGAAAACATACAAGCATCCAACAAATACATTTTAAAATGCTCAGCCTCACTAGTCATCAAAGAAATGCAAATTAAAACCACATTGAGATACCACCTAACTCCAGTCAGGATGGCCATCAGCAGTAACTCAAAAAACAACAGATGCTGGAGAGGATGTGGCAAAAAAGGGAACACTTCTACACTGATGGTAGGAGTGTAAACTAGTACAACCTCTATGGAAAACAGCGTAGCGATTCCTAAAAGGTCTAAAAATCGACCTTCCATACGACCCTGGTGTCATATCTAAGAAACTATTACCAAATTAAATATCATGAAAATTTTCCCCTACATTTTCTTCTAGGCAGTTGTACAGTTTCAGAAGAACTTATGTTTAGGTCTTTAGTTCACTTTAAGTTAATTTTTGCATATCGTATAAAGTAAGAGTTTATACTTTTTCATGTAGATATACAGTTTTCTCTACATCATTTGTTGAAGAGATTTTCCTTTCCCCCTTGTGTAACCTTGGTGTCTTTGTGGAAGATTATTTGGTCACTGGTCTTTGAGACTCCATATGAACTTTAGGATTTTTTTCTATTTCTGCCAAAAATGCCATTGGAATTGAATCTATTCATCACATTGTGTAGTATGGATACATTAAAAATATTAAGTCTTCTGATTCATGAATATGAATGTCTTTTTGTTTATTTGTGTCTTTAATTTCTTTAGGCAATATTTTGTGGTTTTCAGCGTACAAGTCTTTACCTCTAGACTTAAGTTTCTTCCTAAGTATTTCATTCCTTTGATGCTATTGAAAATGGGATTTTTTTCCCCTAATTTACAACTGACTTTTGCATGTTGGTTTTGTATCTTGAACTTTGCTGAATATGTTTATTAGTTCTAACAGATTTTTTTGTTGCATCATTAGGGTGTTGTACATATAAGTTCAGATCATCTATGAATGTAGATTATTTTATTTTTTCCTTTTCTATTTTGATGTCTTATTTCTTTTACTTGTCTGATTGCTCTGGCCCGGAACCTCAGTATTATATGGAATAGAAATGGAGAGAGTAAGCATATTGACCTTGTTCCTGATCTTAGAGGAAAAGCTTTCAGTTTTTCACTATTGAATATGATGTTGGCTGTGGACTTTTCATATATGACCTTCACTATGTTGATGGAATTTCTTTTTGCTTTTAGTGTGTTCAGTGTTTTTATTATGAAAGCATGTTGAAGCTTGTCAAATGCTTTTTCTGTGTCAATTGAGATGATTGCATATTTTTTCTTCTTTATTCTATTAATGTGGTGTATCACATTAATTGATATCATATGTTGAACCATCCTTGTATTCCAGGAATAAATCCCACTTGTTAATGATGTATAATCCCTTTAATGTGTTCTGAGTTCAGTTTGCTAGTATTTTGTTGAGGATTTTTGCATCAATATTTATCAGGGATATTGGTCTGTAGTTTTATTTACTGGAAGTAAGTTTGTCTAATTTTGGTATTAAGGTAATGCTGCCCTTATACAATGAGTTTTGAAGTGTTGCCTAAATTTTTTGGAAGAGTTTGAGAAGGATTAGTTTGTCAATTTTGTTGATATTTTTTAAAAACTAACTCTTGGTTGATTTTTTCAATTGACTTCTATTTATTATCTATTTCATTAATTTCTGTTCTATCCTTTATTATTTTTTCCTTCTGCTAACTTTAGGTTCAGTTTGATCTTCTTTTTCTGTTCCTTGGGGTATAAACTTGGGTTAGTGGCTGGAGATAGTTATTTGTTAATGTAGGTGTTTATCCTTATAAACTTCCCTTTTATTATTGCTTTTGCTATATTCCATAAGGCTTGGTATGCTGTGTTTTCATTTTTATTTGTCTCAAGATATTTTCTAATTTCCCCTGTGATTTCTTCTTTGACCCATTGATTGCTCAAGAATGTGGTGTTTAATTTCCACGTATTTGTGAATTTTCCAGTTTCCATCTTGCTATTGATTTTTAGTTTCATTCTGTTGTGGCCAGAAAAAAATTTTTTGTATGATTTCAATCTTATTAAATTTCTTAAAACTAGTTTTATGGTCTATATGTGATCTATCCTGAAGAATATCCATGTGTATTGAAAAGAATGTGTATATATTGCTGTTGAGTGGAGTGTTCTGTGTAGTGTCTGTTAAGTTTAACTGGTCTACAGTGTTTTTCAAGACTTCTGTTTCCTTGTTGAGCTTCTATCTGTTTGCTCTATCCCCTATTAGAAGTGGTGTTTTGAAATTTCCTACTGTTATTGTTACCATGTATTTCTCTCTTTAATGTTGTCAATGTTTGCCTCATATATTTGGGTGCTTTTTTGTTAGGTGCATATATAATTATTATATATACCTTATGAATTGCCCATTTTAGCATTACATAGTGTCCTTCTTTATCTCTTATGATAGTTTTTAACTTAAAATCTATTTTATCTAATAAAAGAATGCTCTTTGCTCTCTTTTGGTTACTATTTGTATGGAATTTTTTTTTTACATCTTTCACTTGCAACCTATGTACTTCATGATAGATAAAGTTAATTTGTTAAAGACTACATATAGTTGGGTCTCTTTTTAAATCTATTCAGCTGTGTGGCCATGTACTCTTTGAGCCACTGCCAGGTCATGTTTTCTGGCTTTGGCCCCCTCTCCTACTTTGGGGAGGTGAATCTCCTCTTTCTCTCTCTCTCATTTATTTTCTCATTTATGTTTTTGTTTTGTTTTGTTTTGTTTTGTTTTTTGAGTTGGAGTCTCACTCTGTCACCCAGACTGGAGTGCAGTGCCTGCTCCCGGCTACCGCAGCCTCGACCTGCTGGGCTCCGGCGATTCTTCCGCCTCAGCCTTCCGAGTAGCTGGAACTACAGGTGCGCGCTACCACGCCCAGCTAATTTTTTATCTATTGTAGAGATGAGGTCTCGCCAAGTTGCCCAGGCGGGTCTTGAACCCGCAGGCTCAGGCAATTCACTCACCTCGGCCTCCCAAGGCGCGGGATAACAGGCTGAGCCGCTGAGCCCGGCCTCCTATTCATTTTTTAAGAAGAGTTCTTCCAGATATAGTGTTCTTGGGTGCCAGGGCTTTCTTTTTTTCTTTTTTCTTTTTCTTCTTTTTAAGCACTTTGAGTGTATCATCCTGCTTCTTTATGCTCTCTAATATTTATGCCGATAAATTCACTTATAATCTTATGGGGGGGCCCCTTGTATGTGAAGAGTTGCTTTTCTCTTGTTGCTTTTAAGATTGTTTGGTTCTTTTTTATAGTTTCTATCTCTTTAATATTCTCATTTTGTTCATGCATCATTTTCTTGATTTTGTTAGTTCTGTCTTCTCTATTAGCACAATGAACTTTTTAAAGATGATCGTTTTAAATTATTTGTCAGCTAATTCACAGATCTATGGTTTTTAATGTTTTTTTAAATGTATTTTATTCCTTTGATTTGGCCACGTTTCCTTGTTTCTTCTTGTGCCTTATTTTCTGTTGTGATTTTTGCATTTGAAACATAGACAATTCTATCTTTATGAGCTGGTTTTATACATGGGAAAACCTTCGTCAATCAGTCTGGATAGAGATTCTGGTGGCCTCACAAACCTTTTATAGGGATGTATCTTCTTTGAACTTGCACGTGTAATTTCTCAGTGACAGAGGTTTGCCAGTTTCTTTTTCAGAAACTTGTAGTCTCTTGCCCTCTCTGGTGTTTGTCAGAAGTACTGCAGGTTCTCTGGCTCCACCACAATCCTTTGAGCTCTCTTTTTCTGAGACCCCCCCCAGCATATTTTCCAAAATATGTTGGTTCCCTGTCAACACTCCAGGTTAGACGAGACAGAAATCAGTCCCTCTGGCAGCCCCCTCAAAAGCTGGAACATTGGGTATACATTCCAAGCTTCTCTTTTCCTTCCAAAGGAGAAGCCATAATTGGGTATTTTCTCTGGATTATGACCCCTACAAGCTTGGAGGAGGAGCTGGCTTTTCTCACATTTTTTTTTTTGTTTTTTGTTTTTTTAAGTGAGAGAGCAGGTTTTACTGAGAGGACAGAAAAGCTCCCACAGTAGGAGGGGACCTAAAGGGGTTGCCCTCTCACCTATTTTAATGAGGCTGTTTTTGACTTTCTGCTTACCTAGGGTACTTTAACTTCCAAACTGATTTCTGGCATTGCCATAAAGGCTTTTTGTAAAGTGTGTTGTCCTCAAATTGGTTTTTTGTGAGGGAACAAGAACTGGAGTATCCTCTTATGCCATCTCGTTGACATTATTCTTAACAATATTAAAAGTTATAGTAGTTAACTTTAAGGACTATACAAAGAAAATTTACAAATGAAAAAAGAAAATTTCTGAAGGAACTCATATAATGATGATAAAATGTTGATTCTTTAAGTTGTGTTTAAATTTGTTGGAACATAGCAACTTTATGCACCATTCAAACCTAAAAGACTTAATAATAAGGGTGTAGCAATAGGTATGTAGACCCGGAATGACCATGAAGATTTATCCCCAGTCATTAACTTTTACATGTTCAGACTGATTTCATCTTCACTTTTTATTTACCCCACCAAATCTGAAACTGTTTCTCCTGCTAAATCCATTATCTTGAGTTAAAAACAACACTGCTTCCTAGTCACCTGAGCTACAAACATTGCATATCTCTTTTATCCTCAATCACATGCAATCAGGGATTTAATTTTGACTTTCTTTTACTTCATAAATATATTGTGATAAATTTGTGTACTTTTTCTCATCCTCCCTTTTGCCTCATTCCTTAGGCCCTCTCCATCACATGCTTTATAAAACTTGGCTATGAATAATCAGAAGAATACATTAAAGTAAGTCAGAACTTCATGATCTCCCAAGTGAAACACTCCATTTCCAGGAAGTTGGCCTCACTGCCACATGACTCCCCGCAGCATGTGATCATTTTTCCACACCCACACCATGGCCATTCATACTTTTGTGTTCTATATAAAAGATTCTTTCTACTCAAATACACTGCTTACCTCCCTTTTCACCTTCTGTTACTCATCCTTCAACCTCATCTCACTTCCTTCTTGGAGTTTTCCTGGTTGAGTTTATTTCTTTTTTGTCTGTGCTCCTATAGCATCTCCCTGTTTATATCTTGGTGCACTTGTTCCTCAAGCCAGGGTTCATTAATCAGCAGTATCCACAGCCTGGGAGTTTGTGCAAAATGCAGAATCCCTGGTCCCACCCCAGACCTACTGAATCACAACCTGCATTTTAAGAAGATTCCGAGGTGGTTCCTGTGCACATAAAAATTTGAGAAGGGCTGCTATTGACCACATTATCAGAGGTTTGGATGACTGTCTTTTATACTAAACTCTAAGTTTCTCTAGATAAGAACCACTTGTTTCATTTTTAAATCCCCTATCCCAGTGTCAGTTTATGCCAAGCATTAAATGTATATTAAATAAGTGAAAGAAAAAATAGAAACAGATTTTTCAGTGGTCAACTAAGTAGAAGTGACAAAGCCAATACTCCACAGATACCTACATGAACAGGGATTTTTTTACCATCATGCTATGCCACTTGCAAAATGTCTTTCTTTTTCATTTCTAAACCTCAGAGATGTTGGATGGCATACTTATAGTCACAAGATCATTTAAGTGGCAAAGAGGACTGCAGAACATCGGTTTTTTTCTTGACACTTAGTTAAAGATCTTTTCATTGTGTCATTTGGCCTCTATCTGTCAGAAGAACAAATGGGAAACACATTAATTGAACTTCTGTCCTCACAATCCAAGTTTCAAAGAGCATCTGCCATGATTAATGAAAATATATTTGTATTTCATTGTGTGCTCAATTCAGTAGGTACTGAATTATAGTCAGGCAGGCCAGAATCAATATCATGCTTATTTCAAAGTTAAGGCAAAGTCCTTAACTGGAAAACAAAAAAAAAAAATGTAAGAAATAATTACAAATATAATTAGTCAATTCACTGATTTAATTTTTCCTATCTGATGCAATAATTTGTAGAATTAAGTATGTTTTATAATACATTTGTTTACATATGTTATATATAATTGTTAATACATTTCCATTTCAAATAAGAGATATTTATACCTCAACTGGCTCATTGACTTATGTATTCCCAATATACTTGAATATTTTGAGAAGAAAACATATAGGATGTTTTATAATTACTACCAATATATTGCATTGCTTTGTTTCCATTTTGAAATAACAAATTTGTTATGCCATAGATGATCTGTTTATTCATTATTCATTTACTTATTGTATATGTGTTGTGCCAGGCACTGTGATAGGCTCTGCCATGAGGAAATTCTACCTTCAAGAATCTTATGAAAGATTGGGCAAGATAGCCAAAGAACCCGGCATCGTAAAAGTTGCAATGCGGTGGCTCAGCCTGTAATCCCGCGCCTTTGGGAGGCTGAGGTGAGTGAATTGCCTGAGCCCGCGGGTTCGAGACCCGCCTGGGCAGCGAGACCTCATCTCTACAATAAATCAAAAAATCAGCTGGGCGTGGTGGCGCATGCCTGTAATTCTGGCTACTTGGAAGGCTGAGGCAGAAGGATCGCCGGAGCCCAGCAGGCCGAGGCTGCGGTGGCCGGGAGCGGCCACTGCACTCCAGTCTGGGTGACAGAGTGAGACTCCAACTCAAAAAAAAAAAAAAAAAAAAAAAAAGTTGCAATGAACTTTTACAAAGGCAGGAGTAACCACAGGGTACTTACTGTAGTCTGAATATTTGTGTATCTCCAAAATTCATAGGTTGAAATCCTAACCCTCAGTGTGATGGTATTAGGAGGTAGGGTCTTTGGACGGTTATTAGGTCATAAGGGTAAAACCCCCATGAATGTAATTAGTGCCCTTATAAAAGAGGTCCAGAGAGACCCTCATCTTTAGCAACAAGGCATTCTCTATGTACTAGAAAATGAGCCCTCACCAGACACTGAATATGCTGGTATTTTGATCTGGGACTTCCTAGCCCTCAAAACTGTGGGAAATAAATATCTGTTGTTTGTCAGCCAGTTTATGGTATTTTGTTATAGCAATGTGAACAAACTAAGACATCTAAGGGCAACTTAAGGGCATCTAAAGAACCTGGCCCAAGTTTGGAGAGCAGAAAAACCTTTGCAAAGAATATGACTATGAAGCTAAGTCCCCAAGCATGAGTAGAATTTAATCTGACAAATTATGGACAGTGTGATGCTCCAGAGAGAAGAGAGATGCATGAGTAAAGCCCTAAGCCAAGAGAAAGAACAGAGGGTTTAAAGTAACTACACGTCATTCAGTGAGAATAAAGCAGAGCTTTGCTGGTACCAAAGAGAGAATGGTTTGGAGATTGATGAGGGTTAAAGCCAAACAGAAAAGCAAAGGCAAGATCATGATGGGTGCTGAATGCCGGGCAAAGGCATTTGGATGCCATTTTACATAGTAAGACTAACATATAGCCCATGTGTAGTGCTTACTATGAGGTCTGCTGTTCTAAACTTATCTCGCTTAGTCTTCATAACCACCATATGTTCTAGGTACTGTTACTAGATAGATAATAAAACTGACTGTGAAAGCCACTGCAAGTGAAATCTCTGAAGATTTGGGCTATGTTTGGTATTGGTTGCCAAAAGATGGATCCAGTGAGATTCCCTGTGAGCATTTCCCTTAGGGAACTGTATAACAGATTCACGGTGAAAGGGGAAAGCCAGCCAGCTCTGGACTGCTATCACCTTTTCCTCCAAGAATATTTGTGATTTCTCCCAAAGAGGAAAGAAAAGACTCTGTGTTGGCTTAAAAGGGCTGACTCACCCTCAGAGGTGACATCTAGGCAACTGAAGGAATGACTCAGACGCGGTGAATTAAATGGAAAGTTCCCAGATTCTCTTATAGGGAATCTAGTCTCTAATGAAACGATTTCTGTACCAAGAACTCATACTCCTTGGGAAGGATGTTTCCTGAGTTTGCTGCTCTCTACTCTCTAGGTTAACTCCAAATAACTAAGCCGTGTTGGAAATGAGAAAGCAAAACGAGATGGTGTCCAAAAAAAAAAAAAAAAAACTCCACATTTCCCCCCACACAATGGAAAATTAGATGCATAGCCATTATATCTAACTGATTTTATTCAATAATTTTCCTTATACTAGTTTATATACACACATAAAACAATCCATTGGAACTTCAGAAAAGTTAGCCAACTGGGTTCATGAGGAGTTTCCTTAAACTAGTGCAGCTGGTACTGCCAAGTCCCAGGCATATGGCTCCACCATGTGGATGAGCCTCTGCAAATAACACTGACAAGAATTTTTAAAAGAAAAAGGATGAGGAAGTTGAAGTTATAATGAAAATCAGAGATCAGAGTTCAAATTCTCATTTTATAAATGAGAACTAAAGAGGGTCAATGATTTATCCAAAGTCAAACAACATCAAGGACTTTTTCTAAAAAATGAAAGCAGTTGCTTGAACTAATTAAATCCTACTATTAATTTATCCATTCAATCATTTTAATTATTAAATAATCAAATTAGGCATTTTCAGTGGGTATTTGCTTTGCTTTTGTCTACATATATTCTAAGTCCCTTTTCTATTTGGGAGAAATTCTGTTGTGTAAATGTGGTGAGGCAAAGCCCCACTTTTCTCTAAGGATCTGGAAAAACATTCATCCCCTCTTCCAAGAACTAAGATTTGGGTATATCACTTAGGTTTGGCCAACAGGATGCTCTGTGTAGGAATGTTGGATCTGTAGTAAGTGAAAAAATCAGGGGTAATTAGAGGTTGTTCTTGCGGAAGCAGAGCTGCAAAGTAGTCATATTAATGACAGGTGTCCATGCTGGCAGCAGCAGTGAGGACCCCGTGGTGGCACTACTAATGGCAATATCCTATCAGGCTGTTCCTGAGACATGAATTAGGTACATTTTCTCTTCCCAGTCTCTAATTCAGGACTGTGTGTGTATGTCAGGGTCTCACTCTATCATACAGGCTAGAGTGCAGTGGCATGATCAGGGATCACCGTAGCCTTCACCTCCTGGGCTCAGGAGATCCTTCCACCTTAACCTTCCAAGTAACAGACACTATAGGCTCACGTCACCACACCTAGCTGCTTTTTTTTTATTTTCTGTAGAGACAAGGTCTCACTGCGTTGCCCAGGCTAGTCTCAAACTCCTGGCCTCAAGCAATCCTCCTACTTTGGCCTCCAAAAGTGTTGAGATTATGGTCAAGAGCCACCGTGCTCAGCCAAGGCCCACTGTCTGAGCTTGATTCGTAAGGCCTCCTGTAGACTAGCTGAGCCAACCTCTGTTCTTCTAACATATTTTTTTCTAGCTTGTAGAACCAGAGTTAGATTTTGTTGTGCAACCAAGAAACTGATTTAAACAGAAATTGTTACCAATAGTCTATTACAACACAGAATCTCAGTGACATGAGCAAAATCTAGGGGTTTTTTTTTTCCCCTGGCCTTGTTGAGGCTGAAGGAATTTTAAAATCCTCATCAACTTATGGATAGAATTTAGATCTAAATTGCCTGATCCTAGCATGCAAAAGTAAAACATTTAATTAAATAATTTTCTGTGGTTACTTGGGATGAAATCCTACTATCCTCTGGTTATCATTTTGTATGGTTGCCAAGAGAGGCCATATGTAGGTGCTGAAGCCTCCAGTCCTAGTCTTTGAGACAGTCCAGTATATGTACCAGATATATGAATGAATGAACTCTCAGATGCTTCTATCCCACGTCACCAAGTTACCTTCAGGCTTCAAGTCATCATAGAGCCACAGTCATCATAGAGCAAAGACAAGTTATTCCCATTGTATCCTACCTGAGTTCCTTACCTACAGAATACATAATTATAATAAAATGGTTATTTTAAGAACCAAAGCTATGGAGGCCGGGTGCAGTGGCTCAAGCCTGTAATTCCAGCACTTTGGGAGGCTGAGGTAAGGGGATTGCCTGAGTTCACGGGTTTGAGACCAACCTGGGCAACTTGGCAAGAGCTCATCTCTACAATAAAATTAGCCAGGTGTGGTGGCGCGTGCCTATAGTTCTAGCTACTTGGAAGGCTGAAGTGGAAGGATCGCCTGAGCCCAGCAGGTCGAGGCTGTGGTGGCCGTGAGCGGCCACTGCACTCCAGTCTGGGCGACAGAGTGAGATGCCAACTCAACAAAACAAACAAACAAACAAACAAAAAGCTATGGAAGTAGGGTTGTATGTGTGTGTGTGTGTGTGTGTGTGTGTGTGTGTGTGTGTATGTTTTGTTTTGTTTTGTTTTGTTTTTGAGTTGGAGTCTCACCTTTTGCCCAGACTGGAATACAGTGGCACACTCACGGCCACTGCAGCCTTGATCTGCTGGGCTCAGGAAATCCTACAGTTGGAACTATAGGCATGCCACCATGCCCTTCTAATTTTTTTGCTTTATTGTAGAGACAAGGTCTCGCCAAGTTACCCAGGCTCGTCTCAAACCCCTGGGCTTAGGCAATCCTCATGCCTCAGCTTCCCAAAGTGCTGGGATTACAGGTGTGAGCCACCGTGCCTGACTGGGTTAATCTTTTATATAGCAAAGATAATCAAAATGAGAACATACATCAATTCAACTGCTAATGAACTGGTTGGATGGCCAGGTATTTCAAAAGAGTAGAATCAGAGCACTGTGGAAGAAGTTTGCAGAAAGGGTATGTTGAAAGCGTATGTTATAATGAGCCCAGAAAGTGAATATATTTCTTAGGAAGTTATATGTTTACCACAAGACCTCTAGCGTGAATAAGGTAACTCAATCAGTAGATATAGCTCAACCTTTTTTTTTCAGCAATGCCAGTGGACACATGAACCAACAGTTCATCATGGAAAGAATAAACATTATTCATGGTTTCAATAACTGGAGTCCTAACAATGGCAGTAGAGCTACTGGTTTGATGAATGCTTTATTTTCTAGTAGCTATAACCCATCATGAGCTCCTAATAAGTATTATACCTAGAGGAACCAAAGAACTATTTGGTGTCAGGTTGTCTGACTGAGTAACTCTCATCTTCTAGGGGATAAGGAGTAAAGGACACCAAGTATTTCTTACTGCAATAGATATTTATTCTGATTTCTTTTTTTTTTACTTTTCCTGATCACTTTTCACTGTCATTATACTCATTGTAGATTGTCTTTCTTATGCAAGACTATGGTTTCCTACACAAAATTTTTTGTGTTTAAAAGAATAATTTTCCCTAATTTGTCTGAAGGTTCTATTTTATTCTACTTTCCTTCCTGAGGGCTTCCAGTTCATATTTCACTTATTTCTATGTTTATTAGTTTCTTTTCTCTTTCCCCTTCTTTATTTTATTTTTAAAATGTGGGATACAAGTTAGGATTAGGTACCTAAGTGGTCTACGTACAAGTGAAGTTTGGGCCTCCCACTGGTCCTCACTTCCCCTGGTTTGGGATCAGGTACCCTTAGTGATGAGAGAAACAAGACAATCGGTTAACTTTCAAGGGATTCGTTGATATCATTGCATTATTCATTAGTCAGCAGAAACTAGGCATTGAAGACTCAGATGAACTTCACCCAATGGTCAACAACTTGGGAGTTTGCGATACCACCCTGCGGAATATGGCTTATGTTATGAACAAATGACCACCACACAGAATTCTTTTTCCACTCCACTGGAATGCTAGGATTAGAAATCAGGATAGAGGGCCTTGAGATTACACTTACTGACTCACAAGTCAGTTGTTTACTTTCTATCCTTTTGGTTTTGGATTCTGATAGACTAGTAACAAGAGAAGAGGAATTCTCTCACCAGGGAACACAATCATATTCCATTGAATTAGAAGCTAAGGGCTGCCCTTGATGAGTTTGGGTTCCTTATGCAAACAGGCACACACAAAATTCTTACTCTTGCTAATGTGTTATCGTGTTTGTTTGTTCCTCCTAAAGAAAAGTAACATGACTACTACACTTGGGAAAAGAAAAAAAAATGTCAGTGAAATTATACTTCAACCTGATTCAAGCAAAGCCACCAGTAGCTCAGATCCCTCACCATACTGGATAAAAAGTCCTGACCCTCTGAAATTCAAACTGAAGGCAAAGGAAAGTACAGAAGAGGAGAGGAGTCATGACATGCCACTAAGGCCTCAGTTGAAGAACAAGCCCAGTGGTACAATATCATATTCCATTTTTTGCTATACTGTATTCATACTGAGTAGCTTTGTTGTTGTTATTGTTTGTTTGCAACCAAGGATTGATTTGTGTAGTTCCTCATTGGGTAATTCATTTTTGTATATAATGATTAAAAAAAAGAAACAAAAGTCTCATTTAAATTTTATATCCAATTGGAATAATATAAACTTATATCTATTTCTACTAAATGACATTACTTAAAGCAATTATAGCTCTTAAAAATATTTTATTTCAAGTAAGTTGACATATAAAAATTTCAAAATAGAGTTTAAACCCTGGAGAGAATCTCATTTCCCGAATTTTATACTTGTAGAAACAGTCCCTAGAAAGATATTGATTTTTAGATAGTAGTTTACTGATTAAAAATATTTATTTCTCACCATCACATAAAATCTTTCCTGTACCAGCCACGAAAATGACATTTCAACTATTTTCTACCATGAAATCGAACTCCTTTCTTAAATATTCTTGATAATAAAGTAACTGAGTCCGCAAGAAGAACATTATTACTTTAGTATATTAAATTAAGTAGCTCATTAATGGGGAAAGAGTATCCAAGTTTAATTTAAGCATTTATCATTATTGGAGAGACCATAGCTCACTATGGTATTTAATATACTATCATACAAATATTGTGAGTTAGAAAAAATGATAGCCAGCTATGGAGTGGAAATCAGTACTCTTTAAGTATTATAATCATTTGCCACAGGACAGAAAATAAATTCCTAAAGGATAAAAGCTTTGGATCACATAAAGAATAAAATATAATGATTTGGGGTTGGAGTCTTTCAAAATAAATTGGTAGTTATGTAAGAATTTTATCTTAGAGTTTACAGAGTAATTTATTACAGAAAAATTGTCCAATTAAGACTCCAAAAGGATTTACCACAGACATTTTAAGCATATCCAAACATTTCCACATAAATTAAACATGATGTAATTGAGTGTTACATTAAGCAATGTTCCACTGTTGATTCATGTGGAAATCGTAGAAGTTTCACTGATTACACTCCTTTCACTGTGTATCCATGTCGACGTCATAGGTATTTTCATGGAGATCACACTTCAATGTACCATTTTAAAGACTGAAATCAAGTTTTCAAAATGTCATAAGATATTTATGCAGACATATAATGTTTGAAATTTAGTTAATAAGTACTATATAGTATTACAATTACTTCAAGTAAAACCATACATTCGACTTAAGTCTTATTTAACTCTTGGTTAAGAAATCATGCTTTTTATGATTACTTTGTAGTCTAGCATAAAAATAATTAAGGCAACAACCTGTTTTAAAATTTTGGTCTTTTAGGTTTTCTAATAATTCCAGAAATTATTTAGCCTTTATTTTTACATATATATTCAGATATACACCAAAAACAATTTAAGGCAGATTACTGAGTTTTGTTTTGTTTTGTTTTGTTTACTATAGAAAGATTTTTTTTTAATTTTACTTGAAAACTTTTTTTAATGAAGTAAAGGAATAATAAGAATGGAAAAGTTAGTTAGATGTAGCCAGGAGTCAGCTCCATCTCAGAAACATACACTTGCTGGTGATGAACTGCAAATTTGGCTCCAAGCTCTCCAGCAGCCAGATAGTCCTTAAATAGCTTGGGGCTGTCTTCCCACAGAAGCCAAAAACTAGTCTGAATGACCTTGGGGCTACTCAGCCTTGCTTAGTAAAGTATAAGAAGATTACACGTAGACCATGCTTTACCCAATAGATTTGTTACGGAGAAACCATGTGGAAATGGAAATTTCACACAGGGAATCATGTTATAGATGTACTAATGCAGGGATCACAAATGGCTCCTTTTCAATAAAACCTACAAGTGACTCCTTGTGTAACGTGGGATCAATAAACTTACTTCTCTTATGCATTTAATATTTCTAATTTCTGAAGGGTTAGTATATAATATTATGGCACCAGCCTTTCATTTCAGTATGATGGTAGTAGAGAAATTGAATGTATGCATCAAATTTTTCAGTGCATGGTTTTAGTCTACTTGTAAAACCCTCTAACTTCTGTTTTGTTTCATTTGATGTTTTATTGCTTTTGTTCAACTTTCTGAGGGCATAGGGCAACCTGCACATTAAAATTTCTTTGTTCAATGTACATACATTTGAAAATATAATTACACATATCTATAGTCATAACTAAACATATCCCTAACATTTACCAATTATTGTTTGCCACAGTAAACTCTAAAAGTGGAACCATGAATCACCTAAATATCTTTATTTTTAAAAAATCTTTTTGCTTTTACTAAAATGTGCAATATTTTATGATTCTTGAAGTAAAAACATTCAGTTATTGGAGATTTTATACTTAGAATAGGCTTTAGAGTTGAAGTAACAATTTCCCATTTTACAATAGAAGAGCATAGGATGAACAGAGGGTAAGATTTTGTTTCCTGTTGTATCCCACTTAGAATTATTAAGTAAAAGCCCAAATATTTGCATATTTTTCTATGATGACACCTATGATAGTTAAATAACATGTCACCTATGAAAACAGTGGAATCATCCTATGGTGTTACATTATCAGTTAGAAAAGCATGTTTCCTCACTAATGTGTGGCGTTTTCAGATGATAAAAGGCGAATGTCAAAGAACAGAGCCAAGTTAGAGTCTTTGTCTACATTCAAGACATGACAAAATGAAAAGTTCAATTTATATTTATTAAGTTGAAAAGTACTTTAGGGCAATGATCCATTTGGGACAGAAAATATTTCCATATGAATAACACAAAAAAATCATGAGCAATACAAAATGAGGCAATAATCAGTGCAGACAGAGTCAGTAGAAACTGAGTAGTTCATTCCAACATAACTGAAAAATATAAACAATATTTAACTAGAATAATTAATTTTGAGCCGGGCTCAGTGGCTCAGCCTGTAATCCCGCACCTTTGGGAGGCTGAGGTGAGTGGATTGCCTGAGCCCGCGGGTTCGAGACCCGCCTGGGCAGCGAGACCTCATCTCTACAAAAAATAAAAAATAAAAAATAAATCAGCTGGGCTTGGTAGCGCATACCTGTAATTCCGGTTACTCGGAAGGCTGAGGCGGAAGGATCGCCGGAGCCCAGCAGGCGAGGCTGCAGTGGCGGGAGCGGCCACTGCACTCCAGTCTGGGCGACGGAGTGAGACTCCAACTCAAAAAAAAAAAAAAAAAAAAAAAGAATTAATTTTATAAACTAAGCGACAAGCCGGGCTCGGTGGCTCAGCCTGTAATCCCGCGCCTTTGGGAGGCTGAGGTGAGCGGATTGCCTGAGCCCGCGGGTTCGAGACCCGCCTGGGCAACGAGACCTCATCTCTACAATAAATCAAAAAATCAGCCGGGCGTGGTAGCGCGCGCCTGTATTTCCGGCTACTCGGAAGGCTGAGGCGGAAGGATCGCCGGAGCCCAGCGGGTCGAGGCTGCGGTGGCCGGGAGCGGCCACTGCACTCCAGTCTGGGCGACAGAGTGAGACTCCAACTCAAAAAAAAAAAAACTAAGCGACAAAACTTTTTTTTCTTTTCTTTTTGAGTTGGAGTCTCACTCTGTCGCCCAGGCTGTAGTGCAGTGGCACACTCACAGCGACCCCAGAGTAACCCGCTGGGCTCCGGCGATCCTTCTGCCTCAGCCTTCCAAGTAGCTGGAACTACAGGTGCATGCTACCATGCCCAGCTAATTTTTGATTTGTTGTAGAGACAAGGTCTCACCAAGTTTCCCGGACTGGTCTTGAACCCGTGGTCTCAGGTAATCCACTCACCTTGGTCTCCCAAAGTGCTGAGATTACAGGCTAAGCCACTGAGCCCAGCCAATAAAACTTTTAATAACAGGTGAAAAAGAACAGTTATTTCTTCACATGGCATTCATTTATACTGAATAAATGTAAAGAAATTTAAAGCACTTCATCTGTTTACAAGAGAAAATTTAAATATAAGGTAGGAATAATAAGATATTTTTAGTGACACAAACTATGGTAATAGCTCTTCTGAGAAATTATTTAATCAAAGTTATTATTTGAATTGGTTTTGGGGCCAGGCACAGTGGCTCATGCCAGTGTTTTAGGAGGCTGAAGCAGGAGGATTGCTTGATCCTAGGAGTTCAAGACCAGGACAGTCTTGTCTCTACAAAAACATCCAAAAACTAGCCAGGCATGGTGGTGCATGCCTGTAGTCTCAGCTACTCAGGAGACTGAGGTGGAAGGATCACCTGAGCCCCGGAGGTCAAAGCTGTGGTGAGTTGTTACCATGCCACTGTACCCTAGCCTATGGGCAACAAAGTGAGACCCCACTAAAAAACTAAATATAAATAAGAGTTGGCATTGAGTTAACCTTTAATTACATTCAGTACTGACAATGAAAATATAGTTAGTTGCATAGAGTATCTTCAAAAGAGACACAAAACAGGGAGAGAGTAAAAGTACAATTAGAGAATCAACTATGAATAACAAATAAAACAAAAGATAAAATGGTCATATCAAGATGGCAGGTAAAGAAAAAAAAAGAATAGCTACTAAAAAGGGAGATTGGAAGCCTCACTTATGGTCAGGGAAAGCAGTCGGCAAGCAGAAAGGAAAAGAACAACATCAGTGCCTACTGTAGTTAACAAAAAAGACATGGTATCATCTAATTTTTGAAGTGAAATCTTACAGTAAATTGAAGACTACTTCAGAAGTTTTTTCTCGATCTCTTTTCTCCCTAGGGTGGCTCATTCATATGCAAGCCCTAAACATACCAGCCCTCCTTGTGTTTGGTTAGTCAGTTTTGGTTGCTGGAGGTGGGAAGAGGAAGATTTACTTGCTCTTTCATTTATTTATTCTTTCGCATTTCTTACACAACAGTCAAAGACATTGAAGAAAAAAATTACATACCTTTCAGGTAATGAAAAGTAACACTAAATAATGGAAGCAATGGTGCTAAAATCAGAACATAGTCTATGTAATTTTTCTTCCTTTATTGTCATTTCAACACTATTCACTGCACCTTCACCAGAAATAGATTCCGTCTCAAGAAACCACTTTTTTTGTTCTTATTTATGAGAAGCAACTCCTAGTCTGTTCAAGTTTTATCATGAGATTGCAGCAATTTAGTCACATTTTCACGCTCCACGTCTAATTCTTACCTTGTTATTCCTATTGTATTTGCAGTTATTTCCTCTATTGAAGTCTTGAACCCTTCAAAGTCATCCATGAGAGTTGGAATCAACTTCTTCCAAACTCTTATTCATGTTGCCATTTTGACCTTCTCCCATGAATTATGAATGTTCTTAATGGCACCTAGGATGGTGAACTCTTTCCAATTTACTTTACCCAGAGTCATCAGAGGAATTACTAGCTGTAGCAGGTATAGCCCTGCAAAATATACTTCTTAAATAATAAGACTTGAAGGTCAAAATTACTCCATGAGTAATTCTACAGAGAGGCTGCAGAATGAGTATGTTAGCAGGCATGAAAATACCATTAATTTCCTTATACATATCTATGAGCTCTCTTGTGTGATTAGGTACATTGGTCAATGAGCAGTAATACTGTGAAAGGAATCTTTTTATCTGAGCAATAGGTCTCAACGGCAAGCTTAAAATATTCCGTAAACCATGTTGTAAACAGATGTGCTCTCATCCAGGCTTTATTGTTCCATTTATAGAGCACAGGCAGAGTAGATTCAGCGTAATTCTGAAGGATTTCAGTGTTTTCAGATTGGTAAATGAGCACTGGCTTCAATTTGAAGTCACTGGCTGTATTAGTCCCTAATAAGAGTGTCACCCTGTTTTTCTGAAGCCTTGAAGCCAGACGTTAACTGCTCCTCTCTATGAAATTCCAAAATGACATCTTCTTCCAATAGAAGGCTGTTTTGTCTACATTGAAAATCTGTTGTTTAATGTAGCTGCCTTCAACAATTATCGTAGTTGGATCTTCTGGATAACTTGCTACAGCTTCTAATCAGCACTTGCAGCTTTACCTTGCACATTCATGTTTTGGAGGTGGACTTTTCCTTCAACCTCATGAACCAACCCTTGCTAACTTCCAGCTTTTCTTCTGCAGCTTCCTCACCTCTCTCAGAGAATTGAAGAGAGTTAGGGCCTTACTCTGGTTTAGGCTTTGGCATAAATGAATGTTGTGGCTGGTTTGATCTTCTGTGCAGACCACTCAAAGTTTCTCCATATCAGTAATAAGCCTGTTTTTTCTCTCTTATCATTTGTGTGTTCACTGGAATAACACTTTTAATTTCCCTCAAGATCTTTTGCTTTGCATTCACAACTTAGCTATTTGACTCAAGGCTAGCTTTCAGTGTATCTTGGCTTTCAACATGCCTTCCTCACTAAGCTTAATCATTTCTAGCTTTTGATTTAAAGAAATGTGAGTCTCTTCCTTTCACTTGAATACTTAGTGACCATTAAGTGGTCTATTTTCAATATTGTGAATAGGGAGGCCTGAGGAGAGGGAGAGAGACAGAATAATGGTTGGTTGGTGGAGCAGTCAAAACAACATTTCTCAATTAAATTTGCCATCTTATATGAGGGCTGTTTGTGGCACCCCAAAATAATTACAGTGGTAAGTAACATCGAAGATCACTGATCACATATCACCACAACAGGTGTATTAATCATGAAAAAATGTGAAATATTGCAAGAATTGCCAAAGTGTGACACGAGTACATGAAGTGAGCACATGATGTTGGAAAGATGGTGCCAAAAGACTTGCTCGATGTGGGGTTGCCACAAACCTTCAATTTATAAAAAACCCAGTATCTGGTAAATACAATAAAAGGAGGTAGGTCTGTATACAGATTATTTAGTACTCTGCTTTTTGTTTTTCTATGTTCATGTTTATAATTATTTGAGGAAGCAAAACCTTCCATAGATGTTTATTTATTTGTCTATTATTGAACAATCAGTTTGTTCCTTAGGCTTCATTTATAATTAACACTGCATTTGAATTATTTCCACATTTATATATACTATACACACATATATAATACATATTATATATATTTATACATATTATATAAAATATATCTTTTTCTTTTTAATTATTGCCTTAGGATAAATTTCCAGGAATGGGAGAACTGTTCCAAGTGGTATGAACATTTACAGCACATTTTATAAGTGTTGCCAAATTGTTTTTTAAAAGGAATGTACCAATTTATACTTTCCTTAGTGATATCTGAACACAGCGGTTTTTCTCAAAAGTTGACAGTAGTTTTGTTTTATTATTTGTTCACCCTTGTGTTTTCAGATGTTTTTGTTCTCTTTTTTTTCCCTCACTATTCAAAAGGAAGAAATTGATGAACTCAGCATGGAATTTTTAATTTACTCAGTTTGGAATGACTGAGGAATCTTGTTGTTTTTATTCAATAGCCTTACTTACATTCACTCAATGAAATATTATGCAGGAACAAATAAGGATAAACATGAATGCTACCTAGTAATATAAAAAACACATTCTGTTCGCTTTTCAGCCTTTTAGCTAAGAGCCAGTGTAAAAACACACTCGAGAATTCAATTCAAAGGAAAAGGGATACTTACAGGATTTGGTTTGTTCACTTATGTTTCCAAACCAGCGCCATGTGAGTGACAACTGTGTATACTCAGCCTTGTTTTATGCCAAAGACTTTATTGCAACATGGTCTGTTTCCAAGCGTAATACAGATCTATTTTTCCAAGAACACTGCTTGCTGCCCAACCACTTCTAGCTGCCCACAGAGTACAGAAGAAACGAACTGAATGCGAGGCCCTGTAACTTTGCTGGATGGGCATTAAAGGCCAACTGAGAACATTGCAAAAATTCTTTCTAGAAGGATAGCCATATATCTAATTATTTTCTTGATATTTATCTATCTGATGCTTTTCTAGTTAATTTCAGATCATGTTCCTTTTAGAATGTTTGCCTAATATTTACAAAATATACCTGCTAAATATTAAACTCTTCTAAATCTATTTACAAAAATGGACTCTGGTACTAGATTGATTGCATTCAAATCCCATTTTGCCACCTAGCTCTGAGACTTGGCATGCTATTTAACCTGTCTTTGACTCAGTTTACTCATCTGTAAAATGAGAATAGTAATAATAAGAATAAGAAGTGCTAATAGGTCTGTTGTAAAGATTAAATATGTTATGATATATCTGGGTTCACACAGTAAAGCATTAAACAAATTGTTTTGTTTCTGTTGTCATTATTATGTGAGAAATCTGACTTTCTGTACTGCACAGATTCTAAAAGCCCAAGTGAAAATAAATTTTAGCTGGGCTCGGTGGCTCAGCCTGTAATCCCGTGCCTTTGGGAGGCTGAGGTGAGTGGATTGCCTGAGCCCGCGGGTTTGAGACCCGCCTGGGCAGTGAGACCTCATCTCTACAGTAAATCAAAAAATCAGCCGGGCGTGGTAGCGCATGCCTGTAATTCCGGCTACTGGGAAGGCTGAGGCGGAAGGATCGCTGGAGCCCAGCAGGTCGAGGCTGCGGTGGCCGGGAGCGGCCACTGCACTCCAGTCTGGGTGACAGAGTGAGACTCCAACTCAAAAAAAAGAAAAAAAGAAAAAAAAGAAAGAAAATAAATTTAAAACTTATTGCTAGTGAGTTTCATTTTCTTTCCTTGAATTAACATTTTCTATTGACATCTTTCTATTATTTATTGTCTTTAATACAGATGCTAAAGATCATAATAACAGTAGCTGATATTATTGAAAGGTTACTACGTACCACACACAGTATTGAGTGTTTTATATGTATTATCTCACTAATCTTCACAATAGCTCTATGAAGTTGGTACCAGTTTTCAGAGGCAGTGACAGATGCTTAGAGAAACTGAATAACTTGCCAAAGACTGATTAGTAAGTGGCAGAACTTGGGCTTAGCAGTCCTGCCTGTCAGAAAATGTGCAAAAAGAGAGAAAAAGAAATGTACCTAAATATTATCAGTGGTTGTCTCTAGATCAAAAAATTAGGAATGTTTAAAATTATCTCTACGTTTATTTATGTATAAGAACACATTTTTCTGATACAAAGAAGTTATTTAAATTTATTCCAAATAGTGAAGATAATAGAATTTCTAGTTAACAATGAATAATAGTTACTCTTACTGCATACTCCTGTGAACTAAAAAGTAGTCTATCTTTGAATCTGTTCCTCTATCCTTTGCACAAAGCAATTCTGCTGCAGCTTTCTAAAAATGAATGCAGTGTTTTAGAAGCTGAATTCCATCTACTTTTACTTAGCAAAAATGTAACATGCTCAGATTTTTTTTTTTTTGAGTTGGAGTCTCACTGTCGCCCAGACTGGAGTGCAGTGGCCGCTCCCGGCCACCGCAGCCTCGACCTGCTGGGCTCGGGCGATTCTTCCGCCTCAGCCTTCCAAGTAGCTGGAACTACAGGCACACGCTACCACGCCCGGCTGATTTTTTTATTTATTATAGAGATGAGGTCTTGCCTGCTGAGGCGGGTCTCGAACCCGCGGGCTCAGGCAATCCACTCACCTCAGCCTCCCAAAGGTGCGGGATTACAGATTTTTAAAATTCAAGCTAAAACCCAAATCATTTCTAGGTCGGGATGAGAAGGGCTCCTTGCTCTTGCCCCTGATGCCCCTAGGGGAAATATTCCCACAAATCTGCATGTCAGCAACAGAGAAGGGAGACCGAATGAAAGCAGAAATCCAGGCTGGTGACACTCTCAGAGGAGGCATGTTTGTCCCTCCCGTAATTGCATCTCAGAACTTATATGGAATGGAGAAGAAAGAAAAGAAGTGGTGACAAATCAGATTCATGGTCAACTAACCTTTATTCTAGTTCCTGCTGGTTCTAAGTGCTTTCAGTGTTATTCTCCTGTTTCATCCTCCAAGATCAGTGTGAAACACAAATTATTAGTTCCACCTTACAGGTGAACAATGAAGCCCAGAGATCAAGCATGTTCTGGAACTCATACAGATGATAAACAGCAAACAAGGGATTGAAACACTGGTCTTCAAATCTCCCACTCTTTTCTATATATAATGTCCCCAATTCCTTCATCATTCTTAATTTCCAGAAGTAAAGGGCAGGCAGTAAACTATTATTAGAAGTATTAAATGTAAGAAAGTAACTGCCATCAACAAGGGTACCTGATCTCAAACCAGGCAAAGTGGGGACCAAAGGGAGGCCCATACTTTACCTATATAATGACTGCTTGTATACCTAATCCTGAATTGTACCCCACATCTTTAAAATTAAAAAAAGAAAGTTTCTGTACATTGGAATAGTAAAACAAAAAATAAAATGTAAGTAAGGAAGTATGGGTCTTTGTACGCCAGTACTGCACTTTCTTTGCTTTATGTACAAACTTACTCTTTGATTACTGTTACCTCTCAGAATCGTGTTTGCTAAACCTATGGTCCTTGCTATAAAAAGCAAGACAAAATTTCATTTAGTGATTCCTGATAAGGAGATCTTACTTGTAACAGTAAATCACTGGACTCATAATATCCCTGTAACTAGTGCTACAGTTCACAACAGACTTGCTAATTATTCTCTCCTCTGAGGTCTGGAAAACCAATTCTGTGACCTCTCTCTAAGTCTCTCAACATCTTTGACGTTTCTGTCAATTTATTATTTTATATATCTGTCAACATAGAGATTAAACAGAGGAGAGTGTGGACGTATATTGCTTTCAGGACTTTATGGCAATAAGGACATTTAGACAATGGAATAGGTTATTGAAGCACATTATGAAGTGTGTTTTTTTTCTTTTTCTCCAAGAGGCTGAGCTGTCATTTGCCTGGAATGGTTCAGGACAGTTCTGCCTGGAGGCAGGACTATGGACTCATTAACCTCCTAGCCCTGCAACTCTGTCAATCTCAATTCTCACCACGGCTTCAAACAGATACAGCTGCCTCTAGTTTCATTCTGGTTGGTTTAGTATGGCTGTGTGCTCATGCAATTTTCTGTATTGCAGTGGGGAAAGCATCTTCAAAATGTGTCTATAGCTGTTCACAAGACCGTGTTCATGGTGGATCTTCCTTACCGAAAGGCTCGACATAAAATGTATTGATAGATGAGTGCACTGGTGCACTGGTATATATGTGCCCAATATAGATGATTCTTATTACTTCTCTTTGCATATAGATGAACACACAGCTGTGGCACTCTCAGGAGGCCTAGGAGTCGACTTAGTCCAAAGGAATGACTGTGCTATTTTTGCACTTTCCCTCACATTGTTTCTCAAGGCTTGAGGGAATTTAAATGTGACTTACTTGGCAATGACAAGTCTCTGTCCCCTCAGCGCCTCCTGAATGAGATCATTTACACAAGTCACTTCACCATAGCTCATTCTGTTTCTTCACAGAGAAACAGTAACACTTTAATGGAATCGAGATTTCAAGAACGGACTGGTCTCCCCCCTCTTAAAAATGGCCACTTAAAAAATGTCACTATTAAAATCACAGCATTGGTGTGATGATTCATTAGAACATATATGTTTTCTGGAAGAGACAAAGGTTTTTTTTGTTTGTTTGTTTTTGGGTTTTTTTGGAGTTGGAGTCTCACTCTGTAGCCCAGACAGGAGTGCAGTGGCCGCTCCCGGCCACCGCAGCCTCGACCTGCTGGGCTCCGGCGATCCTTCCGCCTCAGCCTTCCGAGTAGCTGGAACTACAGGCGCGCGCTACCACGCCCGGCTGATTTTTTGATTTATTGTAGAGATGAGGTCTCGCTGCCCAGGCGGGTCTCAAACCCGCGGGCTCAGGCAATCCACTCACCTCAGCCTCCCAAAGGCGCGGGATTACAGGCTGAGCCACCGAGCCCGGCTTGACAAAGGTTTTTTAAACAAACCTTAGTATTACAGGTAAAGGACTTGAGGTTCTGAGAAGTTAAGTGACTTGGATAAGATCTCTGAGAAATTGGTAGCCACACCAGGACTGTAACTCAAATCTCTGGTGTCCTGGACCAGACTGCAAGCCCCAGCTCCACCGTGTGACTGGAGCCCCACATACTCCTGAATGAAACCGCTGACTCTAGCAAAAGTTAAAAAAAAAAAAAAGTCTCCTCAGTCCTCAATTAAATGATACTGATCTTAATCATAAAACAGAATTTTAGAAAACAAGCAAATGTGTTTATAAGTACACATAATATCTATTATTCCTTATAATTTTATAAGGATTTTATTATTAATTAAACAGTAACATGTCTCTGTTCTCTTGTGGATATCTATTAAAATAGAAACAAGTAATAATCAAACCAAGTTTAGAATACACAATGAATACAAATTCAGAGAAAGTGGCCAGAGTTATGCACATCTAGATAAAGAATAAGAAAGGCCTGAAGGAGAGGTGGGGATTGGTTAGAAGCATACTATCTTACACTGCGGGTACTCAGCGAATGTTTTAAAATTGATTAACGAACTCAGTAGGAATTTATACATTTGTAATTTTTAAGTTTGTAAACATGCAAGTTTTTAGGTTTGTAAACATATAAGCTTTCACATACAAGTGCTGTGAAAGTATTCTTTTCTTTTTTTAATTTTTTATTTTAAAGTTGTGGGTTACAATTCAGGGTTAGGGCATACACATGTTGTTCTTTGCTTTCAATCTACTTATATATTATTTCTGGCAGAATACGCTTAAATGGAAATCAAAACAACTTTTAAAAAATTAAATCTAACCAAACAATTTTTTATATCTCTTTAGATCTAAAGAGGAAATTCTGCAATAATCACATCATGATTGAAATTTGGCTATTGCCATATTATTTATGCTTATAAATACTATTGTCTTCTACTATTTTCTTATAACATTTGTAGGTAGGATTGATATTTCTAATGAGAGTGCAAGAAAAATCCAAATGATCTATTTCTCATTTAGCCAGACTAAAAAATATAATCTATTGTCTCACGCATGCATTCTTCAACAAGTATTTACTGCATGCCTATGCCAGTCAACATAGTTGCATGAAGACTGTGGAATACAAATGCCCAGGTTCATGTTCTGGTTTTCTGTTTACTAGGCATGTGATCTTGGGTAATTTGTGCTTCAGCTTCCTCATTTGTAAGATGGAGGTAATAATAATGCCTATTGCTATATATTATATACAGCAATGAACATTTAGAAGAGCATATGATAAGGGCCAAAATTTCTGTTATTATGATGTGCTGTGGACTAGGGATGGAGGATCAACAAGACAGACATGGAGAAAACTGGATGCGTAACTTTGAAACTATAATTATGTTAAGTACTAAAGGACAGTAATGGTATGAATAATATCATGTAACTCTAGCATTTCTCTACATGTTCATGTGTAATTTTCTTCTGTTGCTGCAACCAAGAGAAACCATACTGCACATTGCTAGTCCCCATCCTGATGGGACGTCTTTGATATTTACATAAGACATCGTACCCTTTCAAGTGAAATTTCCTATCAGTAACATCGTGTTGGGCAAACATCCTTAGAAAAATTCATTTGTCTGTTTTTCTTCTAATTTCTTTCTTTTTTTTTTGAGTTGGAGTCTCACTCGGTCGTCCAGACTGGAGTGCAGTGGCCACTCCCGGCCACCGCAGCCTCGACCTGCTGGGCTCCGGCCATCCTTCCGCCTCAGCCTTCCGAGTAGCCGGAAATACAGGCATGTGCTACCACATGCCTGTATTTTTTGATTTATTGTAGAGATGAGGTCTCACTGCCCAGGCGGGTCTCGAACCCGCGGGCTCAGGCAATCCACTCACCTCAGCCTCCCAAAGGCGCGGGATTACAGGCTGAGCCACCGAGCCCAGCTCTTCTAATTTCTTTATGACCACATAAAGTTTCTAGAAAGCAGTTCTAATTTCGTTTTGCTACATTCCTTAAGGCACAAGTCTCTGTGATGCTCCAGTCCTTAGTCCTGATAAATACAAATACTTCTGGGAAAAAATGAAAAGACCAACAGCCAGTGTTTGTTGAAGATGAGCTCAGTTGTTCCTCACACTATGCACCAGATGGCATTGACAGACGATGGTTAGGAAGGAAACCTGCACCCCCATTACCCAATCACCGTTGTCTTCCTCTACAACACCACATCATAATAACATATTGATTTCTTTTCTTTTTCTAATCCCACTTCTTAGCCTTCTAGAAGTCATCTGATTTGGATAACCCACAAAAATATTAACCGGATATCCATTAACACACTTGGCATTTTGGCCCCGACTCAGATATCAAAGATGCTCGAGGCACATATTTTATATGTATATTTAAATGAATGTAGACTTGTCCTGCAGACAGCCCATCTAAACAAGGATTTAAAAAAGAATGCTGTCAAAGAATCTTCAAGAAGTCAAGCTCATTTCTCTGATTTTTTTTTTCTTAAGAAATAAAATGGGCCGGGCTTGGTGGCTCAGCCCGTAACCCCAGCACTTTGGGAGGCCGAGGTGAGTGGATTGCCTGAGCCCGAGGGTTCCAGACCCACCTGGGCAAACTGGCGAGACCTCGTCTCTACAATGAATCAAAAAAAATTAGCTGGGTGTGGTAGTGAGCGACTGTAGTTCCGGCTACTTGGAAGGCTGAGGTAGAAGGATCTCCGGAGTCCAGGAGGTTGAGGCACTCCAGTCTGGGCGACAGAGTGAGCCTCTAACTCAAAAAAATAAATAAATAAAATAAAATCAATCAATCAATCAAATAATTTTATACGATTACTAAAATCAAGACTGGACAAAAAGTGAGATACAAGTCTCAGGCTTGCTAAAAATGATAAAAAATTATTTACTTTATCTTTGGCACTTGTATTAAATGTCTTATTTTTAGACAAGGTTTTTGAGTTTTCTTCTAAAATTCAGGAGTAATCAAAATAGTTTGTTGGGTTTTTTATTTCCTTTTTTTTCTCACAACATGGATGTTCTTTAGGATAGGTGAATAGAAACCTTGGGACTTAAGCAAGGTGTAACCCAGTATTGCTGTGGTTGTATAGTGAACTTAATGTTAACAGCATTTCCACAGTGTGGTACTTGAGTGCACTAAAAATAGGCAACCCTGAACTATACTGCAGTTGAAGGACAAGATAAAAATAGGAAATAAATTAGAAAAATACTTGTATAGAGTACTGGGATTAACAACTCAACCCTTGGGATTGAATTCACTTAAGAGATTTATTATTTTTATTAAATGTAGGAAAGAGCATGCTATTTACATACTTAACAGAAATGTTGGCTATGGGAGTGTTTTCTGAATTTAAGAATGATTGACATTCAGGCAGTGACAATTTACAGTATAATTTGAAATAGAAGTGTTTTAATCATTTTAGCTGGGATGTCCCTTTTCATCTTTTAATGGTACTTCTCCCACTAGAAACACACACACCCACACACCCATGAAACAACTTGGATAATGTAATACATATAGCTGACCTTGCAGAGGTGGTAAACCCAACCTTTATTTGGAATGTCACAGCTTTGGTCTTACATTCATTTTCCAGAAAACAGTAAGAATGGGGAAGAGTCCAAGGGGAGCATTTGGTATCACTTACCATAAATTTAGGCATAGAGACAGCATCAAATGGTTTAACATTCTACACATTTCCTTAAAAGATAATATTCAAAATGCTGGCTTAATAAATCCTGGATGGAAAAATCTGTCCCAGATTATTAACTCTTGGCCTCCCGTTTCAGTCCTCTCCTGTTTTTTGCCTTCTGTGTCTCTACCAAAAATGCTATCAATTTTTAACTCTGCTTCTCTTTCCCTCCCTTTTACTTTCAACACCATTGCCCTGAGTCCAGGGCCAGAACTTCATCAGTTCACACTTGGATTTTGGCAAAGGATCCTTAACTTCTGAATTCCTGCTTTTGCCCTCCACTTCCAGGAGATTAGTTTCAATTTATCATTATGACAGCTTGGTGTTCAAAACTTCAGAGGATTACTTAGAGTAATTCTAGCATTTTAAACCTGCTTTTCATCTTTAACAGTAATAAATTAACTATACCTTTGCTTTTATTTGATCAATTTATATAATAATGAATATCTCTGGATCCACTATCAAAGTCATAATACAGAATAATAAAACATTACCTGTAATCTACCATGTACTCCTTGCCTATCCTAGTCCTATCCCCCTTCCTCCCTCTCAGAAGTAACCACTCTCCTAAATCTGATGTTTATCATGCCTCACTTTTTTTTTTATTTTTTTTTGAGTTGGAGTCTCACTCTGCCGCCCAGACTGGAGTGCAGTGGCCACTCCCGGCCTCTGCATCCTTGACCTGCTGGGCTCCGGCGATCCTTCCGCCTCAGCCTTCCAGGTAGCCAGAATTACAGGCATGCGCTACCGCGCCCTGCTGATTTTTTAATTTATTGTAGAGATGAGGTCTCGCTGCCCAGGCGGGTCTCAAACCCGCGGGCTCAGGCAATCCACTCACCTCAGCCTCCCAAAGGCGCGGGATTACAGGCTGAGCCACCGAGCCCGGCCATGCCTCACTTTTAAACTTTTATCACATATGTACTTATAATTATTTTATTTTATTAAAAGTTTATCATATTATATTTTGCCTTCTGGAGCTTGCTTTACATTTTTTCTTTGTCATTTGCTTACAGTGATTTATCTGTGTTGTTGCATGTGGTTATAGTTGACTGATTTTGACTTTTGTAAAATGTTATGTTGGGCAAATACGAGGGAGACCCAAAATAAACAGGAATTACTTTTGGGACGGCAGGCCCCTTGTAGTACAGGCTTCCCCATCTAAGTATTGTTCTAGGTTCGCATCAGCATCAGTATACCAGCTAATGTTGTTGTGAGAAGCTGAGTCTGACTTCGACTGACTTTTTTTGGAAAGTCTTTCAATATCTTTGCCCATTTCACGATGAGTGATTTACGAGCACACCTGCTCAAATTTTGCTGAGTGCTCAGCAGTTTTTGACCCAAAATGGCAGAACCCCATGCCTCAACCTCCCTATTCACCTGATCTCACTCCAAGCGATTTTTTGTTTGTTTGCTTGTTACCTGGGGTTGAAAAAATTCCTCAAAAGGAAACGTTTTGCTGTTGTTGAAGATGTGAAACAAAAAACAGCAGAGGTAGTATAAGGCATCACAATTGATGAGTTCAAAAACTGTGAGCAGAGGAAAAAGCATCTCAATAGGTGTATTGTATCAAATGAAGAGTACCTTGAGTGTAACTGATGTTTAAACATAAAAAAGTAAGAATACATACACAATTTTTTTTTAATTCCAGGTTTTGTGGGGGTACCCCTCATATACCAGGCTATCCAAATATCATTTACTTGTTGACTAGCATTTGTATTGCTTCTTTTTCTTTTATTTTTTCTTTCTTTTATTTTGTGTGTGTGTGTAACCATAGTGTCCAAAGTGTACTGCAAACATTCTTGAATATGTCTCCTGAAAAACATACCTGCCTTGGTTTTTTTGAGGATAACCTAAGAGTGCAACTGTTGAGTTTTAGGCTGTGCCAACAAGGGTACTGGTAGAAACAAGATCAAATTGTGTAATTAAGGAAAATTTAATAAAAGAACTCTTATGGGACAATGAAACATGCTAGAACTAGCAAGGGCAGGGAAACTTAACCATCCCTAGCCCCAAAGAGGCAAGAAGAGGGACCAACTACTGAAGCTCAAGAGGGTAGCTGCAGCTGTAGGAGAGTATTACCCAACAGAACTCTAGCTTTCAGTGGAATTCAGCTTACCAACAGCCTGGCAGAAACAGAGCCGATCTCACTAAGAACCTTGACCTGACTCTCTACCCTTTTCTCAAATGTCTTGCCATAGTCTTGCTCTCTCATTGACTGAACTCAATCAGAAGCCAGAATGCAAAGAACCCCTTGATGATCAGCTTTCAAGAATACAGTGTAGGGTGGAAAAAGTTGGGAACTAGATCTAGAGAGGTAAATGCACATGTGCAAATGTTAAATATTATACAATTCCATCTTACTTTCCAAAGTGTTCGTATCAATTGATACTCCCACCAGCCATGGATAAGAGATTACGTTGATTCATAACTTCTCCAAGAATATTTTGATGTATTCAATTACTTAAGAATTTTTCACTAAAAGACAATTTAAAGAATAAGAAAAATAAACTACAAACATGAAGAAGATATCTACAATGCATGCAACTAATAATGGACTAGTACCCAATAATATATAAAGAACTTCAAAAAAGAAAAAAGGACAAATTGCCTGGTAGAAAAATTGGCAACTTATATTTTTAGCATACTTTTCTTTTATGACCACATTTAATGAACTATCAATAGTCTATAATTCTTGGAAAACTAGAATTGTGTCTTATCTTTGTTTCCGTATCACCCAGCACAGTGGCTAGTGGAAAGAAAATGGTCAACCCATGTTTATCAAATAAATAAGCAAATTTGCCACTCCAGAATAATGCACACTGTATGCATGCCACCCCCTTTGTTCACACTTTCAATGTAAAAATCTTTCCTCTTAAATTAATATTACCAGCAACTATCTACCCATTTTTGTAAGTCCAGATCACCAATCCCTTTACATCATAAAGTCTTCACAGACTCGAACACTTATGACACATTTATTTGGGATATTTCTCACATTATTGGATTGTGATACTCCTACGTGTATCTCCTTTCTATGATTTTGGCCATACTCCTCTAAAGGACAGAACCTACTAAAATTCTATGAGTTGCTCAACTAATATTTATCGAGGATGTGGCACAGTACCTAGTACAAATGATCAGCCATCCGTCAAGTTTCAAAATGGCAGAATAACTGATCTCAAGAGAAATACTGGTCACTTAGTTATGCTTTTTCCAAGGATTAGGCCATTAAAATAAGTTAGAAACGTGATTTATAAGAAGTACTTGGGAAACCTGTTCAGGTCTCCTCTGGCTGTGAGAGCTTTTCTGTCCTCTCAATAAATCCTGGTTTAAAAAAAAAAGTATTCAGTGGGAAAAAAAAAACTTTTTGAAGATTGATTGCTCAAGTATACACTGCTGACTAGAATGATAGTAGATACTAATGACAGCAGAGTATAGTAGGAAAAAATGGGGTCATGGTATCATACATCTGTCTTAACCCCAGCACTACCACAGGCGAGTTGCTTGGCTGCTCTGAGCTTCATGTGTAAAATGGAATGATAACAGCTCCTCAGATGGAACCAACCATGCTGCCCATCAAAAGAAGACTGGATTTTTAAAATGTGGTATGTATACACGATGGAATATTATGCAACTATAAAGGACAAAATCATGAAATTCACAGCAACCTCGATGGACTTTGAGTCTATAATAGTAATGTATCACAGAAACAAAGAACTGAGTATCCACGTTCTCACTCATAAGCGGACCTTGAACAATTATCGTAATACTATAAAAAAAGGATTGGCAGTAGCAGGAAAATGCCGGGGAGTCAGGGGTGGGGGGTGGAGAAGGTAGGATTGGCAGTAGTGAGAATCTACATGGGGTGTGGGCACACCTCATCAAGGGTACCTGCATAACATTTGTGTACCTAACCCTGAATTGTACCCTACATCTTTAAAATTAAAAAATTAAGAGAGGAAAAAAAGAAAGCTCCTCAGAGGTCACCTAGCAGAGTAAATGGTGCATAGGTGGCAGTTGACACATTTTATTTTCCTTACTTCCCCCGCTTCTTAAAAATGCTGTGTTCAATCAGATCTTGGAATATATAAATACATTGTATATTAGTTAAGACTGAACCATAACACTATTCAGTAGACTCTGCTGACAGTGAGATGCTTGTTGCCACATGCCTTGACTGACATTCCTAATTGGTGGACGGGAAACAAGTGGCCGCAAGTTAAATCTCTACCCATGTCTGTATAGTGAAGCCGCTCACAATGAGGAGTGTCTCAATAATTTCTTTCCTGACTTTATTATGAATAATTTCAAACATGCAGAAAAGTTAAATAATAATGTACAGTTATAATCCAGTTACCTACCACCTAGATTTAACAATTGTTATTGTCATGATAATGATACTGAGGTTAATGAGGACATGGGCAGACTTTCTCAAGTACATTATTTTCTGATGGCTTGAAAGTGTCTAAAACTCACCAACAGAAATCATCCAATGGGTTTCTTCATTATGAGGTCTTCAGTGGACATTTTCCCATTCATAACATGGAGGTCTCTCTGATGGCGAGCTATTCTTTTCTATAATGCCACCTCTTGATTTCTTGACTTAGCTAGGACTAGGCCTGCACTCGTCTATTCTTCACATGGCAAATGTGGCTTCTTACTTCTTTTTATACCTTTCAGCTTTTCAATGAAATAATAGGTTTTCTCAATTCAGCAAAGATAAAAATAGGATGCCCAGTTAAACTTGAATTTCAGATAATCAATGAATTACTTTTTTAGTATAAGTATGTTTCATGCAATATTTGGAATATTCTTATATTTTAAAAATTGTTTATCTGAAATTCAAGTTTAACTGGGCATCTTGTATTTTATCTCACAATCCTGTAAAATAGACAAGTTCATAGAGCTTCTTCATATACTATAGGGGACTTTGACATTTGGGTTTTCAAGCTTTCATGCTGAAGACAAAATGAGAGAGAAGGGTAAAGGGAGATAAAATGCTTCTGCACTGCAACTAAAAAAAGAATATTGTTATTTATTTTAAGAGAATATTATTGCTTTTAACTTGATAGCAGCTAGACAGAAAGTCTGCGGTGTATTTGTGTTGAGTTTAGTAAATAGTCTGTGGAACTCTGGGGAGACAGAGTGTGTGGACTTGGACAGACTGAATGGATTTACGATTAGGGGTAGGGTCATATGTGCATGGTTTAACAAGGTGGACTGCACCTATTGCCACATTAATGCTGTGTACCAACCAACCACAAATCTTGATGGCATAGCTGGGCTAAGCGTTTATTGCTCACATATCAGAGTAAGCTGGGGTTCTGGTTTTGAAGCATCTAGGCTAGCCTCAGATGGGAGCTCTGCTCCCTGCAACTCTCATTCTTTTCTTAGGACCTTTCAGCAGGTCTAGATATATCTTTCTCACAGCAAGTACATACAGTGAAAGCAAGCAGAAACACATGAACTTTCGAGGCCTGGTCTCAGAACCGGCACAGGGTCATTTTCACATCAGTCTGTTACTTACAAACTTGCTTCTATGGATAGAGAAAAGAGCTCTGCCTTTTTAGCGAAAGAAGCCTGCAAGTCACATAAAAAGGTGTGGACACATGAGAGGTGAATAATTGGGACTATCACTACTCTATCACAGGGGATGGGTAGGAGTCTAAGAATAAATTGGGGAGTAAAAAATTGCTTCTTTTGAAAACTATAAATTTGTTTGCAACTGTAGCATTTTTTTTTCTTCTCCAAGTAATCTACAAGACTTCCAAACAAATTTTTTCCATTTTGTGAAGCAGAGATGCCAACAGTTCTGAAAAAATTACAAGAAAATTCCACAATTTTCAAAATACCTGTTCTTTTGATTAGGCACATGGCAGCATTTATTTTTTACCATGAGCAAAATGTCTATGAAGAGCCTATTAAGAATGAAATTTTGCAAGAAAGTGGTAACATTTAAAAGGAAGACCAATTGAAGATCAAGAACAAATAGGTTACTATTCTGTTGTCCCTTGATATCTACCACCATTTTTTTTTCTATGCCACCGTTTGCTAGGTTTAGTTATTGGAAAGAGCAGGCTAGAAATTGGATGTGGGATTCTGAGACTTGTCTGGTAGTGTGACCTTTGTAAAGTAGTGATCTTTCTGTGCACTTTTTGTTTTATATGTGGATCAGATAAAAATCTTGTTGTAAACTAAGTTTCCAAATAAATAAGAACATTTTTACATTAAAAATAACCTCAGAAACCAATCTCACTCTGAAAATCTCCACTGTGACCTCTAATTTAAAGTTCCCTTTTCTTTCAAGTCATTTGTCAAAATTAATAGATAGTAAAAAGGATGAGTTTGATTTTTCGCTTTTGTACTGTTTTCTCTACTGGTAATAGGTAGAAAGTGAACTGGCATTGGACCAATAATTGTGTCAATTGAGACTCTTTCGGTTTCAAGATTGTGCAAGCAAATTTAGGTCTCAGGAAAAAGATTGGTCTCATTTCAAGGACTTGAATAAGAAGGTAGAGCGTGGACTCTGTTGCCAGTGTCTGGTGCCTAAGGCCAGATTGGGCAGGACAGGAAGAGCTGAAATGGGAGGAAGGGTCACTCCTCAGAGGAACCGGGAGCATATTAGACAATACCTGTTCACTAATAGGAGTATTAAAAACAGGGGTAACCTTACAAAATGAATTCTGTGTACCAACAAATTTTAAAATTCATTTAATTCTTACAACCACACCTGATGAGGCATTATTATTCATCTTTATATTAATTTTTTTCAAAAAAGAAAATGAGGCACAGAGAAAATAAATAATTTGCCCAAGATCTCATGACTCATTGTGATTTGAACCCCAGTATCTTGACGCTGCCAATACTGTGTACCACAACAAGAAACAATAGGAGAACGGCTACCTGAAGTATGATAGATTTTGCATGTGCAAAAACCATAGCTCTTCTAGAACACTGCTGGTCCAATAGTATTAGAGTTTATGTTAAGAAAAAGAAACTCCACAAGAATGCAAAAACATAAAGCCCAACACAAACTTGTTGATACATATTGGATATAAACACATCTATATAAGGATTTATGTTAAAATATTAACAGTAGTTATTTCTGGAGAGGGGAGTGGGATGCTGGAGACAAAAAAGAGTGTATTTTATACTCAATAATTTGTATGAAATCTGAATTATAATTTTAAGATATTATAAAGAAATATCCTGACTGGGGAAAAAAATGAAAAGCAAAATGGCCAGACACCAAAAATCAGAAGTTTGTTCTAGACCATTCCTATATCTTACTTTTGCTGTTACTTTAGGATCTAATGGTGAAAACACTTGTCACAAATTTATTTTCCCATTTGAGAGGGCAGCACATGTTCTCTTTCTAAAACAGTGTGGATAAGGCAACTTTTCAGAACATACATTCATTAATGCTTCCTATACCCCTCAAAGTCCTATGTGACCTTTAAAACATTAATTATAAGCTATTTCAAGTTTACTTGAATTTAGAGTATAACAGCACTTGTTTTCAAACAGTGAAACTGTTTGAAACAGTTTGAAACTGTTTCAAACAGTTTTATTTGTTTTGTAAAATAAAATACTATAAACACATCTGATGCCTTCTGTAAATCTCCTCAATCCAATCTTTCTTAATTGCTTCCCACAGGTCACTACCAGCAAGTGTATTTCATTTTTTCTACACATACAGCTATAACTTATATTGTCATAAAACACATTTTGTTCTACAACTTGTTATAGTCTCACCTTATTTTTGAAACGTAGTAATGCTAACACACAACTCTAGCTTGTTCATGTTGACTGTTGCATAGAAATCTATCATATAAATACATGTATTACCATTGTTGAGCACTGGCTGGAGTCCCTTTCTGCTGTTATACACAAGGCTGCCATGAACATTTTTGTAGATGTATCCTTATACATGTGCCTAAGTACTTCTTTAGAGTAACATGTAAGAGATCTCTAATTTTACTAGATACTGCAAAATTGCTGGTTATGCCAGTTTATTTTCCCACCAACAGCAAAAGAGTTCCCACTCACTGCTTCATGTTCTTGATAACACTTGCCATCTTGAAACTTACATTTTTCCTAATTTGATGTGGTAGCTCTAGTGTTACTTGTAGTTCCCTGATTATCAGTGAAGAGTATTATTTCCATATACTTGAACTTTTGAATTTTCTCTTGTAAGAATAGTGGGCTCATATTTCTGAGTAATCTTTTTGTAAGTTATAGAAATTTTTATGTTTTCATAAATTAAATCTTTCCTATATACTGAAAATATCTCAGTGTGGTTCATCTTTTAGCTTTTATAGAACTTAATGTACATTAAGATCTCAATTTTAATGCATTTCAATGTATTGCATCTATCTTTTATGATAGTGCCTTTGTGTCTTAAACAATTTTTCATATGCTGAGGTCTGAAAATACTGGATATATTAAGTTTTAAAATACTGTTTTTAAAACATATGTCTTGGCTGGGTGCAATGGCTCACACCTGCAATCCTAGTACTTTGGGAGCCCTAGGTGAGAGGATTGCCTGACCCCAGAGGTTTGGGACCAGCCTGGGCAACTTGAAGAGACCTCGTCTCTACAATAAAATCGAGAAAAATTAGTCGGGCGTGGGCACACATGTAGTTCCAGCTACTTGGGAGGCAGAGGCGAGAGGCCTGAGTACAGAGATTCAAGACCAGCCTGGGCAACTTGGAGAGACCTCGTCTCTGCAATAAGTCAAAAATTAGCTGGGTATTCTTGTGCGTGCCCATAGTTCCAGCTACTTGGAAGGCTGAGGTGGAAGGATCGCCTGAGTCCAGCAGGTTGAGGCTGTGGTGACTGTGAGCATGCCACTGTACTCTAGCCTGGGCAACGGAGTGAGACTCCTACTCAGAAATAAAATAAAACCAACTTCCCTTGTATTAGGAACTATATTAAGCATTTTACATGTTCAGGCCATGGGTTTTGGAGTTGGAATACCAGGGCTTTAGTGTACATTAGGGAGCCCTGATATATGAGAGGTCTTACTATTACTTGTTTGTTCACTGGCTGAAGAAATTCATGTATCAGGTGAGAGATACAAATATGCTGACACCAACTACATTTTTAAGAAAAACACCCCAAATATACAACTGACTTTTATTAAACAGAAAAAAGATCAACATATTTTTCAAAGATGCAGATATCCCAGTAGTTTTAGTGAAAATAAACTTAATATCAACTTGTTTGAACAAAACTTTTAGAATAAGTAATTAAATTATTAAAGTAGAAACAGAATACCAACAAGTCCTAGACCCCAGAATAGCTGTAAGCCAACAAAGTAGGCATTATTTTGCTTAACAGTTTTAGCTTTAATGGAAATATATATTATTATTTAGAATATTAGCCTCTGAACTATATAATGCCTATTTTATCATTTTACTTGAAATAAAATCAGGATTTTTGGAACTTCCAAGTAGTCTTTAAAGTTTTCCAATATGGACATAAACTAACCTCTATTCCTCTCTACATAACAAATGTGAAATAACTGTCACAATATATCAACGTTTTCACAGAAAGGTTTTTAAGGCTTCTGGCATATAAAATGTGTAATATCTGTGTGACAATGTCATAATTATATACAGAACATACTTAAGTTTTCTTGTGCAATTTAAGTTCTACAGATTAAAAAAACCGAGTCCCATGTTAATGAAATATTAAAATACTATGAACTTCCCATGAATTTGATGATGATTTGCAATTACAGAAAGAACGCACAAATAAGTCTTTCACACTAAGTGATTCATCACTGAAAATAATCGTTGAACTGAATACACTTTTTTTGATATCACTAGTTCTCTTCAGCACAAAATTAGACATAATTAATATAACTTATGTTTCCAATTAAACTATAGCACTGAGGCAGCAAATGTCAGACAATGTTTAACTATTCATGTGTCATACAAATATGTCTTTGACTCTTAATTTATACTTTTGTCTAAGTCACCATTGCAGAGAATGTGTTAAGTGAAATCAATAAAAAGTGATTATTTCTCATTTAAAAAAAAATGTCATATACACCTTCTTTTAAAGTTCTAAAGCAGCATATGCAGCTCTTAAGGCAAAAAAAGATTTAAAAAATTATTATAAGTTATAAATTCTGCTAATTCTCCTCCTGGCAATAAAAGCCATAGCACAGATTCTTATATTTTACCAGATAATATATTAGTATACATCTGAATATACATTTGTCAACATTTTCCGCTGGAATGAAGTTGGTCAGTGAAGTGGAAGTGAAGGGCAGCATGGCGGGGCAACAATTAACGGCCGTCCTGGGCATCAGGGGACACAGAATGGCTGAGTCTTGACCTTCCATTCACAGATAATGTATTTGATGGAATGGTAACCTAAGAGATACAAACACACTTTGCACCCATCAATTTAAAATGGAACTGCAGTCTAATTTTCAATTTTCAACAATTGCCACATTTTAACTTCTGATTAATTGTAAACACTAACATTTAGTATTTATTATTCAATATATTACACATAATTAAGAAAAAAAATGTTCACTCTACCATAAAATTAAAAACAAGAGAGTTGTTATTGCCACAACAAACAAGCTAAATAATCCATTAACACATCTTAGTCTTTACAAAATTACCAAATCAACACGAAGGACAAGAGCACAAACAGACTGTAGGCCAAGCTGTTAAAGAGCATTTTTAGCTAGAATAATTTCTGGCTCCCCAAAAGTGCCTTGGAGAAAAATAGAAGAAATAAATTTAATTCCTCAAAGCAATGAATTTTACAATTTTTGTATTGATGGCATATATTAACTTCAAGTTCCCCTCCTAGTGTCCTCTATTTATTCAAAACAAAACAAATCAAATAGCCCTTGGTTTTTAAAATGCTTTTGCATAAAGGGCTAAAAACAAAAGTCAAATCGGTCTGGGAGTGGTAGCTCGGGCCTGTAATCCCAGCATTTTGGAAGGCTGAGGTGGGAACATCACTTGAGGCAACATAGCAAGACTTCATCGCTACAAAAGATTTCTTAAAAATTAGCCAGATGTGGTGGCATGGGGCAGGTAGTCCCAGCTACTTGGGAGGCTGAGGCAGGGGGATCACTTGAGCCTAGGCGTTCAAGGCCGCAGTAAGCTATGATCAAGCCACTGCACTCTAGCCTGGGTGACAAAGAGAGACCCTGTCTCCATAAAACATAATAAAAAGAAAAAAGAAAAATCAAATCTTATGACTGTTAGAACAAAACAACTGCAGAATGAAAAGGAGGTTTGCTGTGTTTTTTTTTCAGTAAGTAAACATCTAAGTTCCAGAATTCTAAGGAAAGTCTTCTATTTGCAAACAGTAAGTAAATAAAAACACTAAAACCAGAATTTCCTAAATAGCTTAAAACTCCAGCTATAGAAGAATGTAAAGAAAGACTATCTAGATTTTGAATATAAAAATGTATATTTTGAAATATCAATCATAAAATATAAAACAGATATTTTAAGAAAGTTTATCTCTAGATTATAATTTGACTAATTTAGATTCATGACCAAACACTATCATCTTCTGACAAGAAGAGAACTAAAGTACAAATGGCCAGTTTCTGCCTACCAACAGAGGAAATTAGTAAAAGGAAAATGAAATTGGCAAATTTCATTTGGATTTGGTTTCTTGTGCTTTCTTTCTTGTCTTTAATAAATTAAGACTGGTCATCTAAATTAATGTTTGCTTTTGATTGTTGAATGAATCCTGGATGGAGTAGAGTGGTTGACATTTCACACCTGAAAAAAATGGTGAATAAGAACTGCCACCAGCAGAAGAGAAAATACATCTGCACCCTGTTTAGTATTCATGTGGAATTTCTTTCCAATAGCCTACAAATGACTTTTCATTGTGTCACCTTGGTCCCTAAAGTCTCCGTGTATAGAATAATCTTTTTTGTAATTCTTGCCAAAATTGTGGTTCTCATAATTATTTGTAACACAAAAGAGAAAATTTGTTTTAGACATTAAAAAATAAATCCTGATAGCCCTAATGTCTCCAAGTAAAAGTAGCTCATTGTAGTATCATACCAAGGACAACCCCCAAAATCTGGAACTATATTTTAGAGGATAGGCCTTTTGTAGTACAGGCTCCCCCCACAAGGTAAGTGTTCTAGGAACCCAACGGCAGCAGTGTACCAGTCAGCATTGTTGTGAGAGGCTGCGTTCAGCTCCAGTGAATTTTTTTTTTTTTTTTTTTTTGAGATTCTCTCAATGTGTTGCCCATTTCATAATGAGTGATTCATAAGCACACTTGCCCATGCTCCACTGAGTGTTCAGGAGTTTTAAACCAAAAACAACATAACCCCTTCCACCGTGTGCTCCATTCTCCTTATTCACCAATCTTGCTCTGAGTAACTTTTTTTGTTACCCAGGATGAAAAAAGTCCTCGAAGGGAAAAGTTTTGCCTATGTGGAAGAGGTGAAAAAAAAAAAAACAGCAGAAGCACTAAAAGGCATCAAAATTGACAAGTTCAAAACTGTTTTGATCAGTGTGTCTCAATAGGTGTACTGCATTAAATGAACAGTGCTTTGAAGTGACCGAAGTTTACACATGTAAGAATAAATACACAATATTTTAATAAATGAATTCTGGTTGTTTGGGGTCCTCTCTTAAATAGAGAATCCAGTTAAACATTCACCGATAAGGAGCATAAGGTATAAAGCTATATTACATTCGTATAGTCAAATACTATGCAATCTTAAAAAGAATAGTGTACATATATATGTAATAACATGGAAAACTTCAAATATATGAATGATTTGAGAGAATTCCATTTTTGTAAGTTAAATATGTTTATATACTTCAAAAGTGATCTAGAAGGTTACATAGCAATCTATCAAAAGTGGTTACTTTTGCAGAAAAACAGCATTTGCTTTGATATTTAAATACTTGCTTGCTAAATATTTAAACATCAGAAAACATCATTAGAATACTATTCTATAAATTCTAAGGTCAAAGATCTTATCTATGCCACTTTATAACCAGTTTATATCAATGTATATTTTAATGCCTGGCACAATGTAGTGCTCAATGAATATTTCTTGAATGGAATATGGTTACTTTTTACAAACATTTATAAAGCCAAAAAAGTATTGCTTGAATTTTTGACCAAGGAACATATCATACTTTTAATACAGATGCTTTAAAAAATATTAACATTTAAGAACTTACTAATGTGAATATCTACTAGTCAATTGTCTACACTTGAAGTTTAACTAATTTTTAGCAATTTCATACAGCTTTTTTATTTCTATAAGGAACATTAACTATGAAAATTTCTATTGTTTACTTTTACTTTAAAAACACAGAAACCGCTGCCAACCTGAAAACCCTTTGGTTATTCAAATTAAGATAAAGGAAATATGAAAAAAAAAAAAAAACAAGCAGATCAGTTAAATAAACAAAAAAGTTAGCAAGATTCTGGATGACTTATTCAGTTGTTCCCTTCCTTCCAGGCTTTTCGAGCCAAAGATAAATTTTACATTCTGAGAAAATATTGACATATAGTGCCAAATACTGTTCATTAGAGTATCTTCAGATCTTATTTTTAAAAACCTATATTCTATTTGTCATAGTGTAATAACTTGATTTTTAGTAATTTAGGCACCATGAATGGTTGAAAATAGCCAGAGTCGTTCTTGTATCAACTTAGGCCAATGGTAATGGATTAATCTGCCTTATTCTCTATTAATAATTTGCTGATTCATATGTGTCTTAACATCAAACAATTTATAAAATATGAGCTAGATTTATCAGTGCTTTATAGGAAGACAAGACTAATTTCTGTGACCACGTAGGAGTGAAAAGGGGGTAAGGTATGGAAAAATGCTTCAGAAACCTAAAAAATAAGGCATGTTCATTACTACATTTACACTAGAGCAATTAACTAGATAATTGTTCTAATATGAACCAGCCATTATAATGAAGGTTAATTGCTCAGGTATGAACCAGAGTCATAAGGCAGGTTGGTACCTGAAGTTAAATTGAACATTTGGGTGCCAAGATACAGACAAACACGGAGCCAACTTTCTGATGAACAATCTAAACCTACCGTCAAAAATTTTATTTGGCAATATAATTGCTGTTCTATAAAAGAAATGTCAGAATTTAAAAGATACTAGGATAAATCTTCAGTAAAGGACAGAAACATGGAATTCAAGCAAAGATCACAAGAAATTAGGAGGCTGCTTGTATCCATTTTCACCATCTTTTGCAGTTTTTTGAAATAGAATATGTGTACAGAAAAGAAGAGCTCAGTGAAAGCAGGCAGACATGCATACAACTCACCACCCAGCTCCAACCCCCACAAATCTTACCTTTATTTAAAGATGTTTATATTTTCTTCAACATAGAATTTTTTCACTAATTTTAATATTTTTATCACACTAAAATAACATTTATTTTTATTACTTAGTTTTTTTATCCCCCTTAAATTGTGTGCCTTTCCTATCTCAATAAGCCCTCAACAACCCCTTCTCTTCTGTATAAACTTTATAATTACTTCCTTGATTTAAAAAAAAGTCACATGAGCATGTATCACTAAATAATAAAAATTAGTTTTGTATGCTGTCAAATTTTACACATTTTTGTGTGTTTCTGTTCATGTTGTTGAGTTTCACTGCACTTTGTTCATTTTATTGCTATATGATAGTCCACTAATTGAATATATCATTTATTCTACTAACTGGATACTAAGGTTATACTTGGGGATTTTACAAATAACATTCCGTGAACATTCTTATATGTGAGTCTTGGCACATAAGAACACAATTTGTTAGAAAAATTAGAAGGGCAAAATGCTGGTCATGAAGTGTGGATACTGTGAACTTTACTAGATTCTATATCCATTGTTAGTGAAACGAAATGGATTATGCATAGAATTTTCATTAAAGAAACTTAAGAGCTGGCACTGCATATACTCATAGCTATCGATAACCTCCTATGGAAAGAGATAAAATTTTAGATTCAATAAAATCTAAAATAATGAGTTTTATACAGGAAACAAGTATAGGATCACCACATAGTACATGGTGTCTGTGTTGACTCATACCCAGCTCATTCTGGAAGCAATAGAGTTTTCTGTGTGAAAGAATCTGCCTGGTCCAGTTCCAGAGCACAGCAAGTCCATAGCTGCTGACCTATACAATTCTGTTGGCCTAAAAGCCATTTCAAACTTAAAGCACAGTTTTCTGCAATTAGTTCATTGAAACTGACTTCACTGACTTAGTACAAAGGCATGGCAATCAGTACCTGTGTAGTTACTTGGTTCTCCCATGACTTGATACACTACTGTTTCTCAGGACCAGGCTGGGAATGCACAGAAGGCAGAGATTTCATGTTATTCATTTTGGAATTTTCAATATTTAATACAAGTTTTGGTACTTACATGCTTTTTAAAAAATGCTTGTCAAAGTTATTGAACTGAGAAAACAGCGATGACTGGTTTTGAAACTCATCCTTAATTTACAAGATCAGAAACAAAAATTTTCATAAGTGAAGATGGGTAATTTATAAATGTAAGCATATATTCCTTCCAAAAATATAAATTTGTCATGACCTGTGAAATATCAGTTTCAATATTCTTTACCAAATTTTTATGCTGCCTGGTACCTAAAACCAGACTCTACAAATAATCTAAAAAAAATTTAAACTTAATCCCCTGAATTATTTCTTCCTGTTTCCTCCACTCCTGACAGCACCCAATATTATGCCTTGTCTCCATATTTGTCCAGATGACAGTGCCAAGTCCTCTGGGAGGGAATGGCTGTCATTCACAGCTATACACAAACACATTGAGGAAACTGGCTTAAGCAGTCTGGCCAATGTTGATGTGGTTGAAAGGCCCAGAAAGCCTTTACTCATTTTTTTTTATCTTTGTAGCATTCCTGTTCCTTTACAGATTTAATTTCTCTCAATGTTTTGGTCAACAAACCTCTTCCTCTTCTCTAAATGGCTTTTAAAATGATCTGAGAAGGAATTCACAAAATGAAATGCCTAGGGAGTCAGTGGAATAACAAGTACTTTCATTGTCTTAGTTGTTGAGGTATTTCTAAGAGAACTAAGAGGAGAAGACGACAGAGATATAGGGAGATGACTCCCTTTGGGGAGTCTAATTGATGATGTCTTGCTCAAAGCTTCCCATATTCTCAGTGGATGAAGGGAAACCAGGGAGGAAATTCTCCTGCAATGAATTCCCAGAGATATTTGTTAGGTATTTACCCTGAGAAGAAACTTATCTCCTCTCCTGATGCTTTCCTACACCTTGGTAAGAAGAAACTAAACAACTTTAGAAGGACATTACCAAGACTTGAAATTCTACGTGGGTTCTCCTATAAATTCTCTAGAGTTTCTCCACTTTCCTTGGTTTAATTTATGAAACTCTTCCTCATATACCACATATGGTAGTAACTTTATGCACCGCAGAAGATATGGCTAAAAACTTGCAGGTTCCTGTCACCCATCTAACCTTTCTGGAACAGGAAGAATCTTTATTGTGGTGCTAATATAATTACTTAAAATAAGAGTCTGGGGCACTTTCTCTATATGGTTATGTAAGAATGAACAAAGTGCATGTTCTGCACCTGGCTCATGTTGTGGAAAACAAACCTGACATATTTTTAAATATGTGTAAGGCTCTGGACTGTTTCAGCTTACACTTCAAAAATGACTCCTGACATAAAAGAGTAACTTTTGGATCCCTATTTAGATTTAAATGCTAGAAAATTTTTTCCCCCTAAGTATTAGTTTGACAATGTTGAAAATAAATCCACTGCCAGCCATCTGATGAAGAAAACTTACCCTTTTCAATTTGGCAGCAGCCTCTCCAGAACGGATTGCAGTCAGCAAACTCTGTCGAATCTGTTCTGGGTCAGAGCTTTGGAATGTTAAAGAATTTTGTCTCTTAAGGGTGAATGATGGACAGTCAGTTGGAGTCAGTATTTGGGAATTCTGTTCATTACGTGCAGAGTTATTTTCCTACAAAAATAAATGTGAAATATTTATATGAATACCAAGAGAAGAATGGGCCATTTTTGCAAAATGTTTTCATCATCAATAGTTCTTTAAGAATCATCATTTACCACACTGGTGTTTCAGACACAGCTCTATCACCTCACCCACTGAATTATCTCTGCTGCCACAGCTAAATTGGAAGATGAGGGCATTGTTTTTCTTCTCTTGAACTCAAGACGCTAAGAAAGGAAAATGATACCTCTCCTTGTTTCATAAATACAGTGATAATTTTACTGTGCTTGAGTCAAATACATGAAGTTGACTAGAAAAGTCAAATTAATAATAAAAAAATTTCAAAAATTAAAAAATGAGGCATTTTTACGGTACCAACATATTAGGCTGTGAAGTTACTTTTTGTAAATGTACAAAACAGTCAAATATTGGCAATTTCATATTGGTTGAATCTAATATACCTTGTAATAAAGGAATACTAATTATTATGCTATACTTAATAGTTTCTGGAAGTCACAAAAACTAAATGTTGACCATATTTTATTTTTCCCATGAAACTAAAATTAAAAATTAGAAACTTCCAAATTGAAGTATCAAAATTTAGTCAAGCGTCTTAGGAAAGAATATTTAGTAACTGAATTAACTGGCATATGTTATCAAGTAATCTTAAAAATGTCTTTTTCAAACTGCCAAATATCTTTACAAAAAATGAGCCACACAGGGCTCAGGCAATGCCTCAAAAACTGTATTATCTAAATCAAGCTTCCATTGTTTAGAAATAGTATTCTATTCTAAGAAAAAACACAGGCTTTGTTCCCAAATAATTAATTTTTAGATCATACATCTCTTCCTGATGCTATATCAACAAAATAAACACAAATGTAAAATATAAGAAGAAATGCTCAAGATAAATGCTCCTTTAAAATTATGGAAAAATATTTATTTGGCAATATAGTTAATATTCTCTTACTTTAAGAATGTTTGAAAAAGTAGTATTAAATACTTCTGGGAACTATCACACAAATATAAAAGCATTCTTTAAACACTATCAGAGTAAAAGTACACAAAGTATTTCTTTAAAACTGCTGTAAGATTATCCTGCTTCATGTTGTGAGTTTCATCCTCTCCTTTGATATTATTTGAACCTAGCAAAATACAACACTTAGTTAATCAAACACTAAATCAACAGCACTTCTTTTTGGTAAATTTTCAAATTAGATAGTAGCTAGATGATATTTTGATCAACATGTATATTACTGTTAGAAAAGTTGACACTGAATTAACAAAATAGGGAATTAAGAAAAGTAAATGTATAACTGCTTTCAATTTAAACTATTTATATGTAATAATTTGGTAAGCTGAGGTTGAATGTATATGATGGAAAATGCACAGTTGAGAAATGCTTAGTTTTTTTTCCCGGTCTTTGATACTATTTATGCTTCTATTTCATTAAAACCATTCATTTTTATTAATAGTACAGTAAGATTGGAGAAGAAAATAAGGAGACCAGAGCATCCAGAAAAGTTAAAAATAAATTAAGATGAGAAAACACAGGAAAATAGGACCATAGACTAGTACATCATTGTATGAGCAAAGAAACTTTAAAACATTTGCTAATGACACAACCATATAATGATGACCTTACAGTAATACTTGAACATATTATATGAATTACAATAATTCTCAGAGTAAATAATCAAATTCTATGTATTACCACTCTTTTCCTTGCAATAGCTTAATATCAGATTAATGTGAATTCAGTTAAGTAGCACACACATACACCAACATTCTTGTAAACCCCCGTGTTAACCATGTTGTTAAATTTGAATACTTCTTTTCAAAGAGGTTACACATTTACCTTATCAATCACCTCAGGCTGTGGGATGTCCACACATTTATTTACAGAATGAGTCTTCTCTTCCTCTGTGTTGGCTGGAGGTTGGGGAGATGCCCCTTCACTGCATGACTCAGTACGTGTTTTACTGAAAGACTGTGACCTTTTCACTACAGCGAGGGCAAATGGTGAAGGACCCGAATTTGAGTATGGCCGTGGGGCACCAAAAGTTTTCAAAGTCTTCAGATTTAGCGCTGCTGCCTGGCTAGTGGGAAGAGTCCCAGGTTTTGGTGCTACGGGGGGAGGAGGAGAGGTTTCCGTGGGCTTCTGACTGACGATGTCATCATCAGTATTTTGAATTTGGGGCTGTGAGACAGAGCGAGCTGTTATACTTAAGGGAGAAAGAGTCTGCTCAAGAGGAGGCAGCATATCCTTTCCTACCACCTTATTTGGTAATTCTTTTGGAGTAGGACTGGGGGCAGTATGGGCATTCTTGGAGGCAGCAGATGTCACATACTGGCCGGATGCTCTCTTCTGCATCTGCAAAAAAAAAGAACTGGGTTTTGCCTGGGAATTTGAAGCCCGAGATTTAAATTTTGACTCCAAAATATTATTTATATCTTCCAAATTTGGTGCAAAAGGAGCTGTGCCAGTGTCTCTTATCACTTTGGGAGGTCTCAGAGGATTAACCATGACACCATCTGATGAGCTCACAGCACTGTGCACCTCATCCTCTGTTTTCAAGTTAGGCTTAGGTTTAAGGTCTGGTGGTGACTCCTTTGGTCCAGCAGAAATGGCAGGCTCTTCTGTTTGGATGGCAGTTTCTCTCACATTCTCATCAGTGGGCTTTTTTACTAAAGTATATATCTCTTGATCATCTTTACACCCTACAGTTTCTGATTCCCAGTCTTTTGATATTTCCAAGGATTTGGGAGGCACTATTTTATAAGTAGTCATTCCGATTTTGGGTATATACTCTCGTGTGATTTCGTTGGAAGGTTTTGGCTTGGAGTTGTAGTCCTGTCTGTAAAATGGATAATTCTTCAGGTAAGAAGCATTCGAATTTTTGTCAATTCTGTCTATAGAAGGCAAAAGATCATCATCACTACGTGCACAAATTGGATCTTTCATGGTAAGATGCTCTTCTGAATGTATAATTAGGGTGCCTTGACTCCTGAATTCCCTTGAGGTTTCTACAGAATCTTGTGAACTTAAGGATAAATGTTTAGTTGATTTGTTATTTGAAGTTTTCACACTTTCATTAATTTTAAAATCAGACAAATAATGATCTTGTTGATTCCCACAAAAACTGTTACTGGAAGGGGTTGTCTGAATTGCTGCATCTTGCATTTTTGTCTTTTCCGCATCGGGTTGATTCATTTTTTGATCTGGTACCGATGAAGCTGCTAGATGGTTTTCCTTGTAACTTACAGTAGTATGAGTTTTATGTACCCGAGAGTCTGATAGTCTGACAACATCCGTGTCCATGTCGTTATTTTTGGCAACAGCTCCTACAGTGATTTCTGTTTTCCTCACTCCATTTTTTATATTATCGTCTCTGTTCTCTGGAAAGATAATTGTTTAATTTTGAGTCATTGAGAAAAAAATATTGTCAAGTTAAAAATATGAAAAAAAGCAGAAAAACTCATTTTCAGTGCCTAACTTACCCAATCTGAAATAGGATGGTTTGAATTCTACAGATAATTTTTAAATCACTAACTATACAAAAGCAAGTAGTGGCATACAGAGAAAACAGTATGGGCTTTGGATTCATAGAGACCTAAATTTGGAACCCCTGGCTTAACAAGTATAGCCACAATATGCCAATTAACTTATTTGAGCCTCAGTTTGCTCAGATGCAAAAAGGCAAAAATATGCATTTTATATTACATACATCATTTATACAGCATGCTCCGTTAGGATGGGATATCGACCAGAACACAAAGACTCCATAGAAAGTAGCTGTGTTTCTTCTTAGAAGAACTTCGTATTTCAGTCATTGTTAACAATGACAAAAGAAAGAAATAGACAAATTTTAAAACTGTATTTTTTTCCTTTTTCACATTTTTAAGGATAAAAACAATCTGTCTTTTCTATAGCCCCTAGTATATTTATATTTTCATACCTAACATTAAAAGGGAAACAAATACCAGCAAATGTTGTCAGTTTTAATGAAGGCATATAACAGACTATATTACCTTTAAGATTTTAAGTAAAAATAGAATCTAAGTTGATAGTCATGCTAATTAAGTGTCCCTAAAACAGAATCTAAGCTGATAGTCGTGCTAATTAAGTGTCCTTGCTAAAGACTTTTGGAGGACTTTGTTTTTAGTTATAACTGGGTGATTTCGACTACATAAAATTGATCATATTGGTTTTGATTTTTCTCTGTGGTAAAAGGCAGCCTTATTCTAGAGTCTGAGTCAAAGTAGAGATAACAACCCCCTCTCCTCTGTACTACTTTTCCTCTTGATTATAATTCAGATCTCCTGAAAATGACAATCATTTGCCAGTATCTAGGTGAACAAAGCAACAGCTTCCAGTCAACAACATGATGGCATAGCACTGGCATGAAGCATCTGTAAGAAAACACAGGCTTATGAGTCTGTACCATGTGTCTAGTACTGAGCTGAGTAATTTTTGTACTGTGCTCCTCTATTCAAACGCCCTAAAGAATCATGCCCCCTGCATGACCACTACCTTATCTTCAAAACCTAGCAGCTATCCTTTTCAGATATGGTAGTAATTTGCACACCACAAGTGAAATGGGAGCCCTAGGAGTCAACTTGTGAAAGAATATCATGTATTTCTCTGTAGTGTATCACCACCCACTTTTACGTATAAAAGGATGAGACCAACTACACTGCCTAAAATGCAATGAGCTACATAATGCAGTCCCTTCTGTTAAACAGAAAAAAGCCATGTACACAAAAAATGCATTGTTAGGTAAATTTATATACAAACAATATTTTAAGATATCTTCACGTTTTTAAACTGCCTATTTGCACTCATTTGGCTATGGCAGTTGATATTCCATATTATGTTGCAAGATTCCTATATTCAACATGTACTTTTAATATATAATTCATTTTTATTCTTTGCAGATAAAATGTAACTGATTATCAGAATACATATTATCTACTTGAGTAACTTCTTTTCTCAATGACCAATAATTATTAACTTTTGCGATTTATAAAATTAAGGACACGTGATTAGAAACCATAGAAAAGGCACATTTTGGCCTCTGCTTTAATTTACTTGGTTCATAAGTATTTTAAAATATTTATATGAAAAGCACTACTCTGAACATTGTTATAAGTATGAAAGAATTTAAGAAATGATCCCTGGCAGCAGGAAATTAGCTAAATGTATTTCCTTCTCTTTTATTTCTCATTTTCCACAGAAGATAAGTATTTTCCAGTTTACATAAGAGAAACATTTTCTAAAAGAAAGTAAATCAATGTAAAAAATATATTTTAAATTACATCTCCTATAACAAACCCTCATTTATTGGTTTTAGAACTCCAAATTTCTGTCTTTCAAATTTTCAGTGGATATCTGCTTTACCATTGTCTAACTCTGAATTTCTTATCAACATTTCATGATATTCTCAATAATCATCGGCCTTGAAACCTAGAATGCACTGTCATAAATTATCTGACAATGATTCTAACCAAGCCTATCTATGGCGAGGTCATTTTCCAAGGACGGCCAGTAGAGGGAGAAGGCGACTTTTGTACTATTCTGCCCCCCACTCAAAACTGATGCTGACATTTACAACCTTATGAAAGGATGATTTAGATTTAGATTAGTAATTTAGATAAGAGTAGGTAAAAAGAAAAACAGAATAAAACTATGTTAAGAATAATAGAATTTATTTTTTTAAAAACTATACTTGACAAAAGTCATTGCAAACCATGCACAAATCAAAATAAATACTGTATGAATGTACTTGTGAGTCTAGCACAAACCTGACATCAAAAATCTTAGCAAAAATGATTCAATTTGACTGTTATGTTAAAGAGAAGGAAATAACTTTTCAACCATAATGTCTCAATATAATACTATTGCCACCAAAGTATATGCTATAAAAAACTGAATAAAGAGGAAAAGAATGGGGAAATTACTTACTTTTATACCTTCTCAATGTTTAGATATTGAGAGGAGAATGAATCAGAGGCATAATATTCAAGTTAACAAGCACATAACACTCATATAAAATGAGATACATATTTGTGTGTGTGTGTGTGTGTGTGTGTGTGTGTGTGTGTGTGTGTGTGTGTGTGTGTGTGATATTGGGATTATCCATGTCTTATCCGTATATGATTATATTCCTATGTTTTCAAGGACTCTTAACCTAGTTTTGTGTATTAATATCATAGATTGGACTATGAGAATTCATAAGCCACTTTCTTCTTATCCGCTTAAAGTACTATTGTGTATTCCTTGAATTTTTTATTAGTGTAGAAATATTTTTCTGAAATTCAATCCTTAATATCTATTTTAAGAGTATCACAGTATTCTGCAGGGTGCTGAGGAATTGAAACAAAGTATCAAATATAACTCCACTGATCCAGTACTGTCAAATACAGTTGAACAGTCAGGATTAGAGAACCACGTGACTTCTAATAATCTAGTAAAAAAAAATAATGAAATGGTAGGAATTGGAAATAAATTGCATGAGTAAAGTAGATGAAACTGTTTTCCATGCAAAGACAATATGATAGGCCTAATGGTAGAATTAAGTGAATTAGAGCCTGAGAAAAAGAAGAAACTGTCTTGATTTACAGATAAGAATTAGGAAATAGTAGTAAATAAGGTTATGTAATTAGATGGTTTGGGCCTTGGAAATCAGGCAGACAAGTTTCATCCAAGGTATAGGAACTTGAGTATAAAGTAAAAAAGGCTTGGACTAGGGAGTTAGAAGGAAAAATGAAAAATAAATCACAAGTAGATAGATAGAAGATACATCTTTAAGATCCAAAATCTAAATTAGATTATCGCTAATATTTAATAACAACAACAATAAAAGGTAGTACACATCTCAAGAGCATACTTTAGAGTATTACTGCCTGAGTTTAAATTCAATGTCTACCACTTACTAATTATGGGATCTCAGGCAAGTTATTTAATATCTTGGTGACAAAATCATATGTAAAATGGGACTAAAAATATTAGTACCCACAACAGCCACAAATGAGATTGGTATTAAATGAATCAACATGAGTCTAAATGAGTTAATATATATAAAGTGTTAATAGTCCCTAGCACATAATAATATTATAAGGAATTGGCAATAGTGGGATACTGCCAGGGTTGAGGTTGGGAGAACAAACCACCAAAAAGGGTACCTGATCTCAAACCAGGCAAAGCGCAGACCAAAGGGAGACCCAAATTTTACCTGTATGATGTCCACTTGTATACCTAACCCTGAATTGTACCACACATCTTTCAAATAAAATATCTATTTAAAAGAGTAGTATTATAAAAGTGTTGGCTACTAGTGTTTATGTAACTCACCATTCTTTTGGTTTGGGCCCAATGACATCAAGTTTCTCTTACTAACAACTACCATCTCTTCATTGCTTGCATCATGTTCTAAATTCTGTGATCTCCTGAAAGATATGATATTGTGTGTTATATGTTGATACAATTCACACACACCACACCATACACCCCTCTCCCCCCCACACACACTGAGAACAGGCAAGATTTCAAAGGACAGATGGACTAAAATAATCATCTTTTTCTGCCAAATACTAGAAATTTAATAGCAAAGAAAAAAATACAACTGAGAAGAAATGCAGCTATAAAACATGAGCTTTCATGTGGTAGTCTATTACAAAAAAAGATGCAAGAAGCTCGGTAAATAGACACTCTTCCAAAATAGTATCTTTATTTTGTTATTGGTTGTTTGACTTTTAAAGAAAAAAGAAATTAAATGAAACATTTTGCATCTGGCAAGGTCAACTGTATAAATTAGAATGTGGATTGACCTCACTGATTTTTGTGTGTGTGTGTGATAGAATAGTTTAATTTGAAGCCAATCCCATGCAAATTATAATAAACCTCTGATGGAAATGGTTTCTTTTACTTGGTTGATTTCATCTTTATTCATGGTGTTACATTTCAGACATGATATAAGTAGACTAGACTATAGCTTTCCATTCCAAAGATCAAGTGGAAAGTATATTCCCTGCATCATAAAATTGACTGCAAAAATAATTCTGGTGATTTAACATAATATTTTAACATGTAGAACTGTTTTGTAGCTCAATCAGTGAAAATCCTTAAGGAATATTTAATAAAAACTGAAAATTAAATGTTACATTTAGGCCAAACAGGTAATAGGCAAAACACACACAGACAGACACAGACACACCTTAATTTCTGAGTCATGGAAATTAACTATATATTATGGTTTATCTGACATAGGAACATTAGAACTGATTTGATTTTCTTTGAACATAATGACATGCAAATAAATACTTCATTAAAAATATTTTTATAATTATAGTTAATGGAATGTAGTCTAAACCAAAGGGCAGGCTATATTTGTGTTTAAAATATCAGATCTGGCCGGGCGTGGTGGCTCAAGCCTATAATCCCAGCACTTTGGGAGGCCAAGGTAAGAGGATTGCCTGGGCCAGCGAGTTTGAGACCAGTCTGCCAACATGGTGAGACCTCGTCTCTACAATAAAATAAACTTTTAAAAAAGATGTTCAACAACACAAAATAAATCAGATCTATATTTCAGAAGAATAGTATTAATAAAACAAACCACCACCAACACTTCTGGCACACAGAGTACTTACTGTCCATCTGTGTTTCTAGCTTCCTGTTTTTCTTCCTTGGAGTTTTGTAAGGACTCTCCACTATCAATGCCGGGGGCTGACTCAGGATCATTTTTTGGGATATTTATTATATCAGGGGATACAAAAAGAATATCTTGTGACTTCAGAGAAACATTTTTAGCCTCGTCTTCAGGCACTTCACTCAGTTCTTTCCTTTCATCTATTTCTTCAAGGCCATAATCAGAGCTTACTCCAGCTACAAAGAAATGCAGATATAACCCTATATATTAACTTGCCTCATTCATCCTACACAATCCTGACAAGGAAAGAATTGTAAAAATAATAATTATCTGGACTCTGGCTCAAAAATAATAGTGAAATACTTTTGTACTGGTAGTCATGTTAACATACAACTAGATTATCTCAGACTCATTTAATCCTAAAAGCAATTTGCTATCTCTAGGTTTTATTCATGGTAGAAGCAAGAGGTCATTTAATGACAAACTTCAAGCTATTTCATTTAAGAACACACCTTTCAGTTATATGATTTTTACATACATGCAATAGCTCAGTAATGCAAATTAAATAATAATTTTAAAAGTGAAAATTAAAAGAACATGAGATTTTTGTGCTATTTACAAGTGCACTTATAAAATTTGACTTACTGGTTATCAGTATTGACTAGACTTTGAGAATTCTCTGAGCTTCTTTTAAAAATACTGAGAGCTGAGCCGGGCTCGGTGGTTCAGCCTGTAATCCCGTGCCTTTGGGAGGCTGAGGTGAGTGAATTGCCTGAGCCCGCAGGTTTGAGACCCGCCTGGGCAGCAAGACCTCATCTCTACAATAAATCAGAAAATCAGCCGGGCATGGTAGCGCACGCCTGTAGTTCCGGCTACTTGGAAGGCAGAGGCAGAAGGATCGCCGGAGCCCAGCAGGTCGAGGCTGCAGTGGCCGGGGGCGGCCACTGCACTCCAGTCTGAGCGACAGAGCGAGACTCCAACTCAAAAAAAAAAATTAAAATAAAAAATTAAAATAAAATAAAAATACTGAGAGTCACATTCTGTACTCCACAGGTATTAAACCAGAATCTCTGAAGGGTAGGGCCTAGAGTTTTTAAGACTACTTAGGTGGCTCTAATGTGCAACCAGAATTAAAAGCTACCAATCTGGGTGCTTGACATAATATTTAAAAATACATATACAGCAAGCATCAGACAATGAAAATAAATTGTTATTCCTACCCAGTTTGACTGAAAGGCAACCTCCTTTCACAATTTTTTTCCTGTATATCCTCAAAAACATAATAAGCTGATATCCATACTTACCTGTTTCCTTTTTTCTTTGTTGCTAGTTTAATATAAACGAAAACATACTGTACCCAATGTTTCTCACCTACCTTTTTTTCTTCGCTTATTGCATCTTAAACATTGTTTCATAGTACTACGTGTGTATGTGTAATTCTTTTCAATAGCTATGGCTAATATTTCGTTGTGCTAAAATGTGTTTTATCACAACAACCAATAACCAGCAGAGAAAAAGAGAAGAAAGCAGCCTAACCAGTTAATGTCCACAATGACTGTCGAGATTCGCTGTGAAGCTAAATGTAAACCAAAGAGTGAGGTTCTGGGTCTTTCCTTATTTAAATATAATTTAAAATTTTCATTTACATAATAACATCTGAACAAAACTTGATTTTATCCCAAGAGGGATAAAGGGGTAAAGGTGATATAGCATTGGATTATAGTGACCAGCACATACACAAAATTTAATAAAATATTTAACATATTTGAATATTTAAAGTACTTAAAATGTATTTCTTTAATTTTATCTTTAGGCATACAGATGGAAAAGTATGCTAGTTGTGCTCTCTAAGAAACAAACATGAGAAATTTTAATGGTTTTTTTTTATTGTTAATAAAAATTAGATTACTCAATTAAAAATACTAAAGAATTTAGGTCCCTGATCTCAAACCAGGTGAAGTGGGGACAAAAGTGAGGGCCAAACTTGACCTGTACAATGACTATTTGTATACCTAACCCTGAACCGTACCCATACCTTTGGGGGGAAAAAAAAAGAATTTAGGTATAAGTGAATTTTCAAATGTACATATTTTGGCAAATGTTGCTTTATCGTGACGTGAAATAGTCATCATGATGTCATAGTGCAATATAACATATCTATGATAGCACATTACGTCTATGTAGTAAGAGCGTGTTTATATAATTTGAAAACTGTGTATTGAGAAAAATGAAAAGCCATGCCAATTTAGATAGAAATGTGTTTTATAAATAACACTTCAGTACATTATTAAGTTCTTTTGGAAATTACATTAACTAAGGCAACATTTAGCAAGTTATCAATCATTATTCCTACTTCTCTTGTCTACCACAAGTATATCAGAATCACACAACTGAGAAAGGGTTCTCAACTGATTGAAATATGAAGAATGAGTTACATGTTTCAAAAATCTTTTAAAATTATTTTCCCAGGATTTAATAACTTGGTCATTACAGACATCACTTAGGCTTGCTTCAATACATTTTTATTACCTTGAAAAGCATTCCTATCATTAAAAATCGGGGAAAGTCGGTGATTCTTTTAAAAGTTCTATTCATTAAGTAAATTTTTATAGTCTGCTGTCTGATTAGTACAGATTCCCTAAGCTTTGAAAAATACTAAGTTAAGTTTGTTTTGTATGTGTCAACACACTTACATAATGATCAAATTCTAGGATTATTATAAAAAAGAAATTGAAGTGGGGACTTTGAATAATGACTAATTTTCACAAATGTTGTATCACAACTATCATATTTTGGCTTTATAAGCTCTAAAGAATATTCATTTTCAAAGAATACAAATGTCTAAAATCTTAGAGGAAATTTAAGACTTAACAACTCCTTAAAGTATAAATGTTTAAAAAAAATTACAAAAAAGGCATTTGGAAGCATAATTATTTAAATTTATTTGATACATACTTAGCTTTATATAATTTAAACATTTTTATCTTAGTTTTTTTCAGTATTTCTGAAGATAGCAAATATTGACTGAAATAAAAAGTAAAATTAAAAAATTATTTAAAATTCACAAAATGGAATACATGTAAAAGGATTAATATTTAGACTTTAAAAATAGCATTTTACTGAGAAGTTATTAAAGTAGAAAATTTCACTAGAACTTTTGGGATATCTTATAAACTGATCATCAAATAGCAAGTTGCCTAACAAATGCTATTCTTTGCTAAAACAGAACTATATGAAATCTATTCTATTGTACCATCTCTGCTTATTATTCATTCACGTAAACAATGCTCACTGTGTCAAACACTAGTGTAGTTGCTGCCCACATTGTGTTTGTTTTTTTTTTTTCACCTTTTGAAAATGACATGCAGCAAAATTCATCATTTTTGGAACACAGGTCTTTGAGTTTTAACAGGTTAGTTGTATAACCACCACTACAATAAAGATATAGAAGAAATCCATCAACTCCCTACCTTCCTCTATGCTCTCCTCTATTCCCTGCCTCTAGCCACCAATATCCCTACAGTTTGTCTTTGTAAGAATGTTACATGAATGAAATCATGTAACAGCTAGCCTTTTGAGTCTGGCTTCCTCATTTAACATCAAACATACAAGATTCAGTCATACTGCCTTATTAATCAGGGATTTGTTCCTTTTTATGGCTAGGTAGTCGTATTCCAATATATGATTAAACCAGTTTGTTTACCTACTCCTCAGTTTCGGGGTGTTTGAACTGTTTCCTAATTTTGGCAACTATGAATAAAAATGCTATAACAACTCACATTGTGTGGGCAGAAACTTTTGTTTTTCTTGAGAAAATACCTGAGAGTGAGATTGTCAGGTCATATAGCAAATGCATATTTACATTTTATTTTTTAAAAAAAATCAAACCATTGCAAAAGTGGCCACATAATTTTGCATTGCCACAAGCAGTATGGGATAGTATACTAATCTTAAACAAATGAGGCTGGGGTGGTGACTCATGCCTATAATTCCAGCTCTTTGGGAGGCTGAGGTAGGAGGATTGCTTGTGCCCAGGAGTTTGAGACCAGCCTAGGCAACATAGTGAGACCTTATCTCCATTTAAAAACAAAAATAAAAAATTAGTCAGGCATGCTAGTGTGTGCCTGTGGTCCCAGCTACACAGGAGGCTGAAGTGGAAGGATCACCTAAACTTAGGAGTTTAAGGCTATGGTGAGCCATGATTGTGCCACTGCACTCCAGCCTGGGCAACACAGTGAGACCCCAACTCAAAACAAATAAACAAACAAAAAACCCAACTGGCTTGAGGCGATAAAGATTTTTCCCGAATCAATGAAAAATTGAGAAAAAGAATGATAAGATTCAAATATCACCTAACTGTAAAGCTTTGCCATCTTGTAACAAAATAATTCCAATAATTTAAAAATAAAAAATGGAAAACAATATTGTATGTAGTAAGCCATAGATAGATATAAAAGTAGTTCAATAAAGAGTATATATATATAAATATACTTTTATATATCATATATATTTATACATCGAAGACAATAAAGATCAAGCACTGTCCCACAAAAAAGTAGAATGCCAAACAGAAAGGAAGCCAAAATCTTTCAGAGCCACTATTTTTATTTATCTTACACTTTGTCATATTCATCTATATGGATAAGAAAACCAGTTAACTCCAGACCTAAATAAAATTTCAAGGGAAAAGGGGAAACTCCTATTTCTTTACAAACATGTTTACACAAGGTTTCAATAAGTAACCAAATTCACACTCGATGCTGTCTTAATCTGTATGACCCAAGGCACCAGCTAGGAAAGGCCCCGCCACCTACATGTCCATGATGTCACAGCTGCCTCAGGTGTTCCGGGGCTCTCTGAGAAAGAGGTTTCCTCTGTCACTTTGGACACAGTGTACAGCTCCTGACTGGGGAGCTGAGGGTTAGGGGAGGATTCTGCCAAAGAAGTAAAATCTGTGGAAATGGCACTTAGATATCAGAGTTAAGGCAAGCAGAGACCAAGGCGCGTTTGGGTAGAAATCAGATTTGTTAGCTCACAGTTGTCTATGAATTAAACAAAAAAAGGTAAAAGAGAGAAAAGAAGAGAAACAGATAGCAAAGTTTGAATAGCATGCACACCTTTTTCTAATACTTCAGCATCTTCTAATTTTACTATACAGTTGTAGCTGTTAACATTATTCAATAAATTTCCCTTGTGGAACAAAATAGTGAAATTTATATTACTCTGAGTAAAAGCTAAAAAACATCATTACTAGTTATCTTATCAATAGTAGTATTTTAAATCACAAACAGAAGAGTGAAGAATTCTCATATGTATAAGATATGTTAAAATTCCAAATTCCTAAATACCACTTAAAAATTAAAGATTCAAGAGTGTTTGGATGCTCCTAAATGATGAGTGAATTTGTGAATATAAATTACAAAAATTAGGTAGAGTTATGTTAAGCAATTTTCATACTTATCAAATTATCCTCATGATAAAGTATTAGCATAATCATACTCTATTTTGTATGTCATTACTAGTCTGTCACATTCATCTGTCTAATATTAACTCCAAAGATTAAGAAACTTATACTTATAATAGCTACTAAACAGATATTATTGAAAACACTAGGAACAGCATTAGATTATTTTATTTTTACTGGACTTTTATTTATTTGGAGAGAATATACAATGAGAGCCATGTACTGCAATTGAAACTATTTTCATGGTAACAAATTTTTACCACTAGAGTTGGATACCTTGTATGTTGAATTCACTCCATGAACTGTTGCATAAAGAAATTGTGCTTGCTTACACCTTCCTGTAAACATTCTTCTGCACACACCTAGGTACGTTCTTAGTTATGATGTGCCATTACTCTTGGGGAGGAGGTTAATAAATGTAATCTGATACTTTATAAGGAAAAATAGAAGCTTAAATAGGGAAGGTACTCAAGTTACAATTCCAGAACTGAAATTCTGATCTCTGCCAGTTTCACACTCTAATCTAGGGAAGACATGGGGGAAAAGGGGGAAAGATTATTTAAAATTTGGAATGACACTGAAAAATCTGTATCTCCTTTATATACAGAGCATTACAATTGAAGTCATTTCTCAATTGTTATGTGCATTCCTTTTCAGTAACTACACAATGTGGAATAAAGGTGTCATACCTGTACTGGATAGCACCTCAGGAGATTTTGGTTCTGAAACACTTTCTGGAGGAGCACCATCTACTGAATGTACAGCTACTAGAAAGAAATAGCATAACTCATAAAGTCGCATTCACAAATGGCACAATTCATGAATAGCTTAGTTGTTTTCATATACAGTTCAGAAAGAAATGTGCCCTAAACTTGTTAAAAGCCATCTTACTATCCATCTGTGAAATGACTAAAATCCACTAGGAATCCCTTTCCCACATGTAACCAATCCTAAAATGCCAGTATCTTTCTGATAAATTCACAAATTATAACATGCCCATTTTAGGATAATGAAGCTGTACAATTGTGTCATTTTGTTTTGTTTAGTTGCAGATTTTTAAAAAGCAATTAAGTGAGACTAATCAGGGATCATTTTCATGGTCTAAGTATTATTATTTAATTAATTAAAAAGACAGAACTGATGTCATTTCTACTGTCTGTATTAAATAAAACAACACACATGTAACGTTAAGGGAAAAAGTAACATTACCAGTAACATGACTATTTTCATCACTTTGATGCTGGGGTATTTTGGAAGGCGGGGAAGGTGCTTTTCGCTTTGTCCTTCTCAAAGATGAATTTCCTGTGCTGCTATGGGGCAGCGAACCAGTCCTCACTATGCCTGCTTCACAAGGACTCTGGAAAACAAAAGGACCAAACACAATCCTGTATATAGAAATTAATAGCAAACTTTAGAATGGCACTGAACCTTATGTCAAGTATATCATATACCAAAATGGAACACAGTAGTCATTCATTAAGCATCTGCCATGTATAGCAGCTGGGTTATGGGATATGTAAAAAAATAAAATGTGGCCCTTCTCAAGAAACCTAGGCTAGAACCAGGGATTGACATGCAACAACTAAATAATGTGAAGAAATTAAAGTAAGGGATGAAAAATGAAAGACTGTACATCAGGCTGGCTTAATTAATCTATCTCTTTTCAGCACTAGTGCATCAGTGAGAAACATTGTAAAAAAATCTATATGCCTACCCAAGGCAAGGTCCTTTGAGGTCACCAACCACAAACTGCTACTGCTCACACTCACAGCACATGACTGTCAGCAGACCCTAAGACAATCTTGCCTCCGCAGGCTGGCCAGTACCCTCCTGGCCAACTGCCACGTCACTTTGCTCACACTCTCTCTTTATAACAAAGCTTCTTAAAAGACGAGTTCACAATTTGTGTCTTCAATTTCTCTTTTCCCACTTGAGCCCTTTCTGTCAGACTTTCCCCAGTCCTTGATCCATTAAAACTATTCCTTTTAAAGTCACCAGTGACCTTGACCATGAAGAAATTAGTGACCGCTTCTCAGAACTCACTTATTTGACTTGTTAGCAATGTTAAACATAACGGAGCACCATCCTAAAAAGCTTTCTTTTGCTTCCAGGATAACACGTTCATTATTCTCTGGCTTCTTAGTTTTCTATGTTCTTTTCATCTCCTGATCAACATGGGTGTGGCCCAGGTCTCAGTCCTTGGTCATATTCTATTTCATATCTCTGCTCACTCTCTTGGTGATCTTATCTTTCCTCTTATTTTTAGGTATTATTTCTATGTTGATTAACTCCAAACTATGCCTCTATCATAAAACTCTGTTCTGATATCCCTTTAATACTTAAGGCCACTTCAGTTTAACTGAGATCCTGATAATTCCTCTTTAACTTCTCCTCTGTATCCTGTTCTTCTCAGTCTGTCCTGTCTCAATAAAGAACAAGTCATCCTTCCATTCACCCTCATTGCCCCTCTGTCTCTCACACCTCACACTGAGTCCATTCCTTTGCCCTCCCCAAAAGACATCCAGTGCTCACTTTGACTGCTACAGCTGAGTCTGAATCATCATTAAGATGCTTCTAATTCGACTGTTTCCACATTGCTTCCCTACAGCCCTTTTCAACATAGCAGCAAAAAGGATCTGCTATCTTTAAATAAGTTCATTAAAAAGGATCCTATTAAAATGTACCTCAGATTAGGTCACTTTGGTCAGAACTCATAGATAACCTGGCCCCTAAATCTCCCCGAACACCTTCTTCTTTGAGAATGGAATGGCTACTCTACTCCAACCACACTGGCCTTCCGGCTGCTCCTCAAGCCGGGAAAGGCTCCCCACAGTGTGGGTGCCCACTTCCCTGTGCCTGGAAAGCTATTTCTTCTGACAACTCAATGTATTACTCCCTCATTTTCTTCAGGTCATTTCTCAAATGTCACTTTTGAAATGAATCCTCGCTGACTTCTAACACATCCTATCCTCTTTCCCAGATCTACATTTACGATCTGTATTTAATTGCTAACATGCTATATAGTTGGCTTGTGTATTATCAGCTCTCACGAGGATTAACTATAAAAGTAGGGATATTTTGCCCTTCCTATAATTGCTCACTGCTGTATCTCCAGAACAATGTCTGGCTCACAGAAGTTTCTTAATAACTATTAAGTGAATTTTAAAAATGAATGATATACTGCCTTTTTCATTTGTAAATAAAAGACCTTGACAGTCTCAGACTAGGGACGTATGTAAAGCTTGGACCATTCTAATCTTACAAGACAACATAAGTACATCTAAGGGAAGTGAATTATTCCTACGATAGTTACTTATTATGCCTTGCTACACACCAAGAAAAATCTGGCAAATTTGCTATTTTGTAATTTTGTAATATTTCTGCCAGAGAAAAGCAGAAGCCTATTCCCACAGAAAAAAACTGGAATTAGTTATCATTGCCAACTGTGTTAGGCACTCAAGAGGAAGGCAGGTCACTTCACAGGGAGAAGAACAGATTTACAGTGGCAGGTGCTTGACTGAACAAACCTCTCACTAATTGGTCCTCTTAACAAGAGGGTGGGACAAGGTGGCACCGGGATGATGATAGTTGTAACATTAAATTTCTTTAATGCCAGTTGGTATAGCTGCAGCCAACTCCCCCAATCCCACCCCATTATTCGGGTCCTTCCTCCAGAATTCTTCAGATCCCTCTAAAATCCAGCAAGAAAAGAGTTAAAGTCTGCGACTCCAACTTAGATTTTGATTCAGAGTCACTAAAGTCAATTCTGATTAAATATTATGATCACTCCTCCTGTGGGTGGATGTGGGGTTGATGGTGGGTGTGGGGTAGATCCTTAATGAACTCTGGGAATAATTCAAGAGAAGCGCCTTCTGCAAAAAAGAGTTAAGAAAGAAACTACTGAGGAATGAATGGTATTTAAATATTGTTTTGAGTAGAATATAGAGGTTAAAGAACATCTTTTCACTAATGTCTGTGTGTTCTAGAATCTTCACTTGGTATCTTACAAAAGTAACAAATTGAAGAAACATTAGGAAAAAGAATAAAAGTTCTCCTAAAAGACCATGGAACTTCACTCTTTAGAACTTTATCTAAAAATCAAAAGCTGTAGATGTGATTTCATGTATTGATGGATTTACTACCGTAAAGCTCTGTTAAAAGCATACTCCACTCCTGTGGCAGGCCTACTTTTAAGACTGCAATAAGTGATCAATAAGTGACTGCTGAACACATGAAGTAACAGAAGCATTTGGCTTTCCTCCTAATTCCATGTTTCCTATGTTTTGACTCACCATGATCATGAGATGTATGATAAAAATGTTGTCACCTTTAGGCCACGTTCCCAAACACTGTCACTTATTGGTCTTTTCTATGACCTGATAAAAGCAGTCATATGAATTTCTCAACAACAGTATCTATTTAGGAATTATAGCTGGACACGGTGGCTCACGCCTATAATCCTAGCACCTTGGGAGACCGAGGTGAGAGGACTGTCTGAGCTCATAAGTTCGAGCCCAGCCTGGGCAATTTGGCGAGATCTCATCTCTACAATAAATAAAAAATTTAGCCGGGCATGGTGGCATGTGCTCCAGCTACTTGGAAGGCTGAGACAGAAAGATCACCTGAGTCCAGCAGGTCAAGGCTGCAATGGCCATGAGCAACATGCCACTGCACTCCAGCCTGGGCTTCAGAGTGAGACTCTGACTCAAAAAAAAAAAAAGAATAAAAAGAGACAAATTTATATTCATGACTCACAAATTTTTATGAACTTATACATAACTCAAAGACAGAATAACCACTGACTTTCATATTTCATCATTCAGGCTAGAGATCTTAAAATAAGCTAGCATTTTTGTTCAGGATACTTCTATCTCTGCGAAAAAAGAATTTAAAATCTGTCAAAATAGATTTCAGTTTTATAAATTTTTTTTCAATAGCATTTATAAAGACAGTTGAGGGAATGGGCATTTTGGAAAGCATATAGTTTATAACCTTATTCTATAAAATTCGCCACCCTTACCATGTTGCACAGGTGTATCACAACAGTAAATAAATATATTTCTAAAGCTGAAATTTGGATCAAAGAGATTAATAAAAAGACATGGGGAAGAGAACATGATTGTTACTAAGTGATATGAGGTAGACTTATGTGGCTTATCATAACTAGATTCTATGCTGTGATTTAATGCCTAAAATTTATCAAAATTAAGGACAAAATGTAAATCTAACAGTTGGTTTAAGATGATCCAAAGGCAAGAGTTTTAAAGGAATAAGAACAGTGAATTTAGATAATAAGCAACAGATTAATGAGAGGGATGTAAGTTTTGTTTTGAGATATAAGTAATACTCATGTTAGCGTTTAAAGAAATAAGTTTAGCTAAATATATATTTTTTGTTGCCCTACAAGACAGAGGCAAGAAGTTGTTTATTTTATAAGGAGACTTATCAAAGAATTTCAGTGTGCTAAGAAACAGTCAAGAAAAGTTAAGATAATAAAAAACAAAGTTCGAGTTATTTTATATTCAAGAAAACATCACTGTTAAGACAAAATGGAGGAACCCTTGACCCCTGAGGAAGAGATGTTCTAGTTCTATTGAAAACTTCCTTCTCTCAGGTGAAAACCTGCAGAAAAAGAAAAGGCATTTAAGTAGAAGACTTTGGTATTTCTAAATAGATTGTAGTCTAGAAAGTTGTGAGATATAGAGAATATACATATCTAACATACAAGATAGGAAAGGATCCAAACCCAGTAATGAGGAATCCATTTAGAATGTTAAAAAAAAAAAAGTCTGAGAAGATCACCGATGCCTACACAATAGCATTCTAAGTTGTATTTCCTTGAGTACTTCAGGAGTAAGCTCCTAATAGTCTCCCAGTAGATCTACTCTTGCATTTATTTGATTTTACCTACCCAGTAATTCTGAATGTGAAACTGTCTAATTGGAGAGCGTCTTACAGAGAGGTTGCAAGTAGGAAGGCAGTTCAGTATAATGGTTACCAAACAAATGGGCTCTGGAGTCAATACTAGGGGTTGAACCAGGAAGTATGGCATTTATTGTCTCTGTGACCTTTAGCTTCCTCATGTGTGAAAAGTAACAGCACCTACGTCAAAAGGGGCTAGGGTGCTTAAATAAAATAATATATGTAAAATACTTAGCACAGTACCTAGCATATAGTCTATGTTCCATAAACATTAGCTGATATTATTACATGTTGTCTGTCTATTTTAAAGTATGTGAAACTGCTCTGTAAATACAATAAGGAAATGATAGTTAGGTAGAGGTTAGAGTAAAAACTATGGATAAAGGAGGTATTTATTTTAAGACTGTATTCTCTGGTGATAATGGTGGTAGGCATCCTCTTGGAATCAGCGTCAGTAATAATTAACCTTAAAATTCAATAGTGCCCAATGTTCAGGAATGTGTGCTTAGTCCACTGCATAAATATTCATTTTGGGTCTAAAAATCTCCACCTTTAAGTCAACTCAGGTCACTTCAGCACACTTTAAAGAACTTAAATAAAAGTTAAATATTAAATACCAGTTTGTTAATCTTAGTGATGACTATATGATTGTATTATAGCTTATAAATCTGAAATGTTTCATAAGCAAATTTAATGTGAAGCATTAATATTAAATAACTTTATAACTTCCTTTAGCTTTTATGACCAAAATACATTTCCTTGGTCAAATTATGACTACATTTTTAAAAAAGGGGTTGAGATTAAATTATTTTTAAGTCTAAAGGCTTCACAAAATGAGAAAACAGAGAGGTTTCTAACTTACTAGGGAAACTGTTTTGGTTAATCATTAGAGATATTCAATTATTTACTTTAGTTAGCGTCACTGATAAAGTCTGCCTGCCATTAATAAAAACTGCACCTCTAACAGGAATGCACATCACCAAATTTTATGGTCTGTGAAAAGGGAAATACTACAAGGAGAAACAGAATACACTAATGAAAGTGGCAAGGTCATGTTGAAAACCATCCCAGATAGTTAATCCTCTGGAATTCACACCCAGATCAGAATTCACTGATTCAAAATGAAACTAAATTTAGCTGAAGAAAATAGAATTAAATGGCATTCAATAGATTCACCGAATACTTTCCCTGTACTAGTTACTAGATCACTAATTAATCATAGTTGAATTATAAGATGAGAGTAACTGAAATCCATGTACCCTGGATAAAAGAGTCAAAAGAAAGAATACAAATAGAAAAATTTTAAAAACGAATTAAGGGTTAGAAACACAGAAGCCCAACTTCAACGATGTTGTTAAATGTTCCTAATAGAAGTTTGTGGGCCAGGTGCAGTGGCTCATGCCTGTAATCCCAGCACTTTGGGAGGGGGAGGTGAGAGGAATCCCTGAGTCCAGGGGTTTGAGATCAGCCTGGGCAAAATGGCAAGACCTCGTCTCTACAATAAATTAAAATATTAGCTGGGCATAGTGGTGTGTGACTTTAGTTCTAGCTACTTGGAAGGCTGAGATGGAAGGATCACCTGAGCCCAGTAGGTCGAGGTTACGGTGGCCGTGAGTGTGCCACTGTACTCCAGCCTGGGCGACAGAGTGAGACTCCAACTCAAAAAAAAAAAAAAAAAAAATTAAAAAAAAAAGAAGTTTGTGGATTATTTCTGTTTATAATATGATTTTCACATGTGGAAAAGGTTGGGGTTGGGGAGAAGAACATAAGCAATCCCTTGAAATTGTCTTAAAACTGTTTTTTTTTTTAAAATAAAGGACCAACTCATATTGTCCTTTAATAAATATAGAATTATCAGGTATTGAATTTTCAAAACAGGCAAAGCTGAGATGGCAAGTTTTAAAAAATCATGATGCAATCAGTTTCATGCATAAAATAACATTTATTGATCATAATATTAGCACAGTCTCATATAATATACAAAGAATGCATATATTGATGAGAAAAAGAGAAAAATCACTGTTAATCCCAACAAATACAGGTCACCTCATAAAAGATAGTGTCACTCTTACATGTGTATCTTTTATAGCTGTGTGTCCACACACACATGCATGCACATACATGCACGTTTTAGATTGAATATCAGATGAAAGCACACGTGCCAGTTTCCTTCTTTGTTGTTATGATGTCGCAGGGCAAGTTTATTTCTGATGTCCTGAACCTCCCTGTTCTACGCCCTTTTCTCCTTTGGGTGTCACTTCCTCCCATTTCCTGCAAATCTATGGCTTAAGTATTCTATTTTTTTATTCTCTATATAAACCTGTTTTAAGATTCTTCATTGATAGCATGGGAAGTCTTAACCTGTCTAGATAAACCTAGATTAAGAAAAATCATATCACATCAAATGAAAGACTATAAGGAATCATAAGGGTTGGCATGTCAGGTCCCAGACAACTGTAATAGGGAAAGAAGAAAGAGGACAGTAGTCTGAGGGCCTGGAGGTCTTAAATTCATACTATGTAAGCCATCATCTATGAGTCCAGTTTTAATGCTGCTCTTACAAATCGGTTGAAGTAAATACTGAGACGAAGCAATGAGACTAGAGCTGGATTCAACTTTTTGGTGTTCTTAATACCACCATCACCAGTCACTTGTGCCTTTCTGGCTACTAGCTAAAATAAAACTCCTTCAGAGAATTCTGAGTGGCCAAGTTTGCCGTTAATTTCTCCCAAAATCATTTAATTTAAAACTCATTATTAGTCAATGGTAACATTTGTATCTTCTGGTTAACAAACTCGTTAACCTTAGCACATTCATCAAACATCAAATATTCTAGCTCTTTTTAGTGATGCTCATGTAACTGTGGCTCACTTTAGGAAGAAAGATGTCAGTTTGTCAATGTCATATCTTGCCATTGTACTTCAGGCTTCAGAAATCCTCAGGAGTAATACCAGGACTGGACATTATGATCTTGTTTTGGTTTCTCATGGAACCAAAGGTCCATACAGCAAAGCACATTCATTCATTAACGGCCAATTTTACAGGAATAACATAATTTTATAACATTAAAATTAGAAAAGACTGGGAAATTACAAAACCTTATTCTACAGAGAAGAAAACTGAGCCATAGAGAAGTTCAATGAAGGTGAAGATGATGAAAAAAATGACAACAACAAAAAATGAATAGACCTATTAGTAGAATCTGAGACTATCTCTTATGCCAGGTCAAGGCTCCTCTACCACAGTATACTTCCTTTTCAGCCCTTCTCCATGAGAGCAGGAAAAAAAGAAAATACCACAAATATTTAAACCTGTGGTATGCTCTTGAAAGGTTTCTCCGTTTCTCTTCCTGAGGCACTCTGTGCTTTCATTCATCAACCCTGCAATACTTGGAGCTAGCATACAACCAGTTCTTATTAGTGCTCGTCCTTTGCTTAAAACCCAAAAATGGGACTTTGTAAAAACTAACTTTGAAGTATATCTTGGATTTTTATAAGGACATGATGAACCAGAGGAAAGCAGAGCTCAAGATCAAGTTTAAAAGACAGAAAAAGGTGACAACTATGGTTCTATGTCATCATAATGATGAGGAAAGAGGTATTTTTAGGGAGAGGGTAGGAGAACAGGAATCATCTTCAGGTAACCTGAGTTGAAGACCTACACAGGAATGAAACTGCAGTCACTGGAGCATAATGGGGCCAACTCAGTTCATCCAGAAAGGAAATCAAGGCTGTGTGGCAGGCTTACTCAGTGACCCCATAAGCTTATCACTGTGGCTCCAGGCAAGAGGCCTGCTTCTCTCTGTCCTGGCCTCTGTTAACACATGCTGGTTACCAGAAAAAGGCAAGTCTCTCCACGAAGCACCAAATATCACAGAGGGTAGAAAGGCTAAGTAAATTTCATACTATGTCAACTGGTAAGGTAAGCCTCCTAACATTGATTACCTTCAATGCGAGCTATTTGAGAGGTACAATTTTTTTGTATACTAATAGATAAGATAAATCCACATTAACCTATAGTTCCATAAAGTTTAACAACCTGATAATGGGCATCATTCTTTACTCCTAGACCAGAGGTAAAACAGGCATAAACCTAAAAAGTAATGGCTCATAGGGTTTCTGTTTTTAGAGTCTTGTTTTTAGAGCCTTGTCTGGAACATTAATAAGCATTATATATAAGCATTCATCATGGCTTTTCTTATTATGATTATGGCCCTTTAAAAATCTGATAAAAACGACAATAACAAATTATGCATTATATCTTGGAAAGCCTTAAAAAGAGAAGCAGATTAAATATTATATTGTGCTGGTACATTTCTCTACTGAATGAAACCATCATATTTTTGGAAGTACAGATAACTGTATTCCTTACATTAAAATGCAAATGCCATGGTAACCACTGTTCCTAGGCAATTGTAGAATAATGTATGTGGTCCACTTTCTATATAATAAATATAAGAGGAAAGTGGGGAAAAGAAGATGTTATTTTATAACATGGACAAAAATCTAAAAAGAAGTATATTTATTAAAAATCATAAATACTCTGTTACAACACTGGAGTACAACCTTAATTACTCTACGTAAAATAACTAGGATTAAAATTACGTAAAATAAGAAGAAATATATACCTGGACATTTCATAAACATATCATAATATATCATTTTATCTGCTTGTAAGTCACGTTATATATTACAATATAAAATTGGTTAAAAATGAACAATGTGAAATACTTTTAAAAATTAAATCACTTATTTAAAAACTAACATTCTAGGTATTAAATTTCACTTGCAAAATACTAGATGGCAAAAAGTTCTGATTTCTCAATATTTGAGTGCCTGCAGCAGAAAGCAAAATGAGACTAAATGAAATACCAAATAAAGATAATTTCTTACTGTGTTTCTGGCCATAACCCAATATCTTAAAGAAAATGATGTACTCTGACAGTAGCTGGGGGGGAACTCTACTCACTGTTGTATATACATAATTCCAAGTAGCAAAGCCACCCCAAATGTGCCAGATGAAAAATTCTCCAAAAGCTTCTGTGAACTCCATGGGTCAAGATTACCTACAACTTCTTTCCAAGTCTTCTTCCACGTATTCCAATGTAAAATCAGCCTGAGAGGCTAATTTGTCAATAAGACCAAGACATTCTTTGGACATTGATTTTATTAAATGTGTTCTTCACAAACACTTACTTGACCAGCAGATTTGGTAGCTGAAAAAACTGGATTTCCAGACTTAGTTTTATCCCAGAATTCTAAGTCACTTTCAATCTAAGTCAATGTCATTAAATTTCTGACTTTCTGTTTCATGAATGACAATCTTACTGTGAATAACTATGAACATTTTATACACACACATATATATACATCAGAAGGTTCATGTAAATAACAACATGAGCCAACTATCATATGTCTTGTTGCACAAATGGCATTTCAAATCATTAGGCAAAATCATATTCACAAAATGATCAAAAAGTACCAAGAAATACTGCCAGAAAAATCTCTAACTGGAAAATTATCCTTTCCAAATGAGAAGGTGGTATATTCACCTTTATAGGAAAAATGACATGAGGTCTGAAATCATGTGGAAGAAAGTACAGAGAAATGTAGGGACATAAAAAGAACACTGTGACAATGATAATATGTGCTCTTTAGAAGTTTTTCTTTAGACAGAGAAAAATAATTTTAGATGCAGAAATATTCCAAGAAAGGTTAGATTAAATTATTTGCTATCCTGGATCTTTATTGAATCCTCTTGGGAAACGGCACAATCAGTTGTCAAAATTAGCACAGAAAACCAACAACCTTTTATGTGAATATTTTCATTACAAGCTCCAAAATCACCATCCAAATACCTTAATTTGTTGGTATTGGGAAATGACTTAGAGGAATGAGGCAAATTATTAAATATGGACAGTGAAAAAGTACAAAATAGATGTGGTTGACAAATTTTTTTCTATGCTCCAAATAGATTGATTAGCTAGTAAATGTTGATTAAAGCATTAGTAAACCCTGACTAAAGCAATCCGAGGCTACTTAAGAGAACACCAAAATGAAATAAAAACTCAGAATGAATAAAATTGCTCATTATAAGGCACTTTGTCATGCATACTGATATTTATCTGTTTTGCTCCATTTCCTGTATAATCACACACATGAAATAAGTATCTGCCATTGCTAATATAATGCAACTATTTCCAATATGTTATTTCTGCTTCATTAAAGGATGCTTTGGGGGAAAAAATTTGAAAAATCAGAAATGCTGTATTTCTGTTAAACAGCGCACCCTTGTGGTTTATTTTGTATCCAGAACAATAAAAATTAAAAGATAAAACTGCATTCAAAATTCTTAATGTACTTAGAACCAATTTAGTAATACATTTTTTTCTTCCAGTTATGATTTCCCCAACATGCTAGTACTTTCAGTCACTAAAAATAGTGACTTTTGCCTGGACAAAGCGACTCATGCTGGTAGTCCCAACACTGGGAGGAAGAAGTAGGGGGATTGCTTGAGGAAAGAAGTTTGAGATCGGCTGGGCAATATAGCGAGACTCCATCTCTACTAAAAATTTAAAAAATAGACAAGCATGGTGACATATGCCTGTAGTCCTACTCTGGAGGCTGAGGCAGGAAAATCACTTGAGGCCAGGAGTTCAAGCCTGCTGTGGGCTATGATTATAACATTGCACTCCAACCTGGGCAACAGAGCAAGACCCTATCTCTAAGATAAATAAAAGAAAAAAGAAAAATAAATACATAGTGGCTTTTTAAAATTTCAAATTAAGGCCAGGCATGGTGGCTCATGCCTATAATCCCAGCACTTTGGGAGGCCGAGGTAGGAGGATTGCCTGAGTCCACGGGTTCGAGACCAGCCTGGGCAACTTGATGAGACCTCATCTCTACAATAAAAAAAAAAAAAATAAGCCAGGTGTGGTGGCATGCATCTGTAGTTTCGGCTACTTGAAAGACTGAGGAGGAAGGATTGCCTGAGCCCAGCAGGTTGAGGCTGCAGTGGCCGTGATAATGCCACTGCACTCCAACCTTGGAGACAGAGTGAGACTCCAACTCAAAAAAAAAAAAAAGAAAAAACATTTCAAATTAAATTGTTACAATAGATATAAAAATGTTTACAGTGATAAGAACTATACATTTTAAATTTAGAACAAGTAAGCAGTAACAATGACCCATAAACTTAAATGTTTGATTGAATTTCCTGACTGTATAAACCATTTAATTCAAAGGTCAATTATATTTTAATTCAAGGGTCATGTATGGTATATTTTAGATGTTGGTCCTTAAGTTTTCAATATAACCTTACCTAAATTCTGTCTTTTCTATAAAAACTTAAGAAAAATATTGCTAAGAATTATGTGTTCTACTTACTATAAAAGTAAATGTAATATTTCTAAGTATTTCTGAAATATGAAGGAGATACTAAAAGCTTGTTATATAACTGTAACACAATTCTTGTTGTATACTGTACCTGGCTAGGTAAAAGCAGTGATCAATGTTTATTTATCAATTATCTTGAACATTTACTGTCACAGATTTTTACTGGCAAACACATTGCCTACTTTCTGGGTGGGAAGAGGAAAAAGGTAAAATTTAACAACGCTACAAATTTTAAGCAGTAATATAACCCTAATGTTTATCTTTAGAGAGTAAGGTAAGTAAATCATGTTATACCCATCAACGTAGTATTATGTAACCTTCAGGGGGAAGCCCTTTGTATACTGATAAGGATATCTAAAATAAATCATTCAGTACTAAAAAGAATAACATGTATGCAGCATTTGACCATGTGGGGAAAAAAATCATGCATAGCATGTATACTGCCTTAAATACCTCTGGTTAGGAAAACTTTGTTGGGGGAGAGAAGGAGAATTTTCACTTTTTAAAAAAACTTTTAAAATAGATTTCCTTTTGTGATCTTTAGAGTTATATATCATATGAATATACTACCTATACATATACATGAATTAAAATGAAAGACACAGATAGATAAATTTAGAGGAAGTAAAGATTATTCTGTACTAGAATCTTTAGAAAACCTCCATGAAGCAGGTAAAAGAATGGAAATCTTCTGAATGGGAAAGCAGACATAAAGCAGATGAAGGTCAGCTCATCTCATTCTGAAAGAAGAGCAAGCAGGATTTTGCAAAATGAGCCAACATGACAATGAGTCCAATCTTCTGGTTGGAGATACAAGTATCCTAAAAATGTTGAGAAATTGAAGTTTAAAATTGTGATCAGCTGTAGAAGATCTTAAACACCCAGAAAAATCACATTTAGCTATCCAAAGTTTCAGAACTGGGAAATAATAATTAAGAAATACAAATGTTGCCCCATCCAGAGTATCTTGAAGACGCATTAGGTACTGGTTCCTTCCTTAAACTTTGACCTGGATTTCTCTAGAAAAGAGGGAATGGAAGACATTATGAAGAGAAACTGAATAAAGGCTTGGTGTCTTATCAAATGTAAAGAATGTAAATTAGAGAAAAATAAAAAAATCATTGAGGATCTTGAGCTTTTCAGTCTGGGGAAAAAATGAGTTTGGTTTTAAATATGTTGATTTCCAAGTAATGATGAGTCAATAAGCAATTGTGAATTCAAATTGCAACTGGAAGAAAATCAAGATTGGAATTATGAAGTTGATGTATTTGTTTTCTAGGGCTGCCTTGACGAATTGCTATGACTGAGTAGCTTAAAAAAACAGAAATTTATTCTTTCACAATTTTGAAACCCAGAAGTCTGAAATCAAGGTGTTGGCTGTGTCAAGCTCCCTTCTGAAGGTATTAGGGAGAGCCCTCCTTGTCTCTTCCAGCTTCTGGTAGCTCCTAGAAATCATTGGCTGTGACAGCATAATGCTTCTGCCTCCATTTTGTCCCTTGTGTCTCTGTGCCTGTGTTTACTCTGTGTCTCTTTATATAAAGGTACCAGTCACTGGATTTGGGCCAAACTTAAATTCAAGATTATCTCATCTCTAGATCCTCCCTTAATTTGATTACATCTGCAAATACTCTTTCTAAATAAGCTCATAATCACAGATTTGGGAGAGGTTAGGACTCGGACATATCTTTTGAGGGGGACACTATTAAAACCACTACAGTTGAGAACCATCAATTCATGAACTCACAAAGAGTAGATGTCACCTCTGAAAAAATGAATGCAGTAAATACAGGCTAAGATCATGGATTTAGTACCTACAAATTTAGAAAATGGGTAAAGGAAGTAGTGGCAGGAAAAAGAAAACGGATGAGAAAAAAATCAAGACCAAGAGGTGATTAATTACATCAAATATGGCTAAGAAAGTAAGTGTGGAGATGCTCAGGAAAGTATGGATTTGAGTGCTCACATGCACACTAACCAACAGAACTACAGCTTAATCATTAGGAATTTTTGTAATGAATAAATAAAAAATGGTTATTCAGCTTCCCTAGGGAAACACAAATAATTCTGGGTCCTACTGAACAATACATCAAAGAACTATCCAGATGTCCAGATCAAAAGAAAAATTAATTAGAAAATTGTTTAAAGATGTGTAGTTTGCCAAAGGCAACACACTGAAAATAAAAAAAAAAAGATTACTTAATAGGGGGCAACAACTGGTCATAGAGCAGAGGGTGAGAATCAAAAGAAAGAGCTTTCGGTGAGGTCACTGAGAGCACAGCTCAAATTTTAAGAAATGGACTATTTGAAAGACAACACAGGCCTCTTGGGGAGCCAAGCACAAACTAAGTTTACTGAAATAGATAGGATGAGGACAGCTGGAATAAAGATTTGTGAGCAGGAGCTAAGATTTATTCATAAACACATATATGACTGGTAGCTACCTGAGGGTATAATAATTTACACTCTTTTTTTTTCTTTTGAGTTGGAGTCTCACTTTGTCACCCAGACTGGAGTGCAGTGGCCACTCCCGGCCACTGCAGCCTCGACCTGCTGGGCTCCGGCCATCCTTCCACCTCAGCCTTCCAAGTAGCTGGAACTACAGGCGCGCGCTACCACGCCCGGCTCATTTTTTGATTTATTGTAGAGATGAGGTCTCGCCAAGTTGCCCAGGCGGGTCTCGAACCTGCGGGCTCAGGCAATCCACTCACCTCAGCCTCCCAAAGTGTGGGATTACAGGCTGAGCCACCGAGCCCGACTAATTTACACTGTTATGATGTAGTTTATAGAAATTACAAATACGCAACAATCTTGAAAATGCTATTTACTATGAAGAAATTTAAAAGAGCTAGAAGTAGAAAATGAAGTTCTTGGATCTCTGATTTGTATTCTGCTCGCCTCACTTAATTTCAGTCTGTGTCTTACTCATGCCCAGGCATGACATAGTCTTCACATTCCTGCATCTCTGAATAGGGTTCTTCTGCCTGACAGATGTACTCCCACATATATTTTTAAACTGAACTCAAGAATCACTTCTTCTGTGAAGCTTCATCCAACTATTAATCAGTTACCCTGGAAAACTTTATGGGTAAATGATTCTATCACTTGGAGGGAAAAAAAAAAGTATCCTCCTGATTGGTAAGGTGAGATTTTACACCACCAATATTAAATTAGACAAGAATATCTAAATAGAAATAAGAAGACAGCTTAATTGATCATTATCTAAGTACCTATTGACATTAAACATTTAAAAAATTCATTTCTATCTATTCAAGTTGCTATCCCTAAGGAAACATGTGATAGTTTATAAACTACATTTTAAAACTGTGGTTAAACTGGGCGTGGTGACTCACACCTGTAATCCCAGCACTTTGGGAGGTGGAGGCAAGAGGATTGCCTGAGCCCAGTTGTTCAAGACCAGCCTATGCAATTTGCTTTTTTTTTGACAATAAATTAAAAATAAAAAAATTAGCTGGGCATGGTGGCATGTGCCTTTAGTTCCAGCTACTTGGAAGCTGAGGTGGAAGGATTGCCTGAGTCCAGCAGGCCTGAGACTGCGGTAGCTGTGAGTGTGCCACTGAACTCCAGCCTCAGTGACAGAATGAGACTTCTATAAAAAAAAAAAAAAAAATCTGTGGTTAAAGAATTGTTTTTGTTTTGTTTTGTTTTTAAGGAGACACAGTAATGTACAGTAGATGCTTAGGAAGAGATATTTTACTTTAGCATTAAATTTACTAAGCTTCCAAGGGGGAATAAAATCTTTCAACTAGATGCAAGAAAACTTGTCAGCATCTCAAATATCTCAAAATAAAATTTGCTCTCCGAGTTACCTAATAATTTAGTCTTATTGCAAGCAACAACATTACAAGGTAACTGTAATATATTCTATGTAAAAAGGCTCTTTTTTTTAAAAAACTATAGACTATGTACCAGGAAGACATCCAGGATTTTCCCTGGATAATCTCAGAGTCAGATCAAGAAGATACATGTAGTTAGAAACCCATGAGCACAATCCAAAGACTATGAAATTCTTTAAAAATATATATTCAAAAATAAGTACTATATTTCCATTCTTAATACATGCATCAAGCAAGAGCCCTTGGTTGGGGCTTAGAACTAACCAGGACTTTAGGTTTTTGGATATTTTATTTGCCTGAATATGAAAGCCACTTAAAATGGACATTTATTCTTTACTGTGTCACAGAACCACATATATAGAGGATCTATCTCCAGTACCAATTTTACAACTAGTTATTGATCTTATTACATATTAGTAACTGTGTTACTAATTACTAACTGTTGCAGGACTACTTTTTAGCAGTCTATGTGGAAAAGATAAGTCAGAAAAGAAGAAAAATAGATGTTTCCTTGTCTCATCCTAAAACAAAACCAAAACCAAAAACATGTACCTTATCTGTTTCATCCACACTCACGGATTTCATTACACAAGAAACTGGCCTCTCCTGGATGCGTCCAAGGTCCTGGGGGGCGCTCTGAGATGCCGACATCGGGGGCAATGGAGCCCGCCTCTTCTTGGGTGCATCTGATGGCAGGGTGTTTGAAATATATGGTTTGGAAATGGTATTGGACCTCATAAAAGTTGGCCGGTGTTTATTTACTAGAGGGGTTGCTGGGGCACTTGCAGTCTAATAAAGAATGAAAAAGCAAAATTGATATGTAATTTCAAGATTTAAAAACACCTATAATTTAAAAAAATGTAAGAATCTTATAAATGCTGCATAAGAAAATACTTACTTGGTCCCGCTTTTTCTTACTGCGTTGAAAAAAACTGAAAAACCCTTTATTTTCTTTCTCCTTCATAATGTCTAGGTTTGGTGATATTTGGCAGGATTCTAAAATAGAAGAAAAGCATTTACTTTTGTACCTGAGGTTGAATGTTTACTTCCAAGCTTTCCTTCTCTCACTTTCCCTTTAAAAACATATCTAGTGATAAAAGCTACTAATTACAGTCTATGAACCGGGCACCCTGCTAAGAACCTTAAATCTTATTGTAGTCTCAAAGCAACAGGCAAATGTTCCTATTTCACAGCAGAGGAAACTGAAGATTAAAAAAAAAACTAAGATACATAATCAGGGTCAACAATCAGGAAAGGACAGATTAGAACATAAAGTCAATTCTTTGTGCCTCAAAGTCTATACTCTACACACAATTATTAACTGTTCAGAGGTAAAAGTTAAAAGGACACTTTAGATTAAATGCGATATGAAGTTGCTACCACACAGTGTGTCCCTAAGTTTATTTTGATTTTAATTTTGCCTCAGAGCTAAACTATCATGAACTATTTTATTCTTCAAAACTCGAGTTAATATAATTGCGTAGTACACTTTGCTAAGTGTGTCATAAATATTATTTCTTTAATATAGTGGGTCTCGACTGGGGGCAATTTTGCCTCCTAGAGGACATTTGACAATGTCTGGGGAACTTTGGCTGTTGTAACTGGGGATGGAGGTGGGAAAACATGCTGCTGGCATTTACCGGGTATAGACCAGTAATGATGCTTAATGCAGCACAATGCACACAACAGCCCCTAACAACGAAGAATTATCTGGTCCCAAATGTTAACCATGCCAAAATCAAGAAATCCCACTTTAATTGCAGTGGCAAATGTCAAATCTCAAGTTTGTGTATGTCACATTCTTTAAAACTTTCCAAAGAGTATCTGCTAATGTCAACTGAAAGAGCTTACAAATAGCGACAAATACAGTAGTGCTGAGCCACCCTGGCCCAAATTGTCTCTAAATTTAATTTCCCATGACAAGGAACTAGAGTACTTGAGAAGTTGATTCTTTGTATTAAGGAATGTACAAGATGAACTTGGAACTTCCAGTCGTACCAGAAAGAAACCCATCAAAGTCTACCAGAGTTGCATTAAAATGACTCATGAATCACATGTTTTCTACTGTCAAAAATCAGGACAATTTAAGCATCTTAAGCGTGACACAATAAATTGAAACAAATCACATGCTTAATTCTATGCATGTATAATGATACCAAAAAATAACTTATCCTCATTGTTCACCTTTGATTAAGGTTAGAGAACCAGTCCATTATTTTAAAAGCTGATGAAGAAAAAGAATCAAACTTTCATCCTGTTCTTTCTGAATGAATTCTACTGAGGTAGTCAAATAGCTGACATGGGGAAGTTTGCTTTTCTAGAAATATCTCAGCTAATAATTAAAGTTTGCAGTAGACTATTCCCATTTTTCAACTCTTAACTGACTAAAATATAAGCAATCATCATCAATGACTAACATCAAAAACAATAATTTGTCATTACTTGTTTGCTAATGGAAGCACACAATACCACCTAGGAAGTATTCCTGACAAAAATATTGCACCAAAAGCTGACCAGCTCTCTAGTTTTAACAATCAAGTTATAGCAAATAGAGGTGACAAAGAAACATTAAATGACATCACAGTATATAATCAGTAAAGTTCTTAGTGTCAGAAACTCTGTAAAAGAAATCTGTAAAATTCAAAAAAAATATCTTTTACAGAGAAACGTGGATTTTATGGTAAATCACCATATAATTTCAATAATATTTGAAATAAAGGACTGTGTATCATCAAAATTTATAAGCCACAACTAAAGCAGAACTTCAATATAAAGTATAGTCTTAAATGGCTTTTATTTAAAATAAAATAGCCATTTTATTTTAAATAAAAGCCATTTAAGACTATACATTAGTCGGGCTCAGTGGCTCAGCCTGTAATCCCACGCTTTGTGAGGCTGAAGTGAGTGGATTGCCTGAGCCCGCAGGTTCGAGACCCGCCTGGGCAACTTGGCGAGACCTCATCTCTACAATAAATTAAAAAATTAGCCGGGTGTGGTAGCACGCGCCTGTAGTTCCAGCTACTTGGAAGGCTGAGGCGGAAGGATCGCCAGAGCCCAGCAGATCGAGACTGCGGTGGCCGTGAGAGTGCCACTGCACCCCAGCCTGGGTGACAGAGTGAGACTCCAACTCAAAAAATAAAATAAATGTTTTGAAAAACAAAATAAATTATGACAAAGTGGGAGCTACTTCAGGAAAGCAAAGCCAGAGAACACCGATAAATATATTATTGCAATATGCCTCAATAATATATGAAAAGAAAACTATATTTCACATGTCAAAAATTTTAAATCTGAGGATTAAGTATTAAATAAGCAGCACACATTCTGCCCAATAAGCTTTACAGTGCTAACAACTAATAATAAACACGCACCAGCACTTTTTGGTTAAAAATGTTTTTCAGGCTGGGCACAGTGACTCACTCCTGTAATCCCTGCACTTTGGGAGGTGGAGACAAAAAGACTGCTGCCTGAGCACAGGGATTTGAGACCAGCCTGGGCAACTTGGCGAGACCTTGTCTCCACAATACATAAAAAAAAAAATTAGCTGGGTGTGTGCCTGTAGTTCCAGATACTTGGAAGGCTGAGGTGGAAGGATCGTGTGAGCCCAGCAGTTTGAGGCTGCAGTAGCCATGATTGTGCCACTGCACTCCAGCCTGGGGGATAGAGTAAGACTCCAACTCAAAAAAAAAAAAAAAAGACTCTGTTCTAATAAACATGCCTAAAATATTTTTTAGAACAACCCTGTAAAGGAGGTATCACAGTTATCACTCTGAACTCTGTTTTCTCATTGGAGGATGCTAGTATTTAGCCTGCTGGATAAGAAGAAATGAAAGCAGTGGTTTCACTTCATTACACATCTGAGGAACTGATGACCCAAGAGTTTCAATAGCTTGCACAAAGACACATAGACATTAAATGGTAGAACTAAAACTAGTATCCATATAAAGATGATAATACCCATAATTTTTTTTGGATTTGCCACTATTTCATTTTAAGATAAAATCTACCACTTATCGAATGTAGATATCCAATTAAATTCTGTAAAAACAAGGCCAAGTACAGTGGTTCACACCTGTAATCTCAGCACTTTGGGAGGCTAAGTCAGGAGGACTGCTGGAGCCCAGGAATTCTAGATGATCCTAGGCAAAATAGTGAGACCTCATCTCTATAACTAGCTGAGCATGGTGGTTCACACCTGTAGTTGAAGCTACTCGGGCGGCTGAGATGGAAGAATTGTCTGAACCCAGGAGGTCGAGGCTGTGGTAAATTGGGATTGTACCACTGCACTCCAGCTTGGGCAACAGAGTGAGATCCCAACTCAAAAAAAAAAAAGGAAAAAAAGAAACTAGTAAGAACAGTAGATAGAAAATTCGCATGGTTGTCCAATACTATATAACCAGAATATTTCATATGGTTATTTTTGGTAAAGCCATTTCCAGGTATCTGGTCATCCTCCACACTATTAATCCCTAGGTCTTAACTGAAAGTTCTATGTCAAGGATTACAGCAAGTCAGTATTAAACACTAAAAGACAAGTGACAGCTTGAGCTTAATTAGAAAAGCAACTCAAATTATAGTTTTTCTGTTTCTAGAAGGGAGGTTAAAAGTAATTGTACTCAAAGTTTTAAGCCTTCTGATAATAACAGACAAAATAAGGAGGTGAGGGTATTTCCAGCATTTGGATTGACATTGTAGATTCTGACACTGTAAAGGAACTTTCTTCATTTTACTATTCTAACCTCTTAAGGTTCCGTCCACAACATATAAAACTCTGAAAAAGCCACATACTTTTATGGCTGGAAGGGATATTAGAAATAAATGCATTCAACATCCTCAAAATAAGGCCAAAAAAGATTCTAGAATTTGCATAGGGTTATATATGTAGAAGCGTGGCATAGTTGGGAGCAAAAGCCAAGTACAAGTAACAAAATGTTACTGCTGGAGAGACTCACAGAGACTACTTTTTCTAATCTCTTTACTTCTATTATAGAAGCAGAAGGTGAGATCCAGACAGATAAAAGTATTTCTTCTATCAGCTTACCAAATTAGCTTGACAGTTAAAGTAGTATCAGAATTTAAAAATCTGTCTTCTAATTCTTAGTATATACTTTAAGATGATAGGAATTAACTAGGCGTGGTGGCTCATGCCTGTAATCCCAAATCTTTGGGAGGCGGAGGTGAGAGGAATGCCTGAGCCCAGGCATTTGAGACAAGCCTGGGCCACTTAGCAAGACCTCACCCTCTACTAATAAATCAAAAAAATTAGCTGGGCATGGTGGCACAAGCCTGTAGTTCTAGCTACTTGGAAGGCTGAGGAGGAAGGATTGCCTGAGGCCAGCAGGTTGTGGCTGCAGTGGCTATGAGCATGCCATTGTACTCCAGCCTGGGTGACAGAGTGAGACTCTGACTCAAAAAAAAAAAAAAGATAAGAATTTACAACTACTTTGATTAGGCTAGTTTTCATGATAGCCACCAATTATAAAAATAATCATTATTATATTATGATAGCCACCAATAATAAATAATCACTATTATATATTATAATAATAATCACTACTACTTATATGACTATTAATCTACTTCCAGGGTGAGAGGATCAGTATGCTTTGGAAAAACTAGAAGTGGGGTAAAGAAAGAAGATTCTAAAAACACATAACACATTTTTTTTTAGTAGGGTGGCAATTAACACATCAGTAACAGGTAACATTTTCACTTTCCTAATACTGAGACTGGGTGAAAATTAAAAAATTCTGAAGCTGGTTGCCGCAAACTTCTGTCAATAAGCACAAGTAAAATGGTCTTTTCTAAATTGTCACCTTTTTCACAATACAGCTGAAAGTTGCAGATATATCCAGTATTTGCCTCAGACACAACTCTGACTAGCATTCCACACTTTGTATTTTTATTTGGATTATAAACCTGAAAAGACAGTCCTCCACGATGAGGTATCATGGATTCATCCAAGGGAAGTTTTTGTTCAGGTGTCTACACGGTGTTGAACTTATTTATTACGGGTTCAATTTTGCATAATCTGCTTGAATTGACTGTATTTCTGCATTATTGGAAAAAATGCAAAGACCGCAAAAATTGTAGGAATCTATTTCATGTCATTATTTTTTAAAAGAAAGACATTGCAATTGTTGGACGTATTGACCAATAATCATGTATTGTGGTTTTCTTCATTTGTCCCATCAAAATATTTAATGATAGAAATTTTTTCATCTTGGACACGGTAGTATTGCTCCACTTTTTTATTTCTTTGGACATTATATCTGTGATACATCAGATCATAATACCTGTTAGTTTCCACTGCAATCAGTTCTATAAAATCATCTCCAATACATAGTCTGACAATTTCACTTATACTTTGAGGATCATTGGGAAATACCTTGACACCTGGATTACCAATAAATACTTCTAAGTTTCTTTTTGAATCATATTTTTTCCACTCGATGTCTGATTCATCCTCACCAGTACTAGATTCACTGTCATAGATAGATTATCTGCATTATACTTCTTCGTTTACATTGCATCATTACATCACTATCTGTCTATCACTAATAAGTTCAGTGGATTTCACCTTCGACCTCAGAAATCTCATCAGCATATATTTCTTCATTTTCCATAATTATTTTTAATGTTCAAGTATGAAATCCCTGAAATATCAAAATACAAGCACACAACACTAATCACAACAAAATAATGACCAACCTGCAATTTTTGCCAACTACCTAAATCAATAACAACATTGTGCAATTGATATCTGATAATTATCTCAATTAACTTTCTCTCTTCATGGCTGACTATTCATCTTCAAGCAAAATACAATAACATAAACATATGACAATGTTGCAGCATTCAGAAAAAACTTGCAAAGATGTAAGTTCACGTCAGTGGCAACCAGGAACAGAATTTGGAATGACGTAAATTCACGTCAGCAGTCGCAAATTGGTTAACAAGTTAATCAATTATATAAGCCTATCTTTTCCTAATGGGAAAAAAAGACTTTCAGAATTTATTCTATTGGAAAATTTTAATAAAGTTCTTCTCAATGAAAGTAACATAAGCCCATTATAAAATTCTGTAATATAAAGAAAAGAAATATGAAAAAAGTCACTTACAACCTTACCACCTAAAGGTAACCACTACTAAAATGTATGTATTTCCCTTCAGAAATTTCATGTAAAAGTGAGTTTTTTTACATATTACATAAAGCACCTTTACATGGCATAAAAGCTAATTTTAGCATAAGCATGTAGTCCCAAATATTCACAAAATTAATGGGCACAAAATTCCATAAGATGAATATTACATTATTCTTCTGAATTATTGTCGTCAGTAGAAATAATCTGAGATGTTCTCATGGTACCACCAAACTATTAGCATTTGTACCCAATAAACATCCTAGAAAAACCATTTTTTCTTGTATGAGAGTAAGGAATATTTTTTTCTCACACTAATAGGATGATATAATTTTGAAATATTTATTGAAAATAAAGTATTATAATTAAACTCAGAAATCAAGGGGGAATATATAATTTTTTTTAGAAAATAAAACTAAATATTTGCTAAGTCAAAATCTCTTACAGAATGTACATATTAGTAATGTAAAGAAAATAGGCAAAATTAGAAGCTTATTTTCAATTTACCCAATTTCATGTTATAATTTGTTTCTATTGATTCATGTCTTACCTTGTAAAGATGACTTACTGAAGGCAGTAACAGAAGTGGCTACAGAAGGAGGGGGTATAAAAGAGGGTAAATTGACTGTGAAGATGATGTTTGTTCAAGTATAAAACATCACTGAGTTGAAAAAGTTGTCTATGGATTATATAAAGCCACAACCTCAGGATAAAGTTTGAAATTCTCTACGCACAGAATATGTAAATAATCATCTCCTTCACTAAACTTTTATTTCTCCTAGTAAAACAGATTCATACTGAGTAAATATTCTTTAATCTATTAGACACCATACAAACCAACATTATCTAAGATCTCCAAATTTTATTACATTATTTCTATAGACTAAAACTGGAAGCTATTTCAAAAATTTGGGGAGTAAGAGTGATTCATTTTATAAGCTAGCTTATTTGAGGTGCTGACCTTAGGAAAAAATTTCCAAACATGAACGACAATTAAGACTCAGACAAAATCATAGTGAGTCTATAGTAATTCACACTTGATTAGAACAATTAATTTACATGCAAACTTTTATTTTCTGTTGAAGCCTCAAAGCCACAGGGAATTAAGCTTAATTCTACCAAAAAAAATTGTAATAGATAGAAAAATATAAACTGTGCATGAGAGTTAAAGAGACAAGTTTTCATTCCAATTTCAATAAGTGAAGTTAAATTATATTTTAACTTGATTTATATTTATTTACAATTCATTTTCTTTTCCTACCCTGAATGTCATATAATGTAATATAACTGCCATTATGAACTCGACAACACCTATACATAAACACAATACACACATATACACATCCTCTTAAGAAAATAAGACAAAAATCTTACCTCTGTTGACATCCATGGCATATAATTCTCTTAGTCCCAGGTCATTAAGAGATTTTGTCAGGTCGAGGGGCTCCTGAGATTGGTAATCCTTCAGCAACAGTGTATGTAATGGATCAAACTCACACTTGCTACAGATAATAGGAGCAAGTTCTTGAAGTGATGCATGTGGGCTAACTCTTACTATGGTCTTCTGTGTTTTCTTAAAATTGATCACTACTCTCACAGTTTTCTGAAACATAAAGTCATAATTATACCATAATTTATTTATTTAAATAAATTTTCTACAATGATGGCTAGTATAATAGAGTAATCTACAATTATATATTTTCAGACAATAAACACTACTTCCCAATTTTAGTGTAAAATTCTCTTTTTACTCAGTGTTGCTTTCTAAATCCAAAGCAAACTCTTAGAAACAAATAGTTTGTGTATTAAATAATCTAGATTAAATTTACAAGCCTTCTATAGTAAAATGTTAAGTAGATTTAAATTTAAAAAGAAAAATACGTCTTTGGGAGGCTGAGGTGAGTGGATTGCCTGAGCCCGCGGGTTCAAGACCCGCCTGGGCAGCGAGACCTCATCTCTACAATAAAACAAAAAATCAGCCGGGTGTGGTAGCGCATGCCTGTAATTCTGGCTACTAGAAAGGCTGAGGCGGAAGGATCACCGGAGCCCAGCAGGTCGCAGCTGCGGTGCCCGGGAGTGGCCATGCACTCCAGTCTGGGCGACAGACTGAGACTCCAACTCAAAAAAAAAAGAAAAATAGCCTTTTATCTAGTACTACTGATGTTTATTACTATGTTCCTTAAAAATCTACTTCAAAATTAGCAAACAAATGTATAGTATAATACAAAATTATACATGTTTTATATATCCCTTATTTGGGAAATATTTATCTTTCAAATGGTTTGTGGTTGCTTCAACGAAACAATGGCTATTTTGGTTGTTGGACCACTAAAATTTTTGTTTCTATAGAAAATATGATAAATAAGAAATTCATAGCTGGGCTCGGTGGCTCAGCCTGTAATCCCGCGCTTTGGGAGGCTGAGGTGAGTGGATTGCCTGAGCCTGCGGATTCGAGAACCACCTGGACAAACTTGGTGAGACCTCATCTGTACAATAAATCAAAAAATCAGCCGGGCATGGTAGCGCATGCCTGTAATTTCGGCTACTCGGAAGGCTGAGGCAGAAGGATCGCCGGAGCCCAGCAGGTCGAGGCTGCGGTGGCTGGGAGCAGCCACTGCACTCCAGTCTGGACAACAGAGTGAGACTCCAACTCAAAAAAAAAAAGAAATTCATATAATAAGCTTAGCAGAGTCTGGCATATAGTCCATCAGTAAATGAATATTAGCTATTGTGATTAGCTTTTGCTATTATTGTTAATATTACTACTTTGGCTAGTTTTAATATTTTAGTAAAGAATATTAAAACCTCCCTTATTTAGATACCTACGCTAATAATTTTTAAAAATTAGGAAGATTTTAAGCATCTCATCATTTTGATATAATTCAATAAACCCAGTATATAAATGGAACTTATCAACATGCATCCATACTGAGTAAAATTTATAGTTTGCAGATCCCCATGTATAATCCTATGCTATAGCATATTACTATTTCTCTACAATAAATCAAAAATTAGCCGGGCGTGGTAGCAGGCGCCTATAGTTCCAGCTATTTGGAAGGCTGAGGCAGAAGGATCGCCGGAGCCCAGCAGGTCGAGGCTGCAGTGGCCGGGAGCAGCCACTGCACTCCAGTCTGGGTGACAGAGTGAGACTCCAACTCAAAAAAAGAAAAAAGAGTATTTCCCGAAACCCAGAAACTTCTATCCTATTACTTATAGCAAGAGAACAACTGTATTGATAAGAACTGATGATATTAAAATCAATGTGGTTAAAAATGTTTGTTTAAAATTCACACTTTAAAGAAAATGGAGTTATTGTGTAACACTGATTATCTCTTCGGATGTTAGTAAGTTACAACTGCTCACCATGCATAGAGAAGCCAAAAAAATTATTTTAGTAAAATCTTAGATGAATTTTCATGAAAAGATTCTAAATGTAAAATACTTTTAAAAGAGTAGCTGCTGGGAGCAGTGGCTCATGCCTGTAATCCCAGCTCTTTGGGAAGCAGAGGCAAGAGGATTGTGTGAATCCAGGGGTTCAAGACCAGCCTGGGTAACTTGGTGAGATCCTGTCTCTGCAATAAAAAAGTTAAAAAAAAATTTAAAAGTTAGCCAGAAGTGGTGGCATGTGCCCATAGTTCCAGTTGTTTGGAAGGCTGAGGAGGTAGGATCTCCTGAGCCCAGCAGGTCAAAGCTGCGGTGGCCATGAGTGTGACACTGCACTCCAGTCTGGGTGACAGAGTGAGACTCCAGCTCAAAAAATCAAATAAAATAAATAAAAAATAAAAGAGTAACTTAAAATACAGATCATTCATAATTGTCAGACTCTTAAATAGTTATATTGATCACTTTAGAACATTTAAAATCTAAAGTAGTTCCCAAAATCTATTTGATTCAAGGATCAATAATCAACTAAATCCTAAACAAAGTGACCTAAGAAAACATGATAGTCATGTTCACATCAAATTTGACCAGGAAAGTCAATTTTTATTTCATTTATAATGAGTTGTTAATAATGACTGAAAAAATCAACTTAATATTTTATCCAGCCTGGGTGACGGAGTGAGACTCAGACTCAAAAAAAAAAGAAAAGCCAGTTTCTCTTTCATTTGTAAGGAATTGCTGATAATGACTGAGAAATCAACTTAATATTTTATCTAGCCTGGGTGACAGAGTGAGACTCCGACTCAAAAAAAACAAAAAGAAAAAAGGAAAGTCTATTTTTATAATGAGTCGCTGATAATGATTGAAAAATCAACTTAATATTTTATCCATAAGACATCAAAATCTGTAATGGAATTCTTACCTCTGGTATTATTGGTGTGGGCTTTTTCTTATCCAAAATTTTTGGTTTTAGAATTACCTTTTCTACCTCCAACATTCCTATTGGTGTATTTGGCTTAAATTTAATGTGGCTCTTTTCAGCAGATAGCAGATCAATTGTGTAACTTGATGGATTCAAGTGATACTGTGCACAGAGGAATATCAACAAGTCCATCATAGGTTTACTGCAAAACAGAAGTAATACTGATCATAAAGGTCCATAAAACAATTCCATTAACTGTTAAAATTATTGTCTCAAGGGTTCTTCTTTGAATGCTTTTATCTTCAATAGATAAAGCAAAGTCACAAAATATTATTTGTAAATGCAGCTTAAAAATCTAACTGCAAAATATTTAAAAAGACAAAATTGTAATAGCTAAAAAGTCCTGGCTGAGTGGGTGCAGGGCTCATGCCTGTAATCCCAGCACTTTGGGAGGCCAAGGTGAGAAGATTGCCTGAGCCCCCAGGTCTGAGAACAGCCTGGGAAATTTGGCGAGACCTCATCCCTACAATAAATCAAAAAACTAGCTGAGTGTGGTGGCGCATGCCTGTAGTTCCAGCTACTTGGAAGGCTAAGGTGGAAGGATCGCCAGAGCCCAGCAGGTCAAGGTTGCAGTGGCCATGAGCATACCATTGCACTCCAGCCTGGGCGACACAGTGAGATTACTCCTCAAAAAAAAAAAAAAAAAGTCCTGAGTAGTATTCTAGCGGTGGTTTAGCAATTACCTATATGTTTTTATTTGCCAAATTGTTTCCACATTCTACACTTCAGGAAGTGAAGGAATCCTTTCCTTACCAGAAAGCAGTCCTTCACAACACACTCTCTGGAACACAGTACTTGCAGTCTTTGGCTTATATGTTGGTTATATTCTACGGTTCTCATTAGCATGAACCATTTTTGGCTTTAGAAAGCAGACAGTGAGTAGCTACCGTCAGTGAGGAAGCCCAGAACATCCTAGAGAGTGTAGCACAGATTCTTAATCATTCAAGGATTATATATTGAATATTTTCTAGGCACTGAATCGCAGTACAACTATTATGATGTATCTGTTCTCATAGATCTAATACTCTACTATATGGACTAAATCATGGGACAGCAAACTACAACCAGCAGGTCAAAGTGGACCCACAGTCTGTTTTTGTAAATAAAGCTTTGCTGGAAAATAGCCATGTCCATTTGTTTACATGATGTCACAGAATGTTTTTGCTTTACAATGGTAGAATGGAGTAAGTGTGACCAAGACTGTATGATCCACAAAGCTTATTTTTACCACCTGGCCCTTGACAGACAAAGTCTGTGAATCTTGTGCTAGAGAAAATAAATAATCAAGGAAATATATGAAATAACTTCAATGGTGAGTATTTAATACTAATAGTAAAATAGGACCCTATCTATAGAAACTTTCATACCCAATTTGGAATTTAGAGATACTTCCCAATTTTTTGCTTCCCTTTCCAACAGACTCCAATTGTTGACACCACAAATGAAACAATGTAGTCTTGAGTTTTCATTAATTGTCAGCCCTTAAGGAAAGCACACTAAAAATTATTTCGTATAATATGCTTCCCTCAAATGTCAGGTAATCCTAAATTGTTAGTTCACACTCGAGAATAAGTCACTAAAACACAGAGTAAAAGTTCTATTTTTATGGATAGAGCCATAGACTTGTGGGATTCATTTTAGGGTGGCCAGCACACTTAATCTCCCAGTGGTAAATATAAATATTAGTAAAAAATGATTCTCTAATTTCTAGACTAGAAATTAGAGAATCATAATATCAGAGACATAAACCTGACTACTAACTTGCAGGAAACTGACAGGGAAGCGAGGCCAGAAATCCACCATCAGGCTGAGCACAGTGGCTCACGCCTATAATCCCAGCATTTGGGGAGGCCAAGGTGAGAGAATTGCCTGAGTCCACGGGTTCAAGACCATCCTGGGCAATTTGGCAAGACCTCATCTCTACAATAAACCAAAAAATTAGCCGAGCATGGTGGCACATGCCTGTAGTTCCAACTACGTAGAAGGCTGAGCCCAGTAGGTTGAAGCTGCATGGCCGTGAGCATGCGCACTGCACTCCAGCTTGGGCAGAGTGAGACTCCAACTCAAAAAAAAGAGAAAGAAATCCACCATCAGTATGCTATTTTAATTTTAGGACATTTACTTTCTTTTTTTTTTTTTTTTTTTTTTGAGTTGGAGTCTCCCTCTGTCACCCAGACTGGAGTGCAGTGGCCGCTCCCAGCCACCGCAGCCTCGACCTGCTGGGCTCCAGCAATCCTTCCACGTCAACCTTCCAAGTAGCTGGAACTACAGGCGCGCGCTACCACGCCCGGCTAATTTCTGATTTATTGTAGAGATGAGGTCACGCCAAATTACCCCGGCGGGTCTCGAACCCGCGGGCTCAGACAATCCACTCACCTCAGCCTCCCAAAGCGCTGGGATTACAGGCTGAGCCACCGAGCCCGGTGACATTTACTTTCATACGGCACTTCACCCCCACTCTCCTAAGTGGAGTTCCCAGGTCTGTGGCCTCTCTGATCCAGTTTTTCCAGAGAAGGAGTCTCGTAAGGGATTAGACGGCTGACAGTGTGTGGTCATGAGGTCAAACAACATTTTATAGATTTTCTAACCATCCCCCATCTCACCCTCATCTTATGTGGTTGTTGCCCTTTCCCAGAACATTCCAGTCTCTATGGGATAAGCAGGTCTTCTTAATGCATTTCACTCCTTCCTTTTCCTCTCCCACATGCAAGTAGTACTCCATTATATACATATCAAGAAAAATATAAAAATCAACGACTCTAAGTCCCTCAATGAAAAATGTTCGCTGGAATACTTTTCAGTCCTCAAAATACATTCCCTATGTCTTTATTAGATGCTTGTACAATAGTACTTAAGAATTTAGGCCAGGCATGGTGGCTCACATCTGAAATCCCAGCACTTAGGGAGGGCAAGGAGAGAGGATTGCCTGAGCCCAAGTGTTTGAGACCAGCCTGAGAAACATGGTAAGATCTCGTCTCTGTAATAAATCAAAAAATTAGCTAGGCGTAGTAGCACATGCCTATAGTCCCAGCTACGTGGAAGGCTGCAGGTCAAGGCTGCAGTAGCCTTGATTAAGCCACTGCACTCTGGCCTGAGCAACTCAAAAAAAAAAAATGTACAGACTTCTCCTGCGCTACAAACTATCTCCATAAATAAATCTATCTATAACTACCACATTTTGGGTTTGGATAGTATATTTTAAATCTCATTTGGAGGGAGACTAGCATAATGGTCTTGTGGAAGTTTTTTGTTTTTGTAATATAGTACTCTACGAGAACAGTTGGATGCCACATAACAATTTTAGACTTGGAAAAGGTACTTTCTTTCTCTGATGGTAAATAAAGTTAAGAAGGATTAGGTAATGTCTAGTTACATACAATGTAATTATAAATACAAGCCGTGCGTGGTGTCTCACATCTGTAATCGCAGCACTTTGAGAGGTAGAGACAAGAGGATTGCCTGAGCCCATGGTTTGAGCCCATGGGTTTGAGGACAGCCTGAACAACTTGGTGAGACCTCATCTCTAAAATAAATCAAAAAAATTCGCCAGGCATGGTGGTGCGCATCTGTGGTTCCAGCTACTTGGAAGGCTGAGGTAGACGGATCACCTAAGCACAGCAGATCGAGGCTGTGGTGGTACATGAGCATGCCACTGCACTCCAGTCTGGGCGACAGAGTAAGACTCTGACTCAAAAATAAATAAATAAATAAATAAAATAAATAGAGTTAAGCTGGAAGAGGAGAGAACACTCATTGCCAATTTAATGGATAGTTGTCTGCTGTTGCCTGAGTAAATGGTGATGTGTGCCAATTGTATTTCTCTTCCTTTCTATCAATATATCAAATAATAAATGCAAAAACACTAAATCTTATACAAGCACCTTTTACTTCTTAAATGTATAGTTTGTACAGTTTAATGTCTACAGCCCACTATCAGCGAGAGAGGGCCCACTAGAAGCCCAATCCACACCTGCATGGAATTTACTATGTAATTTGCTTATGGAGTAAATCCTTACATACACCCCACAACTCTAAAATAAAAATAAAATAAATAAAAATAAAATTATATTCTGATTATATTCAAAATAACCTGTGGGAGGAGTTACAAGGCTACTGCAAAAATTTAGATGGAAGATGGTGGTAGATTACACTAATTAGACTCCAGATATATTTTGTAGGGAGCCGACAGGATTAAAGCCAATGCAGGAAGAAGACACAGAGACAGAAAGGGGATCTAGCCAATGGAAAAAAGCTGGGAATGCAGGAACATAACAATGTGACAAGGCTGCTGAAGCGACCCAACAGAAGGCCTAAAATGCACATTTAAATGGTTTGTCCCGGGCTCTGTTGCTCCCTGTAATCTCAGCACTTTGGGAGACCCAGGTGAGTGAGCCCACGGGTTCGAGACCCGCCTGGGCAACTTGGTGAGACCACATCTCTACAATAAAACAAAAATTAGCCGGGCGTGGTAGCATGCGCCTGTAGTTCCAGCTACTTGGAAGGCTGAGCAGAAGGATCGCCAGAGCCCAGCAGGTCAAGGCTGCGGTGGCTGGGAGCGGTCACTGCCCTCCAGGCTGGGTGACAGAGTGAGACTCCAACTTAAAAATAAATAAATAAATAAATAAATGGTTTGCCATGTGGTGTACTTATTAACCTTTCACTGGTGACTTACAAACCACCACTAATTTGGAAGGGGTCAAATTAAGAAAAGGAAAAAAAAGGGAAACTTCTAAATATAAAAACTGAAAAATAAGAATGCAGAGGTACTAGGATACAAAGTCAGAGCCAGAGGTGGCCCCAAGAACATAGAACTCTTGGGAGTTTATAATAAGATTATAAATGACATGGAGTTTTCCACGGGAAGTGAAACAGGGGTTCAAGGCCAGTCTTATCTAGATCTTAAGGAGCTGAGTGACCTCAAGACGTCATCTGGGTTCCATCTGTACTCAGGTGTGAGTTCCTTCTCTAGCAGGACCACATCTTAGCAATATTTACTCCCAGGACCTAATGCGATGTCAGGCACATAATGAGGTCAATGTTGCTAAATAAGTAATTTAAAGGAAACAGGGATTATTTTTCTCTGCGGTAAGTCCACTTGAAAGTCCATGAGCTCAAACACACAGCAAAGACAAACTAAAAATAAGTTCTAAGCCCCTCAAGTGACTGAACATACCCCCTCTGGGCCAAAAGAAACCCGAAAAACTAAATTCCAGGCCATAATGGGAAAAGAGGTCAGACATGCCTCATCATGACCACCCCTTTTGGAGTTTAGACACAACTGACTAACATTAACATTAAAATAGAGATCATAAAACTGACAAAACAGACTGTGACAATGAGATACCAAATTCCAACCTGGCTCTGGGACAGCACCGCATGACAGGTAGCAGGCAGTAAAGAAATAAAGATATTTTACCCCCAAAATATTTCTTTGACATATTTTGGAGTAGCCCTGTGCAATGCTGTGTCTTAGGAAAATTTGTATCTATAGAGAATCTCTTTCCCTAGATCTTTCCCAGGCCCAGGAGAGACCTAAGAGTCTGATATCTTTTAAGTTCCCAAATATTTACCATCTATCCTCTCTGAAGCCAGCTACTTAAGCTTGCTACTCAGAAGCTTCATCTACATAACAAGAACCTTGACTCCTACAACCTCTCACATCTTAACTTAAGCATTTCTTTCTACTGATTTCAAATTCTTTAGACAAAGTTTAAATCTTTCAACCAAATGCCAATCAGAGAATATTGGAATCCACCTGTGTGCTGCCCCCCCCCGAAATGTCCAAGATATACCTTACATATTTTAATTTATGTCTTTGCCTATAACTTCTGTCTTCCTAAAATGTATAAATCATGCTGTTACTCAACCACCTTGGGTACATGCTCTCAGGACCTCTTGAGACTGTATTTTGGGCTGTGGTAACTCTTTTTGGCTCAGGATAAACATCTTTAAATATTTTACACAGTATGGCTTTTTTTATCAACCTAGGCAAAATACAACTAACATCTCTGTACAGTATCTGATGCATGAGAAAGCAGAGATGTTGAAAGAAGACTCATCTGCTTAAAAAAAACAAACATTGTGGAAGCTGTGGTTTAAAAAAAAATTAATAAACTTGAAGTGTCTAGAGCCATGTCATCTTTACATGCTTTTGTATAAAATGTTAAGGGGCTAAGACCTTTCCCCAAAATAGACTTAGACAAGTTTGAATGCTTTAACTATTTAATTAAAGCCTCGGCATTCAGCACGAAAACACAAAAGAGATGACTCTATTCAGAAGATTTAGAGGGTGGGAATTACTGACTGTCTAACTCTACCACAAAAAAAGTCATAACATTATAAATGTAGGACATTAACTATTAAGCAAGTCCTACATCCAATTAGGTTGCTGCTGGAACTAACCAGTCACAAAGTGTACCCAGAGAATATGAAATCATCTCTTGAATATAGTTTAAAATTATAGACCTGGATGCCAAACTACTTCTGCCAAAGACAATAATTTTGGTTTGGAATAATCATCCCCAAACTGATGCACCTGACAGTAGTTGGCTAAGGGGTTTGACCACAGGATTACCAGAGAAAACAAGCCCGTCTTCCTGTTTCCTAAGGCAGGAGCACACACCAGCAGGTCATCTGAAACCTGAAGAAAATTATTATTTTTTTTAATTTTTTTAACATACTTTTTATTTTAAAATTGTGGGGTACAGTTAAGGGTTAGGTATACAAATATGCATTGTGCAGGTACCCTTGTTGACGAGGTGTGCGCCCCCCCAGACAGATATCTACTACCGTTAATCATTAAAAGTGGAAAAGGATTAGATGAACTTGGTCCTCACATCCTCATTCAAATGAGAACGACTGTAGTCTCTTCTCTTCATTTACCACACCACTTTGCACTTTTGTTTATGATATCACTAAACAGAGTCTGCTTTGCATTACAATTTACAGACATTTTTCTTTTATAAGACAAGGTAATAATTTTCTAGAGGACAGACATTTTTAAAAACTCTTCTTTGAAATGAGGAAATCCCCATAAGATTTCCCGCTTCCTTTACGAAATAAATAACAATTCCTTGTTTTAATTTCATATCTATTATCTCATTCAAGCTCACAACTGCCACTCTCACTTTATGAATTAAAAAATTGAGGTTAGAGAGGCTACACGGCCAGATTATGCAAAGCACATAAAGAATTTGGGGAGCAGTAAGGATTAAGAGTCTGCTGAATCCCAAATCCAGAATTACTTCAGCTATATTTTAGCATCATGGTACCTCAAGTACTGCCCACCAGGAGAGGCAGATGATTTGGAACAGACTATCTGCTATCTGCTGCAACTTGAGTTCATGGATCGATCATGCCCCTAAATTCTCTGGTGACCCTTTTTGTATCCATGATACAAAGGACATATGATCTTGCCCTAGTTTTGCTACCTGCTGGATAAGACAAGATTTCAATTTCTGTGTCTTAAAGATCCAAATGGGCTGAGCATGGCGGCTTACACCTATAATCCCAGCACTTTGGGAGGTTGAGGTGAGAGGACTGCCTGAGTCCACAGGTTCAAGACCAGCCTGGGCAACTTGGTGAGACCTCATCTATACAATAAACCAAAATATTAGCTGGGCATGGTTGTACGTGCCTCTAGCTTCAGTTACTTGGAAGACTGAGGCGGAAGGATCGCCTGAGCCCAGCAGGTCAAGGCTGCGGTAACCGGGAGCATGCCAGTGCACCCCAGCAGAGTGGGACTCCAACTCAAAAAACAAAGATCCAGATGGGTATCAAAAATGCTGGTTACTAAAGAGCTTTCAGATCATCAAAGGGTCAAAAATTGCTTGACACCTTGTTTGGTGAATTTCTAAACCCTGCAAGTATAAACTAAGTCATTTACCCATATGTTGGTTGTGTGATTTATCATCCAATCTGGAACACCTGAGAGTGAAAAGGGGGTGTTATTAATAATGACTCTGGGATAATGGGTGCTACCAAGGACTGTCCTAGGAAAGTGGGGGTGACAAAATGATATTATGCAGAGATGAGTTGCAAGTTTCTGTTTAGGGGTTGAACTCTAAGAATAAGATTCTTCCTTAGACTCTTAAATTTGCCCCAATATCTAACAAAGTATTTTACATATCTTTAATAAATCCTCAAAACTGAGTGAAGTTGTTTCTCTCTGTACCATGTAAACATGCACCAACAACCCAATTAGACTTACCAATGATAGTACAAAAATTTTGGAACATTCTCTATTGTTACTGATGTTTATCCATCTTATGCTAACCTGCCTAGTTCAGTAATGACTTCAGGAATGAAGTGATGCTCTCCAACTATGTATGTACAAGAAATTAAGTGGGCCAGGTACATTAAAAAAAATCTTTTCTCAAGGCTGAGATGAGTCAATGCTTACTGAATTATGCTACAACAAACATTTTGTCAAAAGTAACTCAGAGAATTGCAATTTGAAGATAAGAATAGATCAGTAACGGGGCATGGTGGCTCATGCCGTTAATCCCAGCAATTTGGGAGGCAAGGAAGGAGGATTTCTTGAAGCCAAAATTTGTGACTAGCCTAGGCAATATAATGAGACCCCATCTCTTCCAAATAATTTTAAAAATTGGCCAGGCGTGATGGCTCATGGCTATAATCCCAGCACTTTGGGAGGCCAAGGTGAGAGGATTGCCTGAGTCCACGGGATTGAGACCAGCCCAGGCAACTTGACAAGAACTCAGCTCTACAATAAATCAAAAAATTAGTAGGCATGCTGCTCAAGCCTGTAATTCCAGCTACTTGGAAGGTTCAGGCAGAAGGATCACCTGAGCCCAGCAGATCAAGGTTGTGGTGGCCATTGCAGTGGAGTATGCCACTGCGCGCCAGTCTGGGCGATAGAGTGAGACTACAACTCAAAATAAATAAATAAATAAATAAATAAAATTAACTGGGTGTGATGGTGCGTACCTGTAATCTGAGCTACTTGAGAGGCTGAGGTAAGAGGATTGCTTGAACCCAGGAGTTTGAAGCTGCAGTGAGCTATGATCATGCCATTGTACTACAACCTGGATAACAGAGTGAGACCCTATCTCAAAAAATAATAACTATCATTATGATTATTATTATAAATCAGGTCATTATTAAACTGATAAAAGTCATTATATACTAGAAGCAGATATTTCTAAAGGTAAAAAATAAATGTTGAGGATCACCACTTTAAGCTCTATTTCTGGTCATTTATCTCAAATGTATATTCAGGGGTAATTATAAATAATTACCTCTACAAAAACTGTGATTTAAGAAGATACCTATCAAGCACATGCACACACCCATTTTAAAAACAAAAAATATTACAAATACATCTCACTGTAATTAGGGCAGTCTGAATATAAACAAAGATAAGATTAAATTGTATTGACATAAAAGTTGAAGATCATTAACTTAAAAAAACATATTATACTGTTATGTTATATTTAATGCCATAGTGATGTACAAAAGAAAATGCATATGTAAGTATGGGTGTACATATATGTGTATGTATGTGAATAAAAGGTTAAAAACCACAATGTTTAAAGTTGTAATCTTTCTGCTTAATCCTGACATAGTGCTGTAGATTTTTTTGCTTATCTATATTTTGCAACTTTTTTTTTTTTTTTTTGAGTTGGAGTCTCTGTCACCCAGACTGGAGCGCAGTGGCACGCTCCTGGCCACCGCAGCCTTGACCTGCTGGGCTCTGGTGATCCTTCTACCCCAGCATTCCAGGTAGCTGGAACTACAGGCACGCGCTACCTCGCCCGGCTAATTTTTTGATTTATTATAGAGATGAGGTCTCGCCAAGTTGCCCAGGCGGGTCTCCAACCCGCGGGCTCAGGCAATCCACTCACCTCGACCTCCCAAAGCATGGGATTACAGGCTGAGCCACCGAGCCCGGCCGTTTTAGTCTTTTTATGGTTACAAATACGATAGCTGGACATTTTTTTATTTTTATTTTTTTTGAGTGGGAGTCTCACTCTGTTGCCCAGACTGGAGTGCAGTGGCATGCTCACAGCCACTGCATAGCTGAACGTTTTAAAAAGTTGCATGCCTGTAATTCCAGCTACTCGGAAGGCTGAGGCGGAAGGATCGCCGGAGCCCGGCAGGTCGAGGCTGCGGTGGCCAGGAGCGGCCACTGCACTCCAGTCTGGGCAACAGAGTGAGACTCCGACTCAAAAAAAAAAAAAAGATTAAAACGGGTCATTATTATAAAATGTAGATGCCAGAAAAGCAAAGGGAAAGGGTGGCCTTCCCAGGAACAATGTTTCAAGGACTTTTGTGAATACTTTGTCACAACTCTTTCTCAGGGAAGAAAGTGAGCAGCCAACAGGGGCTTAAGTACTCCAGGCTTGGGGCTGTGGGGGACAGGAGGGCGGTACCACAGCCAGGATTACAGGATTTTCCAGTCCCACCAATTAAAAACACAAGCAGTATTGCTACACTGAAACATTTTAACAGTTAAAATTCCAACTTTTGTTTTAAGCAGCTACAGCCGAATAAGGATGTGAATCAAAATGTAAGCATTCTTGTAGAGTTAAACATGCCACGCTATAGATTCTTAGGAGTGTTTTTTGAGATTATATAGCCTATTATATACATGCATTTGGCATATATTTGTCATCATTTGACACTTTTCAATCAATTTAAGTATGATGTGAACTTCAGAAATTCTTTCGAGATCCAAACTGTTGTGCTGCTGTCATGTTTTGTTTTTTTAAATAAAAATGACCTGCATTGATCAAGCTTTGTCATTTTTCATATTCTACTTTTTTCCAACAGGTGGCGCTGTACTCCATGTAAAATTCTCCTGAGCGCCTGAGAGGACCCACCCTATGCCAATCAAAACTGTGTACCTCCAACTCTGCTATAAACTAATGCTACAGGACAGGCAGATCAGGCCATAAATCATGCGCAACATGTCCCCGAGTCATTTTACAGGAACAGCCCAGAGAGGTGAGGTGACTTGCTTGAGATCACACAGCTAGTTTGGAACAAAACTATTAACTTCTAGTTGGGACTTCTAGCTTCAAGTTCTGTGCTTTCTTTGTTTTCATTCATGGCCTTCTAAGATTTGCTCCCAGCAAAACAAATTCCTGTCTATGGTAGGGCATAAAAACCTCTCCTCCTCTGTCATAAACGGTGTTTATTCCTTCTCTCCGTCTCATGGGAGATCAAGTGTGACAGATAGTATGGTCATAGGACAGGCTAACAAAGAAGATTCATTCAATCTTTTATCAAATTTCCCAAATTGAACATCTTGCTTTAAACATATATCCCAGAGAAAGAGAAGACAGGAAAAAGGAACTAACATTTATTCAGTGAGGAATAATTACCTACCAAACAGACACCTGACTGTAAGATAAGGACCTAGAATGACATACAAATGTAACTACATATTTCCTTATTCTATGTAGTAGCTGTAACAGATCAGGCTATAAGCTCATTTTCATTACAAATTAACTTTTCCCAAGTAGACACCACCACTTATGCTAGTGCAAAGTATGGTATTTTCTGAGAAGAACAGCCAGCTTGTTCTGTAACAGCAGTAGCCTTTAATGCTACTTTTAGTAAGGCCAAGAGTTGCTTTGTCTGGTGAAACACGTAGTTTACTCTGCCAATTAAATAAATTACACACACACACAAGAAATGCTTGAGGCCAGCAGTGTTTCAATGTTGCTTTTTTTTTTTTTTTTTTTTTGGACTTGGGAACATTATACCAGTTGACTGTCTCTAATCTAGAAATCCCAAATCTGAAAGATTCCCATAAGAATTTCCTTTGAGCATCGTCAGTGCTCAAAAAGTTTTGGATTTTGGAGCATTTTAGATGTGAGATTCTCTCTCTTCTTCTTCTTCTTATGTATGTATGCATGCATGTATGTATGTATTTATTTATGAATGAGGTGAGGATGAATAAAAAAACAGAATTATCTTTTGGAGAGCAGACCCCTTGATGTACAGGCTTCCTCTGCTAGATAAGTGTTCTAGGAACCCATCAGTGTCAGTATACTAGCTAGCGTTCTTGTGTGAGCCTGCATTCGGCTTCAGTGAATTGTTTTTGGATATTATTTTAATACATTTGCCCATTTCATGATGGGTGATTTCCATGAACAACCTTCCCACAGAGCACTGAGTGTTCAGCAGTTATTGACTCAAGCATGATCTCCATGCTTCACTCTCCCTGTTCACCTGATCTTCCCCTGAGTGACTTTATTTTGTTTCCCCAGGTGAAAAAGTCCTCAAAGGAAAATGTTTTGCTGATGTGTAAGAGGAAAAAGAAAAAATGGCAGAAGCATTAAAAGGCATCAAAATTGACGAGTTCAGAAATGGTTTTGAGCAGTGGAAAGTGTCTCAATAGGTGTATTGCATCAAACAGTGAGAACTTTGAAGGTGACTAAAGTTTAAACATGTAAGAATAAATACACAATTTTTTATAAATACATTCCAGGATTTGGGGGGTTCCCCCCTCGTATATGCATACACATAGACATGGACACATCTATACTAGACTATGCTGTATGTTATATATAAATAAAATGTTTTAATTGGTCCTTACTTCATCTAACCAACCATGGGATCAGAATAAACAAAAATGCCCAAGAGTGAAAAGACCACCCTTGATGTAAGATGGCAGAGACAAGTGCCTTTTGGTCACAGAAGAGATGGCATCACTAAGCTTGGGTAACAAAACTGTTCAGCCATCAGACTACCAACCTAAAGCAGGACAAACAAGTTTTTAGTTTCTCCATGAGCATAAAGTCTGTGACCACCCCCAACCTTACCATTTCCCCTAATCTGAATAAGCTCTTTGGTGAAAATCAAAGTACAAACAAGTGCATTCTTCTGAAGATAACTCTAAATTCTCTCATTCCCATAGAAAAACATCCCGAGCACACATTTGCCTGAGACATATGAGGAGGACATTCTAAAAATCTTCCCCAAGATTTTTTGGGGGAAAAAGTATTTCTGAAAAAGTGAGACATAAATGTTTCTAAATATATTGTTCAGTCTAATATTGATACTACATTCTTCACAGTAAAGGCATAATAAATAACACTCAAAATAAATGAAATATTTAGACAAATTCAGAAAAGATAGTCTCAAAAAATTGTATCAGAGACCTTGTGGAGTGACATATGAAACTCTGATTTACCTAAGAAATCACCATGTACTTAAACTTATGTAAAATTGCCTTTCCTAGTTGTCCATCAAATTTTTGTATCAGTCTGTTGAAATTTTTCCTGCTCTTTTTATACAGTAGTAACAAATCCATTAAGAAATTTTATTTTTGTCATGAGACTTCTTCACACAAGGCAGTTAACATTTTTTAGAAATATATGTTTTCTTTTTCTTTTCTTTTTTTTTTTTTTGTTGGAGTCTCACTTTTGTCATTCAGGATGGGGTGCAGTGGCACACTCATGGCCACTGCAGCCTCGACCTGCTGGGCTTAGGCAATACTTCCACCTCAGCCTTCCAAGTAGCTAGAACTACAGATGCACGCCACATTCAGCTAGTTTTTGTGATATATTGTAGAGACAAGGTCTCACCAAGTTGCCCAGGCTGGTCTAAAACCCACGGGCTCAGGCAATCCTCTCACCTCGGCCTCCCAAAGTGCTAGGATTACAGGCTGAGCCGCTGTGCTGGCCAGAACATATTTTTCTGTTCGAACGTTTATTTTTGTTTCTGTTATTGTTAAGCATTTTTAAAAAATATTAGGCCAGCAGTAGCTGCAATACTCAAGATAGACCTAATCACACTGTTAAGATAAGCCATATCATACTTTTAAGATATCCCAGATCATACTCTAAAATATCTAGAATCACTCTCCTAAGATATTCAGAATCACACAACTACTTTAACTCATCAAAACTGAATATGAATAATCAGTCACAGCATCTATGAGTCATTTCTGAATCATAAAACGATTAGGAACAAAGTTCCTAAATTAAACCCCATAGTGACAACACTGATATCAATAGATTCTACTCTCAGAAAAACTCTTCAATCCCAAACAAAATTTAAAAAACAATTAGAATTTGGGGTATCCCCATTCTAGGCATTCCTACTTTGCTCTCTACCTCGAGAAAATATCTTTACTTGAAAGATTCTTGGAAAACAACTAGGGCCCATTCCAAATGCCTCTTCATACCATTTAAGTTGCTATCTCCATTTACTAGTATATAAATATAAATACATATATAAATATATATATATAAAGAGAGGCAGGCAGGCTTAGTGGGACAATATTCATTTTGATGAATTTATGATATGCTTGCTACATTGCAAGAAATCGTGTTAAGTACTATGAAGAAAAGTAACAATGGTTTCATAAATTACAGCATAGGACACTATGTAACAACCATGGTATAAAGTATCAGAAGAGTTTGGAAGTCAGTGAGTAGTCAACAGTTGATTCTGGGGAGATGGGGGGGCTTTTTTATATAAAAAGCATCACTTGAGCTACATAAAGTGATTGAGAAAATGAAGGGGGGAGGAAGTTTATAAAAGTTTGGAAGTGAAAGAAGTAGTGTCCGTGTAAGAACAGAGTCCTGTGGTGGCTCTTAAGATATACAAAGGAGAGTAACAAAGAAAACGCTTACTTAATTTCAGGGAAGAAGAAAAGGTGTCCCCTCTCCAGGTTTCATAGTTTAGACCTCCTTAACTCAGCACTGAATTGCTGTTCCTGCAGTCTTTTGTCAAAGGTAGTCCCACAGACAGAGAAATGTTTCAGTCAGATTAATCTGAGGGTGCAAGGTAAATGGAGAGCACCCAAGGTTAGGAAAAGCAACACAATCAAAAATGGTGGAAGCCAGTATGTGCCAGGCACTGAGAGTATTTCATTTAATCCTAGCAATGTATGACATATTACTAACAAGCCTAACAATTCAGCTACAATACATTTTCAAAGATAAGAAAACCACAGCCCAGAAACAAAAAGCTGATTGGTAGAAGATTATACTCAAGTTTAGGGACCTGGGAGGCTAACTTGCTGGGAGATCAGAAGACAGAAAAACCTAGGGTCCTTGTAAATTCAAATGTAGGAGAAATGACTGATGCAGAATCCATGCAGTTAGGCATGTAGAAAAATGAAAGGTTAGACGTGAAGAAAAATGCAGCGATCTAAAGGACAGTTACAAAGCAGGCTGAAGAACAAATCCTATTAAGAAAGAGAAAGTGGCCACGCATGCACCCACGGCCTGTCTGACTGACCTTCAGCTGGGCTGCCACCAGGTTTTCTGGTGCAGGCGTCAAGGGGCTGTCGGCCTTGCAGTTGCAATGGATCCAAGTTCGAAAATATGGCAACTTTGAAAGATATTACCAAGCGACTAAAGTCCATCAAAAACATCCAGAAAATTTCCAAGTCTATGAAAATGGTAGCAGCAGCAAAATATGCCTGGGCTGAGCGGGAGCTAAAACCAGCTCGGGTATATGGAACAGGACCTTTAGTGCTCTATGAAAAAGCTGACATTAAAGGACCCGAAGACAAGAAGAAACACCTCCTGACTGGTGTGTCCTCAGATCGACGGCTGTGTGGTGCTAATCATTCCTCAATTGCTAAACAGATGAAAAGCGAGGTGACCATGCTCACAGCTGCTGGAAAAGAAGTTATGCTTGCTGGGATTAGTGATAAAATCAGGGGCATACTTTAGAGGACTCATTCCGATCAGTTCCTGGCAGCATTCAAGGAAGTAGGAAGAAAGCCCTCCACTTTTCGAGATGTGTCGGTTATTGCCCTTGAGTTGCTAAATTCTGGATATGAGTTTGATGAAGGTTCTATCATCTTTAATTGATTTAGGGCTGTCATCTCCTATAAGACGGAAGAAAAGCCCATCTTTTCCCTTAACACCATTGCAGGCGCTGAGAGTATGAGTATCTATGATGATATTGATGCTGATGTGTTACAAAATTACAAAGAATACAATCTGGTCAACATCATCTACTACTCTTTGAAGGAGTCCACCACCAGTGAGCAGTGTGCTAGGATGACGGCCATGAACAACGCCAGCATGAATGCCTCCGAAATGGTCAACAAATTGACTTTGATCTTTAACCGCACCTGCCAGGCCATCATCATAAAAGAGTTGATTGAGATCATCTCTGGTGCTGCAGCTCTGGATTAATGAAAATCAAGGTCCATCCTCAGACAAGAGGTAAAGAGAGAAAATTCAGTCCGCTGATTTTGTTTTTAGCCTACTGCTGTCTTCGTCAAAGAAATTGTTGCTTGTTTGAATTACTGAAGACAGCAAGGTATTTGCAAATTATCTTACAATAAACAACTTAAAGCCAAAAGAAAAAAAAGAAAGTGGATAATCTAGATGTGAAAGAGATTGTGTTCAAAGAAGGAACCCTAAAATTTCAGAAATGGACCAGTTTTAAAGTGAAAATGTCTCACCATCCCCTAGTGGGCAGGGAAAACTGAACATGGATCTAGATTCCCAGAGTTCCTAAGGAAACAGAAGAATAGTCAACTCAGGGTAGCACGCTGAAAAGCCTAACTATGAAAGGTCACAAGATAAAGAGGTAAAACACAATTCTGATGTTGAAGTCTAAGGTTAAAAAAAAAAAAATCTAAAGAACCCAGAGGCTAAATGATGGTAGAGAAGATGGCGATATAGAGAGATGACAGTTTTACCCAAGAAGAAATTTTGAGTATTTGTGATGAAACCAGTGTCACCTGAAAACACAAAGAACGAGGAAAAACACTTTTTTTTTTTTTTAAATTTTAGTCTTACTCTGTCACCCAGGCAAGAGTACAGTGGCATGCTGCTCACGGCCACTGCAGTCTCAACCTGCTGGGCTCAGGCGATCCTTCCACCTCAGCCTTCCAAGCAGCTGAAACAACTGGCACACACCACCACACCCAGCTAATTTTTGTGACTTATTGTAGAGACGAGGTCTCACCAAGTTGCCCAGGTTGGTCTTGAAACCCTGGGTTCAGGCAATCCTCTCACCTCGGCCTCCCAAAGTGCTGGGATTACAGGCTGAGCCATCACGCCTGGCCCATTTTTTTTTTTTCAGACAGTTTCACTCTTTTGCCCAGGCTGGTTGCAGTGGCTCACTGCAGCTTTGAATTCCTGGGCTCAAGCAATCGTACCCCCTTAGCCTCCTGAGTAGCTGGGACTACAGGTGTATACCACTGTGCCTGGCTAATTTTTATTTTTTTAGTTTCTTTGTAGAGACAGGGTCTTGATGTGTTGCACAGGTTGGTTTCAAACTCCTGACCTCAAGTAATCCTCTCACTTCAGCCTCTCAAAGTACTGGGATTAGAGGCACCTGGCTCATTATCTTTTTTAAAGGCAGTATATTATTTTTTTCAAGAGCTGAAGATGATGGTCACTGTCTCTAACTTTCAAGATATCTTTCTCACCCAGCAGTGGGAAGACTCAGGTGCAGGTAGAAGTCCACCATAGACAGGCACAGATTTTTCAGTCTCATAAATGGGGCTTCTGGCCAGGCACGTGGGTCATGCCTGTAATCCCAGCACTTTGGAGTAGGAGGCATGTCTGAGTCCAAGAGTTTGTGACCAGCCTGGGAAACTTGGCAAGACTTCCTCTCTACAATACTTCAAAAAATTATCCAGGGGTGGTGGTGCATGCCTATAGTTCCAGCTAGTTGGAAGGTTGAGGTCGAAGGATTGCCTGAGCTGAGTGGGCCAAGGCTAAGGTGGCCATGAGTATGCCACTGTACTCCAGCCTGAGCAACAAAGTTAGACTCCTACTCAAAAACTAAATAAATAAGTGAATAAATTAATTAAATTAAAAATAAATGTGGTTACATGTGTGATCCAGCCTGGGCAATACAGTGAGACTCCTACTCAATAAATAAATAAATATATACATTACATACATACATAAAAGAGTTCCATGTGTGATACAACCTGGGCAACAGAGTGAGACTCCTACTTAATAAATAAATAAATAAATAAATAAATAAATAAATAAATAAATAAATAAATAAAATGAAACAAAAAAATACATAAAGTTCCATGTGTGATCTCCAAAACCACTTGTGATAGAAAATAAATGGCAAAATGCAACTTACTTATACTTAATAAAAATTTAATAGGTAATGCTATGTATTAGTCACTAAAGTTAAACTTTTCTTTTCTTTTTTGAGTTGGAGTCTCACTCTGTCATCTAGGATGGAGTGCAGTGGCATGCTCACGGCCACCGCAGCCTCGACCTGCTGGGTTCAGGTGATTCTTCCACCTCAGCCTTCCAATAGCTGGAACTACTGGCACGCGCCACCATGTCAGGCTAATTTTTTGATTTATTGTAGAGATGAAATTTCATCGAGTTACCCAGGCTAGTCTTGAACCCATAGGTTCAGGCAGTTCTCTTATCTCAGTCTCCCAAAGTGCTGGGATTACAGGCGTGAGCCACTGCACCTGGCCAAGTTAAATTTTTATTTTCATCTACTTTCAATAACTTGTAGAGTTATTCATGACTTTGAAGATAAGATTATTTCAGATAGCCAGGCTCGGTGGCTCAGCCTGTAATCCCACGCCTGTAATCCCAGCCTCCCTCAGGGAGGCTGAGGCGAATGGATTGCCTGAGCCGGTGGGTTCGAGACCCACCCGGGCAACTTGGCAAGACTTTATCTCTACAATAAATAAAAAAAAATTAGCCGGCGTGGTAGCGCTGGCCTGTAGTTCTAGCTACTTGAAAGGCTGAGACGGAAGGATCACTGGAGCCCAACAGGTTGCAGCTGCGGTGGCCGGGAGTGTGCCACTGCCCTCCAGTCTGGGCGACAGAATGAGACTCCAACTCAAAAAAAAAAAAAAAAAAAAGATTATTTCACATGAGTTTTTCTAGACAAAACCAGATTGTAAGAATGCAACACCCAGCCGGGCTCGGTGGCTCAGCCTGTGATCCTGCACCTTTGGGAGGCTGAGGTGAGCGGATTGCCTGAGCCCGCGGGTTCAAGACCTGCCTGGGCAGCAAGACCTCATCTCTACAATAAATCAAAAAATCAGCCGGGCATGGTAGCGCATGTCTGTAATTCTGGCTACTTGGAAGGCTGAGGCGGAAGGATCGCCGGAGCCCAGCAGGTCGAGGCTGCGGTGGCCAGGAGTAGTCACTGCACTCCAGTCTGGGCGACAGAGTGAGAGTCCAACTCAAAAAAAAAAAAAAAAAAAAGAATGCAACACCCAATTTATTCTTTTGTTTTCTTTATATACAACACACTCACACACTACTAAGGTCAAAACAAATTTCTAAAACAGAACTCCTGATAACAAATGGGCAGTTGAAGGTAAAAAGGCAGAACAAGACCAAGTATACTATTCACACAAATTTCCACTTCAGGATGAAATGGAAAATTACACTTGGCTTTGTTTCTTGTTTCCAATTTTCATGAGGGTACTTAAACATACATGTCTCCTAAATCAAATCTTTACTTTTTATTGGGTTAAAGTTTGATTTTACAATTCTACTTAACTCATCCACACTTTTTAGAAAATAAATCATTCAATGAATTTTTTTAAAAATCCTGCCAATTTATAGACAGACTTATCTATTTTAATAAATAAGGGAGTATTACATTTTAATAGTAGTTAGTAACATCTGCAAAACCAAATTCAAAAACGCAGCTTAAAGTGCAAAGAATAATTTGGGAAGAAAGGGATTTTCTTGTGGGTCACTGGTTTGCTTTGTAAGCTTTAGCTTACAAAACCAGTATAACTGATGACAATTCCTCCAAGAAGGTTGAATTTTTAAAAAATGTATTAAATATCTCATAGATATTAAATGGTTTCAAATATCAAGAATCACTTAACCAGAAATATGGAATTCATAGCATTGATATTAAAACATTAGTAAGAAAATATTAACACAATTTTAACATTGTTTTTCCTGTAGGTAACTAAACTGAGTGATGGATGAAGTATTTTGTCAAAGGAAAAAAAATGTCAAGAGGCATGTCACAGAAGATGTCAATGGTGGAACAAGAAAGGGAAGTCCTAATGTTTCACTTGTTCCAGCATTACCTGCCATGAACAGTAGTAGATTTGATAACATCTCCAGGTAGAACCACCGAGAGTTCAATGTCCCTGTCTGTCATGTTTTCTTTCTGTTCCATGATGAAAGTAGTGGATTCTACAGAATCAGCAACTGAAGCGACATCAGCGCATTTGATCTCAGCTGGAGGAAGTGGTGCCTTGGCTTTTGGCTTTCTCCTAAAATATAAATAAAACAGAAAATAAAATATATTTTATTTTAAAAATAATTTTCTAATATGATCTAATTTTATAAACTCCCAAATATATACATATAACTGTTTTTCACATCTAGAAAAAAAATCACCAAAATGTTAACTGTTAATGTTGGATAGTGGAATTAGGAATTTTTTTGTCCTTTTCAAATTATCATTTTGTTTTGCTTTGAGTACTATACCTACATTATTTGGTAATAACAAGAAACATGATAAATTTGACATTTGCCTCCATCACATTCAATAGTATGTGTTCGCTATAGCAAATCAAGAGGATAATTTGTATTTGATTAGATAAATTATAAAAATCCCTAATGTCTCAGGATGAGGTTCAGTATCTCACTCTCACATCATAATGGCTCTTACCTCTGAAGCCTTCATTCTATTTGTCTCAAGTGTGTTCCACCTCTCAATTCAGGTAAGCTCTACTTTATCCTTCAGAGTCTAGCTAAATTTACCCCCCTGGATCTAACATCCCATACACATAGAATTTCTTCCTTAGAATTGATAGAATATGTACAACTGATTTTATAAATGCAACATTGTCTATTTTTTCCCCTGGATACCAGTTTCATTTCTCTGCCTACATTTATAAATCCCTGCAAGAAAAAAGCATGCTAGCTGGGCACAATGGCACATGCCTGTAATCCCGGCTACATGGGTAGCTGAGGTAGGAAGATCACTTGAGCCCAGGAGTTCAAGTCCAACCTGGGCAACATAGCAGGACTCTGCCTTGAAAGAAGCATGTTGTAGATGGCTGTATTTGCCACTACACACAGAGGGCTGTATTTCCTACTGTACCTAGAAATGAACAATGAGTTATAATAGGTTATTTAGCAAATAACACATTTGCTTCAGTTAAAAATGCTATAAATAACCATTCTAATAAAAACATTTTTGGTGTCACTAAGGCACCCCTTAACTAATTTATAACAGAAATTGTAGGCATTCTGAACAAACTTATATGAGCCATTTCAATGATTTGATGGGTTAAATGTGAAAATAAAGTAATTATAGGTAATGTTAAAATAAAGTAACTATAGATAATATCATATTTATGTTTTTACTTAAAATAATATAAACTAAAGTTTTTGAAAGTGTTACCTTTATGAAAAGTTAATTGCTTTTGGAAGAATGAATATAACTCCTTTCTACTCAAAAAATATAATTTCAATTCCTCTCTATCCTTATTTCCTAGGCAAAAAAAAAAAAAGATAAAAGGACTTCTTTATAAGTAAATATGTAACATCCACCTATTCAGCATTTTCAAAGTTTAAGGTATCACAAATCCAAGCATCTTTATGCACCTGTCATCAAGACAGAAGAAAAGTTCCTGTGTTATATACTGATTTACTAAAATTACAAGCCCTTGATTTTTACTAGTATAATTATAAAGGTATATCATACTTTAGAAAAGATTTATTTTATAATAGCAACAAAAATACATTTTTAAACTGTTACAAAGAAGGTAACAAGAAGTTTATAAAAATCTATATGCAGAAAAATGTGACCCAACTTCAAATTTTAGAGTTTTTTATTATTGTGTTGTTGCTTTTTTGAGTCATACTCTTACTCTGTCACCCAGGCTGGAGTATAATGGCATGCTCACGGCCACTGCAGCCTCGACCTGCTGGGCTCAGGCGATCTTTCCGCCTCAGTCTTCCATGTGGCTGGAACTAAAGGCATGTGCCACCACGCCCAGCTAATTTTTTGATTTATTGTAGAGATGAGGTCTCGCCATGTTGCCCAGGCTGGTCTTGAATCCCTGGACTCAGGCAATCCTCTCACCTCAGTCTCCCAAAGTGCTGGGATTACAGGTGTGAGCCACCTGTGCCTGGTCTCAAATTTTAGTTTTTAAATCTGTAGAAATTGGCCACTGTATAAACCATTTATTCTGTAACAATTATTATAGCAGTTTTAGCTAAACACTGGGAATGTAAAGATGAATAAGACTCCGTTTCTATCCCTGAAGGGTTCATAGCCATAAAGAATTGACAGACATATACAAAATTATCATAAAGTTTGGAAATTGCTCTAATAAAGATGTGCACACAGCAACATGTGGAGCTCACAGAGAACCCAACTGTCCTAGGAATCCAGAAGTGTCTTACAGATAGAAACACGAGCTGGGTTTGGGAAGAAAGAATAGAAACTCACCGGAAAAGATAAGAAATCATAGATATTTCAAGAAGAAAAGAGCCATAAAAGAAAATGGTACTTCTTAGAACCAAACAGTTAGGTAAAATTCCACAGAGAAGTCAAAGGAGATGAGAAATCAAGTGAATCAACCGAAAACTTTTACAATGAAGAGAATTTAGTAAGGTGGATTGGTACAAAGTTCACATGCTAAAGTCAATAGCCTATGTAAACATCAGCAAAAACTAGTCAGAAGGTAAAAGTTACTTTTATGGTAACAGTTACTTTTATAATAGCAACAAAAAATGAACTTGAAAAGACTAAGTATTACTGTCTCAGCAAATCACATTTCTTTCAGTTGACCAGGCCAAAAATCCACTTTGTCACATACATACAGCCAATTCATGTACAAATTCTGACAGCTCTATATCATAAGTAGATCCAGAATCCACCCACAATCTTGGTCACCAAACACTGTGGTTCAAGCTGCAGACTGGTCTCTCTGCTCCCAACCTTGTAACTTCGTAATCTAGTCTCAATGTACCAACCTGAGCGACATTTTAAAAATGTAAGTCAGATAGTCAGATCACTGCTCCACCCTCTCATAGCCTCCAATAGTTTCCTACCTCATCCAGAATAAGACTTAGAGTCCTATACAGACTTTCATCCATTTATGATGGGCTATGTCCCAATAATATGTCCTAAATTTAAAATATCATAAGTTGAAAGTGAATTTAATATCCAAATAAACCCATCACAGAGTCAAAAAAAAAATCTTAATTAGAACCATCACAAATTAAAATGTTCCCCAATTTATGAGGGGGTTACATTTCAATAAGCCCATGATGAAGTTTAAAAATCATAAATCAAACCATCATAAATCAGGAACTGTCTATAATCTGTCCTTTTGCCTCCAGATTTTCCAGTTTCTCTACCACTTTCTACCTAGGCTCATAGCACTCATCCTGTGAATCTTGCCCTTTCCTTGAACTCAAGGAAAGATCCTCTACAGCGTTTGCTCCTGATCTTAAAATATATTTCCCAGCCGGGCTCGGTGGCTCAGCCTGTAATCCCACGCCTTTGGGAGGCTGAGATGAGTGGAATGCCTGAGCCCGTGGGTTCGAGACCCGCCTGGGCAGGCAAGACCTCATCTCTACAATAAATCAAAAAATCAGCCGGGTGTGGCAGCACGCGGCTGTAGTTCCAGCTACTCAGAAGGCTGAGGCGGAAGGATCACCGGAGCCCAGCAGGCGAGGCTGCGGTGGCCGGGAGTGGCCACTGCACTCCAGTCTGGGTGACTGAGTGAGACTCCATCTCAAAAAAAAATTATTTACATAGAACTTCTATGAAGAACATCTTAATGTTCCCAATTATTGTTTCAATTAGTAAAGCATTTGTAACCTCTGTCCCTGAAAAATGGAAAGCACATGTGAAGGAGACCAAGAGCTTTCCACAATGAATGAGCAACCCAATAGGTAAGATGGAAAGTGTAATGAAGCAACAAATACAAAGTAAAAAAGAAGGGTCATAAAACAGATGGGTAACTTTGAAAATTCAGGACAATGAGAGCCAGCTGAAACCAGCTGTGTGTGTTGGGGGGGGGACAGGATCCAGGCATGCTTCAAAGAGAAGAGACAAGGGACACAGTTCTTGAAAGAAAAACAAAATTAGATAAGAAGAGCCTGTAGGATCAATTATTTGTTGGCTCCCAACTGTGATTCATTCACGTTACATTTAGGAATGTGTTTATCTGGTTTGCTTACTACATAGTCTAGTGAAAAGAATACCAGGTGGAGGCCTGGATTTGGCTGGAATCCAAGTAGCTTTAAGACTTTAATTTATTTGACCTTTTAATCACTAGCAACATTTTTAAAATATCTTTTACCTATCCACAACTCTCCTAATGTTCTTGCTTTTTTGGTTAGAGGCTTTGAAGTAATAACAAAATGAAGTTAAATGTCACAAAGCCAAAGATATAGTGAAAATAATCAAGAGTTATATCATAATCTAAATGTAAGAAATTCTGGTAATGCAAAAAAAAAAAAGAAAAGAAAAAAGTAACATCAACATTCAATATAACAACTATATCTTACTGCTTAAAAGAATACTAGTGTTTAATAGTATTTTTAAATCACAGTAACTGTCTCCTTACTCTTTCCAACAGGAACGTTTGAGCCAGTTTTCCTATCCAACAGATTTTCCCATAAGCTCTTTGTCCCCATTGGCCTAGTTTGACAGTTGGTATCTCCTGTTTGAAGACTACTACCCTTAACAGTCAACAATAGCAAATTTCACACAATGGTAAGTGAAGAGCTTATACTGGAAGGATATTTGAGACAAAAAACTTCCCCAGGTCAGGGTAAAAAGGTCATTAATCAGCCTTAAAAATAACAAGCCAGCCAGACGTGGTGGCTCATAGCTGTAATCCCAGCACATTGGGAGGCAGAGGCGAGAGGACTGCCTGAGCCCAGGGGTTAAAGATCAGCCTAGGCAACTTGACAAGACCTCGGCTCAACAATAAAAAATAAAAAAATTAGCTAGGTATAATGGTGCACACCTATAGTTCCAGCTACTTGGAAGGCTGAGGCAGAAGGATCACCTGAGCCAGAAGGATCACCTGAGCCCAGGAGGTCGAGGTTGTAGTGGCCATGAGCATGCCACTTCACTCCAGCCTGGGTGACAGAATGAAACTGCAACTCAAAAACAAAAACAAAACAACAACATAATAAGTTATTGCTTATGTACATTATCACTTTTTAAAAATTATCTCAATTACTTCATTATGAGAAATTGGAATAATTTTGCATGATTCAATAATCTGCTTTTGAAAATATCAGAACTTCATTTTAAGACAGGATTCAATTAGCACCCTACTATTACTACTGATTGGTCTTTGGGAACATTTTGATTTACAAGGCACCTCACGTGCCCATTGTAATCATTACTCTGTCAATATTAGTATCCTTGACATAAATAGAAGAAGAAGAAAAAAGAGAAGCTCTGCAAGACAAGAGAATTCTAGTCAAATACTTCTCCTTAGTTTGTTTTTTTTAAAAAGGTGGTCAACTATTCAAACTGTGTTCAAATAAAGCAAATGTCACACAGTAGCCAATCTGGCTCTTTCTGTCCCTCACTTCCATTTTCTGTGGGTCACTTTCCTTTTTCCGTCCAAAAATCTCTGACCACGCAGCACTGCCAGAGTCTCTCTGAACCTATTCTGGTCAGGAGGCTGCCCAATTCACAAATCATTCCTTGCTCAGTTAAACTCTGTTAAATTTAATTTGTCTAAGAGTTCTCTTTTCATACACCTAATGTGTCAATGGTGCTCAAATTCACATCTCCAACCCTGACCTGTTTAGTGAGCTCTGACTTACATGCCCAAAATCTCATGAGGTATCTCAAACTTTATATAACCAGAACTCTTGATTTTCCTCCCTATACCCACTGTCCACTCTCACCCAAATGTCCCCCATTATTCTCCATGTCTACAAATGGCACCGCTAACCACCTAGTTTACTCAAGCAAAACACCTAGATACATTTTCATCACTCTCTGCCCCTTCCAATCCATTATCAAGTCCCCTGGGCTCTTTAATAAAAAAAAATCTCAAACCTGTGTACTTTTCACGAGCTCTGTGCTAACACCATGATGATTAAGCCATCACCTCCTGCCTAACCTGCTCCAATATGCTTCTCGCTGGCCTTTCCTGTTTCTCTTCTTTAAAATTCATTCTCCTCTACAGTAGTCAGAGGGATCTTTTAAATACGTAAATGAGATCACATCTCTCTGACCCTTCACTGGCCTTCCAGTGCATTGTTAAAACCCAAATTCTTTTCCTAGGCTTACAAGGCCTTGGGTGACATGGCCTAGTGGCTCTCAAAGTATGACTTTAGAGCAGCTGCAGTAGCACCAGGGACCTTCTTGGAAATGCAAATTCTAAGTCCCTACCCCAGAGACAGATGCAATCAGAAACACTGGGGAGCAGGGCCTTGCAATCTTTTTGACAACCCTTCAAAATATTCTGATGTATGCTGAAGTCTGAGAGCCATGGAGTTGGCCTCTGCCCACCTCTGAATGCCCATCTTACTACACCCAGTTTCAATGCCATGTGTAATTCACACTGGCATTCTTTCCTATCCTCAAAAAGACCCACTCTCTTCACATCTGAGGGCTCTACACAGCTATTCTCTCTGCCCAAAGTGCTTTAAACCATACAACCTCAAATTGCCTTCTCTTTGAGCTCATGAAGAATTCAGATAAACTATTTCTCCCTCACAGAGTTATTCTCTAACCACTTAAAGAGATGCCAAAGCCCATCCCCACCCACTGTGGCCCACCCTTTACATAACCCTGTTTTGCCCGTCACATTTATCATTATCTGAAATCATCCTGCTTGTTTATTTATTTACATGTTTATTACTTAACCATAGAGTGAAAATTGCTTGAGGCCCGGCATATGGTCCATCTCATTCTCTGCTAGCACCTAGAACTTGAATGAGCAGGAGACTGGGTGCTACCCATTTGTTGAGTTAATTGAGAGGCAAAGGGAATGAGGGTTGTATTTCTTCCATGAGTTCACATGAGAGTGAGAATTTGGTGGGCTACTGACAGTCTACTCTGCAACACAGTGACCAGCCAGAGGTGTAAGAAGTCATTGGAGGCCCAAAGAGATCCATGTCAGTAAAAGGACTTCATCCTCAGGAAGTTTCTAAATACTATTTGATAAAAAGGGGGGGGGCGTGTGTGGGTAAGGACTTGCGACTGACAGAATTCTAGAGCAGAAAGAAATCTCTCCCATTTTGCCCAGATGTTCGATAACCTGCCCAAGGTCAGAACTCAAATGTCCTGAATGTGGTTTTCCTTGACCAATGAGGATCACCATTTCATGTCCCAACAGTTAAGTGCCAATAAGGACCCAAAGGAAAAATAAAATCTTTTGTCCAATATCATCAACAACTGCTAACCCTTAAGTGTTGACTATGTGTTAGAAATTGCTCCAAGTGTTTTTACCTATACTAACTCATATCCTCAAAACACTGTGTAAGTGCTGCCATCCCCACACTCCAGATGAGCATGATGTGCAGAAAGGCTAAGGAACTCACCTCAGGTCACTTGGCTTGTAAGTGGTGGAAGCAAGATGGAAACTCAAGCTGTTTGATCCTAAAGCCAGTGCTCTTTACTACTATACTACATCATCATTGGGAGCTGAAACGTTCACATAAAACAAACAAAAACAGCAGCAAAAAATGAAGGAGCAAAAGCCAAGTGGTGGAGGAGAAAAAAAAAATGTGGTTATTTATTATCTACTGCAAAACTCTGTACAGGTGCTTTTTTTCTACATGTGTCTCCTATGAAGCTCATAGGAAACAAAAGTCTGGAAAATGGGTTCCATTTCTGAGTGCTCGTCTCTCTCTTGGCTTCCACACAGGAAAAAAAAATGATGAATAGTGATGAACCCAAAGGAAAATTTTAAAAAGCTCTGGTTTTGATCTCCCACAATCTATTCTTTTACATTTCAACACCTGGAATACCAAGTCCCTACCACAAGCCATTTATCACTCCAGGTTTTCTGCCTCTGTCACACCTCCACTCGAGTCTGCCCAATAACCCAAAGTCACAATAATGACACCCTATGTTTCCATCATCTTAAACCTCTTCTTCCCCATGATGAACACAAAAAGTGCATGAATTTCTATTATCTTAATTTCTACCTCCCACTCCTTCTAAGTACCATTTCATTTCCCTCCTTTCTCTTATAGCCAAACTTCTAGGACTCTGCTGTCCAATATGGCAGCTATGAGGATATCAAGCACTTGAAACATGACTGGTGTTAACTGAGGAACTGCACTTGTAGTTTTTTGTTTGGGGGGGGGTTGTTTTGTTTTGTTTTGTTTGAGTTGGTGTCTCACTCTGTTGCCCAGGCTGGAGTGCAGTGGCATGCTAACGGCCACCACAACCTCAGCCTGCTGGGTTCAAGCAATCCTTCTGCCTCAGCCTTCCAAGTAGCTGAAACCACAGGCATGCACCACCATGTCCGGTTAATTTTTTTGATTTATTGTAGAGACGAGGTCTTGTCAAGTTGCCCAGGTTGGTCTTGAACACCTAAGCTCAGGCAATCCTCTTGCCTATGACTCCCAAAGTGCTGAGATTACAGGCATGAGCCACCATACCCAGCTTTTTTCAGTTTTAATTTGTATTTAAAAACTGGTAATTGATTCAGTTATTGGAAAATGTTTAAGCATATTCGGAACAACTTAAGTATGGGAATCTATTCTTTAACTATAAATTTTGTGACATCTAAATATAGATCAAGTACTTCCAATGAAAGACAGCATCTGAGCTGAGATGTGCTATAATGTATGAACTATATTTCACAGATTAGGACAAAATATTAAATATATATTGGTAATTTTTGTATATTGACTATATATTAAAATGATAATATTTTAATATACTGAGTTAAATGAAATATATCACTGTGGTAGGAAGCCTGTAAGACATCCCCCTGCCTATGACTCAGTTTCCTTGTGTAACCTCTTCCTTTTGAGTATGGCCTAAATGTAGTGGCTCACTCCCAGTGAATAGAAGTGATAGGGTGTCACTTCTGAGATTAGGTTACCAAAAGACTGTGACATTTGTTTTGGGCATTCTGTCTTGCTCTGAGAGAAGTCAGCTGCTCTATGGAGAGGCCCATGTGGCAACTCACGTCTCTGGTCAGCAGTCACAGGACTGAGCTTGGAAGCAGATCTCACCCCGGTGGAGACTTGAGCCTCAGCACACACCTTGATTTTAGCCTCACCATCCAACCAGCAAGCTAGAGAACAGTTTTACATAAACCCTATACCTTAGTTGCAACTTCAAGAGATTGGACATACTCCCTGTGCTGTGAAACACTGCTCTTGACATGATCCACATTTAGAGGATGTCCTCTCTGCAATCCACCAGTGACAATTCACTCTCTCTTTCTTTTTTGGGGGTGAGGGACACAAAGTCTCACTATGTTGCCCAGGCTAAACTCAAACTCCAGGGCTCAAGCAATCCTCCTGCCTTAGCCTCCCAAAGTGCATGAGCCACTATACCTGGCCTTTCTCTCTCTTGAAATGCCTCAACCCTTCAAGAGCCTTTCTTGTTTAACATACAGAAGACTATTGTTTTAAAATTATTTAGCATTTTGTCTACATTTATAGGACACATATAGATCCTTTTTTTCAGTAAATAGCTATAATGACTGTCTAGATGAAGTGGAGCAAATCCAAAGTCAAGATACAGGTCTTCCCTCCAGCATTTACAACATGGCAGAAAGAGTAAAGTAGCCGCATGACTATAATACAAGGAAGGAATAAAGTATCCCAGGCTGCCTTGTGTCTTATAGCATAGTTTCCAAAGTACATCACCTTATCTTCCAGAAAAAATCTTTGAGGTAGAAACCATTAACATAATTTTTGGTATTTTTTAACTAGTACATTGCCTTTTGCAAAGTATGCTCAATTAATTCTTTTTTGTTGTTGTTGCATAGGAGTCTCACTCTGTCACCCAAGCTGGAGTGCAGTGGCACGCTCATGGACATCACACCCTCAAGCTGCTAGGCTCAGGTGATGCTTCCACTTCAATCTTCCAAGTAGCTGGAACTACAGGCACAGCTAATTTTTTTTATTTATTATAGAGACAAGGTCTCTCCAAGCTGCCCAGTCTTTTCTCAAACCTCTGGACTCAAGCAATCCACTTACCTCCACCTCCCAAAGTGCTGGGATTACAGGCATAAGGCACCACGTCCAGCTTCAATTAATTCTTTTTTTAAAATTTAATTTTACTTACTTATTTTATTTTAAAGATATGGGATACAATTCAGGATTACATATACAAGTGGTCATCATACAGGTAAAGTTTGGGCCTCCCTTTGGTCCCCACTTTGCCTGGTTTAAGATCAGGTACTCTTATGAATGTTAAGTACCCCCTCACCCCTGACAGTTTCCAGCTACTGACAATTCCTTTCTCATAGTATTATGGTAAATGTTCAGGGTCTGCTTATGAGTAAGAACATGTACTCAGTTCATTGTTTCTGTGATAAATCACTGAGTGTTATAGACTTTAAATCCATCCAAATTGCTGCAAAGTCCATAGTTTTGTTCTTCTTTATGACTGCATAATATTCTATCATGTATATATACCATATTTTTTTTAATCCAGTCCACTTTCTTTTTTTTTTTTTGAGTCGGAGTCTCATTCCGTCACCCAGACTGGAGTGCAGTGGCCGCTTCCGGCCACCGCAGCCTTGACCTGAGGGGCTCTGGCGATCCTTCCACCTCGGCCTTCCAACTAGCTGGAACCACAGGCGCACACTACCACACCCGGCTTATTTTTGATTTGTTGTAGAGATGAGGTCTCACCAAGTTGCCCAGGTGGGTCTCTAGTCCACTTTCAATGGGCATCATGGTTAGTTCCATGTTTTTGCTATTATAAATTGTACTTCAATAAACATGCATGTGCATGTATCTTATTCACAGAGTGATTTAAGTTCCTCTGGGTATATTCTCAGAAGGGGGTTTGCTAAGGATGAATCTTCTTAAATACTGTTTTATAAGATTGACTCATTTTTTTGTTATATTACACCCCTCTCAAATCTTCCCCTTTTACTACTTTTAGGAACATAGCAATTATGCAAAGTGAGGCATACAAACACAATACAATTTCTTTGTTATCACTAGGACATTGAGGATAAGGTTAGCATGAGTAGAAACAGCTTTTGTTGTGATTTAGTTGTAAGATACCCAGAAGGACAACTGCTCTCAATTCTAATTTATGCAATAAATGGGTCATGTAGGTAAATGACAGAATTTTTTAAAATTAAGTTAGGTCTCAACTCAAAAGCTGGGATTTCTTAAATTAAATTAGATAGCTTAGTTACTTCTAGATGCCATTTTTTTAAATCATGTAAACAAATGAACAATATTTATTATTTTGCTATATTTTTCACGTAAACACAAAGAAATCACTATGCAGTGCAAAGTTAGTTTCTAAATACTAACTGATGCATGCTTAATTATAATTGTGTATCTTTAATGTACACAGGGCAGCTTTTGTTTGCCTAACCCTAAAAATATTCTATGTATATACATATATACACATATACAAGTATGTGTATGAACATATATACGCATATAAATATATGTACTTACATACGAGAGAGAGAGAGAGAGAGAGAGACAGGAGAGGGAGAGGGAGAGAGCACTTGTAAACACCCCAAAGAGCAACTATTTTTCTTTGGTTTTAACTAGAGGTATATTCAACAGAGTGAGACTCCAACTCAAAATAAATAAATAAATAAAAATGAATAAATAAAACATTAAATGTAAGAATTATAATTGTTAATGTAATAAATACATATAATTATAATTATAAAAATATATGTGCATGTACATATTAAATAGCGCAAATGTGTATGTCAACCAAGCAAGCACATCAGTAGATTAGCTAACCAAAGAATGAAAGCAAAAATTGCTTTCAAGTCATAGTGTCAATAATCTACTCACATATATGAACTTTGGTAAATATTAAGCATCACTGAGTCATTAGTCTCTGTTAAAGTTTTAAGTTTGTGTGGAGAAATTGTGTGTATTGGAGTAAACCTAATATCTAATGCATTATGATAAAGAAAACTTCTTAAAATGAATTTTCCAAAATAATTTTCCTGGCTACAGGTTTTGACAAATTCTAGCTAGAAGAACTACTTGGACATAGTGTCTCATACAGAGTTTAGAAATATTAAAATCTAAAGTGGCACCTTACGTGAAAATTAACTTAAAGTAAATGTAAAACATAAACCTATAAAATGTCGAGATGAAAACATACAAGAAAAAAATTGAGACCAAGAGTTAAGCAAAAGTTTCTTGGATATGTCACCAAAGGTACAACCCATAAAATATTAAACATATGTATCTAAAAAAATTGGATTCACCCAAAATTAAAACTTTTGCAAATGACCCTGTTAAGCAGAAGAAAAGAAAAGCCACAGAATGGAAGAAAATATTTGCAAATCATTTATCCAACAAAAAGACATATCTAGAATATATGAAGAATTCTGTAAACTCAATAGTAAGACAACAAATAATCCCATTATAAAATGATAAAAAAGTTTAAACATGTTAACAAAGATGACATACAAATGGCAAATAGGCACACAAAGATATTTAACATCATTATCCAGTTTGGCAGTGTCACATAAAACTAAACAGAAACATTCTGCATGACCCAACATTCTATCCCTAGATAACTGTACAAAGGAGATGAAAACTTGTATCCACACAAAACCTATACATGAATGTTTACAATCACTTTCTTCACAAAAACCGAAAACTGGAAACAACTCAAGCATGCTCCAATGGGAGAATAAATAAAAAGCTGCGATGCATCCATAAAATACAAAACTACTCAGCCATAAAAGGCAACAAAGTTTTGATGCACTCAACTTGGATGCATCACAAGGGCATTATGCTGATTGAAAAGAGCCAGGCTCTGGCTCAGTGGCTCAGCCTGTAATCCCGCGCCTTTGGGAGGCTGAGATGAGTGGATTGCCTGAGCCCGCGGGTTCGAGACCCGCCTAGGCAACCTGGTGAGACCTCATCTCTACAATAAGTCAAAAATTAACCGGGCGTGGTAGCGCGTGCCTGTAGTTCCAGCTACTCGAAGGGCTGAGGCAGAAGGATCGCCGGAGCCCAGCAGGTCGAGGCTGCAGTGGCCAGGAGCGGCCACTGCACTCCAGTCTGGGTGGGTGACAGAGTGAGACTCCAACTCAAAAAAAAAAAAAAAAAAGAAAAGAAAAGAGCCAGTCTCAAAAGGTTACATATTGCATGGTTCTATTTACATAAGTCTCAAAGGAACAAACTTAAGGTCACAGAATATACATCAACAGCTGCCAGGGTTGGAGACAGATGAGACTCTTAAGGGGAAACATGAGGTAGTTTCTTTGGGATGGTAGAAAAGTTTTGTATTCTGATTATAGTACAGTTACAGAAATCTATATATGTTGTGAAATTTCATAGAACTATAAACCAAGATAGGCTAGATGCAGTGGCTCACTCCTATAATCTTCACACTTTGGGAAGCCAAGACAGGAAGATCACTTGAGCCCAAGAGCTCAAGACCAACCTAGGCAACATAACAAGACACCTTCTCTACAAAAAATCAAAAAATTAGTCAGGCATGGTGATGCACACTGCGGTCCCAGCTGCCTGGGAGGTTGAGAAGGAAGGATCTCCTGAGTCCGTAAGGTCTAAGCTGCGGTGACCTGTGATGGTGCCACTGAACTCCAGCCTGGGCAACAGATATTCCAACTCAAAAAATTGATTAAAAATGTATAAATAAACCAAGATAAACCTAAAAAATAAACACAATGATAACAAGAAATGCATGTAAAAAGTTGGTGAAATCTGAATAAAGTCAGCACCTGAGTTAATAGCACCAATGTCATCTCCCTGGTTTTAACAATGTACCATGGTTATATAAGATATTATTATGGGGGGGATTCAAGGGATGGAGAACACAGAGAAACTGTGCACTATTTTTTTTTTTAGATTCTTTTTTGCTTTTTGTTTTTGAGTCAGAGTCTCACTCTGTCACCCAGGCTGGAGTGCAGTGGCACGCTCGTGGCTACTGCAGCCTTGATCTGCTGAGGTGATCCTTCCACCTCAGCCTTCCAAGTAGCTGAAACTACAGGCATGTGTCATTATGCCTGGCTAATTTTTTGTATTTATTGCAGAGATGAGGTCTCACCATGTTGCTCAGGCTGGTCTTGAACCCCTGAGTTCAGGTAATCCTCTAGTCTCCACCTCCCAAAGTACTGGGATTACAGGCGTGAGCCACTGCACCTGGCATTTTTTTTTTTTTTTTTTTTTTTTTTGAGTTGGAGTCTCACTCTGTTGCCCAGGCTCACAGCCACTGCAGCCTTTCCCTGCTGGGTTCAGGCGATCCCTCCACCTCAGTCTTCCAGGTAGCTGGAACCACAGGCACATGCTACCATGCCCAGTTAACGATTCTTTGCTTGTTTGTTTTATTTTAAAGTTGTGGGGTACAAGTCAGGATTGAGTAAATAAATGGTTTAGTTACAGGTAAAGTTTGGGCTTCCCATTGGACCTCACCTCACCTGGATTAGGATCAGGCACTCTTATTGATGTAATGTACTCCCCACCCCAACCCTCACAGTGTCCCGCTACTGCCAAACTCTTTTTTGTAGCATTATGATAGGTGTTCAGGGTCCTCTGCACTATTTTTGCAACTTCTTCTGAAGCAAACTATTTAAAAGTGGCTCAGCCTGTAATCCCTCGCCTTTGGGAGGCTGAGATGAGTAGATTGCCTGAGCCCGCGGGTTCAAGACCCGCCTGGGCAGCGAGACCTCATCTCTACAATAAATCAAAAAGTCAGCCGGGCGTGGTAGCACATGCCTGTAGTTCTGGCTATGTGGAAGGCTGAGGCGGAAGGATCGCCGGAGCTCAGCAGGTCGAAGCTGTGGTGGCTGGGAGCAGCCAGTGCACTCCAGTGTGGGTGAGAGTGAGACTCCAACTCAAAAAAAAAGAAAAAAAAAGTTACTATAGAAATACATCTAACGTGGTGATTTTCAAAATTTGATGGGCATTAGAATCACCTATGGAACTTGCTTATAATACAGGTTTGCTGGGGTGCACTACTTTGTACCTATTTAAACAGAATCTGCCTATGGTGCCCAGGTAGTACATACTGATGATCCAGCACATTATAGTTTGAGAACTACTGTAAAATAAATGCAATGGTATTAGAAAGAAAAAAATGATGATCCTCATCAACAACTCTTGTTTTATTTAATGGCTAATTACTAAAAAAGTCCTGTTCACATAGAACCACATTCACAGACCATATAACTGAGCCAAGAGGCACTCACTTATAACTATAAGAAAGACATGCAAATGACATCAATATTGATCTATTTAAAAATGCAAATACCATTATTCATAACACAAGTTAGATACATCAGTACAGAAGTGAAAATGTAGACATAAGAAAAAAGCTCAAGCTATTAAAGAAAATATGTCCTCAATAAGACACATGGGTCACATATTTAAATATCTATTAAAGATCTTTACCTATGCTTTTTTTTTTTCTGAGTTGGAGTCTCACTCTGTCATCCAGGTTGGAGTGCAGTGGCACACTAATGGCCACCGCAGCCCCAACCTAATGGACTTGGGCGATCCTTCCACTTCAGCCTTCCAAGTAGCTGGAGCCACATATTTTGATTTATTGTAGAGATGAGGTCTTGCCAAGCTGCCCAGGCTAATCTCAAACCTCTGGGCTCAGACAATCCTCTCACCTCTGCCTTCCAACGTGCTGGAATTACAGGTGTGAGCCACCGCACCCAGCAGTCACATATATAAGCTTCAAGGCATTCGATGGTGTAAAATACAACTCATTAAAAGATCAACCTAAACATTACTCCATATCCAACATAGTGACAGTTAAAACCCAAGAAGTCTCTGCCAAATCTTCATTCAATTGTTCCCTCCTAAGAGATCATCCACGGGAATGAGTTTTCTAGTCCCAAACTCACAGTTTTTACATTTATATTACGCTTCTCTATGCAAAGCACCTACCAGATCCTTTTCACCTTTTCCCAAGAAAGAATGAATTACAGTTTTCCCACTGTCTTCCAGTCATCTTATTATTAGAAGAAATAAAGCAATGTAACTTGAGAATAAATCAAGTCTTAGAACATCATTTCTTTTTTTTTTTTGAGTTGGAGTCTCACTCTGTCGCCCAGACTGGAGTGCAGTGGCCGCTTCCGGCCACTGCAACCTCGACCTGCTGGGCTCCGGTGATCCTTCCGCCTCAGCCTTCCAAGTAGCCAGAATTACAGGCATGCGCTACTATGCCCGGCTGATTTTTTGATTTATTGTGGAGATGAGGTCTCGCTGCCCAAGCGGGTCTCGAACCCGCGGGCTCAGGCAATCCACTCACCTCAGCCTCCCAAAGGCACGAGATTATAGGCTGAGCCACCGAGCCCGGCTAAAACATCATTTCTGAAAGGCTACTGATCGCTAATGAACAGTTGTCACAAGCTCTTAAATGCTAGTCCACTTGCTCTCATCTCTATGGAGAAATAAAACCTTTTGGGTAAAAAATTATTGTCATTTTCTGATTATACTTAAGTAGTTCAGATGATTAACATCGACTTCAAGTGAATCCTTAATTATAGGCTTAATCCTTCCTAAATTCTTCCAGGGCTATTTAACCTGATCATATTCCTTGGCCACAGGTGACAATGCCAAAAAGTGAGCATCACTGGGCAAAATAAAAGTCAACTGAGCACATGTGTCTGAAGAAGGACATGTCTGTGAAAACTCAAAAAATACTTTCAATATATAGCCAGCCAGTAGTGGCATCTCCCATACCACAGAAGAAGCAAATCCAATATACAGTGTTCTGAACCGACCAGGAGAGGCAGTGGGGAACTAGGAAAAAGTATGGCATTACAAGGCAGTATATGTCAGTTCTAGTATCGACGCAATGCATACTGAGCCACCTCAGCTGTCTCATTTAATTAATGCATGAAATGCACAATCTTTTATATAAGAGCAAACTAGCTAGCATGGTAAAAGTAGCTGATCATTTTAAACTACGTACATTTTTAAAGATGACATAAAGCAGGGGTCAGCAATCTATGGCCTGCAGACCAAATTCAGTCCATCCACCTTTTTAAATAAAGTTTTATTGGAACACAAACGTTTGTTTGTCTACATATAATCTTTTTTAAATTTAATTTGATTTGATTTTTGAGTCATCGCACTCTGTTACCCAGGCTGGAGTGCAATGGCATGCTCACGGCCACCACAGTCTCGACCTGCTGGGCTCAGGTGATCCTTCCACCTCAGTCTTCCAAGTAGCTGGAACCACAGGCACATGCCACCATGCCGAGCTAATTTTTATTTATTTATTTATTGTAGACACAAGGTCTCACCAAGATGCCCAGGCTGATCTCAAATCCCTGCACTCAGGCAATCCTCTCACCTCCATTTCCCAAAATGCTAGGATTACAGGTGTAAGCTACCGTGATCAACCTATCTACAGATTATCTATGATAGCTTTCATACAAAGTCAGCAGAGTTGAGTAGTTATAACAGATCCCTTAGGACTTGCAAAGTCTAAATTGTTTACTCTCTGGCCTTTTATAGGATAAAACTAACCGATCCCTGGCATAAAGAAACATCTCTGATAAAGTTACTATATAAATTTTAAATCCTCAGTTTTACACAAAAATATATTCCTCACACGTCAGATTTGAAAAAAAAATTTTCACAAGTGTGACAGTATACTCTATTGGTGCAAATGGGAAAACAAGTTCATTCTCATATACTGCGGTGGAAGGCCAAAATGGAATTTTCTCTATTGAGAAAGATTTGGTGATAAGTAACATTACCAAATATGTAGTTACTCTTTGACCCAGTAATCCTACTACCAGGAAGCCATCCCAAAGAAATATCAATTAAAACTATAAAATGACTTATACATAATGTTATTTCCTACAGCATCTTTAAAATCAAAAGACAGGAAACTCCTTTGGGTACCCTCCCACTGTGGGAGCTTTTCTGTGCTCTCAATAAATCTTAAAAAAAAAAAAGACAAGAAACAAACCAAATATCAGTTAATCATAGACTATATCAAATCATGGTACATCCACTCATTTAAGTATTATGCAGACATGACAAGGAACAAGAAATATCTCTTATATGCATTCATGTCTGAAATATATTGTCAAATGAAGTAAAAAACATAAGTGCTTTTAGTATACTATCTTTTACATAAGAAGTAACTATACAAAAGAGAAACTGCCAAGATAAACCAAAAATTTATAAAAATGATTATGTGGGAGGAAAGGAATAGGGATGAAAGTGAGATTTCAGCAAATGCACCTTATAATATAATTTTGTTTTTACAACCATTAATTTTTTTAAAAAAATGTCTTTCTTTTTCTGCACATCCTTAGTAGTAAATAATGTAAAGACAAAAACACAGAAAATTGTAAAACTGTTTTTGAAATTATTATATGTATAATTGTACACTAAAGAAAATAAGTATATGCATACAGTTAATAACCAAGATTTTCTGCACAAGAAGAGTATAAATTGGAGTTAAATAAAGCCTTATAACTTTAAATGTGGTTGAAAATATTGTATGAACATGATCTACTTTTTTCAAATATGCACCTTATTCCACTGTCTACTTGAAAAGTCATTACCCAATAACAATAAGCATGTATTTATGGTCCATAAATATATTTTCCACCAAAGGCACTAGAGTTCCTTGAAAAAATGGCTGACTTCAAGGGTGGGCCAAAAGCATATGAGACCTTTCTGACAAACAGGATGTTCTAGGTTCAGGAGGTTGTCACAGACTTTTAAGGTCATGGAAAAAGGAATCAGCAAGCAATTGGAAGGGCTTCTCTCTGGACTAAGATGAGATCATTTGAACATTAAAAGAATGACTATATTTAGTCAAATATACAATTTATAAAAATCCATGAATTTTTAATAATAACTAAATAGTCAACATTGAAGGCTGCTATGGCATTACTTAGTACTCTGAAAATTTAAGGAAAGAATGAAGCATTTATACTGCCTGAAATACAGTTCATACAGAAATACAGTATTTGATGAGCAAAGCTTTTCTTTAAAGAATTCTAATAAAATATAGAAGGAATGAAAGAATTAAATAATAATTGGTTTTAGCCTTTAATCGAAAATAGTGCTAAACAACCATTTGCCTCATATAAGACATGAAGTGAAAAGCTAGCTGGGAATGTAATGGATGATCAGAGCATCTGAACCTACTTTTCAAATTTAACATCACCAAATATTGGACAGGCATCATGTGCTTCATGATATGCTGCAATAGAAAGCACACAGGGCCGGGTACGATGGCTCAGGCCGGGTGTGGTGATTCACACCTATAATCCCAGCACTTTGGGAGGCCGAGGTGAGAAAATTGCCTGAGTTCACAGGTTCAAGACCAGCCTGAACAACTTAGTGAGACCTCATCTCTACAATAAATAAAAAAATTTTAAAAAATTAGCCAGGCATGGTGGCACATGCCTGCAATTCCAGCTACTTGGAAGGCTGAAGCGGAAGGATCGCCTGCCTGCTCCTAGCAGGTCAAGGCTGCAGTGGCATGAGTGTGCCACTGCACTCCAGCCTGAGCAGCAGAGTGAGACTTCAACTCAAAAAAAAAAAAAAAAAAAAAGAAAAAGAAAAAGAAAGAAAGAAAGCACACAGTACCACATATGAAGTGTTCTTACTGTATATGAAGTATGCTTACCTAAAACATTTAATCTAATTCTAATCAAAGAATTAAGAGAACTGAAAAACAATATAAACCACAAGAATGTAATTAGCAAAATCCTGAATGTGGGATAGTCTCCAAGACCAATAACCTGACTTACCTAACAAATCAAAATGTAGGAAATAAGGGGAATTGCAAGGAAAGAAGTGGTATAGAATGAGATTAAGTGACAAAACTATCAAATGTTAGACACGATATTGTCACAGAAGACATGTTTATTTAAAGTCCTTTATGGATCCATAACAAAATATTTATGGCTCTGTGTGGGATTTTCTTAAGAAAAAAGGTAGGGAAAGTGGAAAGGAGGTAGCTAAAGCAAAATTGGCAAAGAGTTAATGATTTTTACAGCTGAATAAAAGGTGAGCAATGACTACTTTATGCTTTTGTGTCTCACAGCTACTAATGTAAAACAAACGCTATGCTATTTGGCATGAATGAACAAAACAATAATTGAAATATGTATAGCCTTGGTAATTTGGAGAGTCCTCATCTCTACAAAAAAAAAAATTAGCTGGGCATGGTGGCGCATGCCTATAGTTCCAGCTACTTGGAAGGCTGAGGTGGAAGGATTACCTGAATCCAGAAGGTCGAGGCTGTAGTGACCATGAGTGCGCCACTGCACTCCAGTCTGTTTGACAGAGTGAGATGCCAACTCAACAAAACAAAAAAACCCCAGAAATATGTAGAAACAAAAGAAATTTCCTGAATCTAATCAAAAACGCATTTGGAAGTATTGATCTAAATGAAGGTCATTTCTGCCTTTTCATCTATAAAATGAGGGACTGTGCCAGACAATCACTGAAGTTCTTTCTACTCTAATATTTCTGGTAAGTGCTTTCAATAGCCAAAATTATCATTTTTTCCTTATAATATCTTTGCTCTAACCCTAACCTACCCCTAGCCCCAGGCAACCACTAATGTACATTCTCTCTCTATATATTATTTGCCTTTTGGGACACGTCAGATAAATGGAATCAGGCAAAATGTGTTCTCTAAATCTGGCTGTGTGTGTGTGTGTGTGTGTGTGTGTGTGTGTGTGTGTGTGTGTGTGTGTGTGAGAGAGAGAGAGAGAGAGAGAGAGAGAGAGAGAGAGAGAGATCAGAAAGTCCTCCATTTCCTTTATATCTGGCTTCTTACACCAAGCATAACGCTTTTGTAGTTGAAGTTGAGGTTTATCCATGTTGCCGCATATATCCATACTTTGTTATTTTTATTACCTAATAAAATGCCATGGTATGAATATACTATATTTACCCATTCACCAACTGATGGACATTGTGAATAACACTATGAACATTCACAAGTCATATGCACACCTTTTTTTGGTACATCATTCTTGTTAAGACTTCACAGCATAGATAAATAGTGTGTTTCTGGTACTCTATAATTCTATCCACTTGGCTCCTTGCACATAGAAATAGTTTAAAGCCATAATTCTCCAAACTTATTTGAAGTCCCTGGCATTTAAAATTACAACATACTCATGAAAGACCAACAGATATTCAAAAACTGTAAGCCACACCTATGCTATACAAAACACAGCTTCAGACACAAATTGTCCAAGAAACATTTTATGATTAGAACAGTTTAAGAACTTAAGATTCTGCTTTCTCACTAAGCCATTCTTCTTTCAGCTACAGATCAAAAAGTTAGTATGAATGTTAACTATATAAGTAGTATAACGAATAAACTAATATAGCTAATGCAAAAAGAGGTAGTCCGGATAATGAAGACAAAGCATAAGTGCATTTAACTTACATACTGGTTTCACCATCTAAACCCAGAAAAGGATATGATTCTACTGTAAGTGCTATGCAACAATGTACAGCTAAAAAGTATACTTCTAAACTCAAATATGAAACTATATAAAACTTCATAATTTTTTAGTATTTTTCCTAAATATTTAAATAAATCCATTTTTGAAAAAAAACTAGTTTTTAAATATATACATAAAATAGATATTAGCATTATTCTACAGAAAACAATTTGAAAAAATGATTTAGAAAAGTGATCAAAAAGAGGAACAAATATAACAAAATCCTCCAATATTTCTAATCAGTGAAGGTCAGGTAAAGTAGAAAATCAAAAGTTCATGTAACTTAAAACATTTTAACTTAAAATGCAAAGATGTAAATTCATGCACTGTTCTTTGATGTCGAGTGAAAGTTGTATTTTTTACACATGTACCTGTTGATGGGATTTTCTCCCTGCCCTTCCAAGTAACATGCAAAGGCTTGTCTTTGATGTTCCTCCCTTGTTAAGTAGGTCAAAGATTTCCAGATACATGCAAAACAATTTAAGTGTAAATTCTCTGATTTTATCATTCATTTCTTTCTTATAGTTGTCTTATTCTCATCTAATTCAACAGCACTTTTTTCTTTTGGTGAGGGTAGGTGGTTGACCAAAGATATTTTTCTGAAATATTATTTAACTTTGCTTTGGTAGAAACAACTTTCTTCCTGTTTTCACATTGCATGTTTATAATACTTAGACAATAACATAATAAAAATTAAAATAACTGTAAACACATGCCTTAGCAAGCTAAAAACATAGTCAAAACAAAATTTTGATAAAATATAACAGGCATGAGCAGGCAAACTAGAAAGAAATAGCCTGCTGGCTTCGAGGATTCCCCAAAGTTGCCAAGGACAGCTGTTCAGCATGTATTACCACAGAACTGGAATTTTTAAATTTTTTTTTATTTTTGAGTCAGAGTCTCACTGTTACTCAGGCTGGAGTGCAGTGGCATACTCACAGCCACCACAGTCTTAACCTGTTGGGCTCAGATGATCCTTCCGCCTCAGCCTTCCAAGTAGCTGGAACCACAGGTGGATGCCATGACACCTGGCTAATTGTTTTGATTTATTGTAGAGGTGAAGTCTCACCAAGTTGTCCATGGCTGGTCTCAAAACCCTGGACTCAGGCAATCCTCTCACCTCTGCCTCCCAAAGTGCTGAGATTACAGGCTGAGCCACGACTCCCAGTCTGGAAATCTTACTTGACCAAGTTCTTAATGTGAATTTAGATGTTCTACAGATTATTAAACACAGGATTGTTGGAGAATTTAATTTTTTTGTTTGTTTTTTGTTTGTTGGTTGGTTTTGAGTTGAAGTCTCACTCTGTCGCCCAGACTGGAGTGCAGTGGCCGCTCCCGGCCACCGCAGCCTCAACCTGCTGGGCTCCGGCGATCCTTCCGCCTCAGCCTTCCGAGTAGCTGGAACTACAGGCGCACGCTACCACGCCCGGCTAATTTTTGATTTATTGTAGAGATGAGGTCTCACCAAGTTGCCCAGGCGGGTCTCGAACCCGCGGGCTCAGGCAATCCACTCACCTCGGCCTCCCAGAGCGTGGGATTACAGGCTGAGTCACCGAGCCCGGCCGAATTTAATTATTTTTAGGTATTTATTGCAAGCACACGATGGCATACTAAGCAAAGAAATCTGTTTACATGTGAACTACTTTTCATACAAACAATAATAATACACAGTAGGAAGCTGGGTTCCGTAGTTCAACCTGTAATCCCAGCACTCTGGGAGGCCAAGGTGAGTTGATTGTCTGAGCCCGCAGGTTCGAGACCAGCCCGGGCAACTTGGCGAGACCCTGTCTCTGCCATAAACCAAAAATTAGCTAGGCGTGGTATCATGCACCTGTAGTTCCAGATACTTGGAAGGCTGAGGTGGAAGGATCACTGGAACCCAGCAGTTCGAGGCTGGGGTGGCCATGAGTGTTCCACTGCACTCCAGCCTGGGTGACAGAGTAAGACTCCAACTCAAAATAATAATAATACACAGTAGGAATATTGGAAATGTTCACAATGATGAATAGTGATGAATTCTGACTAGTGAATGGAAACTCACTGAATACAGGCATTTTAACTCTGTGGTTTTATGCCATATCCTGAAGCATCTAAAATATGTATTCACTCAAAAAGATGCTCAATGAAATATTTCTGAATGAATGAATTCTCCCCCATCTCTTTCAGATACACACACACTCTGTCAGGTGTTAAAATGTTTTTCAAATTCTGAAAGAAAAATCTAATTTCTTAAAAGCATGCTAGGATAGGATTTTTGATGTATTGAGCATTGAATAAGTTCCCTTTTACCATTTGACCCTAATTCTCAGAAAACAAGGAGAACCTACACAAAGAATAAATGATTCTCAGTCATACAGCAATCAGCTTGTCTTTTAGTAATGTATAAAAACAACTAGCCAAGCTTTGGGGTCCCTAACATCTATATTCCTCTCCCTACCTATCATAGAGTCATTGGCCTTTTACTAATATTTTCAGACTGTTGGTTTGAAAACTCTCCCAAAGAAACTGTTTTATATATATTCTCCCCAGTCATCAGCAAATAAGTATGTATTTTATATTCCTGTTTGTGAAAAAACTCAACTTACCGATTAATTAAAATGAGCTCATTGAAAAGCAATTGTACAGAGTTAGAAGTAGCCATACATGGGCAAGAACTCTGAAACAGGAAGTGAAGAAACAGGAGTTTTGCCCCAAACATCCCCCACACAGCAAGTGTTTATTAAGCATATACACTGGCTTTGGGTAGAGAAATAAATACAACAGTTTCTGCATTCGAAGAACCAACCATTTATTGCAATATTAATCAACTACTCACAAGAAGTCTCAAATGTTACCTTTTCCCCTTTCTCTTTAGATGTCTTTAGTTTGTTCAACCGATGTGATCTTGAAGCAAACAAAATAATATAGTTTGGGTACGGTGGCTCAAGTCTGTAACCCCAGCACTTTGGGAAACCAAGGGGAGAGAATTGCCTGAGCTCAGGGATTCGAGAACAGACTGGGCAACTTGGTGAGACCTCAACTCTACAATAAATCAAAAAATAAGCCAGGTGTGGTAGTGCACGCCTGTAGGTCCAGCTATGAAGGCTGAGGCGAAGGATCGCCTGAGCCCAGCAGGTCGAGTGTGTGGTGGCTGTGAGCGTGCCACTGCACTCCAGCCTGGGCAACAGAGTGAGACCCCGACTCAAAAAATAATAATAACATGATAGATTTGATGCAGGAGACTATGCATGCATTAAGCTATTTATTACACCACCACTGTGACTTGCTGTTATGTCTATATTTTACAGGACAAGGAACAAATTCCCGAAAAGGAAGTTAACCTGTCTTCATAGTCAATAAACTGTAGATCTAGGTTTAAGATCCAGGGAAGATCATTTCCAAGGCCCATTTCCTTTCTCCCATTCAATTTTTACTGTGTCCCTATCTGCATACCCAGCACTAGTGAAACATCAACCTGAGATTTTAAAACTCTTTTGGAGTGACAAATTGAAACAAAACACAAAAAGAAAATCCATTATGTGAACATACCCATAAATACAACTTATTATTATTTTCTCTGGCATGACAGCTACTAAAAGAAACACTAACTCACCAGAAGAAAACAATAAGACATGTGCATGCTAAAGATACATCATAAAGACTAACTCATTATACATCATAAAGACTAACTCATTACACTTGTGCTTTCATGATCTATAAAACTATATTAAATCTTTTCAAAGAAAAGCACCTATATTCTCAAAAGTAAGTTAAATTTTCATCTGCCTAGTTTAAACAACATAAAAGCCTCCAACTACTGTATTTTTCAGTTCCATAGAAAGGTAGTTAATTTCAAATATAAACACTGTAAAATCCATTCCAATTCTTCCTCTTTAAAACAAGAAAAGGAAATGACGAAGAAATATACAGTAGTCTCATATATACAAACTTTCCCTGAGGAAATAGGTGGACCTAGAAACAAAGGCATATATAACATGCCAAGTAGCGACAGTGGTCAATAAAGCTCAAAGCCTTAGCAAAGGTTTTGTTCAAAAATAGCTCTTAGCTATCAAAGCTATTAAAACAACTTTTTAAGAACAAAAATCCTGGCATAATAGGTGTGGTCCAGTTATTACAAAAGCTAAGATTAAATCCTAATTTACACATTTACTTTTGGATACTAAAATAAAAACAAATCAGATATGTTTATCGCCATGATCTCACAAAAAGATTACATTCTACGTTTTGCCTTCACGATTTCATAAAAACATTACTTTTACTGTATTTTCTAATCTTCTTCTACCATTTTCCTTATGAAAAAAATTTAGAAAATATAAAATATGTTATCTCAAAAGCAAAGCTAATCTTTTTTCTATCTCTTTTTAAGAAATTGTAGCTTATTTTCATGAATTTGATGAGATCCCTATAATTTATGTGCACCTCAGTAAATTACAGATAACTTTGACCAAAAACCTGTTTTCCATCTTAGAATGAAAACTGGAAAATCATCCTTAGTTATTCTAAACAAAACACATAAAACACATGTAACAAGTAATCAATTTCATATTACATCCTCATTTTTTTGTTGTTTAAATAACAGGGTTACGTTGTCTTCTAGAGTTTCTCTGGGGAAAAAAATATGTACTTTGTTTCCACTTGGCACTACAGTAGTGCACGATTACAGCATTCCTATTAGACAAAATGTAAAAGTGAACTTAAGTACATTTCTGCAAAAAGTGAAAAACTTTAACAACCGTTACCTTTACCCCAACTAGATGTAAGTGGACTTATGCATATGACTTGGGAGTTCTATGACATAACTGACAACAGGCTGAAGTTAAAAAATAAAAATGGGTCAGCACCAGGCACAGAGCTGTGATAACAGTGAGACAGGTTTAGAGAGAATGAGATTCTAATTGTACATCACCATAAACATGTTTATGGACCAACCACTGCATGTGTATGAATTACTACTTGCTTTCTTCAGACAAGGATAAATAGTTTTAGGAAGGCATCTAAACATTTCACTTAAAGTTATATCTCTATAACTTCCAAATTCTATAGAAAAGCTCATCCAAATTTAATTCTAAAGATAATTATTTCAATCATGAAATTGGAATTATACTGTTAATATTGAATGTAAAATGAGTTTGTGTTAAACAACAAGTCTATGACTCACCTTAGTTTTTTCATTATTCCATATGGTTCAGTAATTTGCTTTCTAAAGAACATAAGCTTAGTGGGAGTAAACAAGATACCCCAGAGGTACCTTCTCTTCTTTCTTATTAATGACATCATTAAGTTTGCCTATTTATAGTCTTGATTATCTGACCCTATGGCCTACATGTATAAGTGGATTTGTTTAGTTGTTAATCCTCACAGTGTGTGCTTAGCAGCAATTAACCAGTGACAGATTGTAACATGATATTATCTTTATCTTTAAAATAAAGCATAGTGAGATTGCAGTTTGTGCTGTTTTGGTTTACATCAGCCTTAAATGTGATAAAGTTTCTTTGGGAGTAAAATTGGAAAAATATAAATCTTGTGTACTTGTTTATATAGGAAATTTAAATATGAATTACAGAAATTAAATTTCTACAAGGTATTTATAAACATAGCCCTTGTTTAAAAAAAGATACAACCACTGATTCTATTGGCTGTTTTCCATGTTTCAGACATAGTCAATAATAGCAAGTAGATTTATAATTTGAATTCTCTCCTAGGTACCAATTATTATTACTTCTTCATTCTGTAAGGTTTTTATAATCTTAACACTTCTGAGAAAACTTCTTTAAATGTGAATTAGCTCTGTTATAAGAAATATTTTATACCACAAAACAAATGTTAACTCAATTTTTTATTTTAGGTAACCAAACACAAACCATTTGGAGTTCAATTAAAAGGTGCATTTTGACTGTGCACAGATATTCTACACCAAAATTTTAGCATATACAAAAAGACTCACTTTCACATTCATCTAGCATTTCATAATACCAGACATCTGTTTAGGGGATGAAGTTAATATGGTCCTTAAAAAAAGAATGACATTACAGTCCAGACACTGTACAAAAAGTACTATAAGCAAGGAGACAAGCAGGTTGTGTTCTTCAGTTAGTTTAGCAAAGTCATATGTAATCATGTACCAAGTCAGAATGTCCACAAGCATTCTCCTTATTCAGTTCAAGCTGACAGAGTTAACATTATACTCAAGGTCTGCTCTGTGAGTCATGTGCTAAAGGTTTTATTTTGTTTTATTTAATTCAGGTGAATTTGACTGAATACAATTGTTATACTATTTACAGGGTTGTTAATACAGAGAGGCTGATGCCAGGATTGTTTAGGGGAAAAGTACCAAGATAGAGATCAAAATGCTTAATTATAGTATGAATTTCTGCTAGATAACACCTATGAATCTAAGTTTAGTTACTGACGTTAAATGAAGAAAATCTGCTTAATAGAGTTCTTGTGAGTATTTAAACAGATAGCAATTATTCTTTGTAAAAGTTAAAGCTGTAGATAAGTTTAGCTCATATTGTTTGTTGAAATGTTCACTATATTTTGAAAGGTTTATTTTAATATGTCAAAAAAATAATTATGTAATTCACTCTCCACAGCATCAATTCACAATCACATAAGTTCTTCAGCTTTTTTAACAAAAACACTGAGGAAAAAAGAGTCCTCAAACATGCTAAAAGGTTTAAGAGTAATAATAGTTCAAAGGAAAATATTAGACATTTTTAAATGTAAAAGATTAGGAATAGGAAAGTTTTACAAATCTTATATACTTACAACTCTTCCAGAAAGTCTCCATAAAGCGATACTGCTCCTTTGGCTATTTACTTTCAGAGAGTGATGAACCAACTGTCCTGTTCTGTTACTAATTCTACTGTTTATCATGTATGTAAGTGCCAGGCACTTCTTACCTCTGACAAATATGTAAAAGAAGGAGTCTTACAAAATCATCCTAGGAAAAATCACATAACATTTTCACAGGCCTTTCTTTTGAAGAAAATGTGTTTTGAGTAGTAATTTTTAAGTTGCTCCTGAACAAGCAACTTAAAAACTGAATAATTCATTCTTTTTCTCCTTTATGAAGTTATAAATACTTTCAGATTCTCAACATGTACAAAATTTTAAGCAACATCTCATTAGTAATTTTAACTAACCTTTGATCGTTCTGTTAAGAAGCACATCTGTATAATTTTTTATATTTTTTAAGTCAGCATCTCACTCTGTCGTTCTGGCTGGAGTGCAGTACCACGCTCATGACCACAGCAGCCTTAACCTACTGAGCTCAAGCGATCCTTCCGTCTCAGCCTTCCAAGTAGCTGAAACCACAGGTGTGCACCACCACACCCAGCTAATTTTTCTGATTTATGGTACAGATGAGGTCTCACCATGTTGTCCAGACTACTCTTGAACCTGTGGGCTCAGACAATCCCCTCGATTCCACCTCCCAAAGTATTGGGATTACAGGCATGAGCCACCACACCTGGCTGTATAATATTTTTATAACTTTAAAATTATTTATAGGATGATAGTTTGAAGAAAGCTAAGTATATTAAAAAAAATTTTTTTAGAGAAAAGACCAAGCATTTAATTTTGTAAAAAGGAAAAGGAAACAGGTAAACTTCCTGGCATGTGCTCTACAATTTCTCCCAACCAGTAGTCCAGAACAAATACCATTTTCTACCATGTAAGCCACAATACAGTCAATAGAAGCTGGTATTTGAGCTTCATGGTTTTGTCCCTACTAGGAAGGCCCTTATATGAATGAAGTGGAATCTGAAAGGCTAGATTTCATAGTCAGTCCTTTTCCAAATCAAAGTGCATCTTTGCAACAATTCAGATTTTTCCAAGATGTTCAAAATCAAATGCAGACTATTCAAATATGAGTGACAAAAACTTTTTGATACAAAAGTGCAAGTTCTTATTAGGGATATTACTTTCATTAATAGAAGAATTATTTCTCCTACATGTACAACATTGACTCTGATATACCTCTAGCCTAAAATAAAACAAGAACTGCCACTGACATTTCCTTTCTAGCCTTGATGAGACCTGACACTCTTTTACACAGCTCTACATATTTCATAGCTACATCTCTTTCCAGAACAAAGCCTCTTTCAGTAGGTGTTCATAAGAATAAATCTAGATACCAAATGTATAGCATGAGGACTACAGTTAGTAATATTGTACTATATACTATATACGATAATATTGTACTACAGACTGGAAATTTGCTAAGAGAGTAGATTTCAGGTGCTCTTAGCCATTTAAAAAAAGACATGTGAGGAGATGGCTATGTTGACCACAGTAATCATTTCACTACATATATGTATATCATAACATCATGTTGTATGCCTTAAGTATATAAAATAATTCTTTCTAACTTACTCTGCTGTTGTTCTAACTCACTCTGTTGCCCGGGCTGGAATGCAGTGGCACAATCACGGATCACTGCCGCCTCGACCGCCTGGGCTCAGGAAATCCTTCCACTTCAGTCTCCTGAGTAGCTGAGACTACAGGCATATGCCACTGTGCTCAGCTAACCTTTTTTTTTTTTCCGTAGAGACAGCGTCTTACCATGTTGCCCAGACTGGTCTCAAACTCCTTGGCTCAAGCAATCTTCTTGCCTTGGCCTTCCCAGGTGCTGGTATTACCAGGTTTGCTTTTGGCATTGTCAAGACTAAGATGTCTAATTAGATAGCCAAGAGGAGATTTTTTAAAAATGGGTAGTAAGACCCCAGATGAATCACCACACCCAGCCAAGATAACAACTTTTTTTTAAGGTGCTCATAGTTTCTACTTCTACTTCCTGACCTCAGACCCTCTCATGAGCACACTGCATCTGGCTCACACTCCCAACCCCACTGATAGTGTCCCACATCTTCATTATCACCAATGACCTTCATGTTGTTCAGAATCCTGAAAAACAGGACTCTTCTCTGTTCTTATCTCATTTGATTTCTGCAGCACTCTAGTCACTGAATATTTCCAATACTGAAATATTTGTCTGGAAACAGACTCCTACATGGAATACAATGTGGTTGGACTGAGACAGTCCCAACTGGCCTGTTTTCCCATGGGAAATATTTAGTGCCCCTTTGACTCTCAAAGGCATCCTACGTTGCATAGCCAATTATTTAGGGTTATCCTACTTGGGGTCTCACTATGCATTTTTTTAAAATCTCCTCTCGGCTGCCTAAGTAGGCATCTCAAACTTGACAATGCCAACAGTAGACTCTGCACCTCTCCTCCCTCGGTCTTCCCCATCTCAATAACAGCCCACCAAAGCCCCAAATCTAAGAATTTATCTCTGTTCATTCCTCTTCTCACCTCACCTCCCACATTCAATCCAAGATACGTGCCAAATCCACGCACTTCATTCTCCACTATCACCACCCAAGTCCCGTTCAACATGCCATGCCCTCCCGTTTAACCATCCTGACAGTCTCCCTGCCTCTGCTCTCATGGTCACCATTGTAAAATATAAAGTCTATCAATTCATTCCCTGTTCTAACTTCTCCAAAGGTTCCCCATGGCTCTTAGAATAAATCCCAGGCTCCTCATCTCAGTGAAGGAAGCCCAAGACAGAACACTATCTAGCTCTCATGTGCCTTTCCTTGGTCCACTGTGCTCCAGGAATACTGGCTTTATTTCAGGTCTGGTATCCATAAACCCTCCCAGTCTTAGGAGCTTTGCCTTTGCTGTTCTCTGTCCCTGGAATGCTTTTCCTCAAGTTTTAGAACAATTTTAGATTTACAGAAAAGTAGGACATTTGGTAAAGACAATTTCCACAAGTACTTTACCTAGTTCCCTTTAATGTTAACTTCTTACACGCAGTGCACCCTTGTCAAACCAATAAATTAAAAATGGTACATTATTAACTCAACTCCAGACTGCATTTGAATTTTACCAGTTGTCCTTTATGTGTTCCATGATCTAATCTAGAATACCATACGACATTCAGCACAAATTTAATTTTGAATAATAACTTGAATTTTTTATTTTAGAAACAAATTTACACTGCTGCTGGCTATTAGAAGAAAAAAGAAACCCCAGCCAGGCACAGTGACTCAAGCCTATAATCCCAGCACTTTGGCTGAGGCGAAGATTGCCTGAGCCCACGGGTTTGAGATCAACCTGGGCAACATGGTGAGACCTCATCTCTACAATAAATAAAAAAATTAGCCAGATGTGGTGGCACACTCCTGTAGTTCCAGCCACTTGGAAGTCTGAAGCGGAAGGATCACCTAAACCCAGCAAGTTGAGGCTGCAGTGGCCATGCGCATGCCACTGGACTACAGGCTGGGCCACAGAGTGAGACTTCAACTCAACAACGACAACAACAAAAACAACAAGAATCCTCTACTATTGGTCTTAACTTATTTTTTAAAAGCAACTTGAACTAGTATAAAAGAAATAGAAATATTCACAAAATTGTGAGTAAAACACACACACACACACACACACACACACACACACACACACACACACACACACAGAGGCACTACTGCTAAAGAAAAAAAGACCATTATTGTAAAACCTGAGATCATTTTAAAGCTTTCTTTGCATGCCTTCCTGAGGAAGTTACCTGGGCTTTTCCTGAAATGTTTTGTATATGTACCTGGGAAATTCCAGGTAGTGTCAAGGGAGAGAGATGTAGGAATGCTGCTATAAACCTGAATTTAAGTAACAGCAAGAATGATTACAACGATCCTTCTTACGAAAATAAGAATACATTCTTCCAAACCAAGATAAATGATATTCATGAATGAGCTTAACATTGGCTTGGTTTCCTAAAGCAACTTTTAAATAGTGTAAAACAAGTTCCTTAAAATTAGGCATCACTGAGGCAAAACAATAGAAATCAAATGAGTCAAACATGAGATACTGGCATGAGGGATACTTGTAGCTATTCAGATCTCGCTAATTGATACTCTGGGAACATGAATCAGTATTACTAAATTTCCAGTTTTTCAGAAGAAATAAAAACTCTGAATTTCTATGTAACATTTTCTAACTTTTCAATGTTGTCAAATAATTTGCCTTGCTAAACACTGCATCCTACGTGGTCCTAGAAAGACAGGACTGCCCATAATAGCCACAAAGTTAATTGGCGCTTCTGGTAGGATGCTTCCAATAGGAATAGCTTCGGATATATGGGGAAAGCTGATAGACCAATCAGGCAAAACTTACTCAATATCAACTAAGCCCTTACTACATGAGGGATTGCTAGGCACTGAAGGAACAAAATGATACCTCAGAGGATAGGAAAAGTGGTCCACTTCCTTCCTGGGTGTGTCAGAAAAGGTTACACTTGGGAGAAATAGCAAATCCGAGGGGAAAAAGAAGGGTATTGTTGTTGCTGTTGTTGCTGCTGCTGTTTTTGTTTGAAACAGGGTCTCACTCTGTTGTTCAGTCTGTAGTGCTGTGGCACAATCATAGCCCACCGCAGCCTTGAACTCCTGGACTCAAGCGATCCTCTCGCCATGGCCTCCCAAAGTGTTGGGGTTATAGCTGTGAACCACTGTGCCCAGCCTGAGAAAAGAGGTCTTAATGCTCCAAAGAAAGGGACTTTCCAAGGAAAATCATGTAGGCCATACTGAGTATAGGTGACATGGAGTCAGTAAAACAGGGCAGTGATATGATCATATGGAAACATCATTACCATGAAAATGGAAGGGACTGATTAAAGGGGTAAAACCAGGGACAAACAGACCAATTAAACAATCAATAACCCAAGTAAAGAAAAGCCAGGACTTAGCTGGGCACAGTGGTTCACGCCTATAATCCCAGCAGTTTGGGAGGCAGGGGTGAGAGGATTGCCTGAGTCCAAGGGTTCAAGACCAGCTTGGTGAGACCTCATCTCTACAATAAATCAAAAAATTAGCCAGGCATGGTGGCATGTACCTGTGGTTCCAGCTACTTGGAAGGCTGAAGTGGAAGGACCAACTGAGCTCAAGGATCAAGTCGAGGCTGCAGTGGCCATGAACATGCCACTGCACTCCAGCCTGGGCAGCAGAGTAAGCCTCCAGCTCAAAAAGAAAAAAGAAAAAAGAAATGCCAAGACCTGGTAGTACTGGGAAGGGAGAGAAAGGAATGAGTTGAGGAAACACTTAAGTGACAGGATGAACAAGATTTAATGACCAAATTGCAGGTCGGCAAAAGAGGCAGGGGAAAACCAGGAGAAATCCCAGCATATGCCTATGAAAATTCAGTAAAAGAGGAGATCACTAATCAGGATGGAAATTATAGGAGGAAGAGATTTTACAGTAAATGAGTCCATTCTTGACATTTGAATTTGAGAGTCATATTAGAAACATGGCCTCTAAAGTTCACACTTTCCAATTTAGATGAATCACTATTAGTTTTTTCCTATCCAGGTTACTTTCCTATTCCTAAGTAAAGCAGAGAAAACTGGTCTTTGTACACATTATGGGTGGAAAAAGGATCTAATCGTGTAACTCTTTACCCTAGGTCATAGTCCTCTACTGAGACTGGATGAACAGTGCCAATCATGACAGAATCACCATCTTTGCCTAGAAAGCTTTTCAGCAGAATTATCCTGCTTTCCATTCATTCCCTGAAGGAATCTAAGCTAGCCCAGTATTCTATTTTTCTGACAGGATAAACCAAGGAGGGTCCAGGCTCCCTTCAACCTTGACAATATTAAAGAGCCCTTAGGAACACTGATGAAGTCTTGAACCCCCTACCCTTAGAGAATTCCATGCAAGCCAATAGGAGATACAAGGTTCTGCCTCCTCACTCTTTTTTTTTTTTTTTTTTTTTTTGAGCCAGGGTCTCACTCTGCCACCCAGACTGGAGAGCAGTGGCATGCTTACAGCCACCACAGCCTCAAACATGCTAGAGTTGTGATCTTTCTGCCTCTGCCTTCCAAGTAGCTAGAACCACAGGCATGCACCACCATGCTCAACCAATTTTTTTTTTTAATTTATTGCAGAGATGAGGTCTCACCAAATTGCCTAGGCTGGTCTAGAACCCATGGGCTCAGGCAATCCTCTCACCTCCGCCTCCCAAAGTGTTGGAATTACAGGCGTGAGCCGTGGTGCCCAGCTGCCTTCTCACTCTTAATGAGCTGCCCTGCCCAGCCCAAGCCATTCCCAGAGTACAGAACTTATTTCTGTGGGACATCTCCCAGCCACCCACAGACACTCAGGCCCAGGCAGGACAGTCTCCTTAGAGCAAGAGCATTCACTCTGAGGCCCTAGACCAAGAAATTCCTATTAGTTCCTGCAGCAGAGACCACACAGACTAGGGCCTTCCTTCAAATGCTTTTTCACCACCCTCTGTCTCAGTAATTTAGTTTAGAAGAAAAGAGAAAAGTTAAGGTGATATATCTCCTCAAGTTTAGAAGCAAAATTAAAGGGAGTGTAAGGGATGTGCAAGCATAAAATGTGGGCTAGACCTCGATCTATGAGAACATTCTTGTATTGCATTTAGGGCCCGAGATGAGGCCTAATGAGAAAAGGGTTCGCCTTTTTAAAATATTTTTTAATTTTTTAATATTAATTAAGGGTTAATTTTTTAATATTTTTAAAATATGATATGATTTGTTATTCTTTTTGTAGTTCTGATGAATAATTACAGCATCCCTCTTCCATCTTACAGTTCAAGCAAGGGATACCTTTGCTAAGTGTGAGACAGAGTAGCAAGGTGGAGCCGACCATCCAGATCTGATTCCTGGCATTCCCATTAGCTGGCTGTGTGACCTGGAGCAAGATACTTATTCTCACTCAACCTTAGATGCTCATCTGTGAAATGGGGTAGTAGCCATAGCTACTTATGGGATTATTGTAAAGTTTATTGAGTTTATATAAAGTCCTCAACAGGCACAGTGCCTGCACCACAGAAATAGATACCATTGAGTGAGTTCTAACATCCCAAGAGTGCATAAAAAGACCTTTGTAGCAAACATTTCTGAAAATGAAATTAATTCCATGCAATTCCTCTCTTTAAAATATGTGTAACTTCACAAAAGTTATTGGTCAACTTAAAAATGTGTATTTTTTTTTTTTGAGACTTCTGAGTTAGTCTCATGGAAAGTTTTGAGATTTTTTTCATCAGGACTTTTTTGCAAGACCAATCTTTTTTGGGTGGTTTCCTCTTGGAAAATAACGAATGATTAAACATTAATTGAAGATCTAATTATTACTTTCCTTGGCTTTCAGGATATTAGGTTATGAGCTCTACAAAGACATAGACATAATTACCACTACAAAGTATGGACAAGAGCTGCAGTATTCCTGTTTGTTCAATAACCAGTCCACTTTTGTGTAGTTTCAGTTTTGTTCCTTATTTAGAACCAAATGATGTTTGCCCTGGGTGGCACTGCCCATGTATCTGCTAGGCTAAGTGGAAATCCAAAAGGCAAGGTAAGCAACAGACAGAACGATGATGCTGTGTTTTCATGGAGACAGGCTGTCGCTTTGTGAGGTCTCTGGGCAAGGAGTAAATATAATTCTTAGTCAATAATTTTCTCTTCCACTAAGTCAACTTTAGAACAAGACACCCTTTAAGAATACCTTGCCTGTGATGTGCATATTTTCCCCTGGGCGTTTCCTTAATCTCAGAGGAGAATTTTAAGTACACAAACATTCCTCCAGAATTTCACCAGCAGTGAGTAATGTGTTTCCCTCTATAATAATCTAAATTTCATAATGTTGCATTTTAACCATAAAAATATTTTCTTTACTTCTTTAAAATCAAAAGCACAAAAATAAGATTCAACACCTTTTACATAGATCACAATAAATACCACATAGAGAAAACAGACATTTATTTTCTTTATACCGATTTAAGTTATTAGACCTTTGTTTTAATCAAAAGCTTTTATTTTTTAGGTGCCTTATATCCAAATGGCAAAAACAGCACAATAATGAACCACGCCCATAATAAAAGCGTGTGGATACTTGTGGAGAGAGGTTGGAACAGTTTTAGGAAAGACTGATAAAAATGAAATTGCTACTAACAAGTTGTAGAAGCATTAGCCTAACATTTAATTTTTAGATAACAGAATGCTTTGGTGTCATGGTGGTCAAAGCAGTAGCTAATGTTCACTGTGCACTTACTGCAAACCAGGCACTTTGAGAAGTGCTTCTCAGACACGCATTCCTCTCTCTTCACAGCAACCCTACAAAACAGGCCCTCTGCCTATTTTCAAGACACATCCACATAAGTTAAGGATAAGAACTATTTAGAGAATCAGTCTAGGCAGCAATACTCCTCCGAGGCAGGATTTGGACCTAGGGAGAGTGACTCTGGGACCTACATACACTCTTATCCACTAACTAAAAGTCAAATTTAATTCCAAATGTGCCCAAATTAAAACCACCACCCTAATTTTGTTTCAGAGGCCTTCTCTGTGAAAGTGCTCAAAGCAAAACAAAAAAGCATAAAGAGACCGCGTATTCAGAGAAAACCAATAAAGCAGATCTATTTTCAACATATCTCAAGAGCATAACAAAGTAGTCAAACCTTACTACTGCTTTTTAGAACACTGTAAACATGCTTTTCTAAATAACTAATAGCATTATTAATTATCAATATATTTAATTTTAAAAACCGAACAGCCGGGCTCGGTGGCTCAGCCTGTAATCCCGCGCCTTTGGGAGGCTGAGGTGAGTGGATTGCCTGAGCCCGCGGGTTCGAGACCCGCCTGGGCAGCGAGACCTCATCTCTACGAAAAATCAAAAAATCAGCTGGGTGTGGTAGCGCATGCCTATAATTCCGGCTACTTGGAAGGCTGAGGCGGAAGGATCGCCGGAGCCCAGCAGGTCGAGGCTGCGGTGGCCGGGAGCGGCCACTGTACTCCAGTCTGGGCAACAGAGTGAGACTCCAACTCAAAAAAAAAAAAAAAAAAAAAAAACTGAACAAAGCTGTGTGCTTTTTTAGTGGTGATTTTTCTTTAGCCTTAAAGAAGGCTTTCCAGTAGAAAAAAAGAGAAATGTTACCCTTGGAATTTATGACATTTATCATTTAGACAACATTTCTAATTCCCGTTACTTTGAATTGCTTTTTACTTTTATGTTTTGCAATTTTACATTTCCACAGATTACAAGAGTGTGAAAAATCTTGACAGCTAGCTTGATTCTTGCAGTTAATTTTCTGTATTATGGAAGTTTAAGAAAATGCCTGACCTTTATTTTGTTTCTTTTTAATTTTGTGAACTTCATTTACTCCTTTAAAAAAAAAAACCAATATTTTAATACTAAATAAAAATTTGTGAAGTAGAGCTATTCATTCCTACATTAACCCTCTATGTTGGTTAATTATATATATAAGTATATAAAACATAAATATATATAGTGTGTGTGTGTGTGTGTGTGTGTGTGTGTGTATTTTTTTTTAAGTTGGGATGCCACTCTGTCATCCTGGCTGGAGTGCCCTGGCATGAGCACAACAATAACAGTTCACAGCAGCCTTGACCTTCTGAACTCAAAACGATCTTTCTACCTCAGCATCCCAAGTAGCTGTGACTACAGGCATACACCACCACACCCAGCTAATTGTTTAAATTTTGTAGAGACAAGGTTTCGCTATTTGCTCAGGCTGGTTTTGAACTCCTGGGTTCAAGTAATCCAACCACCTCAGTCTCCCAAAGTGCTGAGATTAAGGCAAGAGTCACCACACCTAGCTGATTTAGTAAACATAAATATATATATTTTTTAAACATTCACCTGACTAAAAAATGAGTCTAACAAACTGAATAGAGAAGTATTATTATATATAAACTGAGAAATAAAATTTAACTTTATAAACTGAACAATAAAGATCAAGTCAGGTTGGGCACGATGGCTCAAGCCTGTATGTAATCTCAGCACTTTGGGAAGCCAAGCATGCCACTGTACTCCAGCCTGGGGACAGAGTAAAACTCCTACTCAAAAAAAATTAAAATTAAAATTAAATGATTAAATAAAATAAATAAAAGTGGCTATTTTAAAAAAATCAAGTCAGTTTATTTCCATATTTTGTAAGCTATGATATCAAATTATTCACATGAAAAAAAAAACCAGAAAGCAGATTAGCAGTTACTATGGACTGGCGAAGCATTGCTTAATGGGTACAGGCTTCCTTTTGAGGTAATAAAAATGCTCTGTGACAGGATAGTGTTGATAGTTGTGCAACACTGTACATGTACTAAATGCTACTGTACTATACACATTTCAATGGCTAAAATAGTAAATTTTATATTGTGTGTCACATCACAATTCTAATTAAAACAGTCAGATATTTTAAGAACTATTAATACAACAAGTAGATCTCTGGCTAAAGGTGTATATTTCCTAATAGTAATTAGAATATAAAAATAACTTTCTATTGAGATGAGTGTGGTGAATCATGCCTGCAATTCCAGCACTTTGGGAAGTCAAAGTGGGAGGATCACTGAATCCAGGAGTTTGAGACCAACCTGGGCAACATAGTGGGGTCTGGTCTCTACTAAAAAAAAAAAAAAAAAAAGGTAGCCAGGTGTGGCATGAACCTGTTGTCTCAGCTACTTGGAGGCTGAGGCAGAAGGATCACCTGAGCCCAGCAGGTTGAGGCTACAATGAGTCTGATCATGCCACTGCACTCCAGCCTGGACAACAGAGTGAGAGTTCAACTCAAAAAAAATTATATTAATATATCACTTATTAAATGATGTTTAACAAAAGTTTAATGTTCAAAATATTAAGAATATCCATTGCAAGTACAATTTTATCTCCTAAAAATTAGAATTTCCCCAAGGTACATTTTAAATGGTTATATTTTAAATGTTGTAATATCAATAGTTCAGTAGTTTGCCTAGCTTTCCAATATTTTTCACACATCATGTACAAAGAAGATTAAGTCTTCATTATGCAATTATGACAACTACATATTTTTTTACTCCACAGAAATAATCCAAGAATAAATACCTAAATCCCACAGGTATTTCCAAAAGGCAGGATGCATACCTCTCAAGTTGTGAGCTATGGCCCTGACAGAAGTGTTCTGGGGAATCAGTGTTGGCGGAACACGTGCAGAATCAAACATTTAAAACTCCTCCTCCTTCAACCCAGCCATTCAATCACAGTCAAGCACTTGCAGAAACAGACATTTTAATATTGTAAGCAAGAGGTAAGAATGAAGTTAAAACCATCAAACATATCTGATGAGAGTGAGTATTGTTATATTCTAGAGGTGCTGAGCCAGACCATAAAAAGCAGGTGGCAAGACCTGAGTCCAGGTAAGAAAAGCATCAGGTCCAAGTGGACCACCATCATCTTCTCAGGCTTCCTTTCTCTCCTCATCTCAAGGTAATTTCTCTTATTTCAGTGTTCACAGTGCCTAACTCTAACTTCACTCACATTAATTGCATAAACTGAATAAAATGCTAAGTTTTAATTTATGCATGTTTTATTATATTCTCAAATAAATATTAAGACCCTCAGAGGGAGAATACCACCACAGTGTGCAGCACACAAAAATCACTCAATAAATACTTGCTTCATATACAATCTTAGATCATCTTATTGCTTTATTTTTTGTGTCTGCATTTTGTATTCTGACTAAATTTTAAGTTCCTTAAGGCATAATTCACAAACATTTCTTTAATCCTTCAAGTTCTTTAGGCATACCGAAAGTGCTAGGCTCAAGTAAATAATTATTTTGCATTGCAGCTTCCATGAATTCCACAGAGATGTGAGCATGTCCATTCATTGTCCAGAATACTATATTCTCTCTAGAAGAGCCAGTTCTAATATCAATTCCTATAAGAAGGCATCCCTAATCTCCCTCCTATTTGCATCTTTTGGTTCCCTGACCCTTTGTCACTAAGCACTTAGAGGAGGGACTATGTGATACTTGTGTATTTATCTATTTCCTTTGTTACATCGTGAATTTCCTTCGGCAAGAAAACTTGTTATTTTATTTATTGGATTCCGTTAGTACTAGAGTCAATAAATAACTTTTTGAATAATGAATATTTTATACTTTAATAAATATTTTATACTTTCTTTTTTTTTTTTTGAGTTGGAGTCTCACTCTGTCACCCAGACTGGAGTGTGGTGGCTGCTCCCGGCCACCGCAGCCTCGACCTGCTGGGCTCTGGCGATCCTTCCACCTCAGGCTTCCACGCAGCTGGAACTACAGGCGCCCGCTACCAAACCTGGCTATTTTTTTTTTTATTTATTGTAGAGATGAGGTCTTGCTGCCCAGGTGGATCTCAAACCCACGGGCTCAGGCAATCCACTCACCTCAGCCTCCCAAGAGTGCAGGATTACAGGCTGAGCCACCGAGCCCGGCTATTATTTTGTACTCTCATATAAAATGAAAGTTCTATGGTCCTCCAAAGCTCTTGTGTAAGAAACTTCATCCCCAATGCAACTGTGTTGGAGGTGGGGCTTAATGAAAGGTGTTTAGGTCATAAGGGCTCCACCCTCATGAATGAATGTCAAAAAAAGGGCTTGAGGCTGAGGGTTTGCTCTCTTGCTCTTCCTCCTTCTGCCAAGTAAGGTGGGTGAAGGCCCTCACCACATGCCATTGCCTTGATCTTGTACTTCCATAATAAAATGTTAGAACTATAGAACTGTGAGGAAGTAAATTTCTATCCTTTATAAATTACCTACTCTGTGGCTTTCTCTTGTAGCAGCGCAAATGAACTAAGACAGATGGGAACTCTAGACATTCATAAGAAACGTCTAGACAGTCCCATGAATAAATAGAAGTAGTCAAAGATTTAAAGAGTTGCGTTTTGGGTTTTTTTCAAATAAAGAAAAACAATAGGCAAAACCCTTCATGATAAACCAGAGACAGAGCTATAACTTCCAACAGGGGTTAATACAGGAAGTTACACTAAATATTCTCTTATGAGCTAGGAGTTTCAAAAGTGAGAGACAATGTAACCATGTGGTTGTTATGGTAACAAATATAAACCTTGTACAGATATTCAAGTCATCATCTAACTATTCTTTCTGCTGGCTGGGGATTTTCAGTGGTGTCTGAGTCCAAGAAAGGAATAAAAGAGGAAAAAAAAAAAGACAGCTGAGGCTTATTCTCAAGGAAGAAAATAGGAAGCTGATTCAGAGACATGGGCTACAGCTGATGTCTCCTTTGATCTAAAATAAATAGAGGAAATCCTTCCCCTCAAAAACAGGGGAACATTTTGCACAAGGCAGGTATCACATAGGCTGCTAAAGGTGATTAAGGAATTGAAATGAAACACTAATGTTAAAAAAAAAAAAAGAGGAATGAATCTCATTATTCGGATGAATATAATGTCTTAGGTTCATTTTACACTTTTTTCAAGTATAAAAATAATTCTATGTCAGGCACAGTGGCTCACGCCTGTAATCATAACATTTTGGGAGGCCAAGGCAAAAGAATTGCCTGAGCCCAGGAATTCAAGACCAGCCTGGGAAACATGGTGAGACCTCGTCTCTACAATAAGTCAAAAAATTAGCCTAGCATGATAGCGCATTCCTGTAGTCCCAGCTAGTTGGAAGACCGAGGCAGAGGGATCATCGAGCCTAGTGAGTCAAGGCTGTGATAGCCATGATCAGGCCACTGCACTCCAGCCTAGGCGACAGAGTGAGACTCTAACTCAAAAAAAAAAAAAAAAACTAGCTGGGCTTGGTAGCACGTGCTTGTAGTTCCAGCTACTTGGAAGGCTGAGGCAGAAGGATCGCCTGAGCCCAGCGGGTCGATGCTGCGGTGGCCGTTGAGTGTGCCACTGCACTCCAGCCTGGGCAACAGGGTGAGACTCCAACTCAAAAAAAAAAAAAAAGTCTGCAATCACACCAAAGAAAGCCTGAATGCAGAATCTTCCTCTCACAACTCTGTCTCCCTCAGTTCCAGGATCCATAATCATTGCCCAGAATGGCTGAGTGTCAATTTCCCAGATTCTTCTCACCAACCCCTGCCCACACCCCTTTCTGAAGATTTCCATTGTACTTCTCAAACTGCTGTGTAACTCCCAAAAAGCTTGGTATGCCATTCTTAATGTTTTCGATAAAGATTTCTTCTACTTCCTTGCCTTAGTATCTTGCCTTTTCCTTGATTATGCCATACCACTTCTCAGATGGAATCTGCACATTCTCCCATGCCTTTACAGATCAGGGAAAGGGAGAACGGTTGGCATTTTCCTGAACCTCTTCTGCACTCATGTATGACTCTAGTTCATTAATAACCACCTTTCCTCCTCAAGGGTCTCACCATCCAGGTATATTTTCACTTTGTCCATGTCAATCACTTAACTTCAAATAATCTTCTACAGACATTGAGGAATTTGACATCTAGTTCTCAGAATACTTACCCTTCTCATTGCTACCAGTACTCTGTAAATTTCAGTGCCCTTAGAGTTGGTTTATTCAACATCCTACCTAATTCATTGGCCTTTTCACATCTGTACTCTGTTACCATAAGGACTTAGTCATTGCCTGACACATCTCCCATTAGAAATATCAAACTTAGCCGGGCTCGGTGGCTCAGCCTGTAATCCCGCGCCTTTGGGAGGCTGAGGTGAGTGGATTGCCTGAGCCCGTGGGTTTGAGACCTGCCTGGGCAACTTGGCGAGACCTCATCCCTACAATAAATCAAAATGAGCTGGACGTGGTAGCGCACACCTGTAGTTCCAGCTACTTGGAAAGCTGAGGTGGAAGGATCGCCGGAGCCCAGCAGATTGAAGCTGCGGTGGCCGGGGAGAGGCCACTGCACTCCAGTCTGGGTGACAGAGTGAGACTTCAACTCAAAAAAAAAAAAAAAAAAAGAAATATCAAACTTATCAAATATAATGACAATATAGCTTACCAAATATAAGCTCTGGAGATCTAATGTATGGCATGGTGACTATAGTTAATACTCTATGGTACACCTGAAATCTGCTAAGAAAGTAGATGTCTTTTGTGTGTATTCTCATCACATACACACACAAAAAAAACTATGTGAGGTGATAGATATGTTAATTAACCTCATGTGGTCAACATTTCACAATGTAAACATATTTAAATATGCTATATACCTTAAAAATATATAATTTGTTTATAAATTATACCTCAATAAGGCTGGAAAGAAAACATATCAAACATTAACACTCATCCTCTGAATATAACTTATACCTTTTTTACTCCTGCATCCCCTGCCTGTGACCTTAAGTCCTCAAATACCCTAACCTCATTTATATGCCATCCATCATTGATCAACTGGTGAAACCACCAGAGCTACGCTTTCACCTACAACCTCAATTACTTTGCATCCACGATCTTCCATCTTACATGGCTCATAAAACCCCAACTTGTAATCACTGTAATAGTACCTTTCCCATTCACATAGGCAGCTTCTGTAGACAGTGAACCTTGCAAAACTGTTCCATTGTTGATTTCATATTGTCTTCTCTTATGACTTAGTTTTCTAAATTTCTATAACCAAGCCTAAAATAAGCTATTAGAATTTGGAAATACGAGAGGCCCTTTATATTGGATAAAAATATCAGCCACTGTAAAGGATGCTTGTCAGTTGCCTCCCCAGCATCCATTTCACACTTTCTGTGGTTTAGCACTCCTGGTGGATGGCTTAATTCTCATACCTACACATAAGTGGGTACTGACTGGCCTAAACCAAGTATCAAGATCTCACAACCTTAATACTGTGATTGGCAGTAACCCAAGCCCAAGCCATCAAGAAGGTAGTGTAACTCTAGTCATAGTAATTGCTTTGGCTACTGGCTTAAAGCTAGTACAGAGTGAGGCCAGAGGTCTTGGCTGACAATCAGAAGAAGAGAAATTTCTTCTCTGAGAAAGACTGATGTGCAGATGTGACATTTGGAACTGCTATATCCATTGTGCTACCATACATCAGAAGGCCTAGGTTCAAACCCTACTTTGCATTTCTTTTTTAAACTAGAAGTTAGTGATACAAATAGCCTCTATGGAGATTATGAAAATTACACGAGATACATACAGAGAGTCACTGGGTTATCAAGGCCCAGAGATACTATAATTTAGGCTGATTCAGTTTCATGGTTGGTGGTATGTTGGGAAAAAGATTGTCTAGGGAGAAGGGAATGCCTGAAATTTAGCCAACAATTAAAAAGAGTTTAAATGACCCTGGAATTGACAGAAAACAGAAATAAATGCGTTAGAAAAAACAAGTTCAAAAGATGTACGGGGAGAGGGACATAACATCAAAAAGGGTACCTGATCTCAAACCAGGCAAAGAGGGAACCAAAGGGAGGTCCAAACTTTACCTGTACAATGTCCACTTGTATACCTAATCCTGAACTGTACCATACATCTTTAAAATAAAATAGAAGAAGAAAAAGATGTACAGGATAGAAAAAAATTTAGTAGGAAAGGTAGGAGAATAACAATTTGTAAAGCAAGTGGAACTTCTGAGTTTATTTCAGAGGTATGATAATTACAGTTGGTAACAGCAGAAGTGGTTTGCAGGAGGTTAAACACACGCATGTGCACACATGCAGACACACACACACACACTAAGCCAGAGGCAGTGATACACACTTGTATTCTTAGCCACCTGGAAGACTGAGGCAGGAGGATCATTTAAGCCCAGAAATTCAAGTCCAGCCTAGACAACATAGCAAGACCTTGTCTCAAAAAAATAAAAGCGCATCAAGGTAAGGCATAAGATTAGTTTATATGCCCCAGTTTCATAGAGATCATGATGTTTTGTGGGGGGGACTGAGATAAAGTAGGTAGAGAATAGATGATTTGGGGTGAAAGTGACAAGGCAGGTAGGTAGCAGCTAAGAGGGTGGTCAAGAGAGTTTGGCCAGATGGTATCAACCTCCAAGGTAGTCAGAATTTTTGGTCATACATAGCTTTTACAAGGTTGATAAAATACGAAGCAAAAATGGGGAAAGCCAATATTACCTCTGTGCTAAGGAGAATGAATATCTTCCCAAGGAAATGCAAAGTTCCTGAAGAACAAGAATAATCTGAGGAAGGAGAGGGATGTGAGAAGTTGAAGTTGTGTTTGGTATAGACAGGGGGTTGAGAGGGTATGGTTGAATACTTAGCTAATACATCAATTATCAAAAGTCTGTAATTTTAGCATTTGTATTATTTCTATTCAGATTTCGAATAAGTGAGAAGATTTAAGGATTACTTAACTGTCTACCTGAAAACCTATAATCAGCAAGCCTATTTCTCATATCAAAACCTTGATTGTAATTGCAGATATTATCTCTACAATTACTCCATTTAAAGGGCATTTTCAAAATGAAGTAATTGAGTGCAACTGAGTAATTATCAGCTAAGGCTACTGCTTACTTTTCTGCCCTTAAATTGATGAATGTTTATACACATTTGGCTGATTACATGACTGTGAATACTTCTAAAACAGCCAGCTGTTTTGGGATTTTTGTTTCATTTTTAGCGGATCATTTTTTTCCCCCTCTTTACACTTAAATGCAATGAGCAAAAACAAATGAAGAAAAAAGATACGGGGGTATCAAAAAAATGTATACATATTTTAAGTATGATGTTCACTCAAAAAATAGCATTAATCAAATGGCTGCTAACGTCACCATGCAACAGGCAGAATAGTCAAAGAAAATGGCTGAAGCATGGTTTAAACGAATGTCATACTACACATTGCTACTGTAATTTAATTCAACTCGAGAAGTAATACACAGATACCATCTCTTAAAATGTGTATGCATATTTTTGGCACTCCCATATATAAATACAGCAGGTACTTGAATAACGTGGTTTTATTTAAAGTCATCTCATTAAAACAGTCAGAAGAAAAGAAATCAATTCCAGAAAGAAATTGATTCCTCACTAGGACCACTGTGTATGTGGAGTTTGCACGTTCTCCCCATGTCTGTGTGTGCTTTCTCTGTGGTTTCCATTTTCCTCCCACATCCCAGAGATGTGCACATCAGGTTAACTGGTGCGTCTACATGGTCCCAGTGTGAGTGAGCATGGGTGTGTGTGTGTGTGTGCACACCCTGTGATGTGATGGCTCCTGTCTAGGCTGGTTCCTGCCTTGCACCCAGAGCTATTGGGATAGGCTCCCGCCACCCATGACCCAGAACTGGAATATGTGCATAAATCATTATCTCATTTGTTTTTATTATTCTTTCTTAAATGTATGTATAGCTCAAATTTATTTTAATGTTTAATGATAGAAGTGTTTTGGTCTTAGCCGGGCTCGGTGGCTCAGCCTGTAATCCCTCGCTTTGGGAGGCTGAGGTGAGTGGATTGCCTGAGCCCGCGGGTTCGAGACCCACCTTGGCAACTTGGCAAGACCTCATCTCTACAATAAATCAAAAAATCAGCTGGGCATGGTAGTGTGTGCCTGTAATTCTGGCTACTTGGAAGGCTGAGGCGGAAGGATCGCTGGAACCCAGCAGGTCAAGGTTGCAGTGGCTGGGAGCGGCCACTGCACTCCAGTCTGGATGACAGAGTGAGACTCCAACTCAAAAAAAAAAAAAAAAAAAAGAGGAAGAAGAAGAAGTGTTTTGGTCTTTGTTTAAAAACTTGGTGATATTTTTTGCCCTACCTAGGAATTTAGGTCTTATTTACATCGATTGACATATAGTAAAGTTGGTTTCATTATAAGTCGTTTCACTTAAAGTTACAGTTTCCAGGAACCTATTGACAATACTTGGTGAGGACTTATTGTAGGAAGAAAAAAATATGACAGATATTATTTGAAACTAAACAGCAACAAGCCCACCTTATTCAATTGTTTCCTTTAAATTATACACTAGTATCTCATACATGCCCACTACATATAAAAGCTTTTAAGTAGAAAAGAAAATGGTAAGACTACACAAAGAACTGCAGACAAGAAAACATGGTTTACATAATATGTCATCGTTCACTGAGGAGAAGATGCTTTGGAGGACTCTCTACTTCTCTCTAGAAAATCAAACGTTTGAGAGTTTTAGGCACCTGACCTAAAAGCAATGCCAAAAGACACAACCCTGGCTTAGAAATAACTTCCTTCCTTTAGTACACTTCTGCATAGCTTGAAATATCAACCCATAATGTGCTCTCCAAAGTAAAACTTCCATCAGAAATCTCCTCTAAAACCCACATCTAAGGTACTTTCCATTCAGAAAAAGTATGCATATAAATACATACACATAGCTATGTGGTCTATACACAAACTTGACTCTCTGCAGCCTCTCTTTGAAAAAGTACTTTGCAAAATACTCTCTCAGAGATAGAATAGAATACTCTCCTGGTGTTTTACCTGCTGACTGTTTTTTGCTGTTATTTTGGGATTGAGAGCCAGTGTTAAGCTCTAGTAGCGCTCGTCCCACTTACTATAATAGCCAACTTCTCAAAATATTTTTTAAAAGTTTAAATGCATATATTCATCAAATATTTATTAAATATTTATTCACTGAGAAAGTCTCTAATGGCATGGGTAAAAAAATCTTATCATTTCTCTATCTATCCACAAGCAGAACACTGAAAAGGAAAAATTTTAAAATCGTCCACATGACACATGACCAGAAAGACCAAAGGTGACATTTTAATGAGGGCTGGGGGTGAGGGAGGTCAGGAAACGTTACCATGGAAACAAAGCAGAGTCCCATCCCTTTGTGAAGATTTTTTTTTTTTTTTTTTTTTAATGATGTGGTGTGTAGCCTCCATACCAACTTCCTTCCTGTGGGCCTGAGGCCAAAATCCTAAACACTGCTCTTCCCAGGCTCCCTTACACCTAGGGGTCTGCTAATTAGCTATACAGGCATGAGGCTAGAAAGGAGAAAGTGAGCCAAACAGAGTCATTGGGTTTTGCTATAGCATCAGCAATCCATTGTCTTCATGGGTGTAAAAAATCAAAGCATGAGGCGCTCATTTTTTTGCTGGGATGAATCCAACATACACGGGGTGGCTTCTCAGCCACCATATGTGGTGATGTCTTTGTCATTCCTGGATCACAACGATGCCCTAGGAGCAGCTTCGTCTCACTCATGGCAGAGGCAACAGAGCCTCTGACAAGCCAGATAAATGGCATCACTAGACCTGAAGGTCCAGCTGATGCCCTGCTGCTCCAAACAGCCAGCCTTTTTATAATTACCAAATTCCCTGTATTGAATTCATTTCTGTTTTTTTAAAGCTACTGAAACTTGTTTTCTGAAACTAAAAACTGACTGATAATACACATTTATATTACAATATCAAAACAGATCAGATAAATGCTCAATTATTTTGTTCTATTTTTTAAAATCTACAATCTCTTTTGATAAACACACATGAGATGCTGCTTTAAGTAAGGCATAAATATACTTCCCAAACCAATCCCACACTGGCTTTTGAAAGAACAAAGTTAAGGCTTTAGCTATCACATAATTAAAAATGGGCAGCTTTTCACAATAGAGTCAAGATTAAGAAACAAATAATCCAAGTTCAAAAGACCTAAAGCCAAATTTAGACTCCATTACTACCAGATAACCTTGAGCAAATTACTCTTCAGATGTCAATTTCCTCAACTTTCAAATTGAGCAATACCAATCAAATAGTGTTTATATTAAATTACATATGTAAAGTGCCATAAGCATTAGATGTCATGAAAAGCAAAAAAAAAACCCCAAAAAACATAGTACTCATCTTTTCAAGTTACTTAAGTTTTTTGGATTCATAAAGCTTCTAGCATTATTTAAATATTTATAATATCAATTTTTGTTTTTACTTCTGCTTTGCACTTAGAAATTACACTTTGGAGACTATACTCTTTTTCCCTGGAGATATTGCCCCTCAAACATGCTTGTCCTAAAGTCAATATGCAGAAAGATTAAGTGACTAACTGCTTTACCACAGGATTAGTTCCCTTGCTTGGCCCACTACATCTAGGAATCTCTCCTCCGAGTGAACATTCCATTGAAAGACACACCCTACAGTTACTATCTGTAAACATTCCCACCCAAAAACTCAATTTCACTTCCAATCAGGGATCACTACTCAGCCTGGGAGAAAAAGAACTACAAGCTTATCTACTGCTTCTCACTTTCAAAAAACAGTCTGAGATAATCAGCCTTTAGAATCCTACTCTAGGGCAGAAACTCTTAAATTTACCCTATGGGCCAAACCCCCCAGCAGAATATGATTCAGACCTGTGAAACACCCAATTGATTCCTTCTAAGGTGACTTCTACATTATTTAAATAGCAAAAATAAATGTAAGGTTTTTAGCTGGAACAAAATTCATTAACATGATAGTGATTTATAAACTTTTTTAAAGGATGGTTTTTTAAAGGAAGGTTTCAATCTTTTCTTTAAAAAAACATTTTTTAACGAGGGAAGCTCATACCATCTTAGATGTACAGCACTGATCCTTTTATAAATGTGATAAATTTAGTTCGTTAAAAAACTTAATTTCAAGTATTTTCGTGTTATTTTAACATACCTTTGTTTCACTGAAAAATATAAAGGAAAACAAATGAGAGACTATTATAGTAATATTTTGCCCTAATTTTTCTATGTTCTTACATTACATCCTTATTTCCATCTTCAAAAGACTAAATGACTAAAATCATCAGTGATCTGAAAACACATTCTACCTTGAGAAACTTTTGTTGTTATAGTTTCCATGTTAAATTCTATGTGAAATTCCTTTCCGATATTAACAGGTCTACAGGGGAGAAGGAATAAAATGAAAAAAAAAAAATCATCCTAGTACATCATAGAATAAGAAAGACATTTGTATGAGGAACGATGTAACAATGCAAAACTAAGCATAAGGGCCTATTTTATACCAGGCTGATAGTATAATCCTTTGTAAACTGTTAGGAAGTATAAAAACTATTAGGATCATTTATTAGAAAAGCAATTTTCAATCACAGATTAGGGATGTGGTTTTAAGTTAATACTACACAAAGTTTTCCAAGATGGTTAAAACAGCTTTTACATTAATTATTTAATCAATTTAATCAAAATTAGGACACTCCCAATCATGTGGATTTCCATTTTCAAGCAGAAGGTCACACATCCTTAGAAAAGGCAGAGTGAATTTGAAGGAGTTCATAGCAGAGCTCTCTTTTTGTTAAATAAAAGAATCATCTGCCTGTTTAAGGCACCAATCCCTTTGAAAAGAAAAAGCTGAGCCTCAAAATTGAAGAGGTGGAAGTCGAGCCACAGCCCTATCATCTGTATCCTGGTGATAGCAGTACCCATTCTTATAGCATTATTGTATGGCTTAAATTATGTGCACCGTAAATCACTCCACAGATGTAAGATAAAATGAAACTGCTTTTGCTACATATTAAGTGTAAAAAGAATGTCCTTGAGTTTGGGAGGTATCTTATACCTGGGAAAAGTCCTGGTAAAAATTTTCAGAAATATACAAATAAAAGTTCATGACACGTTACTGCAGAGGGGAGGGGTGGTGAGATGGAGTGAGGAGAGTATGGAAGAAAAAAATCAGATTAGGGAGAAGGCAGACACACCCCTGAAGAATTAGGCAATACCATATTTAGAATTCTGACATCTCGGTGATCCTTTACTAGGCAGTGATGGTCTAGCAAATTTCATACCACCTGGCAAATTCCGCTGTTTAGTCAGGTACACACTCCTGAACAGTTCAGTGACAGGGAAAGCAAGGAGAAAGAACAGGACTGACTGGGGCTCAGTACCTATTCAGCATGAATATTTGAATTCCCCAGGAATTACAAGGCAATTTCATCCCCCATCACAAAGGTTGATGGTTCATAAGACATCGACCCTCTTGCTCTGAGAAGCTCTTGTATTTTTCTATTAAGTTAGCACCATGTTTTTGTAAAAGATATTATTAAATTCAAAAATCCTTTCCCACCCAACAAGCACTACTGTTTAAGATTTAGTATTATTAAAAAAAAAAAGCAAAGAAAATTAATTATTAAACCTTCTAAATCAATGCCAACAGCAGGAGCCAATAAAAACAAAAGTGAATTGTGAGAAAGACATAGCACAATGACCTGTCTTCACTAAGCCCACTTCCTTCTAGGAGTCTTCTCATCTTCGTCTCTAGGGAAAGTTGGTTCCACATATCAAGTAATCAAATATGCTTATTTTAAAAAGGAAACTACTCTACATGTCTCTTTTAAAGTTATTCTTTTATAATAACATTCTAAAAAGAGATCCTTAAGAATTAGTTTTTTAAAGCAATACACTATTTTGAAGCACTTATAAGCTAAAAGGATATAAACTGAAAATTCTTTGACAGAAGAGGAATTTTTCTTTTTTTGAGTTCGAGTCTCACTCTGTTGCCCAGACTGGAGTGCAGTGGCATGCTCACCACTACCGAAGCCTTGACCTGCTGGGTTCAGGCGATCTTTCCACCTCAGCCTTCCAAGCAGCTGGAACTACAAGCATGTGTCATAATGTCCAGTTATTTATTTATTTATTTATTGTAGAGACAAGGTCTTGCCATGTTGCCCAGGCTGGTCTCGAACTCCTGGGTTCAGGCAATCCTCTCACCTCCGCCTCCCAAAGTACTGGAATTACATACCCAACTAGAAGAGGAATATTATACAAATGTATATGAGCAGAGTGAGAGGAGAGATATTATATGGCAAAGTAATTTTTTTACTTTTGATAAAACATGCAATTTCCACAAAGCTTAGTAAATTGAAATGAATTAAATGCCAATTTAAAATATTTTTCATTGCATTACTAATCATTTCCATTTATTCATTATATTTTATTAAACCTATCACTGCAAATATCTTCTAAATCTTTCTTAACCCTGCAGTAACTAGACTGACCAATAATCACCTACCAATTAAGTTAATTCTCTCCAGGATTGTATGCTACATCTTCATCACAGCCTCTTAAAGGCTTTAAATGGCTATAATACATCTTTCCAAACAATCATACAGAGTATATATCTATAGTATCTAAGATGCTTTACTATTTCCTTGAGACCAAAAAGCCCACATTAAGAAGCCCAATAAAATGCATGCCTACTCTTAGAGAAAACCCTGATAAGCCAATAGTGTAATGAAAACCTTAAAGCATACATTTTCTTTAAAAATTGAGTTATCTCAAAATCACACTTAAAAATCAATTTTTGGGGGGGCGTGGTTGTAGTCACCCAGGCTAGAGTACAGTGGCATACTCACAGCCACCGCAACCTTGACCTGCTGGACTCAGGTGATCCTTCTGCCTCAGTTTTCCAAGTAGTTGGAACCACAGACACACATCACCATGCCAGGCTAATTTTTTGACTTATTGTAGAGATGAGGTTTCATTATGTTGCCCACACTGGTCTCGAACCCCTGAGCTCAGGCAATCCTCTCACCTCCGCCTCCCAAAATGCTGGGATTACAGATGTGAGCCACCGCACCTGGCTAAAACCAACTTTTAAAGTAAGTGTATAAAGTTTTTTATCAGGCTGAAAAAGTATGATTCTTTAATATATACAGATACCCAATATTAGAAATAGAAGCTTGTCAGACTTAGAAAGTAGCACCAATGCTGTTGTCTGAAGAGTGTACCCCATGAATGGAGGCTCCTCTGGACTGTGCCTCCTAATGGGAAACACTGTGACATGCATGACACCACCTACTACATATACTGACTGAAAACTATTCAACTTGAATCTGTGTTGCCGAGATCTAACTTTTCCATAGGCAAGGACTTCAGGACAAACTACTACCATCACAAGGAAGCAACTGCAAAAAATTCAGAAGGTGCAGTATTTTTCAGGGCAACTGGCTTGGTCTCTTCATAAAGAGGCATGGTGGACATAACTTGAAGAAGTTTATAGGACAGTTAGGTGCAAAAGCAGTGTACCAGATTAGATACTCATTAGGTCAAAGTACTGCTAAATGTACTTGGAGGCAACTGAGCCAACGTGAGAATGGACTGGCCATACATGAGGATGAGAGTATGGACTTACATAAGATAAAAATGAATCAGTATGGAAGGATGAAGAGCATTAACAGAAAAAAAAAATCAACTGATAAACCAGCATAACCAAAATGGCATTTCATCTTGGTAAAATCAGATGCATGTAGAAATAATGAGATCTAGAATTGAAATGGGACCCCCCACCAAACCCAGAATTTAACTTTTTAAAAATTGTGTATTTATTCTTATATGTTTAAATTTCAGGCACCTTCAAAGTACTCTTGATTTGATGAAATATACCTCTCAAGAGCCGTTTCTCACTGCCCAAAACAGTTTTTGAACTCATCAATTTTGATGCCTTTTATGGTGCTTCTGCCATTTTTTTGTTTGTATCACCTCTTCCACATTAGCAAAACATTTTCCTTTGAGGATTTTTTTCATCCAGAGAAACAAACAAAAACTGCTCAGGGTGAGATCAGGTGAATAGGGAGGGTGGGGCATGGGGGTCATGCTGATTTTTGTCAAAAACTGCTGAACACTCAGCACAGTGTGGGCAGGTGTGCTCATAAATCGCCCATCAGGAAATGGGCAAGTCCACTGAAAAAAAAAACCTCCAAAAAAAAATTTTACTGAAGACAAATGCAGACTCTTACAACAATGTTAGGTGGTACATTGATTGCTTATGGTTCATAGAACACTTACCTAGTGGAAGAAGCCTATACTACAAGAAGCCCTCCTTCCAAAAAATGAATTCTGTTTTTTTAGGGTCCCTCCTTGTACATTGAGGAAAATAGGAATAGTGTCTGGATAAGAGAATGTTTCTTTATTTTACTTATGCTTTTTAATATCTTCTAACTCTCTACAATAGATATATATTATTTATAATAAAATATTATCAATATAAATTTACTATAATAAAAACCTGACTCAGGAAGCTAACCTCTTATAAAATCTTCTAGTGCATGATAATAGAAAAGTTGTTGGTCTTCCCACAAAAAAAGAAGGAAAAAGGGCTTAGTGTTAATAAAATTTTCTAATGGAAAAAAATTGAAACCACTTTATACTTGGTATTGCCCGTAAAGCTTCTAAAAGTCAATGCTATTCATAAGGATAGAAGGAAAATTAGGCATTACTTCTAGGAACTCTGTTGATGTCATCAATTTCAGGTAAACTATCAACATAACTGAAAGCCTCTCACATGCAGGCATTACCAAGCCAGGCAATATTAGACTTCCCTGCTGGCTCAAATCTTTCAGGTAAGGTGGGAGAGAGAGTGATAAAGAGATAAGGGAGAGGGAAAGATGAAGATGCAAGATTCTCCCCTTACACTACAACATCTGCAACCATCTGCAACCAAAACTGCCATCAATAACCTGGGACCAGCTGCTACAAACCTAAACGGCATCCAGCAGATTTAAGAGTTGTTATGATCAAAGTTCAGCAAGTCTTTCATGTACCATTGACATGATTTAAGGTTCTCATAAGTTTTACAAATCAGAAGATAAAGTTGCATGCTATACAAAATGAGTATCAAGTTCAGAATTTACACAATTTCTAGATTCAATATGCTGGCATAACCTCTGACTTTTTCAAAATGAAAGATGTCGTGTGCATTACCAACTTATTGACTCTCTGTCCCAAATTCACCCTTCGATGTATGCTCCATGATAACCAAACCTAATTCCTTTAAGCATCGATTCTTTAAAGGAAGTATGATGTTAAGCTTTGTTATAGAGGGCACTGGAGAGACACTGCAGAGAAGGGGCTCCCTGGGATTTCCAGTCTCTCCCAGGGCGGTCGGGGGTATGGCTATGAAGACATGTGGCAGAGTCTGCACAGGCCATGGCACAGAATGTAGTCCCTCTGATCTTACAGCCTCTGCTTGGAAATAACTTTACTACCTTACTCTTGAGATAGAAGCCAGAGCCCTCACACAGACTTAATGCTCTCAAGGCCTCCTGCCTGTGCTGGTGTCCAGACTCCCTTGGCAAGGTCCCTAAGGTCTGTACTCAGCTGCCCGTGACCTCTCTATATTTTGTCAAGGCTGCCACTAGAAAGTCTTCAATTAACTCAAACCTAGTTATTCAGATACAACACTATGATTTCTCTTAAGAAAAATTATCACAAACACATTACTCAACATCACATACACAAACTACAACTACTACAGCCAAAAATGTTATATTTTTCCCTAATAAATATTTTATTGAGACTATAACTAAGAATTAGTATTCAGAGCTGGGAAAAGAGCTGTACTGTAATTTTCCTGACAAGGAGTAGACAAGGGAAGAATGCTACAAGATCTCAAAACTGCCTGCTAATAGCAAGCCAAATTTTAAATGTTTTTAAAATTACTTAATTTCATCCAGAGCAAAAGAGATCTGTCTTATAAGAGGGGGTAAGTACACTCTAACTTCTCTCTCCAACAGAATGCAGCTATAAAACCCAGACCGTATGCATGAAGTAACAATTTGAGGAATCTGAAAAGTAAATCAAAAAGCAGCTGAATTAGGGCCACTGAGTTAACTATTTTCTTCTTCCAGTATATAGTATATCTCAAAACAGTACTCAAAACAGTCCAAAACTCAGAAGCAGAGAAAGGATGGAAAAGAGAGTCCAAGGAGAAACCCTATAGTTCATGGTCAAGGAAATGAAAGGAAAGGGGCCTCAACACACAGAGGAAAGATGCCCTTTTTCTTTTTTTGAATAAAAAACCAAAAGTATTCCCATATAATAGAAATGAACAATTTTTAAATATCCCAAAAATGAAATATTTATTACTCCATCAAAATGTGTAAAGGGTCTACATTCTGGAAACTATATAATATAAAGGAAATTTTTAAAAAATCAAAAACCTGCCTAAATGCAGAGGCATATCATGTCCACAGACTGAAAGACTTAATACACTAAAGGTTCTCTTCAAGTTGATCCATACATTTAACACAATTCCAATCAAAATCCCTGTAGGGTTTTTGTAGATATAGATAAGCTGATATAACATAAATATTATGGCAAAATAACAAGAATTTTTTTAATTCTGTAAAAGAAGAGCTAGCTGGAGAACTGATACTACTTGATTCCAAGGCTCACTATAAAGCTACAGTAACTAAGCCAGTGTGGTACTGAAAAATGGAACAAGAGTCTAGAAATTGAAATATGGACACCTTATTTTTGACAAAGGTTCAGGCAATTCATTAGAAAAAAGATAGGTTTTTTCAGCAAATGATATTGGAGTAACTGTATATCTGTATATCAAAAAGCGAATCTAGACCCAAAGCTTACACATTTAACAAAAATTAACTCAAAATAAATACAAAATGAAAAGCTGAAAAATTTTATATACATATGTGTATATGTGTGTGTGTGTGTGTGTGTGTGTGTGTGTGTGTACATATATATATATATATTTGTTCATGATCTAGGTTTAGGCAACAAGTTCTTTGAAAGACACCAAAGTATGATATGTTTTTTAAAGAATTGGCACTGGATTGTATTAAAATTAAAAACTTTTGCTTTATAAATACACAATTAAGAGAAGAAAATGACAAGCCGCAGTCTAGAGAAAATATTTGCAAGCCACATATCACATAAAGAACTTGTATCCAGAATGTATAACAACTCTAAATATTTTGTAGTAAGAAAACAATCCAAATTTAAAAACCAGCCAAAGTCTTAAACAGTTTTTGCTAAAATTGGCTACACAAATGGTAAATAAGCACATGAAAAGCTTTTCAACATCAAGTGCCATTAAGGAAATGTAGATGAAGAGCAAAATGAGATATCACAACACACATTAGAATAGCTAACATATATATCGACAATATTATATTGGTGAGGATGCACAGCAAATAAAACTCTCATGCACAGTTGGTGGAATGCAAGATGGTACAGTCACTCTGGAAAATGGTCTGGAAGTTTCTTATCAAATATATACTTACCATTACCCAGCCATCTCTCTCCTAGGTAGCGCAACAAAAGAAATGGAAATGTAGTGTTCACACAAAAAGCTACATTTGAATGTTCTATTCATAATGACTCCAAACTGGAAATAATCTAAATGATATTCAGTGGGTGAGTGGATAAAGAAACTATAGTACATCCATACGGTAGAATATTACACTCAGTATAAAGACACCCTGACACACATGGAAGTTAGATGAATCTCAAGGCATTATGCTGAGTGAGAGAAAACAGTCTCAAAAGGTTACAAACTATACGGTTCCATTTTTAAGACATATAAAAAAAGTCAAACTGTAATGACAGCAGTCAGTGATCACCAAGTGTTATCATTAGGGGATGGTCTGATTACAAAGATGTTTCTGAAGGGATGGAACCATTCTATGTCCTGACAGTGATGGAATTTTCATGAATCTCCATGGGCTAACTTCCTGGAACTAGGGCTGGGTGTGGTGATTCACACCTAAAAGAGTCTAAAAATTTAAATATGAGCAACATATTTATGACAAAGTTTCAAGGCAATTCATTAGAAAAAGAAAGGCTTTTCAACAAATGATACTGGAATAATTAAACATCTGAACATTCAAAAATGAATCTAGATGTATAGTTACACATTTAACAAAAATTAACTCAAATAAATACAAAATGAAAAGGGTGGAGGGAGAATTGCTTGGGGGCAGAAGTTCAAGACCAGCCTGGGCAACAGAGTGAGACCCTGCCTCTGCAAAAAAAATTTTTTAATTACCAGGCATGGTTTGTGCACTTCTGTAGTCCTAGCAACTTGGGAGGCTTGAGCCCAGGAATTCAAGGTTGCAGTGAGCTACAAACAAGCTATTGCACTCCTGCCTCAGCAACAGAAGGATACCCTGTCTCTAAAAATTAATCTAAAAATTAATAAATAAATAAAAGCTTACAACTAAATACCCAATTAAATTCAATTTTACTTCATGTTACTTTAACCAAAAAGATTTTGTTTTTTTTTCATTTGAGACAATTTATTTGCATTTCTGTAGATAAAAATCATTTGCATTACTATCAGCATAATATAATTCACATAATTAAGAGTTCAAAGACAATAAATGGTTAAGGAAACTCAAGAGTATTCTAGATAGAACGTCCAGTAATCATCTTTTGTCTATTTTAAAATCATAATTTTTCATCTAAGATTCCATCTACGGTGGCTATCATTAAAGTGACTAATTTAGAAAACAAATATAGTCCATTGAACTTAAATGAATCTCTATAAATGGATTTTGAGGAAAATAAAAACTCTGGTTGCCTAAAATGTGCACGATGAAAAATGTGTGGCAGGAGATAAAGCTGGAGAGTAAGACCAAAAAATCAACAGTTCTGTGTGTTGTACTACTTAAGCTGAACTGAGCATAAAGGCAAAAAGTGTCACTAAAGAATTTTTATTTTTGGTATCCACCTTTGAGAGGATTATTTATGTATTAATTTATTCTTTTTTTTTTTTTTTTTTTTTTTTGAGTTGGAGTCTCACTCTGTCGCCCAGACTGGAGTGCAGTGGCCGCTTCCGGCCACCGCAACCTCGACCTGCTGGGCTCCGGCGATCCTTCCGCCTCAGCAATTTATTCTTAATGTAAAAGCTTTATTAAGATATTGTTGACATACTATACAATTTCTCATTTAAATTGTAAAATTCAATGATTTTTTTTTTTTTACTATATTCAGAATTGTGCAAGTTCCACCACAATGTTAGAATATTTTTATAATCTTCCAGGAAAAAAAATCATTCTTAAATTTCTTCCCATACTCCCTACTATCCCCCTATGCCCACCAAGCCCTAGGCAACCACAAATTTACTTTCCTTCGCTACAGATTTTCCTTTTCTACTCATTTCATATAAGTGAAATCATACAACATGTGGTCTTTTGGCTGACTTCTTTTACTTAGTATTGTCTTTCCAAGGTTCATCAATGTTTATCATGTATGAGTCTTTTATTCTTTTTGATGGCTGAGTAATATTGTATGAATTTTCCACATTTTATCTATTCTTTCATCAGTTTTTGAACATTTGGGTTGTTTTCACTTTTTGGTTATTATAAATACATTTCTATACATTTTCTTGTGCAAGTTTTTGTGTAGACATAGATTTCCATTTTTCTTGAGTATATATCCAGGAATACAGTTGCCAGGGCATGTATTTATCTTTTTGAGGATCTGCCAGACTGTTTTTCAAAGTGACTGCACCATTTTACATTCCTGTCAGCTGTATAAAAGGGATATGATTTCTCCACATCCCTGCCAATACTTGTGATTAGATGTCTTTTTTATTATACTCAGTACATGTAAGGTAGTTTCACTTTGATGTTTTCATTTACATTGAAGGACTAATAATGTTAAACATCTTTTCATATGCTACATTTCATTTGTACATCCTCTTTGAGCAAATGTCTATTTATATCCTTTTCCTATTTAAAAAAATTGGGTTGTGTCTTTTATTAAGAGTTCTTTATATATTCTAAATATATGTCCCCATGAGTTCTATGATGCATATTTTCTCTCATTCTGTGAGTTGTCTTTGAACTTCCTTCAAATGACTGTATCATTTGAAGCACTCATTTTAAATTTTTATGAAATATAATTTATTTTTCTTGTCACTGTATTTATGAAGTCGTAGCTGTGAAAGCTTTGCTTAATCCAAATCATGAATATTTACTCTTGTATTTTTCTAAGAGCTGTATAGCTTAGTTTTTACATTTTAGTCTATATTTTGAGTTAATTTTTTGTTTTAATAGCCTTTATTGATATACAGACTGCCACATAATTTTCTATTTTTTCCTGACCCCCACTCCATTTTAAAGTAAAAATATCTATGACAGGAGAAGGAAATTGCACAAGTAAATAACACATTCTTTTCAACTATCTGTGATTATGCTGTATGTTTCTAGCAAAATGATGGGATTCAGAAGCAGAAAGAAAATTAGTCCATATAGTGCAAACTCAACAGACACATCTAGTTATTTGAATCCTGCCTTATTTTCTTAACAGTTCAAAAGGAAGGGGAAAAAATAACATCATAATAAAGTATTTTCTGAAATTTCATCTTAACTTAAAAATTGAAAGCAAAATTTAACAACTAAAATAAAATTTAAGCCAGAAAGAGTTGTAAAATATTTAGCATACTTTATATCTGTTATTTACAGACAACCCTCAAATTAGATAGCAGATTAAGATTCATAAATCAATGCTAGAGGGAAAAATTATATTAGTGGGTAAATTTAAACTGTTAAGAAACTACAAAAAAGAGTAAAAGACTTATATTTTTGTAAACCTCACAGCACTCAGCATAATACCTGGCACATGGTAAGCACCCATCATCATTTCATAAAGTATCATCTGATAATAGCTTTGAGCTAAAATAGTCAACATAAGGTTCACAGATCAAACCTGCGCCTTTATAATGTAGGCTAGGATTAACAATTCATGCGTGCAAATATGCACGTGCACCTGCCAGTAATAAATTTGAGGGCAAGAGATGATGGAAATGTGGAAAAACTGAGTAGACTTGGCCCAGCAAGGCAGGAAAAAACACAGGATTGGGGGAGGGTTTTTACGGAAGCCAAGGGAAGGTTGTGCGCCCAACTTCCATTGCATCATTCACCAGACAGTGTTGACTATGAGCTTTCCAAACAAGGTCTACTGGATGATGTGATGAAGTTAGACTATAAATGTATTCAGGGATTTAAGCTATAGGAAATCTGTAACAGATTAAAGCAGAATTCAGAGATAGTTTATTTTAATACTAATAGCTTTATTCTTTGAAATACCAGTATTTTGATATTTAACTATTTTTGGAAGTCTATACAAGTCCCTGAGAAACAACCAATTAAGATTTACAAGTTGCTAGTAACATTTTAAACTAAAACTCACACTTAAAGGAGGGAGGAAAGAAGAAAAAGGAGGAAAAGAGGAAGGCAGAGAGAGAGGCAGGGAAGGAGGGGCAGGGAAACTGAAAAATGAATAAAGGAAGACATGAATAAGTTGGCCTAAACCAAATAATCACGTGACATAGTATCAGTGCTAAATGATCCTGCTGCTTCAAAGACTATAGATTACAATATAGATTTTTAATTCAGTTTTATGACAAATACTTCCTTAAATATAGGAAAAACCTTCTCCACTATCTAAAGCCTTAGCAATCTTATGGAGAGTAAACCTGGTCAAAGAGTAAGAACTGTCATATTTTGGAGAAAGTTAGAAAGTAACTTTAACTAATTTAAGTAAATTTAACTTATTGCATATTTCCCTGCCTCTCAATAAATATATTATTAATCATAATATGTGATATCTTTAAAAAGTGTTAAAACAACCATAAAAGACTTAAGAAACAAAATTTAGCAAACAAAACTATCATTACTTATCTTTCATCTAACATATTTTGGGATAAATAGGCTTATAAAAATATATCTTTTGTCAATTTACATTGCACAAAATGTTAATTGTTCCTTATTCCATACTACTTTCCTTCTGAAATGTTGTTTTAATTTATCTAATCATAAATATGTATTACACACATGAGGACAGTCAAGTTGGTAAGTCTTAGAGATACATGAAGTTTGTCACAACAGTGACAGGCAAACAGTAATAATCCAAGCCCAGCAGACTATGCAGTGAACTATGTAAAGGGCACCTCACCAAGGTTAGAGGCAGAAAGGTCTTCTAGAGGAAGTGAGGGTTCAACACACCTGAATAATGGAAAAGACAAAGCCTAGCAGAGAGATGAAATTCCTCTGGATGCAGATGAGAGAGAGAAAGTTCTTTCAGGAACAGGGATAGCAGGAGATAGGGCTGCAGAGGAAGGCTGGATATCCTTCAGGATATCTTACATGACCAATGTTGGGTCTTAGCATAAAAAATTAGAAAGTAAGTGTTTTAAGCAACAAAGTGACAGAATCAGAGTTGCATTTTAGAGTGCTTTCCTTGGTGGCAATATGAAAAATGGCTTGGAAGAAAGCAAAAACAAAGACAGGAAAACCAGCTGGGAAACTGTTGGAATACTCCAGACCAGTAATCTCCAGATGTATTTAATCACACAACTCTGTCAGGGGAAAAAAAAAAAACAACGAAGCAGAACTCATAATCATCAATAACATTTGCTGCTACATTCATGGGTACTTTTTAAAAGTGAAATAGAAAAGAATGGCAAAATGAAACTTTTTTTGTTTGTTTTTTTTTGTTTTTGTTTTGAGTAGGAGTCTTCGTTGCCCAGGCTGGAGTGCAGTCATACGTTCATGGCCACCGCAGCCTCAACCAGCTGGGATCAAGCAATCCTTCTACCTCAGCCTTCTAAGTAGCTGGAACCATAGGCATGCACCACCATGCCTGGCTAATTTTTTGATTTATTGTAGAGATGAGGTGTCACCAAGTTGTGCAGACTGGTCTCAAACCTCTGGACTCAGGCAATCCTCTCACCTCTGCCTCCCAAAGTACTGGGATTACAGGCATGAGCCACCATGCCTGGCCAAAAATGAAATATTATTAGTAACAGTTATTAGTAACATTGCATATAAATTTTCATTTCAAATAGTCTTGTACTTTTTTTTGGAATTCAATTCTTATTGGATCTCATTGTTTCTTATAACATGGCTGATTAAAAACTTACATAAATATGATAACTATCAACTTTGCTATTTTCTTGTGGTTCACATGTGCTTGCATTTTTATTATAGTCAATGCATGACTGATATGCAAACAGGTACACTTCTTCATCATAAAGATTAGTTTATAAATAATATGATGTATAAAACATTCACCTGGTCTCTGTAACATGCAACATGCAGAAAGATGATAACTATGTGAGACCAGCAATGTGGGCCCCTAGGCAGCTCAAATCAACCTTTCCTTCCACTGCACAACTCCAACACACATGGACTCTCTTACCAAAAAAATTGAATGATATCCTAATGCCTATCTATGTTTTATCAGTGTAGTTTAACTTCTGATTTTAAAATTACATTAGTACAAGTTTTCATTTCTTTTTTCTCACTGACCTCTTCTCTCTTTAGTTAGATTCCATTGATTTGGATGACAGATGATGATGGTCTAAAGTGGCTAACGGGAAAAGATGCAGATTTTTCCATATTAACTTTAAATAAATAGACTTTATTTTTTAGAGCAATTTTAGATTCCCAGAAAATTGATCAGAAAGTACAAATATACCTTCTGCAACCCCACCCACAGTTTCCCATATTTTGTACATGTTGTATTAGTGTGGTATATTCGTTACAACTGATGAACCAATACTGATACATCATTATTAACTAGAGCCCATAGTTTCATTAGAATTCACATTTTGTATTGTAGTTCTATAGGTTTTTAAAAGTGTATACCAGCATGTACCATTACTGTATTAAACATAATTTCATTGCTTTAAAAATCTCATGATCCACTTATCTTTTCCTCCCTTCCCTCATCCCAAACCCCTAACAATTTACCTTTTTGCTGTCTCCAAAGTTTATGCCATATAATTGAAATCATACAGTATGCAGCCTTTTCAGATTGGCTTCTTTCAAAGAGTAAAATGCATTTAGGGTTGCTCCATTTCTGTTCATGGCTTGAAAGTTCATTATTTTACTGCAAATAATATTTCATTGCATGGATATGCCACAGTTTGTGCATCCATTTACTTGTTGAGGGACAACCTGTTTGCTTTCAAGTTTTGGCAATTATGAATAAAGCTGCTATAAATATCTGTGTGCAGATTTTTGTGTGGACATAACTTTACAATTCACTTGGGTAAATGCCAAAGAGTATGACTGTTGAATCATATGGTAAGGATATATTTAGTTGTGTAAGAAACTGCCAAACTGTCTTCCAAAGTGGCTATACCATTTTGCATTCCCACCAGTAATGACTGAGAGTTCCTGTTGCTCTATATTCTCATCAGCTTTTGATGTCCATGTTTTAAATTTTAGCCATTTAATAGCTGTGTGTGTTGCATACCTAACCCTGAATTATTGTGCCCTACGTCTTTAAAATAATAAAATAGGCGTGTGTACATATTAACTTTTATATCCAGACAAACTCCCAAACATTTCATTGGCTTTAAATGTTTTCCCTTGATTCTCTGAAGTATTGTTGGATAGCTTTTTCACAAAAAAAAAAAAAAAAAGAAATTTTAAAAAGGAAGGAAAGGAAGAAAGATAAACCTTTGATATTTGTGTCACCATTTCCTTTTCTTTCTTTCTTTCTTTCTTTTTTTAGTTGGGTCTCACTCTGTCACCCAGACTGGTTGCCATAATTATGGCTCATGACAGCCTCAAACTCCTGGGTTCAGGCAATCTGTCCACCTCAGCATCCCAGTAACTGGGATTATAGGTATGTGCCACCACACCTGGCTACTTTTTTTATTTTTTTCTTTAAGACACAAGGTTTCACTATGTTGCCCAGGCTGAACTCAAACTCCTGGGCTCAAACAATTTGCCCGCCTTGGCTTTACAAAATGCTGGAACTCTAGGCCACTATGCCCATTATTACCTAATGGCGGTAATACATACAATAATGGTGATGGCAAGCAGTTTTTATTTACATCTGATTTCAATGATAAAGCTGCTATCATTTCATCATTAACTATGTTTCCAACTGGCTTAAAGAGGAACATAACAATATACATGCTTAATCAATAGTTTAACTCAATATTCCTGTTTCTAGGTTTCTAAGTTCTTAATTTTCCATAGCCTTTTGAGAAGAGCCATTCAGTGGCAGAAGGACCAGACTTTGCTTTGTCTCTCTAGAAGACAGAGCTATATATAACTATATGTCTATAACTACAGACTAGAAGTTAAGAGAACACATACTTTAGTTCCATAAAGAATAATGTTGTTGCTGTCTGAGCTGTCCTATTCTACTATATGATCTTTCCCAAACATTGTTTCTTTTCAAGATTTTTGCATTATTGGTGAACTATTTTTATTTACATATTTTAATCTATGTCTTTGTTTTAAGCAACAACATATCAAAACCATGAATTGACCATATTGTTGTTTTCTAATATATTAGAATAAAAAAGGCCACTGAAAGGAAACAAAATGTCCTCTCAAGTATAGTTTATGGCAGTACTAAGTTCTAATAGACCAAGAAATTCTCCAGAGAGAGAAACCCTCTCTTTAATGGCCTTTGTCTCTGCAGATACTAGCACAGTGGCATATCCTAAACAGGTCCTCAGTAAACATTCACAGGATGAAGTCATGGACCTAAATGGGCTCACAAGATTGTAACCCCTTTGCCTTAGGGTCATTTGAGCATGAGTGAGATGAGCATTTGAGAACACTGGAAGAAACGACAGGGTAGGTGACCTCAAACAAGTCTTGGATAAATATTTTAATTTGTAAGGGGAAATAACAATGACTTCCCAGAGATGGGAGTGACTATCTGTGTACCACAAAAATGAGTTTAACACTTGGTTCTACCACTCACAAACTATGTAATCTTGATCATGATTTTCTTTTGACTAATCAATATGGTATTCATGAAATAGTTTTCTACTAACTAAGCCATTCTTGAATTCCTGCAGTAATCCGACTTGGTGACAGAATAATTTTATTGTATTTTGAAGTTTTGCAGTTCTACTCATAAGAAGGGATAGCTTCTTTTTCATTTTGTATAATTTCGCTGTAAAATGTTAGTAGAAATGTTTTCACTATGTAAAATAAACTTCCTAGCTTCTTCTGTGCTCCATAAAGTTCTAAAGAATGTATAATAATATTCCTTAGAAGACTGAATAAATTTACCTTTATGACTGAATCCAGAGTCTTTTGAGGTTTAATAACTTTTTCCAGAATTTTTTCCTATGATTTGATAGATTCAACAGTTCTAATTCTTGATTCAAATTTTTAACTTACATTTTTTCTAGAAAGTCATTCGTTTTATCTGTAATTTATAGCCTATGACTGCATTATATCTAGTATTCCTGTAACTAAAAAATCCATTATAACATTTTTGTTCTTTTTTTCATTAAATTTTCAAGAGATCTGCTTTGCTCTTCCCTTCAAAAAGTGACTACATAATTTTATAATTCTTATATTTTACGTCATTCATTCTGATTTATATGTGTATTATTTACTTCCTCTTTTCTCCTTGTATGTGTTTCAGGTTTTTTTTTACCATCATGAGTTGAATTTATTTTATTCTATTTTTTAGATTAGAAAATATAGTTTATTTAGAAGATAAATGAGAGAGAGAGAGTTCAATTTCTTAGCTGGTGTTCTCTCACTTTCCACTCTAACAATGAAAATATAGTATATAGTATATATACTTATTTACTTTTGAGTTGTCTATTACTAATATTAGCATTTTCTTTATAGTCTATAACTTTCATTTTTATTTCTTTGCTACCCTAAGCACTTGGAAAATTTTAATTATTATTTCTTAGTAGTTGAGTTTATTTTTGTTTGAACTTTACGTTAATATAATTTAGGTCAAATAACGATCTCTGTGCAGTTCATATTTTTAGAAATGACTAGGTTTTACTTCTGGTTCAGTCCATGATTGAACTTACAACCTTCTTAAATATAACAAACACATTCTACCTTCATTTGATTCCTACAGTCTTCACTTGGTAAATATTATTATTATTTTTTTTTTTTTTTGGAGTTGGAGTCTCACTCTGTCACCCAGACTGGAGTGCAGTGGCCGCTCCCGGCCACCGCAGCCTCGACCCGCTGGGCTCCGGCGATCCTTCCGCCTCAGCCTTCCGAGTAGCCAGAATTACAGGCACGGGCTACCACGCCCGGCTGATTTTTTGATTTATTGTAGAGATGAGGTCTCGCGCCCAGGCGGGTCTCGAACCCGCGGGCTCAGGCAATCCACTCACCTCAGCCTCCCAAAGGCGTGGGATTACAGGCTGAGCCACCAAGCCCGGCTGGTAAATATTATTTTTAATTCCATGTCCTTGCTGGATTGCGCAACAGCGTAGGGACTCACTGAAGTGCACACCCTCATCGCAAGGTGTGTGGAACTGTAGAGTCAAGTTCTAATCGCTTTTCTGACTCCTCCTCTTCAGTCATCCCTGCTTGCTATTAGCATGCGCCATTTGTAGCAGGCTATAAACCACTATTTCTACCATTTGCCTTTGGTTTTAAAGTCATATAGCTACATGTTAGGACTAAATAAAATGATATGGTTTGAACATTTAAAGAAAGTGATATGGTTTGAACTAAAAAACCTGTTAGTGCCAGTTAAGAAAAATGTTTGTACCTCATGATAGCTCCTTTAGTTACTCCAACATGACTTCCTTTCAGTTCAGTTTTCCAAGAAGCAGTATAAATTCAACTGGATTTTAAGTACTTGAACATATTTTTTAAAAATAAAAATACTACACTATTGCTTTAAAAAAGTTTAAAGTCTTGTTTTAAGTAAATAACATAAAAGTCCACTGTATTTTATACTCTTTTCTATATCCCTGCATTTGAAAGCAATTATAACTAAGTAACGTTGCTTCAACCAGAAATATCTGGTTTGTTGCCCCACTCACATATTCTTAAAAAGTAAGAACAATGTTTCTTTTTATAGTCAAACAATGTGGCACTTTCTACAACATTCACTAAATAGTCTCAATGTACATTAGAGAGCCGCACTAGACCAACACTTGGAATTTCTTAATCATCAGACTATGTCATCCTCACAAAATTATTTTCTTCAAGCATGCAGAGTCAGCATCTTTCTAGTATTTAGAGTTGCCCTGATCATAAAATATAATTTTTCAAATTCCAGTATTACACACTTAAGTTCAAAATTGTATGCAATAAATATATTCACATGGCATTCATATCATATAATACAACTAGAATTTTATATTTAAAGAGTCACACAATTCTGGTAATTACTCACTTAAAACTGTTTAGTAAACAATTTTAACCAAAAAAAAGTCATCTTTTAAATAAATGCCAAATAACTCTTAAAAATCATCTATCAAAAAACAGCCCCATTACAAAGTGGGCAAAAGATATGAATAGACACTTCTCAAAAGAAGACATATGAGCAGCCAACAGATACATGAAAAACTGCTCAACCTCACTAGTCATCAAAGAAATGCTAATTAAAACTACACTGAGATACCACCTAACTCCAGTCAGGATGGCTATCATCAATAACTCAAAAAACAACAGATGCTGGAGAGGATGTGGCAAAAAGGGAACACTGCTACACTGTTGGTGGGAGTGTAAACTAGTACAGCCTCTGTGGAAAACAGTGTGGTGATTCCTAAAAGATCCAAAAATCAACCTTCCATATGACCCCGCAATCCCCCTAACTGGGAATATATCCAGAAGAACTCAAATCACTCAACAAAAAAGATACCAGCACACGTATGTTTATCGCAGCATTCTTCACAGTAGCAAGAACATGGAACCAACCACGCTGCCCATCAAAAGAGGACTGGATTAAAAAAAAAATGTGGTACATATACATGATGGAATATTATGCAGCTATAAAGAATAAAAAAATATTGAACTTCACAGCAACCTGGATGGACTTAGAGTCTACAATGCTGAGTGATCTATCACAGAAACAAAGAAGTGAGTACCATATGTTGTCACTCATAAGCGGACCTTGGACAATTATCATAATACTATAAGAAAAGGATTGGCAGTAGTCAGAAACTGCCAGGAGGGGAGCAGGGAAGTGGGATTGGCAATCTGCCTGGGGAAGGAGGAGGCACACCTCAACAACAAAGGTAACAGCATAATGAACATTTGTATACCTAACCCTGAATTGTACCCCATATCTTTAAAAATAAAATAAAATAAAATAAAGAGATATAAATGTTCACAAGAAAAATAAAATAAAATAAATAAAAATAAAAATCATCTATCTTGTTTTACTTTGGGATGTTCGGAAATTTTTACTTATCTTAAATGAGTATCACTAGATATATTTCCATATGTATTAAAGAAAAAGGATTGAATAAGAAAAAAGCATTCACTTTAATAGATATCAACCTAAAAGGATATCATCTTATTATCACAAGATTTTTCATTACCTATACTCCTAGTAAAAAGAAAAAAGAAAGGAAAAGAGAAAATATATCTTTGGATTCTTGTTTGAGGAGGATTTTTTTCCCCTGGTATTTGAGATATATATTTTTTTAATTTTCTAAAAGAAAAAAATTTGAAAATTGGATTTTGGGTGGGAGAGTAAGTTATAAAAGTAAAAATCTGTCTTATATACCACATTGCTGAGTAAATATTTATCAGAAAACTTCTTTTAAGTTTGATTTCTAAAAATTCAAGTTATTATAAGAATAATCCAAAAGTAACAATATAATGTAAGCATGTGCCATATAACAGCTATATAAATGACATACCAATGCAACTATGAATATAATGTAGACACTAAAATTTTGAATATCATAGAAATATACAAGTATTTACAGTTGCCATAAAATAAAATTATAGGATCCAAAATTTTAAAACAATTAAAGGAAACATCCTAAAATCAAAGTCATTGATTATTCTTGACTAATAACATTGAAGTTAACTGTTTATTATTTACATCATGAATATATATTTAAAACATTTATAATTCTCCAAGTCATCAAAGCCAAAAATTCTTACTGTTGAATTTTCTTCAAGTTCCCTGAAGGGAATTCAAATGTCACAGTGGGAGCTTTATAAAGAAAATTCTGTCCTAAACAAAAACTGTTTGAAAAGAAATATAAAGGGGCAGGCATAGCAGCTCACACCTTCTTCTCAGCATTCTGGGAGGCTGAGACAAGAGGATTACTTGAGCCCAGAAGTTCGTGACCAGCCTGGGCAACATGGTGAGACTTCGTCTCTACAATAAATAAAAAAATTAGCCAGGCAGGTACCTGTAGTCCCAGCTACTCAGGAGGCTGAGGTAGAAGGACCTCCTCAGCCCAGATGGTCGAGGCTGTGGTGAGCCATGATCATGCCACTGCACTACAGCCTGGGCAACAAAGTGAGACTCTGACTCAAAAGAAAGAAAAGAAATATAAAGGAAAATGAAGACATATATGAAGAGCATGTATAACTAGCTTCAAGAATCAATTTGTCAGAAAGTTCCTACCAACTTTGAACAGAACTACTTAACTTCCAGTGGCATATTACTCAACTGAGGAAAAAACAAAACCTAGTTAATCAAATAAGGAAATGGTGGCCAAAACTTGCATAACAGACGTAATCCACTTGAAAGAAAACTACAGGGACAACAGTGGAAAACTTCAGATTACAGAAATGTTGTATCATCCATGCTCTTGACTGCATGAAAGACAAGACTGGATGAAATAGCAGTCATTTGCAATTGGGAGTTCAAAAAAATAGACTCTGAATATGAAAAAGTTTAAGAATATCTTAAATTTCACTTATATTTCATTTATGTTTCTTTTAATGATTGCACAGAATATGATGAAAATGGGGAAAACTGGGCAGCCCCTTCGGGTCCCCTCCTACTGTGGAGCTTTGCTGTCCTCTCAATAAATCCTGCTTTCAGAAAAAAAAAGAAAAGAAAATGGGAAAAATTAATCTAAAACCCCTTTCAATTTCATTAACTATAATATAAAAACTGAAAGGTCATACATTATATATGAAATTGTTCTATACTCAGTTATTACAACGGTGGTGGTATTATGACTGCATGTGTTTATCAAAACTTGCAGAACTATCATTATATTAGATAAATTTTACCATATGTAAATTATGCATTAATGAAAAATTTTTAAAGCACTTTAATCAGTTTACTTGGCAGTAATTTTCTTTTAGTGGCACATAAAATAATGGTGACTCTAACACTTGGTGGCATCCTAGATTCAACAAAATACAGTATGTCTAAAGATTGATATCCTAAAATTCCATTTTCTGTGACCAGTGGTTCTAAATTGGGTTAGACTTTCCATATCCAAATGCAAATATGTATACCAGCTTATCTCTCAATTTTCTTGGCTCTTTGACTACTGATTTTATTTTATTTTATTTTTTTGAGTCGGAATCTCATTCTGTCACCCAGGTTAGAGTGCAGTGGCATGCTTACAGTCACTGCAGCCTCATCCTGATGGGTTCAGGTGATCCTTCCACCTCAGCCTTCCAAGTAGCTGGAACCACAGGCACACACCACCATGCCCGGCTAATGTTTTGATTTATTGGAGAGATAAGGTCTCGCCAATTTGCCCAGGCTGGTCTCAAACCCATGGGTTCAGGCAATCCTCTCTCCTTTGCCTTCCAAAGTGCTGGAATTATAGGCATGAGCCCAGCCTGACTACTGATTTTAAAATGGTACTCTAACTTCTAGAAAAATCAAAGTAACATTTAAAAAAACACTATCTGAAAGGCATAAAGAATGGAATCAACGAGAGATAAGTGAAAAAATGGCACCCCCAGAAAGTACATCCAGGTCTCTGTTGTCATGTTAGGACTAGGAATAAATCAAGAGCCTGAGCAACAGTCTGCAAAAGTTCATGAAATAATTTTTTTTTTCATTCAGTCTACAAATTAAACTCTAGAAGGATTTAGATACAGCTATCAATCTAAATTCATAATCCTCTGTGGTAGCATTTTTGATGAGGGTCAACAGTTTACCTGGACTCAGATGTCAAGACATGTTTGGTTTCATCTAAAACCAAAATACCTGTAGCATGTTCTTGATTTCTCGTGAAACCTGGTCTTGATTAGATCCAAATTATGGTAACCATGACAACCATTTCAAATTAAGGCTCTGAAAAAAATTTTTTGCTGGCATCACAACTAGCTAAAAGTATTTTAAGAATTAAACTATTTTACTAATATTTAGCACTACAAATAAAAGAGGGAAAAAAACTTAACTTCTGACACTAACCACATTAGGTAAGAAACTAAGTCAAGAATACCTGAATGCCTGTTTTATACACAAAACTCAAGTCATGATGTGTATAGAATTTTTTCAATATTATATCACCTAATATCATTTTAATTGATTCAATTTACAAAAATGAGTTAACTGGCCTACCATATACTAGGTATTTGTGATTTATGTAGTGAGGTAGGTAAGACATCCATTGTCCCCTTTTCCCTAACATTTTTATAACCTACTTAGTTCATGTCCTTCTACAATTTACATTCTATAAGAAAACATTAAAGATAAATTTCATTTAAACAGAAAAAGTCTCCACACAAAGGTGAACAAATGGTATTGCTGTGACACTAAACAGGCAATGGCAGACTAATAGTGAAGTAAACGCAAATGCTTTTAGACTGCTCCTCCTGTCACCTCCCAAACCTGTAACTCTGACAAGACCCACCTTTCCCTAGATTTCTCCAGTTGTAAAACGAACATCTTAACACCCATCTCTGAGTTGCTGTAAAAATAAAATACATGCTAAATTCTTGGTACAACACCTAGCATAGAGCAAGCACTTGATCATTGTTAGCTGATACCTATACTAAAAATTTAAAGCCCCGATTCATTTTAGCATAGAATGGACCTTGTAAAAAGAAAATCATTATTCAAATAAGTATTATTATGCAGTTGCACTCCACTGTTCATTAAAATAGAAATAAGTTAGCTTTTTTAAAAATTTTCTCCATTTATATAGTGTTACCAAAACTCACTTATGCAACTCAAATAAGTTAGGGCTCAATTATTCACCTCATCACAGATTTCACCATCAATTCCTTTAAATAACTTCTTTCAATACTTATAAAACCAAAATTAAACTTCCAAATTAAAATTCAAAAAAGATTTTTAAACAACTTTTTCAGAAGTAGATTTTAGAAAGTGGCACATACTTCTAATTATGATTCATTATAGGTATACCATCAAATGGATTAACATGTGGAAACATTAAATAAATACATCTCGCTGTATTCAGCTACAACTTTAATTCTACTTTCTTTCTTTTCTTTTTTTGAGGCGTCTCACTCTGTCGCCCAAGGTGGAGTGCAATGGCATGCTCACAGCAACCACAAACTTGACCTCCTGGACTCAGGTGATCCTTCCACCTCAGCCTTCCAAGTAACTGGAACCACAGGTGCACACCACCATGCCCAGCTAATTTTTTTATTTATTGTAGAGACAAGGTCTCGCCAGGTTGCCCAGGCTGGCCTTGAACCCCTGGACTCAGACAATTCTCTCTCTTCCACTTCCCAAAGAGCTGGGATTACAGGTGTGAGCCACCACACCTGATTAAGTCTACTTTTTTAAACCACAGTTAAACAGAACAATACACTGAAGAAAATTTGCACTATCATATGACATCTTGGTTTAATCAGCAACAAAGATTTCATGGTCATGCATTTACTTTTAACCACTAGATAAACAACCATGTATGCCCCAAATACCTTACAGGGGTAGCCAAATTGTTGTAAATTAAAACTACTTGGTGCTCAAGAGGCTTATCACATCTCATGGCTGCTTAGTTTAGCTAAGGAGATACAAACATTATTCCTATTATGTAACCAACTACCATCATTCAAATGGAACATCAAGAATGTTGGTTATTTCTCTTTGCCTGACTGCAGAGTTGGTAGCCCTTTCAAGCATCAACAAGCAGTAAAAAGTCGTGAACTAATAATTAAATAAAAGCATCTCAATCCCTCTTAAAATAAGAAATGGACAACATAATAGCAAAGTAAACACAGAGCAACCAATTTCAACTTCAATGTTTACTCTCCACATCACTACTGAACTTATTGGGTCGCTGGAATGCCTCAAGGAGTTTCCAAGAAAACTATGATCAAGTTGAAAAATTTAGTAATATCTTTTACATGATTGTTTTTGAGCCATTTTACAGAAATACAAAAGAGGAAAAGGAACAGGAAATAAAATTTTAAGGTCCAACTACCATGTGCTTTACACACACATGCAAAATGTGTTTTAATACTCTTTTATCAGCAAGGGAAAAGAGATTTTGAGAAGTAAGCAACTCGTCCAAAATTATTCAATAAGAAAATGGCACATCCTTGATCTGGACCAATGTCTGTGTGACAAAGTCAGATCAGGTATGAGGAATGCTACTTTTCATAAAGTTTTGAAAAAATAATCTCTAAAGAAGGTCTTTTACATGGTATATACTAAAACATGTGTATATCATTTGAATAGATGGATTACAGTAGTAAGTGACCAAGAATGAATTGCTTTGGAAAAGTTGCTTCATCTCTCATTGTCTCTTTCTCTGGTTTAGTTTTCTATGTGATTTGTTGGAACAGAGATAGTAGTATCTCTCATGGGTGTTATAAGGACAAAATACTATAATATATTTAACATAGCATTTGACCTAGAATCTAATAAAGTCTTAATAAGTGATGGTCAATTTTTGAATTATTTCTCTTGTTCTCAGATGCAGAACTAGAGTATTTACTCTCTGCTGGGTCATCAATTGAAAGATATCTGAGAAAGGCATTGGGTCTGTCTTATCTTTTGTCCTAAAGGAGATTGGCACTTAGTACGTGCTCAATAAATAATTACCGAATAAATAAATCACCTAAGAATTTTCTATTCATATTTATCTCAATGTATGCATATTAATGGAGAGTAAAATATTAAGATATCCCTTTTGCTAATCTTTTTTTTTTCCCACAATAATTCATTGATTCAAAAGCTTTCTGAAGACAGAAGCTGCCCATAGGAAGTTCTACTTGGTTAAAAAGAGGAAAAAGACAGATGTTTTGTGTATTGTGCAAAAAAAAAAAAAAAAAACAGGCAGACATACACCTACAAAATACCACAATTCAGTCTTTGCTCCATTTAAAAGTAAACTACCTCCGAACTCTAGAAAAATGCACAAATTCACTTGGACATGGTGGCTTACACCTGTAATCCCAGCACTTTGAGAGGCAAAGGCAAGAGGGTTGCCTAAGCCCATGGGTTCAAGACCAGCCTGGGCAACTTGGTGAGACCTAGTCTCTACAAAAATCAAAAAATTAGCTAGATGTGGTGGTATGCACCTGTGGTTCCAGCTACTCGGGAGGCTTGGGCAGAAGAATCACCTGGCTCAGCAGGTCAAGGCTGCGGTGGTCGTGAGCGTGCCACTGCACTTCAGCCTGGGCAACAGAGACTCCAACTTTTAAAAGAAATACAAATTCTCATTGTTCTCTGAAACTTTCCACCACAAGTTTGCTTAGCTATCTGTCTTCTAAATATCACTCGAAAAGAAGAGCCAAGTCACTATTTACATGTTAGCCTCTTTTTCTTATTTATTATTCAAATCGATGGGTTAATTTACCTTGTTGACATCTAGAGCATCTATGTGCCAAAGAGCTAGTTTGGAGAAGAGCACACACTTAAGTCACTTTTGCTACTGTGAGCTGATTTTGAAACGGAACTTGGTTTGACCTCTGCGACAAGAAGGCAGGGTCAGAAGTGCATACTTTCCAAATGTTTAAGCAAAGCTGGAGAGCACGCGTGAAAAACATAGGCTTTGAAATTAAACGAATCTAACATTAAAACCTGGCTCCATCCCTCACTTAATCTTTGTTAAGAAAACTGTATGAGAAACAGTTTCCTCCTTTATAAAAAAGGGATAAAACAGGCTGGGCGCGGTAGCTCACACCTGCAATCCAGCACTTTGGGAGGACAAGACAGGAAAATTGCTTGAACCCAGTAGGTCAAGACCAGCCTGGGCAACATAGCGAGACACTGTCTCCAGAAAAATTTTTTTTTAAATTAGCTGGGTGTCATGGTGTGTGCCTGTAGTCTCAGCTACTTGGGAGGCCAAGGTGGAAGGCGCCTGAGCCCAGAAGGTCAAGGCTGTGGTGAGCTGTGATCGCGCCACTGCATTTTAGCCTGGGCATCAGAGTGAGACCCCCAACTCAATAAAAATTTTAAAAATTTTTTTAAAAAGGATAAAACATGAACCCTACAGGGTTGTTGGGAGGATTAAGAGCCACTACATGAGAAAGCGCTGCCATCATACTTGATATTAATAATATCAATAATCAAACAAAGCATTAGAACTATCATAGTTAAAGATCCATGCGAACTGTACTTCTCCAAATCATATCATTCCTTTTCACACAAACTGCTCTGACATAAAGAGAAGGAAAAAAGAAAGAAAACCACGAAAAAACAGGCAACTATGTGAAAAGACTCAAATTATCCACTGCATCCTCTTTGCAAAAAGTAAAACTTCTTAGACCATCAAAATCCTAACTATGGACAAAGCAATTATTGAAAACCCATTATGAAAAAAACAATGTGAGAAAGTGTTACTATAAGTAAAAAATGAACCAATCTTTCTCTAAGTTTATAGTTTTGTTAAAAAAAAAAAAGCTGATAAACAAAACAAAAACAGAAGGTAAGACATTCCCTGACAGAGTTAAGAGACAAAGTATTAATATGAAAGAGGAAGAAGAAATACAAGCTTCAAGGAGAAGGTGGAATTTGGAACTGGGCCTTGAAAAATATGTTGATTGCTCTGGGCAATGAGGTGACCCAGAGGAATTCCACACTGAAGGAACACTAGGCAAAGGCAAGGAGGTGTGAAACTCCCCAGTATTCAGGAGAAGCTGTAGTTGGCCCCCCAGGTCTGAAAAGAAAGTGAGTGGAAAGAAAGCTAGGACCAGGGCACCCATACATTCTTGATGCCTACTACAAAAGCTACCCTTTACCGTACAGGCAGCAGACTTTTGGGAAGGGAAGAGAAGCTTAATATGAATTGATCTTTCTTTCTTTTTTTTTTTTTTTTTTTTTTTGATTTATTGTAGAGATGAGGTCTCGCTGCCCAGGCGGGTCTCGAACCCGCGGGTTCAGGCAATCCACTCACCTCAGCCTCCCAAAGGTGTGGGATTACAGGCTGAGCCACCGAGCCCGGCTATTCATTCCACCATAATCTCTGGAGAACTTGTACAACGGGGTCCAGTTTCTCCTGCAGCCTCACCTGCCCTGCCCAGTCCCTACGTTCTCCTCATGCTAGATTGATTACTCCACATTCTCCAACACTTACTCTTCCATTTAGAATCTCTCTTCCTTATCTGGTTTGGCAACTCCCATTGCATCCTTCACCTCCACTGTAAGACCTCTGATGCGCTCAGGCAGGCAGAGGTAATCACTGAATGAGTCTCTACGGCATTTTCTACATACCTCTCCTGGAATAGGATCTGCCTGTCCTTCAAGATCAGCTCGAGTTTCCTCTTCCAGGAAGCCTAGAGCTTCCATAGCCATCCATGCTTGCCTTTATTACTGGTCTTGCCAAAGTTGGTAACACATCACTTGGTTATTTTACCTCCCAGTTATGAACTGCTTGTAAGTCACATCTAAATCTTAGTCATCATATGCCCACCACTTAATCCAGTTTCTGGCATAAAGTAATTTATCAATATGTTAAATAAATCAACATTTTTCCAGTTTCTCAATAAATGATAAGGTTTCATGTAATTAATCAGAGTACTTTCATATCAATCTTTACCAATTGAAAGAAAATATCAATTCTTACTTTACTTGCACGTTCCAGTTATTTATAATGACAGGGTTTTTTTTGTAAAACCAGAGAAATATGACAGAAGTGTTTTATTTCATTCAATATAACAGTGGGGTGCTAATAACTTAATCCTACACATATCCTTAACATGGACTTCTTGGTTTTCAATTATAGTAGGCTGTTATGCATCTGCCCACTTAAAAGTTACCAACTCTGAACAAGACTTAAAGTGTTTAACCGCATCATCTATACTAGAAATTTTTATGCCTTCCTTGGCATCACCAATTACCTAAACCCATCAAAATCTGCAATACTCTTTACTCTCTAGACCATTCCTACCATTCCCCTGGGAGTCATCACTATCTAATATTCATATTGTATACTAATTCAGCTCTCACTTATTATAAAGCACTCTAATAATAATAGCTACTATGTATCTATTCTCTTACAATTATTTTTATAGCAGCCCATATTACAGAAGATAATATTGAGACATAGTTATATAAAAATATCTTACCCCAAATTACACTACTACTAAGGGGAGATTTTATTTTATATTACTCTAAAGCCTACACTCTATCTACCATACCAATGGTTCTCAATCTTTCCCATGATCAGAATTAACTGCAGGGCTTATTAAACCAAATGGCTAGAATCTACCCTCAGACTTCCTAATTAAGTAGATCTGGAGTAGGTCTGAGAATGTGAGTTTCTACCAAGTTTTCAGCTAATCCTGACACTGCTATCACGGACCACACTTTGATAGCCACTTCACAGTACCATAATAATAAACTACTTAGTTGAAGACATGGTTAATTCAATAGCCCTCAAGATGATTTGCTCTTTACAGAGGGCACCCATGGAGTAATACCTTCCTAAAGGTGAAATGTGATGTTCTGTGACAGAGAGATGAGACATCAGGAGAAGAAAATAATTCTGGAGACATATTCCTGAATGGGAAAATTCAATAAAATGGAAATACCAATTTCCTATAAATGTATATGGAAATTTAACATAACTAATCCAATCTCATTACCAATTCTAAATGATAATTGTAAAAACAAATGCCTGAGAAGAGCCAAGAGAATTCTGAAAAAGAATGCTAAACATAGACCTTAACCTACTAGGACCATTAAAATATATTAGAAACCCACCTCAAATAAAATATTTTGGACTGATAGGAATGCAGAACAATCAATGGAGATGAGTGGAAAGTCTGTTAACAAACACATGTATAAAAATAACTTTAAAACATTATAAAGGTGTCATTTTGAATCAGTAGCAAAAGATCAATTGTTCAACAAATAACTCGAGGCAATTTTTTAAAAATTTAGACTCCATCTCATGCCTAAAAAGAGTATGTGTCAGCTGGTTTCTGTCAAATATTTAATCTATGATAAATTTAAGATAAGGAAATATACAGTAGTAAAGACATATAAAGCATGAGCATTTCCTTTTCAAGACAAAGGAAAATAAATGGAGTTGTTTCTCTAATGATACTGAAACTAGAATGCTGCTAATGCTTCATGATAAACGATAAAACTGGGGAAATATTTAGAATACAGAACATACTGAAACTAGAATGCTACTAATGTTGCATGATAAACGATAAAACTGGGGAAATATTTAGAATACAGAACATAAAGTGTAAGTTTTACATATCAAGAACTGCTACAAAATCAAGAATAGAAAAAATACATAAACATAACAGAGAAAGAGCATATGGAGTGAATTTGTAAGAGAAAATAAAAATGTTTTAAGAGTTTCTCAAACATTATAAAAGAGTTTAAGCCCCTAAGAAATATTTTTAAAAATAAGACATTTTCCCTGATCAGATTGGAAATCATCAAGGTTTCACAATGTGGAAAGTGATTTTTTTTTTCACCAAACTATAAATTGAAAAAATGCAATGAAGGCTCACTGGCTTCAGGAAATATGCCAAAGTGTCAAACACAAAGTGAATTTAAAGTAGAAAAAGAAACAATTGTTCAGAAACTTAATAGGTTTCTACTATTTATAATCCCAAGTCCAGGTTTTCGCTGACTTTCACATAAAATGAGTCCTTGACTTACAAAGCTGGAAGACTTTTGAAGGTTTTTGCTAAGTTATTTCAGTGGGGTGGCTGTGGGGCAGGTGAGGAGGAATTGCTAGTTTTGCCGCTTGATTTTTTTTTCCTTTAACTTCATGAACTCTGATATTTTTCTCTATTCAGAAAAGTATATTTGCAACTAGCAAATGCTGCTGTTTTCATAAATAAACAAGTACTGTCAAGAAACTGAATGATGCATGACAAATCTTTAAAATTACCTAGTTCTCTGAAATTACAAAATAATAATGTATAGTAAGCATTCATACTGTTCAAATGATAGCTGGTTTCAGTAACAATAACTGCATTTATTAAAAAACATACCAGTTCAAAATATGAGCACACTCCAGTGGGCTACCCTCTTGCATGATCATACCGTCTTCCTCCATGACTTTGAGGTTCTCACCAATTTTCAATAGCTTATGAGCAGTGGTATGGTAATCTGACTAGGAAGTCTTAAATAAGAAAAAGTGCAGCTGTCTGATTTATAATTAAAGTAATAATCTGTCTTGCTTCAGAAATAACATTAACAAGTTTTAATTAGATGAGTATCCATGTGGAAATGAATCTGATGTGGTGTGAAGATGGCACCACAAAGCTCAATGAGAAAGAACACCTTCATGCAGATCTCATCTGACTCTGCATACCCTAAAAAAAATTTGCATTGTTAAGAAAACAAAGATTGTTGAAAACTTAGAAAGAAAATGTATAACCTATTCAAACAGAATCACTTTATTTCAAGACATATATTATCAACAATCAGTAAGTAGTTTTCATCTTACATATTTTTGTAATGTAGAGAAATTGTTTGTAGTTCACAGATGTGCAAATTATGTTACTAGAAGACCACATATTGAGTACAAAGAATAAAACCCTAGCCATGGACCTGGGAGGCACAAAATAAAATCTATCTTCTTACACAAGAGGACTGACTGTCATGTGGACTCAGAGATAAGGTCTTTTCATTAGGAACCATTGACAACAATAAAGTCCAGGGCAAGAATATATTTGGTTATTTGGTTGTTTTCTTTCCAAAAGGAATAGTGAGTAAAGTTTCATAATATACACATTGTGTGCTCACTATCTCCACATCTTACCGAGTAGAGCCTTTTCTAATGATTCTTAACAGCTGGAAAACCTGCTTACAGAGAATTACATTCCATGAATTAAGCTACAAAATGACCTTATTTATATTTGAGAAACAATGATCCTAAACTAAATATCAACTACTAAATTACCAAATAGAAAAAAGCCAGGCGGTAAATCAATCTTGTGAACTTTTTATAGGGCTGATGATGTTCAAAGCTTTTCATAACTTAGCCATAAACATTTAATTGTTAAATGAAAATCACAATGAGTCATATTACTTTGTCAATATTTCATAGCTTTATATATAAATACTTAATACCCATGAGTTTATGGGATGGATAGGATACCCTCACTTTCATATGGAAAACAAAAATAAAAGCACAGACACAAAGGGATTAATTTGTTCAAAGTCTCATAAATGTTCAATGCTTGAGTCAAGATTCAGCAACAGGTCTGCCTAAAATGTCACACCTGTGTCCCTTACACTAGGGGTTCCCAACCGTTGGGGTGATGGACAGCTAGAAACTGAGCCACCCAACAGGAGGTTGGGGGGGTGCGTGAGCAGAGCTCCATCTTCTGTTAGATCAGTGGAGACATTAGATTCACATAGGAGTGTGAATCCTATTGTGAACTGCACACGTGAGGGATCTAGGTTGCATGCTCCTTATGACAATCTAATGTCTGATAATCCCCCCTTCCCGCTCCTAGTCTGTAGAAAAATTGTCTTCCATGAAACCGGTCCCTTATGTCAATAAAGGTTGGGGATCACTGCCATAGTCTTTTACCAGCATCTCCTGAATGTTACTTCACATAAGTAAGTTCCAAGTTTTAGGCAACAAAAGTGACTGCTAGAGTCTGATCAGATGAATAATAACCTTCACTGTTGCCTAATGTCAAACTGGCAGCTATGCCCCTGTGCCTGCTGAGCTGGGAGTTCTGGGAGCCCCATGTAGAGAAGGAAGAGACCATAGCCAAACCTCTTGCTGCCATAGCAATGATCCTCACATGCCTCCGGTTGTTGGATATTCCCTTTTGGAATTTTCCCATGGCGTCTTGCTGGTCCTTGCAATCCACGGCCCCTGGTGAGGGTAGTATTCTCCAGTCTTGCCATTAATAATCTCAAGCTGGGAAAGGCAATTGTGATAACCGGGTTCTGGCTAAGAGAAGTCAATGCTAACTTCCCAGAGTCTAGTAAAAAGTACTGATCTAGGGGGAAGACATATACACACTCACAGATTCTATACTTGTATAAACTTTCTGAAAGGGCTAATTAAGACATCTTTGGAACCACATATAGTTTCATTCGAGGCACACACACACAAAAGTATTTGAAACTTCATAGTAATTGGCATTTCAGAGATTTGGACTTTCCTTACTTCAAAACAGAGAGAGTATTGTTTACACTGCCTTGGAGGTTGTTCAAAGATGTGTATTTTTAATAAGATTGAATCATGTTTTCATCCAAAGATATTTTATTCCTTAAGCATAATTTCCATATACTCTATAGTATTTTTTTCAATACACTTGGCTGCTAGTGACCAGTTCAGTATCTGACACACAGTCAGCATTCAATAAGTAGGCTAATTTTAAAAAAAAATCAATGAATTGCTAATTCAACCAGGAGGAGTTCTTATTCTTGTTACAATGGGTTATCTATTAAATAGCTTAAAACACAATCCTCTCCAACTAGTCGAAGTTTAAACATTCCTCTCAAATCCATCCCTATCCACAGACCCGGTTTCTTTACCCTTCAAAGGAGACTGAGAGCTCCCAGCCCTCTTACCCTCCCATTTACCACAGCAAAGATTAATAACCAGAACTCCTCAGGTGTCCAGGTTTCTCCAGTACAGCCTGGAGATCACAGGCTATACTTGAAGGAATGCAGACCTCTGAACCAAGTAGGCAATTACACACACAGACATCTAAGTTCCCAACCCACTCTCATAGCTGATTAGTACTGTTTCCCCCAAGAAAGTCCCGTCTTTGGCAGTCTCTCCTAATGGCAAATCACAGGACCATCACACAAAAATTTCTTTGAAACTTGTAACAGTGAGAAAGGAGAAAGGAAGAAACCAGATAAACAGACAGATTAGGGCAGGTGCCAGTAAAAACTTCCACTGCAAGCCCCGCGGACTAGAGTGAACACACCGATTTTCAGGTCCAGGCACTTCCCCTTTTGAACGCTTCCTCTTGATTGGCCCTTTCCAACACTCTCCAATTACTGCATTTCAGTCCCAGCATGGTGCCTCTCTCTGATTGGTGCTACCACCAACCAATCAACACACTCTCAAGATATACAAACCCCTGACTGCAGAGGCACATGGCAACCCTCTTTTGGGTTCCCATCAGCTGCCAGGAGTTTTCCTGTCTTCTAATAAATTGCTACTTACTCTCCACATCCCTCATTCTTCCTGGGCATGAGATAAGAACCTGGAACTGCTGAGCTAGACTGAGCTGCACACGCCAGACTGAAGAGTTGGACCCACTGAGCTGAAAGAGCTTCAACACTCCTTGGAGACCTGGCTGGCCAGCCCACTGAGCTAACAGAGCTATAGCATTTCTCAGGGGCTGGCTTGCCTACTCCCAAACTAAGAGAGCTGTAACACTCCTTGGGGGCTCCACAGTTGTTGGCATCCCCTAGTTCTCAGGTACCCACTGTGTTGCCCTATCCAGACACCATCAAATCCCCAGCCACTATATGACCAAGGGCTGACAGTGCAGCGTTGGGAACTGCAACATCCCTAGGGGTCCCAGCTCACCATCTAGAAGACAAAAACAAAACAAAACAAAAAAAACGTAACAATAGCTTGTCCAGTTTCTAGCTGTGTAACAAACCCAGGGATTGGTTTTCTCACTGCTGCAGGCTTTTCAGTCTTTCAGTTCTGGAATCGCCTTCACTTAAACCTAAAACTCATATTCTTTTTCACATTTAATGATTTCATTGGAAACAGCCCAAATGCTCAGCAGGTGAAAGGTTAAAAAAAAAATTACACAGACTCACACACAGGGTTTGTTATGCAACTATATTTTTTAAAAAAATTTTTTTTTTTTTGGAGTTGGAATCTCTCTGACACCCAGATTGGAGTGCAGTGGCACAATCACAGCTCACTGTAGCCCCGACCTCCTGGGCTCAGGTGATCCTTCTTCCTCACCCTTCCAAGTAGCTGGCACTAAAGGCAAGCATCACTGTGCCCAGCTAATTTTTTTTTTTTTTTTTTGTAGAGATGAGGTCTCACTGTGTTGCCTAGGCTGATTTCAAACTCCTGGGTTCAAGCAATCCTCCCACCTCAGCCTCCCAGAGAGCTGGAATTATAGGAGTGAGCCACCACACTCGGTCTCAAAAAGCATTTCTTTTCTTTTCTTTTTGAGTCAGAGTCTCACTCTGTCACACAGGCTGGAGTGCAGTGGCATGCTCACAGCCACCACAGCCTTGACCTGCTGGGCTCAGGTGATTCTACCACCTCAGCCTTCCACGAACCATGCCCAGCTAATTCTTTTGATTTATTGTATAGATGAAGTCTCACCATGTTACCCAGGTTGGTCTCAAACCTGTGGGCTCAGGTAATCCTCTCACCTCTGCTTCCCAAAGTGCTGAGATTACAGGCGTGAGCCACCACACCTGACTCAAAAAGTATTTTTAAATAAGTTTTAAGTAACTGAAACAACCTTACAGAAAAGAAATATAAAAATAGTATATGTGTATCCACAGTATTACCTAAACTATATCTGAAAGAACACTAATTTCAAGAAATAAATCCATGTTGTCCTAATAAACTGGAAAAAATGTTACCTTTTAAGTGTCCATTTTGGAAGCCCATTAGGCATATTTGCATAGTAAAATATCTGGGAAGACCTTTAAAAGAAGAAAACAGTTTAACTTTACTTAACACACAATTTCCCAGAGTTATCTGACCATGGAAGTTGTTTTTACAGAAAACATGCTAACATGTAACCATGAGCGTGCCACTGCACTCCAGGCTAGGTAACAGTGAGACTCTGACTCAAAAAAAAAAAAGTATCTTAATCAGAACACACTTTGGGAAAAGTTACAATGCAAGTCAATTACATTATTATCTCTAGGTGGCATAGATAATTTTTGCTTTTCTTTACATATTCCTATTGTTTTCAAATATTCTGTGATAAGCGTGTTAATTTTGTAATCAGAAATTACTAAATAAAAACAGCAAAAAATATGTTTGGTCTTATTTACGATCACTCCTACTGTTATTTATCATGTTGACTTTGTCACCTCTGGCAGTTTTCAGAGGCAGAATACAAAGAGTTCAAGCAAGTGGACTTCAAATGACATGTGGGTCCCACTGCCTGACTTTCCTCTTCTGTACAATTGGGATAACAATTACATCTGCTGGATGTGGGTCAGACATATCTATTAAATGCAGCAGCATGTCATGAATTAAGCACAGTACCTGATGAATCATCATTCAACAAATGCTCTTACTTGTATGACCAGAGTCATATAAGCCACCAGCCACTGTTCTTCAGTGACTCTGAGTCTTTTAATTTGTGAGAATTTGAATAAGTTTACAAATGTTTGTTCAATCTCTGAAGCAATTAAGTCTCCATATTATTTTACATACTATCTTATGAAACACATTTATTTAAAGGTAAATTTATTAGGAACACCCTAATGCTTAAGAAACTTTCCAAGGGCAATCCCTTCGAGTCCCCTCCCACTGTGGGAACTTTTCTGTCTTCTCGATAAATCCTACTTAAAAAAAAAAAAAAAGAAAGAAAGACACTTTTCAAGTGCCAAGTTTAGGCAAGGGTATATAACTCTTTCTACCTGAAAATTTCCATTATATTTATTTTTTAAAATAGATCTTAATTATGTTAAAGTTTTGATTGAGTCTTTCTTTTTTGACATCAAAACTTACCTGCAGAATAATTAAAAGTATTTCTGTATTACAAAAAAAAGTAAACTGAAAAAATACAAATTCATAAATAAACCTTATAACTGTATCTCCATTATTAAAGGCTTTTAGTCAAGGGTGTGCAAGGTTAATTTTCAGACGATGCCATTATACTGCCACCAGAGCTGAAAGAGTTACAGCTTTAAACAACCTGAGACAAATGCCACCCACTTTCATTCCCTGTACTAAACAATATAGTCACAGTCGTCCTGAAGGACAGTTCAGAGATCTAGATTCCTCCTGCTCTTATCAATACCTAAAGTCAGCTTCTAAAGTGAATTTTACAGCATTTATGGTAAAGTACAATGTCTCAATTTCTTATTTACAGGAGATAAAAGATCTGATTTTAATCTATGTGTAAGAATGTTTTTCTTCAATAAATAACCTATGATTAAAATGGTGTCTCAGGTTCCCATTCCTCCCTCTTTCAAATAATTATGCTCTTGTATATGACTTTACAAATAGAAAATGTTCAGTCACAGCTTATCAGTCTTAACAAAACCAAAGAAATGCATTTAGAGTTACTCTCATCTTACACAGGAGAAAAGTAAAATATTAAAAGGTAAGGCAATTCCCACAATGGTGAAGTGAGGAAACAACCAGAATTACAGTCACCTTGGTAGCATTTTCCTAATCTCAGAGGGGGACATTTTTCTCCTCTAAAGGGGAATGTGATTTTCATTAAGATTAGTACACATTTTGTATTCAGCGTGCCAAGAACAAGTTCCCTGCATCTGGCACAGGAACTTTCACAGTGGACTTATGAACCTTCCAGCTAACCCCATCCTCCACTTCCTGGGAGAGGCAAATGAAAACAGGGCGTGTCCTACCCCTCATTGGTTTCAAATTACTACAATAATGACACCAGAATTACAATACACTGTTTTCTAACAATGTGGAGAATATTAAATATTTAAAGAACATAACTGAATGCCTGATATATGCCAGTGTTATTTCCACACTTTCATTCGGCATTATTATCCTCTTCTACCATAGAGGAAACCAACTCAGGGAGGGGAAAAAAAGTTCCTAAGCCAGCAAGTGGAAGAGCACAGATTCAGGTCCAGGTCTTCCGTCTCCAAGCCCACTCTACAACAGCTGCCTGCCAAGTGCTATCTGACTTCTGGCTGGACCAGTTTTATTTGAAACTGAACCAATGCTGTTAAATGCCAGAAAGCCAAGTGCACTGGTTCATTGCATCAGACAACTGTAAGGCAGCCTGCAGAGTTCAATGGAGAGTAGGCTTACTTAAAATGCTTTGTGGAATGCTGGATCGTGTTCAATTATCATTTCTTTAAGTGTTTTAATAATGAATTCATTAGAAATTCACCTTATTTTGGGACACTATAAAATACCAATTTGTTGGCAAAAAAAATTCCTGGAAAAAAATAAACGGGCAAACTGTTTTCCACTATAATATTTGCAGCCTTGTAACCATCTGGCAGTGTAACACCCAAAAACACTGGGAAGAAGGAACATTCATACTGATTTTTCCTTCCTATGTGCCCATTTGACAATTTAATTTCTTGCACTAATGATACCTCTAAATGTGCATCTCTTCTTTTATGAGCTAGAAGAAAACACCCTTTATTATTTGGTCTTACTCTTCAGCCCATTATTGCTCACATCAAACAAAACTCCTGTTCTATCAACAGAAGTCTTGAATCAAAATAGCAAGGCTGTTAACAACTTAGATTTCATAGTAGTAACACAAATGAGTATGGATTCTTATGCACTAATTAATCACACAATTAATGGCTAATTATTTTACTCTCAAAACTGATCATCTATTCTATAAGTCAGTGTTATTCAGCTATCATTATTTAAATAGGAAAATTTAGGCTATAAACAATAAATATAGCTCATATGTCCTGTTAAGCAACCCTGCCCATGATGCCAAATGTTTTTATTTTCTCTAGATATAAGATAAGAACAACATTACTCAGAATATTCACTTATATAATACTGCTAATGAAATGCATATTTCTTTTATTTAAAAAAAATACCACAGCAGGAAATAACACTAAAAGAGAATCTCAAACCAAGAATGGAATTTTATAATAGAGTGCTGAAAGATTTAAAACAGTAGTTTGAGTGGTGAGACATTTGATGGTGTCTTAGCAACAGTTTCATCAGTTAATGGCTATAAAAATATTAAACACTCAGTTCAATACTTTGCATAACTGAACTTCTATCACTCCCATGGACAAGTAATGTTGTATCTCCATCTCCAACACTGACCTCTAGCTCAAATCCACACATATTCAAATAATACCTATCTAATAACTGATTATGTTTCTAGATATATGCAGGAAATTAAATTAAATCCTACAATATATCCAAAAGAAGCAATCAAGAATATGGCCTTTTCCTTTTAGGGTTTAACAACAGATTGCAAACTACATAAAGGATGCTAAAATGATCATGTAAGAGCAAAAGGTGGGGAGAGGAACAAATCTAAATATCTATCAGTAGGAGACAGGTTATATAAATTATGACTGATGGGCTGGGCACAGTGGCTCAAGCCTGTAATCCAGCACTTTGGGAGGCCAAGGCGAGAGGACTGCCTAAGCTCAAGGGTTCGAGATCAGCCTGGGCAATTTGGCGAGACCTCGTCTCTACAATAAATAAAAAAATTAGCCAGGCATGGTTGTGCATGCCTGTAGTTCCAGGTACTTGGAAGGCTTAAGTGGAAGAATCACCGGAGCCCAGCAGGTCAAGGCTGCGGTGGCCGTGAGCATGCCACAGTACTCTAACTTAGGCAACAGAGACTCCAACACAAAAAAAATGAATAAATAAATAAATTATGATTGATGCCTACAAAGATACAATACACTGCTAGAAAAAAAAAAGCCTTCATGTAATGAAATAATTACTAATATAGATTAAGTAAAAAAGAAAAAGCAAGGTAAAAAGAAGCATCAATTGTATATAAAGGAGGGGAAAACAATAAACATACACACATCCACTTGCTCATGAGTACAAAGAGATGACCCATACGGTAGCCAACAGCTACATGAGGTTCTTGAGCACTTGAGAGGTGGCTAGTGTGACTAAGAAACTGACATCTTAATTACATACATACATTTCCAAACTGATTTAGTATAAAATATTTTTCTGTTAAAGACAATTTTATTGTTTTGAAGATTTAGAATCACATTAAATACCAAGTCAAGTAATATATTATTTAAATTAATTTTTAATGCAGCTCCTAGAAAATTCAAAATTGCATTTGTGGCTTAAATTTCTATTGGGCAGTGTTCGTATACAGTATCTTACCAAAATTCAAAAGAACTAATAATACTGCTTGCCCTGGGGAGAAAACTTGGGACAAGAACCTAGGTACTGGAAAGAGATGTCTCACTGTTATCATTTTTCTCTTTTGATTTTTGTAGCATTTGAATATACTGCTTACTACCAAAATAATGAATGGAAAAATCATGTGACCCATAAGCACCACTGTAAGTAATTATTGTCATCAGTATAACTATCCACTTAGTTTTGGACGAAATCTTTTCCCCAAAATCATATGGTACTTTTGAAGAAGTTGTATACAAACCTTAGGGAGAAAACACTGCCTAATAATCTAAGATCACAGAAATGCCCCATAAGCCCCAGAATTACAAAGTGAACAGAGCGATCGGAGCCCTCAAACCTCAAGCTGCTTGTTTAGTGGAAGCACAGACCAACATAAGCACAGCTGGCATTTCATCAGAAACTGTCCTCCTCATCAACAAGGGTACCTGCATAATCAATGTTTGTATACCTAAACCTGAACTGTACCCCACATCTTTAAAATAAAATTTAAAAAAAAAGAAATTGTCCTGTTTTTCATTTTTGCATTCACTGAATATATTCTGCTTGTTTTTCTCATTTCATTCTTTATCTACATCCCCAAATAAAAATGTAACTATCCTTACATTTCCATTCAGCAAAGCATGCATCTACTTTGCTGAAAAAATTATTTTCTTCACAACCCTACTAAGTTTAATTTTTTTTTCATGAAGCAGTAGAGTAAAATATATGCAGATCATAAAGGGCTTAAGGAAAGGGAGGAAGTATTACATACAAAACTGGAATAGACAATGTATTTAAATATAAAATGAAAAATCGATTTGTATATGAACAGGGTATTACCAAAAATCTCCCAAATTTCCCCATTTTATTTTGAAAATAAACACAAATTTTTTTTTGAGGTAGCCAATTTTAGCATTTAAAATGTATATATCAACGAAAACTATTTCTGTTTAGCAATGTTAAATTTAAGAAGCTGGTTCTCTAAGATTAAGAAACAAAAATGTCTCTCCTTTTCTCACTCATCTGTCACTTCCATAACAACGTTTGATATAGATTGACATCAGTACATATCATTCTAAGGAAAGAGTCCTAGGGCCACATAGATAATATGTGCAAAGCCATCTACAATGGCTAAGCACCTGAGTCGCAACCCGTGGGATAGTTGCCTCAGTTGGTAAAAGATGTTGAGGATGGAATTAAATAATTTTCACTGTAATACTGTCTGCTTGCCTAAATGGTGTAGGCTTTCAGTACATTACATCATTTCTTTTTCTTTTTCTTTTTTTTCTTTTTTAGTTGAAGTCTGACTCTGTTGTCCAGACTTGAGTGCAGTGACACACTCACAGCCACCACAGCCTTGACCTGCTGGGATCAGGCGATCCTTCTGCCACAGCCTTCCAAGTAGCTGGAACTACAGGTGTGTGCTGCCACACCTGACTAATTTTCTTTTTTTGAAAGCAGGATTTATTAAGAGGACAGAAAAGCTTCCAAGAAGGGACCTGAAGGGGTTGCCCTAATTTTTTTAATTTATTGTACAGATGAGGTCTTGCCAAGAAACCCAGGCTAGTCTCAAACCTCTGAGCACAGGCAATCTTCTTACCTCAGCCTCCCAAAGTGCTTGGATTACAGGCGTGAACCACCTCACCTGGCCCAGTACATCATTTCTTAGTGCCCTAAAGCTATTCCTTTAACACCACTAGCAATTTAGAGTATCTTCATATTCAAACCATTTCAATTCGCTGTGGGATTCCAAAAATCTGGTCTCCACATTCTCTAAGTTTTATATAAGGAATCTGAATGTCCCAAATCCATGACATTCAAATCCCCCATTTATGCCAATTATAATTTTATGTGCTTAATATCTGGGAGAATACAAAAAATGAGATTTGGGATCCCCAAAAATGTAGCAAATATTCATTCTATACCTCTGGATAACTTTTAGAATTGCCACTAATTCAAGCATGCATAGCCTATTTAGTGTCCTAAATATGATGCACAAAAATGTAAAAAAATCCCAAAGTGTTATACCCCAAAATTGCATATGAAACCTTGAATTTGATTAGAGCAGTCTAAAAATGTCCTAAATAAACTCAAGGCTATACTACTTATAACCCCAGAACTAAATAAGTGTTAGAAATTTGTTCCTAGATGCTACAAGAACACCAGCACAAACTTCAGGACCACATTTTCTTAGTATCACCTAAGAGTGATTTCCTTTATATTTCTACATACATATAGGATCACAAAGAGAAAGTGAGAATTACTCTTGAACATTATTCCTTTTAGACCAGATTGTATTTCAGAAACTACAGAAGTTGGAATAGGTTCTACATATAAGATTTGTTCCAATTAAAATGTGAGAGGGAAAATGAGTATTTCTCCTTTCAGATCATTAGTGTAAGATATTTTTCATTCAAACACAGTCACATCTCACTTTACTAGAGGGAGAAAAAAAGGTTCATGAGTAATAAACTATCACAATAAAACTTACCCTCTTTTAGAGAAAGAGAAAACTGAAAACAAAAGACTGGCAGGATCACAACACAAAAACTTAAAATTTCTTTTCACCTGCTGACATTTTTCTCTACCACTTTCAGCTTCACTCTCCTAAAGCACAACAAAAAATGTTTTAATACTTTAAGCTAAAGCATCATGCTGCTGTCTGGAAGTGGGAACAATACATCTTACACAGGAGCAAGACGCAGGAAGAACCCACTCTCACAGTCTGGTAGGACAGTTTGCTCAGGAGTTTTGCCACCAATTACAACTGAATCATGGGCCATAGACCAGGAAATACAAAACTGTCCTATAAGACATTGACCCTGTCTCTCTCCTAATTATATACAGGCAGTGACTATCAGGAATAAAAGAACAAGAGAGAAACAAAGGGTTGCTGCTCCCTCTGACATTGCTTTCTGTATGACTTACATCTACTTTAGCACAAGGGAGAAAATAAATTCAATGGCTCCTGTAATTATCTCGACTGCTGTTGACTCAATCGGCTTAGAAACTCTGGCACATCCATCAGGACGGGGAATGGTAGGGTAGTAGTCATTTTCACATTTTGCAACTCAATTTCCTGTTTTTTCAGGCATCTGAACTGATACACAACTGTAGCAGCTGTTAAAACTTTGGCTCCTGCCACCAATACTCCCCTTGGGCTCATCTAATACTTTCTTGCTTCCATTTCTCCAGAAATAATAGCACGTATACAAAGGCAGATTAGAGAGATGGAAATTCTCAAGGACTGGCGATAAGTGTCTCACCAAGTTTCACTGTCTTTACTTCCCTACAAATATATCCTGTTGTAAGTACAGAAGCTGTGATGTTAGGTCATAAATGAAATGGTGCATTTAATTTTTTAAAAATACACCAGAAGGGCAGGCACGGTGGCTCAAGCCTGTAATCCCAGCACTTAGCAAGGCTGAGGTGAGAGGACTGCTTGAGTCCAGGGGTTCGAGACCAGCGTGGGCAACTTGGGGAGACACTGTCTCTAAAATAAATCAAAAAATTAGCCAGGCATGATGATGTGTGCCTATAGTTCCAGCTACTTTGAAGGCTGAGGGGGAAGGATCATCAGCATCCAGCAGGTCAAGGCTGCGGTGGTCGTAAGCAGTGTGCCACTGCACTCCAGCCTGGGCAACAGAGTGAGACTCCAACTCAAAAAAAAAACACCAGAATGATTACCAATTAGGTATTAACTCCTCAAATTAATCACATTGAGAATGTAATTTTTGGAATGATTGATACCATTTTAAAGACATATTCTGATACCTTTGGCATTCAATCCTATTTAAACCTAATCTTCACACCATATAAAAAAAAAATCAGAATCACTATTTTGTAGTGATTTTGTACAAATTTTTTTTGTACAAATTTGTACAAAATTGTACAAAATTTTGTACAAATATCTACAAATTTTGTAGATATTTTGAACCCAAACTATTATAACTCTGGTTCTTATTCAACCATATTTCAGTGGCTTGCTTTTGAAACACTTTGGCTATTTTCAAAATTCAAATCCCCCCAAAATACAACATTTTCATACTCTTAAATATGGCCAAAGGAATTTTCTGAGTCTGAGGTAATTACAAATAAAAAATTTCTGTCCTATTAACCCATACTTTAAAAAATTGTTTATATTATACCTAAAGCTCTGATTTCAATAGAGAAATCCAGTAAGGAACAAGGATAACTAGAGAAAATTACAGTGATGGATTCAGGAGGAAATTCTTATCCCCATTCACCCAGCACCTCCACTCTCACTTCCTTGAAGCCACAGAGTTGAAAGCCTAACGGAAACTACATTTTTTTCTATAAGAGTAGACAAAGTTAAGAAACTAACCCCATTCTGTAGTGGCAATGCTTCTCTCCCACTAAATTCCTGAAGGTCTGTCTCTGGGGACAAATGTCCTTGGGGACACATTTATAGGGAAAGGCACAGATGTAATCAGGATATTCCCAACACCAGGCACCACAAATATAAAACACAGATGTTCAAGCAGGATATTCCCAACACCAGGCACCACAAGAATAAGGCACAGATATGTTCAGGATATTCCCAACAACAGGCACCAGAAGCATTAGAGAACCAAATAGCTTAATTTATCCCCTATGAAACTTGGCAATTTTAATATTTGCAAAGTTGTCACTGTTGTTGAGTCGGAATCTCCCTCTACCATCTAGGCTGAAGTGCAGCGGCACGATCATGGCAACCACAGCCTCAACCTGCTGGGCCCAGGCGATGTTTCCACCTAAGCCTTCTAAGTTACTGGGACTACAGGCTTGTGCCACCACACCCAGCTAATTTTGTTTGTTTTATTATAGAAACTGAGGTCTCACCATGTTGCCCAGGCTGGTCTTGAACTACTGAGCTCAGGCAATCTTCTCGCCTTGGCCTCCCAAAATTCTGGGATTACAGGCATAAGCCACCACACCCACCTAGTCTTTGTAAAGCTTTGTAACTATTTAAAATGTATTAAAAGCTACAAATAGAACTGTTTTCAACTTTCTGTGAAATGAGCATAAGAGACTGTCTCTCCTGCCTTTGCATACCTTGTTGCCTTAATAACTGAGATGCTTATTCGTATTACAGCATTTTCTTTGTCAAAATGCTCCAAAATCCAACTTCGCAGATTTTTTATGTCAAAGTCAGTAGTTTCAAAATATTTAAATTTGATAAATAGCACTGGGAACTTAAACTATATGAAAAATATAACCCAACCTTAGTTCAGCATTTTACTAAAGACTAGCCAGTCTTTAAGAGTCTTTTCCAAGGGATTCATTCCTTAGATATGAAGTTTGTATGCAAAACTGGAGACATTTGGCCCTTTATAAATAGTCATGGGAAACTTCTTTCTCCCATACTTTTAGTTTGTTTTTACTGTAACAGATGGGGAAAAAATTTAGCAAAGCAAAGTCATAAAAAAAGTCTCATAACAACTATCATACTAATATTAGAGCACTAAAAGCTTAAGGATATGAAGTATCTTTTAAAAAGCAAAAATGGGCCAGGCGCAATGGCTCATGCTTATAATCTCAGCAATTTGGGAGGCCAAGGTGAGAGGACTGCCTGACTCTATGGGTTCGAGAACAGCCTGGGCAAAGGCAAGACCTCATTCCTACAATAAATCAAAAAATCAGATGTGAAGGTAATTCCAGTTACTTGGAAGGCTGAGGCAGAAGTATTGCCTGAGCCCAGCAGGTCTACAGTAGCCTACAGTAGCCGTGAGTATGCCACTGCACTCCAGCCTGAGCAACAGAGTGAGATTCTGGCTCAAAAAAAATAAAGCAAAAATACTTGCTACAAATTACAAGGACAGTTTGGCTTAACTTGTAAAATCGGTTTAGAATAAAAAACTTGATAGAAACTCCTTCCACCTTTGGTCCGTATCTTTCTGAGCACATTTGTTTCTAAACTTCTTTATTTATTTTAATTTTTTTTTTTTTTTTTTTTTGAGTTGGAGTCTCACTCTGTCACCCAGACTGGAGTGCAGTGGCTGCTCCCGGCCACCGCAGCCTCAACCCACCGGGTTCTGGCGATCCTTCCACCTCAGCCTTCCAAGTAGCTGGAACTACAGGCGCGCGCTACCACGCCCGGCTCATATTTTAATTTATTGTAGAGATGAGGTCTCGCCAAGTTGCCCAGGCAGGTCTCGAACCTGCGGGCTCAGGCAATCCACTCACCTCGGCCTCCCAAAGTTCTGGGATTACAGGCTGAGCCACCGAGCCCGATCTTGTTTCTAAACCTCTTAACCATATCAGTAAATTTTCATGAAAGTTTCTCCAGCACAGAAGTCTAGACTTTTCTTTAAAATATATTCCAGGCCATGTGCGGTGGCTTATGCTTACAATACCAGCACTTTGAGAGGCTGAGGAGGAAGGATGGCCTGAGCCCATGGGTTTGAGACCAGCCTGGGCAACTTGGCAACACCTCATCTCTACAATAAATCAAAAAATTAGCCGGGCATGGTGGCACATGCCTGTAGTTCCAGTTAATTGGAAGACTAAAGTGGAAGGATCACCTGAGCCCAACAGGTCAGCAGTGGCCATAAGCATGCCACTGCACTATAGCCTGGGTGAAAGAGTGAAACTCCAACTCAAAAAAATAAAATAAAATAAAATATATTCCAATATCTTATAAATGTTAAAATTCTAGGCAGGGCATGGTGCCTTAGCCTGTAATCCCAGCACTTTGGGAGGCAAAAGTGAGAGAACTGCCTGAGCCTGGGGGTTCAAGACCAGCCCAGGAAACTTGGTGAGACCTTGTCTCTATAATAAATCACAAAATCTAGCTGGGCGTAGTGGTATGCATCTGTAGTTCCAGCTACTTAGAAGGCTGAGGTAGAAGGATCACCTGAGCCTAGCAGGTCAAGGCTGCGGTGACTGTGAGTGTGCCACTGCACTCCAGCTTGGGTGACAGAGTGAGACTCCAACTCAAAAAAAAAAAAATCTAAAATATTTGCCGCAAGGCCAAACCTAGTCTTCACATGAAAAAGAAATCAACCACCAATCACCATTCTGCAAAATCCCTTATTAAAATATACATTTTACTTCACAAATTATAAATCATTTTGTTCCAAATGACATTTAAGTTCAATAGTTATAAGTCTCCTGTACTAAATTTTTAAAAAGTTTTTTTAGAAAGTAGGATTTATTGAGAGGACAGAAAAGTTCCCACAGTGGGAGGGGACCTGAAGGGGTTGCCCCTAAATAAAATTGTAATGAAGTATCATTACTGCATTTACTGATTTCATAAGTCAGGCCAGGAGTCAGCAAACTTTCTCTATAGAACCACAGGGTAAATATTTTTAGCTTTTCAGGTCATATGGTCTTTATCTGGACTACTTAACTGTAATGTAAAAGCAGCTGCAAATTGTATGCAAATGAGTAGATGTGGCTTTTTCCAATAAAACTCCACAGACACAGGTGGAGGATAAGAATTTAGTATTCAGAATCTATAGAGAACTAAAACTCAACATCAAGAACAACAACCAAAAAAAAAAACAGATCCAAAAATGTGGGCAGAGGACCTGAACAGATGTTTCTCCAAAGATATACAAATAGCCAATGAAAAGATGCTCAAATCACTAATCAAACCCACAATGAGATACCACCTCACACCCATTAGGAAGGCTACTATCAGGGGGAGAGAGAAGACACTAGAAAATAATAGTTGTCTGCCGGGTGTGGTGGCTCATGCCTATAATCCCAGCAGTTTGGGAGGCCTAGGTGAGAGGATTACCTGAGCCCATGGATTTGAGACCAGCCTGGGCAACTTGGCGAGATCTCATCTCTACAATAAATAAAAAAGAAAACTAGCCCATGCATGGTGGTGTATGCCTGTAGTTCCAGCTACTTGGAAGGCTGAGGCAGAAGGATTGCCTGAGCCCAGCAGGTCGAGGCTGCAGTGACCATGAGCATGCCACTGCACTCCAGCCTGGATGACAGAGTGAGACTGCGACTCAAAAAAAAAAAAAAAAAGATAAAGAAAAGAAAATAATATTGTCAAGGTGAAATTGGAACTCTGTGCACTGTTGGTAGGAAGGCAAAATGATACAACCACTATGGAAAACAGTATGGCAGTTTCTCAAACATTAAAAATAAAATTACAAGCAGGGCATGTTGGCTCAAGCCTGTAAACCCAGCACTGTGGAAGGCCGAAGTGAGAGGATTGCCTGAATCCAACAGTTCGAGACCAACCTGGGCAACTTGGTGAGATCTCATTTCTACAATAAATCAAAAAATTATCCAGGCATGACAGTGCACATCTGTAGTTCCAGCTACCTGGAAGGATAAGGCGGAAGGATCACCTGATCCCAGCAAGTTGAGGCTGCAGTGACCGTGAGCATGCCGCTGCACTCCAGCCTGGGGGACAGAGTGAGACTCCAACTTAAAAAAATAATAAAATAAAATAAAATAACTGCATGATCCACTAATTCCACTTTTAACTACATGCTCAAAAAATTGAAAGCAGGGTCTCCAAGAGGTATTTGTACACCCATGTTCATAGCAACACTACTCACAATAACTAAAATGCGGACATAACCCAAGTATCCATGGATGGATGAAGGGATAAATAAAATGTCGTCTACATATACAACGGACTATTATTCAGCTATAAAAACAAGTGAGGTCCTGAAGCTAGTCAAAAAAACATTGTACAATTTCATTTATAAGAGGTACGTCAAGTAGTCAAAAATCAGAGACAAAGTAGAATGGTGGTTGCTAGGAACTGAGGTTGCAGGGAAGGGGAAGTTTAGTTTAATTGGGTAGAATATCAGATGAAAGAAGTTATAAAGATGGATGGTGATGATGGTTGAGCAATATGACCACTGAACCATACACTAAAAAATGGTTAAAATGGTACATTTTATGTTATATTTTACCACTATTAAAAAAAAAAAAAAAAGAGGCTGAGCGTGGTGGCTCATGCCTATAATCCCAGTACTTTAGGAGGCCAAGGTGAGATGATTGCCTGAGCCCACAGGTTCAAGACCAGTCTGGACAACTTGGGGAGACCTCATCTCTACAACAAATAAAAAAAAAATTACCTGGGCATGGTAGCACATGCCTGTAGTTCCAGCTACTGGTAAGGCTGAGGTAGAAGAGTCGTCGGAGCCCAGCAGGTGAAGGCTGCAGTGGCTGTGAGCGTGCCACTGCACTCCAGACTGGGTGACAGAGTGAGACTCTGATTCCAAAAGGGAGAGAGAGAGAAATGAGGGGGAAAAGGTGGAGGGCCGTTTTGACCTTTAGGACCTAGTTTACTGGACCATAGTGTGCTGACCCATGAGTCAGACTATTGTATTTTAAATTCTAAGCATAGACATAATGTTTCAAGCTAGCATTAAAGTACCATTTACTTTAATGTAATGTTAGTATGTAAAGTACCATTTACATACTAACATCACAGAGTTTTTTTTTCTGTACAGATACAGATAATTCATTAAAGCTCTCAAGATCAGGAGCCAATGTCCCAATGCCTAGAAAAAATGTGTTTTATATGCTGTATTCAGTAAGTCCCCTACATACAATGTTTTAAGTTGTATCTTCAAGATACAACCTCAAAGATACAAACTCGCATTCACATATCCAATCACATAAGTTAGTTCACATGCCTGGTGTACATACAGTGCCCGTATGCCAGCTGTTGTACTGTACTGTAAAAGTGTTTATTTTTTGTTTTTATGCATTATTTGTGTGAAAAGTATTATAAACCTATTACAGTACTGTATTCAATAAGTGTTTGCTAACAAGAACTCAATTCATACAATCAGTAGAACTTGAGAACTAATAATGCACCCAAACAAAAGCTTTAAAAAGCAGCTGCTAAATCATTCTTTGATTTTTACTATACCTTCAATTAACTCCACAGTTCCATAACTGCAAAAGTATAAAGTGAGCTTCCTTTGTCCCCCCACCCCCAGTCTACTCCTGAAAATGTTTTACAATCAAAATAATAAGATCCCTCAGAGCAAGGTCAACAGAGCTTTTGACATTTAAATTTCAAAGGGAGTGGGAGAAGCATATCTATCTGGGCAAGGAAAGAACACAAGCACTAGTAGTTCTAAAGATAAGTCCCCAAACTGATGTCAGCAATCATGCTGCTTTTTCTAAATGATGAATGTCACCTTAATAAATACTAGGAAGAAAACTTGAGTAACTTTCCTAATTGGTTATCCATGGCAGAGAGGAAATCACTTTTGGCTACCACCCTCCTCTCCAAGATAGCATTTCAACTTTCCAACTGATGTCTCCAATAATGTTGCACTTAAAAAAAAAACAAGGGCCAGGTGCAGGGGCTCAAGCCCAGGGGTTTTTGATCAGCCTGGGCAACATGGTGAGACCTCATCTCTACAATAAATAAAAAAATTAGCCAGGTGTGCTAGAGCACAGCTGTAGTTCCAGCTACTGGGAAGGCTGAGGTGGAAGGATTGCCTGTGCCCAACAGATAGAGGCTGTGGTGACAGACTGAGATGCCAACTCAAAAAAAAAAAAAAAAAAAACCAATCTAGTATATTCACTTTGTAGGAAACAAATATAAGACATAAAGGTGATTTATCATCATTTGCTTCCAGATCAGTATGCAAATTAAACATCAACTTTCATATATATGAAAATATATGTACATTAGATAAGAATATACATATATGAATATATATACATACAATATATACTTATATATATTATGAGAACAGATATGTTCGTGTACATTATGTGAATGTATGTACTACATATGAATACATATAAAGTTGCATGCAAACTAACCTCAAAGGAAAATCATAACTGTTGTGACTTAATGGCTTTTGAAGTCTAAATTCTTAGCCAAAAAAACTAGCCCGTGAGATACAGAACAAATATACAGTACATATTTTTGCATTATGTTAAGAAAGGGGTCTAGGTCAGGCACGGTGGCTCATGCCTATAATCCCAGGACTTTGGGAGGCTGAAGTGAGAGGACTGCCTGAGTCTAGGGATTCAAGACCAGTCCAGGCAACTTGTGGGACCTCATCTCTACAATAAATCAAAAAATTAGCTAGGCATGGTGGCACATGCCTGTAGTCCCAGCTATTTGGAAAGCTGAGGTGGAAGGATCGCCTGACCCCAGCAGGTCGAGGCTGCAGTGACCATAAGCGTACCATTGCACTCCAGCCTGGGGGACAGAGTAAGACTCCAACTCAAAAAAAAATTTAAAAAGAAGGGGTTTAAAGTGGGACACAGTGGCATATGACTATAGTCACAGCTACTTAGGAAGCTGAAGCCAGAGGATCGCATGGTCACAAAAGTCTGAGGCCTGCTGGGGCAAAATAGCAAGATCCCATTTTGTCTTTAAAAAAGAAAAGAAGCCGGGCTTGGTGGCTCAGCCTGTAATTCCACGCCTTGGGAGGCTGAGGTGAGTGGATTGCTGAGCCCACGGGTTCGAGGCCCGCCTGGGCAATTTGGTGAGACTTCATCTCTACAATAAATCAAAAAATTAGCTGGGTGTGGTAGCACACGCCTGTAGTTCCAGTTACTTGCAAGGATGAGGCGGAAGGATCACCGGAGCCCAGCAAGTCGAGGCTGTGGTGGCCGAGAGCGGCCACTGCACTCCAGTCTGGGTGACACTGCACTCCAGTCTGGGCGACACTGCACTCCAGTCTGGGTGACGGAGTGAGACTCCAACTCAAAAAAAAAAGGGGGGGGGGAATCTAATCCTGAATGGTAAGGGATTAGGACAGTACACTGAAGGCCAAGATGAAAGACTCCCAAGATAATCACTGCATCAGACCCCTTGAGAGCAGGGACTTGACCAACCCATCACATTAAGGCAGCCACAACTTCTGTACACTGTTGCCTTCATTGAAATGTAAGACAAGCCGGGCTCGGTGGCTCAGCCTGTAATGCCGTGCCTTTGGGAGGCTGAGGTGAGTGGATTGCCTGAGCCCGCGGGTTCGAGATCCGCCTGGGCAGGCAAGACCTCATCTCTACAATAATAAAAAAAAAAAATTAGCCGGGTGTGGTAGCGCACGCCTGTAATTCCGGCTACTTGGAAGGCTGAGGTGGAAGGATCACCAGAGTCCAGCAGGTCGAGGCTGCGGTGGCTGGGAGCAGCCACTGCACTCCAGTCTGGGCGACAGAGTGAGACTCCAACTCAAAAAAAAATAAAATAAAATAAAAGTAAGACAATGCTACCTACCTCAGATAATTCACAATACTGTGTGATGTGAGTTAAATGTGTGAAGGCACTGACAAATGTTTAAACTATCCCTTGCAATTTATAATTTTATGCATGATGTTAAAAAAAATGTAGCTCAGGGACCATAAAGCAATTACTTTTCCCAAAATAATCAGTCATTCCCTAAACATGCTAATTTATGACAAAAACAACACAAGTGAGGAGGATATCAAACACATTTTACCTGAAATGTTTTTTTTAAGGCATTATACTGAGTTAATAATTAAAATATAAGTTATCTGTTAAAATGTAGATTACTATATTATATCATAGGTCAATGAAATATCAAAAGCAATTAACACAATGAACTAGGCAACTAAAGCCCTGGGTTTTCCTTCTGGTTTTGCCACTAATTTGCTGTGGGACTTCAGCAAAGTCACTCCGGATCTCTGGGCTTCAGATCCTCCTTAGTAAAATCTAGGGAATGAGACCTGATACAATGTTAAAATGACCTGTTGCAACAATGTAAAAACTTGTAAAATTACAGAAGAGTTATTTCCAACAGTAATATCCAAGGATAAGGACTGAACTAGGCCTCCTCAGCTATTAAAGTAATGAGTCAGCCGGGCTCGGTGGCTTAGCCTGTAATCCGGCGCCTTTGGGAGGCTGAGGTGAGTGGATTGCCTGAGCCCGCGGGTTCGAGACCCGCCTGGGCAGTGAGACCTCATCTCTACAATAAATCAAAAAATCAGCCAGGCGTGGTAGCGCATGCCTGTAATTCCAGCTACTTGGAAGGCTGAGGTAGAAGGCTCGCCGGAGCCCAGCAGGCGAGGCTGCGGTGGCCGGGAGCGGCCACTGCACTCCAGTCTGGGCGACAGAGTGAGACTCCAACTCAAAAAAAAAAAAAAGTAATGAGTCATGGTTTAATTAGTTTTAAAGTAAGAAATTCACTTCCAAAATCTAACAATTATAACATATTAAGATTGATCCCTGCCACCTCTCAAATACTTTTATCTTGTATATTTTTTTTCCCACAATTAAAACTTTTTAATAATGTTCTGGGGTTTTGAGAAAGAACAAAGCAATGCTGAATACTAAATATTCAACAAATATTATGTAAGAGACACTTGGAACAGGCCAAGAGACAAGACAGACAAGGGAGGAGGACAAACCAAGTAGAGAAGTAATTTATGTTCATATTTTTCAGGTAATGATAACTTCTCTGAATAGAATAATGTAAGGTAAAATGATAGAGTGGGGTGTTATTTTAGGTAAGGTGTTAAAGCACTTTTCCAAATGCCTTTACTTAAATCTGAAGAGAGGAGGGCAAAAGTCTTTCCCAAAAAAAAAGAAGAATCATCTGAGAAGTTAGGTAAAGCACTTTTTGTACATTCTTTTAAAGCAAAGAATGTATCCATGTAACCTTTACATTATCAAAAGTAAAATCCAAAGTTTCTTACTATAGTCGTGCTTGTCACTAGAAAGTTCTTTCCATTTCCTCATCACAGAGTCATCTTACTCAAAAGTATCATTTGATTTCTGAGCACCCTGGGTGCTTTTTGTAAGTGGATATGTTTCCTTTATTTTTTATTTTATATATGTATGTATATATGTTTGTATGTATTGAGTCAGAGTCTCACTCTGTCACCCAGGCTGGATTGCAGTGGCACAGTCACAGACAGGCAGCCTCAGCCTGCTGGGTTCAGGTGATCCTTCCGCCTCAGCCTTCCAAGTAGCTGTAACTACAGGCACGCACCACCACAACAGGCTTATTTATTTATTTATTGTAGAGATAAGGTCTCATTAAGTTGCCCAGGTTGGTTTCAAACCACTCAGTTCACACAATCCTCTCACCTCAGCCTCCCAAATTGCTCGGATTACAGGGTTGAGCCACCGCACCCAACCCATTTTTATTTTAATAGTACCTTAACCTAACCCATTTCCAAATCTAACTTCGATCTTATTCTGCAGTATCTGAATGCAGTTTAGAATTCTGAAAGCTGTCTCATCATCAGTTGACATTACCGCACCTCCATTAACAGACCTTGCTTGAATGCTCAATATATTTCTGCCAGTGTATTTCTTTACTGATACATCCTATTGTGAGACTATACGGAAAGATATATGACAATACCTAAACAATGAAAACCTGGAGAAAGAAGAGGAACTAAAGTCAACAGCAATACTGGGGGGGGAGAAACTTCATTGGAGCAAAATGAGAAAATTAATTCAAATACTACGTTTCCCCTACACAAGCATTATACTAAATATCTTTTAAAGTAGTCATGTTGTTTTCAGACTTTTCCATGTTTCCTCAAGTCAATTGCCAATGTTTGCGTGGTCTCTGATAAATAAACATGCTGTGACTTGCTTCTAAGAAACGCCTATCATGTTCCAGGGAAAAATTACTTCTCCATTCTTAAATCAGAAAAACTATACAAGTCTCCCTCATGAATTACAATGTCCATTTTTTCCTTGATATTTCTATTTCTGGAATTTTCATACTCTCATTAGGGCATCCGTGCCTTCAGATCAAGAAAGAAAAGAAACTGAGTTGCAGGAATACTTGTAAGTAAAAGTTACACGACACCCAAGGGGTTTCCCACTTCAGCTGCTCACCTAGCACCCAAGTTGCTCTTGCACTACTTACCAAGATCAAGGTTATTTCCAGGTTCTCCTCATCTCTTGCAGAACTACCTGTTCTCATTACTGTTTACCCAAACGCTTAGCAAGGATAGTATTTGCATATCTGGCAGAAAGGCATGCTCCATTTAATATTAACTCACCATGTGACAGCCCCTTCCCCTCCAATCTCTCCTCAAACACGTGAGGATAAAAAGAAAAGTACAGTTGTTCGCAATCTGACTTTGCGCTTGGTTTTGGCACCAGCAATTGGCCACAGGCACACACACCCCCAAGGAGAGGCGCGCACCCCGCCGGCTCCCGGAACTGTCATGCGGGCTGACAGCTGGCACACCCTGCCGTCGCCCTCCACACGGTCGCAGCAAGACCCTTCCCTACGTTCACCTTGACATAGCTCACCTGCCTGGGCCTCAGTCCTCGGCCAAGGAAACTTTTTCCTTCCCTTCCCAGGAGCTCACTTACAGGTATCGTCCACTCGCCTCCTAGAGCCCCAACAAGGGGCCCTTTGTTACCATTTTTGCTCCCGGACTCCTCCCCAATTCCTGGCACTCAGCTGGCCTTCCGCAACCCAGGGCAGCCCCAGCAGGAAAGCGGTCAAACCCTCCCCGAGTCCGAGCCCCAGGCGGCCTCCGAGAAGGCCGGGAGGAAGCAGCCTCCCCGGCCGCGTGCGGGCGGAGGCCGCCGGCGGGGCGGCGAGTTGCCGGCCAGGTAACTCGGCGGAGGCCCGGCCGCCCTCGCCCTCGCCCTCGCCCTCGCCCTCGCCCTCGCCCTCGCCCTCGCCCTCCCCGGCGAGCCTGCGCGGCGCTCCGGGCTTACCCTGCGGGGGTGGCGAGCGGCGTGGGCACCGCCGCGGCGTCCTGCGGGAGCGGGGTTCGGCCGTCCATCGCCCTGCGGGGCGCTGCGCGGTCTCCGGCTCGCAGGCGGCGCGTCACTGCTGGGGTGGGAGAGGCCGGCGGGTCAGGGCGGGACGCGCGCCTTCCCGAGGCCGGAGCAGGGCTGGCCGCGCGTCAAAAGCCCGCCCGAGCCGCCGCAGCCCCAGCCCCGGGCCGGCCCGCCCCCCGGGTGCGCTTCCACCTGCGGGTCCCGGCCTCCAGCCCGCGGGAGCCGCCGTCGTCTCCGCGGGTCCCAGCGGGCGCCCGCAGCGGCGGCGGCAGGAGGCGGCGCTGCAGCCCCCGCCCCGTGGGGTTTACTGGGTAGCCATTTGGCGCCTCTCGGGGAGGGAGAGGAGCTGCCGGGCTGGAGGAGGAGGAGGAGGAGCGGGAGGAGCGGGGCCGGGCGCACGGGCACCGCCGCCACGCCGGCAGCGCGCTCCCGGGCTCCTCCGGCCGAGTTTGCACAAACAGAACGCCCCGGGAAAAGTTTTCCCGAAGAAAAGTTGGCCGCTCGCGCTTTTCCCACCCAGGGCTCCCACGTTCTTTCCAGCGCGAGACACTGGCTCGCCTGTTCCCGCTCGCGGCTTCCTCTCCTCCTCCCTCCCCCGGCCCGCGCGCTGGCAGCGCGGCGCTCAAGCCGGGGCTTGAATGGAGGCGAACGCGGCAGCCTCCCCGAGGCGCAGCCCCGCGCCGGCCGGGCCGCGTCGGCGCCTCCCCTGCCCGCCGGGCGGGTGCCGGGCGCTGCGGGGCCTCGCCGCCAGCCTGCTCGCGCACTCACCCTGCCCCATCTCCCTGCCCGGAGCCCGGGAGCTCGCCGCCGCCTCCGCCGCACGGCCGCCCAGAAGTGGGGACGAGCTGGCGGCATCGGAGCGAGCGAGGCAGCGAGCCGCGGTGCGCGGCGGGCGGGGGTGGGCCGGAGCGAGTCGGAATTTCCTCCCCCCGGGGCTTCGGGGCTTTGGGGTCCGGCTGGGGAAGCCGAACGGAAGGGAAGCGCCCAGGAGGAGGGTTCCCATTCCCACCGCCAGGGCGGCGCTTCGGGAAGCCCGGCGCGCCCCGGCCGGACAGGTGGGAGGGATGGAGGGCGGGGACTTGCCCTGCGAAGACCCGACGGCAGCACCACGGCCGCTGCGGAAATGCAGGGAGAAACTCGCAGAACGGGACCTGTGGCTCGTCCTCCCTGCAGTCTGACCTTCACGTTCAGGGTTGACTTAAAAAGTGTGTTTTTAACTTGACCTCTAAGGTTGCCAGTCTGTTAAAAGTGCACCTGTGATACTAATCAGTGACAGGTTTAAGCTTGCCCTGCCTTCAGTCAGTCTCTCTCTCTCTCTCTGCCCCCCTCTCTCCCTCTCTCTCTCTCCCCTCCCCCACTCTCCCACTCTCCTAAAAAAAACCTATAATAGCTGTAGCATGAGGAGTAGACAACATTATGTCCGATGACACTCTATAAACTAAGAATTGAATGATAGATTTTATACACCTCTTGGAAGTTTTACAAGAGTAAAGGAATCACAGACACAGCTGTGTGCTTTTTGTACGTTTTAGTTCCCACGAGCATGATCTTTAGATACTTCTTCACACCTGACAAACAGGTATATTTGCATATCTTGTAGATACTTTTATAAGTGCCAGTGGTACTAAGGTGCAGTCCATTTGGTGGATTCAAAAACATGCTTTCAGAAAACAATGTGAAATTACGAAATTAACTTAAAACTACAATTTAAAAATAAAAATGCTTGGAATAAACTTACAAGAGCTCTTATTTGAAGGAGCATCCTGTATAGTACTCTGTGTAGTACTGACCTCAATACTGACATACATGCTGTGTATGTTAGTATTCTGTGTAGTACTAATATCAATTAACAAATCTGTTAACCAATCACCCTGATATAATAGCACTTGGTAGACATTAAAATTAAATTGATATTCAGACCCAATGCTTGACTAAGTGTTCTTTAGTTGTTTATTCATTGTGGCAATCAAAAAGATTGCTGAACTAAATGTCTAGTAATATGCCACTTGTCTAGTGTGAGCAACATTAGTATTCATTTCTTTCAGTGCATAATGTAAGTCTTTTCAATGCATCTTTATATATGAAAAAACATGGCTTATTTGGATAACAATATTAGAAAAAGTTGCTTTTAGCTATTTTAACTAATATTAATCAGAATAATTTACTTTAATGTATCTGGGTTTTAGTCTTTAAACAATAACTCAGGTTAAACAATTTCATGAATCATTTATGCCTCTAAGTGACTTTGCTTTTACAGTTGCTTACACAATGATGCAAATATTGAGTAACAGTGAAACTCCTTAAAGTCCATAGCTTTCAATCACAAGATCAAGATTAAAACTTCAATTAGTTTCAACCTTAATTTATGACATTATAGCCATATTATAGACTCCATTAGCCTAAGCTTAAACATAAAGCATTTTAATATGATCTCATAACTGCTAAAGGCATTTTCCATTTTCCCCAATTTTTCCTGTCCTCCTTCCGGTCCTAGAGAGGAGTATACTTGCCTCTTCACTAAATTAGGTATGGCCATGTGATTTGGGTAAGTAAAATAGGAGCAGACACAAAATGTCTTTTTTTTTTTTTTTTGGTGGAATCACTTAATTCAGTGAGTCTCTATGCTCTCTCTTCCCTTGCTACTGCAATTGTGAAAGCATATATTAAAATAGAGGCAGCGCAAGAACCAAGGATACCAGAATGGTAACCTATTACCTTGAGCACAGCTGCCCTGGAAGGTCCCAGAACCTACAACAGAATAAGCAAGAAATAAGCTTGTACTTTTCAAAAATTGTCAGGTCATTAAAAACAAAGTAGGCCTAAGAAACTGCTGTAAATTGGAGGAAGCCAAAGAGAACAGACAACTAAATACAACTCTTGGATTTAGTCATGATCTTGGATTGGCCTAGACCCATAAAAGACATTATTCAGACAACTGGCAACATTTAAATGAGGTCTGAGAATTGGGTGATCATATTATTTCAGTGTTGACATCCTGATTGTAATTATTATACTGTGGTTATGTAGGACAGTGTCCTTGTTTTTAGGAAACACAATGATGTGTTAAAGAATAATGAGTATTACATCAGCAACTAACTCTCAAATGCTTCAGGGAAAAAATAGTGTGTATAAATAGAGAGCAGGAAAGGGCAAATATGATAAGCTGTCAGCAATTGGGAAAACTAGGTGAAGAGCATACAAAAATTAATTTTTTTTTCAACTTTTCTATCAGTTTTAAATTATTTCAAAATTAAAAATTAAGATAAAGAATTGGAGAAAGAGAGAGAGATGGGGGAAGGAAGGAAGGAAGGGAAATAAGAGAAGAAAGGAAAAAGGAGAGAAGAAAGGAGAGAGGTAGAAAAAAAGTAAAGCTTATGTTGAGCTAAATCCCTGAAATACTGGTCGACTTGTTTGTTGCCCAACATTACTTAGCCTGCCTTAGTATCATATGATTCTAAACTATCCCCACTGTAGTCTGCTGGTTACATAGTTCATTAGCAAAATAGTAATCGCAGTTAGCATACCTCTAATCCTAGCTACTCAGGAGGCTAAGGCGGGAGGATCACTTTAAGCTAGGAGTTCAAGGCTGCAGTGAGCCACTACATTTCAGCCTGGGCGAAGTGAGACATTGTCTCAAAAAATAAAAATAAAAAAAACGAATTCCCAAGATTTTGCTGTATTTCCCTGTTTGGAAATCTCTCCCCTCCTTCCATCCACCCATCCAATCATCTTTAATACATATGCTCGGGTATTATCACCTCAGGAAGACTCTTCGGACTTCACAGAAGTAGCCCTTCCCTTTCTTGAGCCTCCAATAGATTCTGTTAGGTGGGGCATGGTCCATGACACTTTGTTTCAGTAATTTGCTTACACAATAGCAGAGTGAGAGGGGTTTGTGCTTAAAGGACCATGCCTTATCCTTTGTCTTCTGGAAGCATAACACAGAACACAGTAGCCTCTCTACAAATATTTGTGGACAGAATGGAGGAATAAAGGGAAACTTAAGGAAGTCACTCCTCAGGAGAAGCCTAAGAGAAATTTGAGTCAGGGGAAGACTTTTCAACTCAAAGGGTCTGATGGGCCATTTTAAGTGGAACAGGGGAAAGGTGAGTTTGTCTTACTAGGGAGAAGAGGCTTATTCTGCACATGGTTACCTGATGAGATTAATGCCAATATCAACAGGTAAACTGAAGCTAAATGAAGGTCGATTTAGCTATATATCTTTTTGAATGATAATATAGGTTTCAGATTCCTGGTGGAGGGTAAAAAAAGAAAAAGAGGTCTAAATACTTAATAAGTATCCAAAAAGAAACAAATGCTGGTTAAATGCAAAACTTGTTGGAAAAATAGAATTGGGATTTGTCTTGTTTTTGTAAGATATTTGGAACAATTAAGAAAATAAATATTTGTTTTAAGTATGTTTTTATTCAATTGTGCCACTGAAAATATACATCTAAAACTGAGAAAACACACTTCAGAGGTGGTTAATATCTTTCTGAGCATTTCAGCTTTGCACATTACAACCTAAAGGCAGGGTTATTTTATGTCTTCCTAGGTTGTGTGTGTGTGTGTGGTTTTATATAGCAAGATTATAGTTGTTGAGTATTTTATGGAAACTACCTAATCTTAGGCAACTATGCTTTTTATTAAGGTCTTTATGTTTAAGAAGTTAGTTCATGAAAACAGGGATTTGAAAGCCATGACTGTGACTTTATTCCCAATTCAGGAATCTATGTCTAACAGTTTATTACCATTTCATCGTTCTTTAGTAGTTTCATAATTTACAGAGTACTCCTACATGTGTTAAAACATAAGAAATGTTGTTAGAATTCAGTATTCCCTATATAAATGTTCCATGGAGAGCTTTATCCCAAACTATCAACAATCTTCTTTGGCTGCCAGGAATCCTGGGCCAGGTTTTTTACTTAGTCACTACTGTCTCAAACTTAATCATTGGTGTATCTGCTTTTTCCTATTATTCCTGTTATTCCTATTATTAATAATCTCAGTTTAATATCCTTTTTTTTCAGACTTCCCAACAATTGTTTAATAGGTGAGAATAAATAAATTCAATAGATATATGCTTGTTGAAATAATGTAGTTTATTTAGCAAAGAAATATTTATGAAAAATTATCTTGATTCTATCTCAGTGGAAAACTTTTCCTCTTTGCATTGAAGACAGAAATATACAAAGGAAAATATGAAAATTTTTGACAACTTTGAAATGTTTGCATGTTTACAAACATCCAGTGTATATAATTTATAATAAATATAATTTATATAGTATATTTTATATATTATATATATTTATATATTTATAAGTATAAATATAATTTATAATAAAACTGGTAGAATTAGTTTTGTCTTTGAAATTATTTCAAAAACAATTAAAAGTTTTTCTCTTTTTCTTTCTTTCTTTTTTTGAAAGAAGGTCTTGCTCTGTCACCCAGGCTAGAGTGCAGTGGTGCAATCATAGCTCACTATAATCTCTAGCTCTTGGGCTCAAGCAATCCACCTGCCTCAGCCTTCCAGGTAGCTGGGATTATAGACGTGAGCCACCACACCCATCCATGAAAAATTGTTAATTAAAACTTGTAAAGGCAAATATAATAACTAAGAGCTGTATTGTTCATGTATTTTTGTTGTTGTTGTTGTTGCTGTTGTTTTAAATTGGAATCTCAATTTGTCACCCAGGCTGGAGTGCAGTGGCACGCTCACAGCTACCACAGCCTCGACCTGCTGGGCTCAGGTGATCCTTCCGCCTCAGCATTCCAAGTAGCTGGAACTACAGGCATGCACTACCATGCCTGGCTTATTTTTTGATTTATAGTAGAGATGAGGGCTCACCAAGTTGCCCAGGCTGATCTCGAACCCCTGAGCTCAGGCAATCCTCTTGCATCGGCCTCCCAAAGTGCTGGGATACAGCCTTGAGCCACCATGCCGACCATTCATGTAGTTTTTTAATAACCATGGTAATTATAGCCATTTTCACCCTCATGAGATCTGTGATAATGTGAAATCAATGACATACTCAAATGAAGTGGTAATACAACTATTCATATTATCAAGAGTTTACTGTATGCCCCCTCTTAAGTGTTGTAGATAACAAGTTTTTGTTGTTGTTGTTTTGTGGGGTTTTTTTAGAATCACTGAGTGTAGAGGATTTTTTTCTTTTTTAATTATTATTATAAAGATGTGGGGTACAGGCCGGGCTCAGTGGCTCAGCCTGTAATCCCAGCACTTTGGGAGGCCAAGGCGAGTGGATTGCTTGAGCCCACAGGTTCAAGACCAGCTCGGTTCATTTGGCAAGACCTCATCTCTACAATAAATCAAAAAATTAGCCAGGCGTGGTAGTGTGTGCATCTGTGGTCCTGGCTATTTGGAAGGCTGAGGCGGAAGGATCGCCAGAGCTCAGTGACCATGAGCAGGCCATGGCTCTCCAGCCTGGGCAATGGAGTGAGACTCCGACGCAAAAAAAAAAAAAAAAAAAGAAAGATGCGGGGTACAATTCAGGGTTAGGTATACAAACGTTGATTATGCAGGTACCCTTGTTCATGAGGTATGCCCCTCCCTCCCCTAAGTTTCCCTCAACAGCCAATCCCATCCCCCTCCCCTGACAGTTTCTCACTACTGCCAATCCCTTTCTTGTAGTATTGTAATAATTGTTCAAGGTCTGCTTATGAGTGAAAACATCTGGTACTCTATTCTTTGTTTCTGTGATTGATCACTGAGTATGATCGACTCTAAATCCATCCAAGTTGCTGCAAAGTCCATATGTTTGTCCTTCTTTATGGCTGTGTAATCCCATCCATCATGTATATGTACCACATTTTTTTATCCAGTTCAGCTTCAATGGGCAGCATGGTTGATTCCAAGTTTTTGCTATTGCGAATAGAGCTGCAACAAACATACATGTGCGGGTATCTTTTTTGTAGAATGATTTGAGTTACTCCGGGTATATTCCCAATAGGGGAATTGCTGGGTCATGTGGAAGGTCAATTTCTAGTTCTTTCAGAAATCACCACACTGTCTTTCAAAGAGGTTGCACTAGTTTGCATTCCCACCAGCAGTGTAGAAGCATTCCTTTTTCTCTACATCCTCACCAGCTCTGTTTTATTTATTTATCTTTGTTTTGAGTTGGAGTCTCACTCTGTCACTCAGACTGGAGTGCAGTGGCTGTTCCTGGCCACTACAGCCCGACCTGCTGGCCTCCAGCGATCCTTCCACTTCAGCCTTCCAAGTAGCTGAAACTACAGGCACACGCTACCACACCCGGCTAATTTTTTATTTTATTGTAGAGATGAGGTCTCGCCAAGTTGCCCAGGCGGGTCTTGAACCCACAAGCTCAGACAATCCACTCACCTCAGCCTCCCAAAGTGCTGGGATTATAGGCTGAGCCACCGAGCTCAGCCTGTTTGTTTTATTAATGATGGCCATTCTTACTGGGGTTAGGTGGTATCTCAATGTGGCTTTGATTTGCGTATCTCTGATGATGAGTGAGGCTGAGCACTTTTTCATGTGTCTGTTGGCTGCCCGTATATCTTCTTTTGAGAAGTGTCTATTCATGTCTTTTGTCCACTTTTTTTTTTTTTTGAGTCGGAGTCTCACTCTGTCACCCAGACTGGAGTGCAGCGGCCGCTCCCGGCCACCGCAGCCTCGACCTGCTGGGCTCCGGCGATCCTTCCGCCTCAGCCTTCCAAGTAGCCGGAATTACAGGCATGCGCTACCACGCACAGCTGATTTTTTGATTTATTGTAGAGATGAGGTCTCACTGCCCAGGCGGGTCTCGAACCCGCGGGCTCAGGCAATCCACTCACCTCAGCCTCCCAAAGGCGCAGGATTACAGGCTGAGCCACCGAGCCCGGCTGTCCACTTTTTAATGGGGCTGTTTGCTCTTTTCTTTTTGGTGCATTTGAGCTCCCTGTAGATCCTGGATGTTAGGCCTTTGTCAGATATATAATTGGCAAATATTTTTTCCCATTCTGGGGGCTGTCTCCCTGCTCTCCTGATGGCTTCTTTTGCTTTGCAGAAGCTCGTTAGTTTGATGAGGTCCCACTTGTCTATCTTATTTCTTAAGGTATGGGCATTTAGGGTTCTGAATAGGAATTGGTTGCCATTTCCAATTTCCATTAGGGTGTCTCTTGTGTTTTCTAAGATTCTTATAATTTGAGATTTTACATTTAGGTCTTTGATCTATTTAGAGTTAATTTTTGTGTATGGTGATAGGCAGAGGTCCTGTATTCCATGTGATGGCTAGACCTCTGTGAAAAGAAACTGGATCGGAACAGGCAGGGCCAGCATTCCCAATACCTGAGAATGATGGGGGATTAACCAAATCCTCTCCAGCAAGCCTGACCTCTGCATATTGGTAGACCGCCAGCCGTGCTATTCACTTTAACTGGCTAGCAGAGTCCCAGTAATTTGTTCTTTAGACAGAGTAAAAAAAAAAACTTGAGGAGGAGCATCCTCAGAAGTGAAAGTAAAGTGACAGTTCTGCTTTAACTCACCCTTCCCTCGAGCCCCATATTCGGACGCCAAAACTGATGCGGATTTTTCAGGTCAGCCTGGGCTTTGAGAGTGTCAGCTCAATGGGTCGACCAGCCAAGTCCCAGAGAGGGTGGTCAAGGGAATGGTAAGCCTAGCCTTGGAAGTGTCAGCTCTCGTGAGCTGGCAAACCAAGCCCTGAGAGTGTTGCCATTTGTAGATAGGCAAGCCTAGTCCCCAGATGTCGCAGCTTCGGAGTCTCGCCTTCTTCTGGCAGCTCTCCTGGTTCAGCCTACTCCGTTGACTGGCAAGGCAGCCTCTGGGGCGCATGGCTCTTCAGCTCTGACAATCTTCTGCAGCTCTTCAGGTTGCAGTTCAGGATCGAGGTTCTTGTCTCTTGCCCAGGAAGAATGAGGGACACGGACAGCTGGAAAGTGAGAAAGCAGGATTTATTGAAGACAGAAAAGTTCCTACAGTGGGAAGGGACCTGAAGGGGTTGCCCCTGGAGGATATTTTTTATACAGTTATTTTTATACTGTTCAACTGAAGAAAAGTCATATTTGGCTATGACACTCCTAAAATATAAACTCTTATTTTTCATCTACGAAGTTTAACATTTACTTATATCAGAGTTTGAAGAAGATAAGAACAATACTATTTTTAAAGGAAAAACAAGAACTGCACTTTTCATGGTCCTATGTGTAGAATTATAAAGTGTCTATTTGGCCGGGCACGGTGGCTCAGGCTGTAATCCTAGCACTTTGGGAGGCCGAGGCAAGAAGATTGCCTGTGTCTGGGAGTTTGAGATCAGCCTGGGCAACTTGGTGAGACCTCCTCTCTACAATAAATCACAAATACTGGGAGGAGGGAGAGGGCTGGTGTGATGGTGAGTGTCTGTAGTTCCAGCTGCTTGGAAGGCTGAAGTGGAAGGATCACCTGAACCCAGCAGGTCGAGGCTGCGGTGGCCTTGAGTGTGCTACTGCACTCTAGCCTGGGCAACAAGAGTGAGATTCCAACTCAAAAAAAAAAAAGTATATATATTCTACCTTTTCTCTTTTGGAGAGTCAATTACAACCATGCATTCTAGAGATTAAAAGTCCCAAAATAGGTCGGGCATGGTGACTTAGCCTGTAATCCCAGCACTCTGAGAGGTCGAGGTGAACCTGCAGGTTCGAGACCAGTCCGGGCAAATTGGCGAGACCTAGCCTCTACAGCTAAAAAAAAAAAAAAAAAAATTACCTGGGCGTGGTAGCCAGTGCCTATATATAGTTCTGGCAACCTGGAAGGCTGAGGTGGAAGGATCACTGGAGTCCAGTGGCTTGATGCTGGGGTGGTGGTGAGCGTGCCACAGCACTCCAGCCTGGGCGAGGGAGTGAGACTCAAACTCCAAAAAAAAAAAAAGCCGGGCGTGGTAGCGCACGGCTGTAGTTTCAGCTACTTGGAAGGCTGAGGCAGAAGGCCTGAGCCAGGTAGAGGCTGTGGTGGCCATGAGCATGCCACTGCACTCATGCCTGGGTGACAGAGTGAGACTCTGACTCAATCAATCAATCAATCAATAAGCAAACAAACAGACCGTTTCTCAATCCTAAGTGTCAAAAGAATAAGAGCCTGAATTCAGCATGCTATGTCCCTCAAAAATGCTGCAATATTTCTATATTGTCAAATACATTTCTAGGCAAAGACTATTAACATGCACACATTCCAGAACATAGGTGAGGCCTGGAGAAACATGCATGGGCATGCAGACATGAGAACTATTTAGTACTTCAGGTATGTAGGAGGGCAGAGTGTTTAGTGCCCATTCAAATGTCGGGCTTGGATTCCGATATATCAGCACTAAGGTGTACAAAATCAACTTTCTCATTCCCTCTTTAAGATGTCCTTTTGTCAAAATGAATTTCTGTTTCTGAATTCTATAATTCTGTTGATAGTAATTTTCTTACTCATTGGAAGTGAATAAATCTTTTTATAACATGAAAGCATCAGTTTTGTTAAAAGAACTCTGATGATTTAAAATTTAAACACTATTCAAATATGGGTGTTTTTTTATCTTTTCTCAGAAAAAGTATTTAAAAATTAAGTCAAATTTTGTATATTTAATATGATACAATTGACTAAATCTTAGTGTTTAGAATTTTGACATTGCCTAGTAAATTCTAACTTTAACTGAGTTTTGTAAGTCTTAAAAAACTTCGAAAAGTTTTAACTGCTTGTCAGCCTCCATATATCTCTAAATATACCACTTTGAGCCAGGTGGCCACTGATTAGGCTTTCTAGACATAAAACCTAACAAGTCTCAACATATTTCATCTTGGCAGGGCTCCCCGCCCCCTTCTGTGCCTTTTCTCCGGGGAAGCTGAGCATGTGTGTGGTAACTAAGTATCACAGCGGTTAAGAGCTCAGTGCTGGAGCCAGACAGATTTGGGTTCACATCCCTGGGTTTGACTTACTCTCTGGGTGACATGAGGAAAGTTACTATTCCTGGCAAAGAAGAAGCCTTCAGCAAAGGGAGAGTAAGTATCCAGAGAGAGTAATAGAGGCCCTTTTCGAGCAAATGTTTCCAATGGAAGCCTGCTGTACCTTGGTTAAGACTTCATCTATAAAACAGACATCTTCCTGCTCCAGGTTGAGAACTCTAGCTTCTTGCTCTGTGATGATCTTGCACAAATCACTCAGTTGTGGGAGTTTCAATTTTCTTATCTCTACAATGAATCTATAAATATTCTATGATCTCTGAGTTATTTTCTCATGATGCTGAATAACCAAGCTCACTATTAAAAACTATCAGATTCATATATATGAACTGTGAATAACAAGATGTCACATATAGTACCTTACAAAGCACTTGCACTTACTGAGTCTAGTAATCCTTCTCAGTTTGCAGATAGACACCCATATCCTTAGTTTATGTTTCTGGAAATTGAAACAAATGACCTGCCAAAGCTTTGATACTGGTAAAGCAGCAAAACTAGGATCAAAAGTTCTCTCTTCTGGTTTATATTTTTTATTCTGCAGTAACATCACAGTTACCTTACTGCGATGATAGCCCATTTAAAAAAAAATTATCCCACAGCAGCATGCTGAATATCTTCCCCTATCTCTGAATTCTAGGTCAACTTAAAAGGTACTGTCTACCTGAACCTGTCTTGTCCCAAAGAAACCACTCCAGTCTGTGGAGACTTTAAGATTGTGGATATAAATTGCATTTAAGAAACATGAAGATCAGAGAGCCAAAAATAAAGGAGAAAAATTCAGGGATGATCAGAAATTTAGCTGTATTCTGGAAAGTACAATCAGGGCCCTAAGAGCTACCCTTGACCATATTAAAAGCAAAGGTGCTATAAAATGTGAAGCTTTGCTATAAATAATGCCTGTTCTACTGTGGGATCACAGAGCCACCAAAACCACTCTGAAAACTGTAGAGAACAAGGTTAAATTAAGTCAGATACCACTGTACTCCGAATGAGGTCCACTCCATGAAAAATTTGCAGTGGCAGTACATTGTATATTTCCTTCCTCTAATGAGAAAAAAAAAATCTAGGAATATCAAAGGCAGCCAGACAAGGAAAATAACTCACAAAATGTATATTTGAACTCCTGATAATATGATGGAAAGAGCACACTGCCAAAAATCCATGTAGTATGTAGAAATTGCTGTTTCTAGCACATGTAAAGTATAATTTTTAAATTATTTAAATATTAATTATTGGCTATTTTAGCTATTTTACCTTGATGAATATGGTAGAAATGGAAAGATGTGACAGAAAATCAGAAAAGCATGGAATTATAGATTTGTTGAATATATGTTAGCGTGTAAACTTGCTAAGCTCATCTAGTTCATGGGGAAAATAGTACCGATTTCACAAGGTTGTTGAGAAAATTAAATGAGCTAACACAGTTAGTAGACTTAGCAGAATATCTAGCACAATGAGGGTACTCAGGCAGTTATGATATACAGGTGTAAGTCTGCTGTTAACAACACTTGGAAGAGCTATGCAGATCACTGTTGACTGAAATGTTTTCTCCTGAGCTTACGGTATTTATCAGCTATCATAAGACAAGTAGGTAGCAAGATAAAATGACTTGACTAAGGTGCTTTTTCTGTTGGCATGTTTCTATATGATTGCATATTTATAAGAGCCACTGTGTATATTTCAGGGATAGTGATATATTTTCTAGAGCTTTACAATTTTCTGTTACAATAACTAAAGTGTGTGATTTTGATCAGCAAAGAAACAATATTTTCATACAGAGATCTGGGAATGTACTTAGTAAATAAATAATTATTTTGGAAATGAAATATAAAACTGGGATTACGGTGTCTCCCCCCCCCAGGGTGTTAGGCTCAGTGGCTCAGCCTGTAATCCCACGCCTTTGGGAGGCTAAGGTGAGTGGATTGCCTGAGCCCCGGGGTTCGAGACCCGCCTGGGCAGCCAGACCTCATCTCTACAATAAATCAAAAAATCAGCCGGGCGTGTTAGCACATGCCTGTAATTCCGGCTACTTGGAATGCTGAGGCGGAAGGATCGCCGGAGCCCAGCAGGTCGAGGCTGCGGTGGCCGGAAGCGGCCACTGCACTCCAGTCTGGGCGACAGAATGAGACTCCAACTAAAAAAAAAAAAAAAAAAAAAGGAACCATATCAGTTTTTTGTGGTTGTTGTTTGTTTTTTTTTAGTCCGAAACTCACTGTGTCGCTCAGGCTGGAGTGCAGTGGCACGTTCACAGCCACTGAAGTCTTGACCTGCTGGGTTCAGGTGATCCTTCTGCCTCAGCCTTCCAAGTAGCTGGAACCACAGGCATGTGCCACCATGCCAGGCCAATTTTTTTATTTATTGTAGAGACAAGATCTCGCTATGTTGCTCAAGCTCGTCTCTAACCCCTGAGCTCAGGCAATCCTCTCGCCTCAGGCTCTCGACCTTCTGGGATTACAGGTGTGAACCACCATGCCTGGCCATATCGTTTTAACTTATGAATTTCCTGACTACATAGGACCTATTTGTGATCATCAGTGACTTTTTATTTATAATGCTACTGAAATATAGTTCCACATCAGGCAATATAAGTGTACTTTATTTTCTATATATTTGTATTTGGATCAAGTATTGCCTCATCCCCTTAGGCATGATTCTTATGCATACTGTAAATTTTGCAATCTGTCAATACCATAAAACAAGCTGAGCTATGGCTAACAGTATTTCAACACTCAAGAGTCTCTTTCCAATTCTTTCTGAAACATCTCACTTAGAAAAAAAAACAATATTAGAGGAAGTTGAGGAATATAAGAATTTGGAGGAACATGCTAATTGTGGTTTTGGAATACAATCTTTCCATTTATGAGTTTGTGTTTCAGTGGCAGTCACAGAAGTCTAACAAATAAAAACTATTAAGTGCCGGGCTTGGTGGCTCAGCCTGTAATCCCGCGCCTTTGGGAGGCCGAGGTGAGTGGATTGCCTGAGCCCACAGGTTCGAGACCCGCCTGGGCAGCGAGACCTCATCTCTACAATAAATCAAAAAAATCAACTGGGCGTGGTAGCGCATGCCTGTAACTCCGGCTACTTGAAAGGCTGAGGTGGAAGGATCGCTGGAACCCAGCAGGTCGAGGCTGCGGTGGCTGGGAGCGGCCACTGCACTCCTGTCTGGGCAACCGAGTGAGACTCCAACTCAAAAAAAAAACAAAAAAACAATAAGTTACCTAAGTTATTTCAGTATTAACATGTTTTTTAAATTTCAAAATTAAGTCAATTCAGTGAACCTATGCATTTTGTAATTACCATAGTTTCATTCGTGGAAATTCAGAATCCATATCTGAAAAAATTGAGTAAATAATTTTGCAATTTTTAGTTTCTTTATCAAAAAGATGATGATACAATAGTATGGCAATCTATGTTGTGGGGTTTGAATTGTGAACAAGTACAGTAAATAATTGTATTTAAATAACTATATAAAAAGTCTGGCTGTAACAGATAGAGATCATACAGCATTAAAAACAAAAGTGAGAGACTTTAGATATCATATCCTTAAACTCTATATGTATGAAAACTGAGGCTTATAAGTAGATAGCCAGATTTAGCAAATAAAAATACAGGATACTCAGTTACATTCGAATTTCAAATAAACAAAGAATAATTTTTGACATGAGTATGTCCCCTGCAATATTTACTTATACTAAGGAATTCTTTGTTATCTATCTGAAATTCAAATTTAACTGGGTGTCTTGTCTTTTATCTGCCAATCCTATATGTAGAGGTATCATAATTCCTTTTGTTCGCTTCTTTGTATTTTTCATTCTCATGTTGTAAATTATATTTCTAGATTTATTCATATAACAATAACTTTATAACTTTTCACCCATTCCCCACTGAATTCCAAATCCTCCACCCCACCCCCAGTAGCCATCATTCTACTCCGTGTTTCTGTGCATTTGATGTTTTACAGATTTCACATATAAGTGAGATCATGTAGTAATTTTCTTATATGTCTGGCTTATTTCACTTAGCATAATGTTCTCTAGGTTCACTCATGTCATTGCATATGGCAGGATCTTCTTTTTTTAAGGTGAAATAATATTCTAAAAATGTATATATACCAAATTTTGTTTGTCCTTCAATAGACACTTTGGTTGTTTCCATATCTTGGTTATTGTGAATAATGCTGCAATAAATATGGGAGTGCCTACAGCTTTATAAGATGATGATTTCATTTCCTTTGGATATATAATCAGAATAGGGATTGCTGGGTCATATGGTAGTTCTATTCTTAATTTCTTTCATTCTATTTTAAATTCATTGTCCCCCTACACTGGCTGCATCAATCTACATTCCCACCAAAGTGTATGAGTTCTTTTTTCTCCTCACCTTTGCAAATGTATGCTATTTCTTGATAAAAATCATCCTAACATATGTGAGGTGATATTTCATTGTGGTTTTGATTTCCCTGACGATTCATGATGTTGATATACCTATTGGTCATTTTTATGTCTTCTTTGGGAAAAAATATGTTCATTCAGGGCCTTTGTCCATTTTTAAATCAGGGTTTTTTAAATTTTTTGCTATTAAGTTGGTGAATTTCCTTATTATTTTGGATATTAACCCCTTATCAGACAGATAGTTCATAGCTACTTCTGCCCAATCATAGACTCCCTTTTCATTTTGTTGTTGGTGTCTTTTTCTGTGCAGAAGCTTTTTTGTTTTAATTAGTCACACTTGTTTATTTTTGTTTTTGGCGTCATATCTAAAAAATCTTTGCCAAAATATTGCCAAGATCAATGTCAAGGAGCTTCTCCTCTATGTTTTCATCTTAAGAGGGTATAATTCTTTTCAGAGGACATTACACCTAATTATATGCCAATGTAGGAACAGAAACGGAACAATTACAGAGTTTACTGATCACTCACACAATGGATAAAGTTATATGGTAGCACGTTTTAGGAAAAAAATAATTATATATCATAACCAAAGTTTCATAAGACACTGAAAACAATCTAATCATTTAAGATGGAAACTTTTCAATCAATTGACTCTAGTTATCAAACTCCGAATTACTTTATTCTTTATTGGAAAGGTGTTTATCAGAAATTGTTGAGTTTTGGGTTTTTTGGGGGTTTTTTTGGTTTGGTTTGGTTGCTAATAAAAAGCATAGCTCCTCAATTGGTAATAATTGTTAACCAGATCTGAATAGCAACTATTCCTCAAGGCATGTTTTCTGAATACAGACATAACTCAGAGATATTGCAGGTTCTGTTTTAGACCACTGTAATACAGTGAATATTGAAATAAATTCATATGAATGTTTTGGTTTCCCAATGCATATAGAAGTTATGTTTACATTATACTGTAGTCGACTAAGTGTGCAATAGCATACATGTCTAAAAATGTGTACATCTTAATTAAATATGCTCTGTTGCTAAACATGCTGAAGATCATCTAAGCCTCCAGTGAGTTGTAATATTTTTGCAGGTAGGGAGTCTTACTTCGATATTGGTAGCTGCTGACTGATCAGGGTGGTGATTGCTGAAGGTTGGGGGACTGTAGTAATTTCTTAAAATAAGACAACAGTGATGTTTGCTGCATAATTCATATCTTCTTTTCTTTTTCTTTTTTTTCTTTTCTTTTTTTTTTTTTGAGTAGGAGTCTCACTCTGTTGCCCAAAGCTGGAGTGCAGTGGCATGCTCACAGCCAGTGTAGCCTCAACCTGCTGGGCTCAGGTGGTCCTTCCACCTCAGCCTTCAAAGGAGCATGCGCCACCATGCCTGACTAATTTTTTTGTTTATTATAGAGATGAGATCTCACCAAGTTGCCCAGGCTGGTCTCAAACCCCTGAACTCATACAGTCCTCTCGCCTCCACCACCCAAAGTTCTGGGATTACAAGTGTGAGCCACTGTGCCTGGCATCTCTTCTTTTCATGAACGATTTCTCTGAAGTATGGTGATCCTGCTTGATAGCATTTTACCCACAATAGAACTTCTTTTTAAAATTGGAGTCAATCCTCTCAAGCCCTGACTTTGTTTTATCAACTAAGTTTATGTAATATTCTAAATCCTTTATTTTCATTTCAACATTGTTCAGAGCACCTTTATCAGGAGTAGATTCTATCTTTTTTTTTTTTTTTTTTGAAGTGGCATCTCACTCTGTCGCCCAAGCTGTAGTGCAGTGGCACACTTCACGGCCACCGAAGCCTTGACCTGCTGGGCTCAGACAGTCCTTCCGCCTCAGCCTTCCAAGTAGCTGGAACTACAGGCACGTGCCACCACACCCAGCTAATTTTTTGATTTATTGTAGAGATGAGGTCTCGCCAAGTTGCCCAGGTTGATCTTACCAAAGTAACTGTCACAAAAAAACCATCAAGGGGAGACTTCTATGTGTCTTGTGTTTGAGTGCCCCATTTGTACACTGTATATCCTTTCATTGCATTTGTATGCTGACAAACTATATTTAAAAATTCACAGCAAATCATAAGTATAAGTCTTCAACATGGCTAGATGATAAGCTTGCTTTATGTTCTATTCCATTTTAAATATCAAAAATAAATAATAGAAAGCAAAGGAGAGGTCGGGCTCAGTGGCTCAGCCTGTAATCCCAGCACTTTGGGAGACCAAGGCTAGTGAATTTCCTGGGTCCTCGGGTTCAAGACCAGCCTAAGCAACTTGGGAAGACCTCGTGTTTACAATAAAATAAAAAATTAGCCAGTCATGGTAGCGTGTGCCTGCAGTTCTGGCTACTTGGAAGGCTGAGGCGGAAGGATCACTGGAGCCCAGCGGATCATTCTAGTAAATGTATCTCATTGTGGTTTCTATTTATTTATTTATTTATTTTTGTGTTGGAGTCTCACTCTCTTGCACAGGCTGGAGTGCAATGGCATGTTGTCGGCCACTGCAGCCTCCACCTGCTGGGCTCAGGCTATTCTTCCACCTCAGCCATCCAAGTAGCCGGAAATACAGGCCTGTGCCACCACACCGGCTAAGTTTTTGATTTATTGTAGATGTGAGATCTCACCAAGTTGCCCAGGCTGGTCTTGAACCTCTGGAGTCAGGCAATCCTCTCATTTCGGCCTCCCAAAGTGCTGGGATTATAGGCGTGAGGCAGTGCGCCCGCTTGTAGAGTCCATCTTTTTTTTTTTTTTTTGAGTTGGACTCTCACTCAGTCGCCCAGACTGGAGTGCAGTAGCCGCTCCCGGTCACCGCAGCCTCGACCTATTTGGGCTCCGGCGATCCTTCCGCCTCAGCCTTCCAAGTAGCTGGAACTACAGGCGCGCGCTACCACGCCCGGCTTATTTTTGTTTTATTGTAGAGATGAAGTCTCTTCAAGTTGCCCAGGCGGGTCTTGAACCCGCGGGCTCAGGCAATCTACTCACCTCGGCCTCCCAAACTGCTGGGATTACAGGCTAAGCCACCGAGCCCGGCTCTAATTTTTTGATTTTTATTGCAGAGACGAGGTTTCGCCAATTTGCCCAGGCGGGTCTCCGCGGGATCAGGCAATTCACTCACCTCGGCCTCCCAAATCGCGGGATGACAGGCTGAGCCACTGAGCCCAACCTGTAGATTCCATTTTAAGAAACCACTTTTTTTGCTCATCCATAACAATTCTTTATCTGTTCATATTAGGTCATGAGATTACAGCAATTCAGGGACATCTTCAGGCTCCACTTCTAGTTCTTCATCTCTTGTTATTTTCACCACATCTAAAATTGTTTTATCTACTGGCATCTTGAACCTTTCAAAATCATTCATGAGTGTTGAAATCAAAAATGATTCACACATGATATACTGTCCAGCCATGCCCTTCCAGGCCAAAAAAAAAAAAAAAAAAGCTGAGTATGGTGGCTCTTGCTTATAATTCCAGCACTTTGGGAGGCCGAGGTGAGAGGATTGCCTGAGCCCATGGGTTCAAGACCAACCTGGGCAACTTGGCGAGATCTCACCTCTACAATAAATCAAAAAATTAGCTGGGCATGGTGGCACACACCTATTGTCCCAGCTACTTGGAAGACTGAGGTGGAAGAATTGCCTGAGCCCAGCATGTTGAGGCTGTGGTGGCCATGAGCATGCCACTGCACTCCAACCTGGGTGACAGAATGAGACTCTGACTCGAAAAAATAACAGTCATATCCTGAGTGCTTAACACAGAGTTTAGTGTGCATGAGATCCATCATGTTTATTGACAATAGAAAAGCAAGAAGAAGCTGGGCTTGGTGGCTCAGCCTGTAATCCCGCACCTTTGGGAGGCTGAGGTGAGTGGATTGCCTGAGCCCGCGGGTTCGAGCCCTGCCTGGGCAGTGAGACCTCATCTCTACAATAAGTCAAAAAAAAAAAAAAAAAAAATCAGCCGGGCGTGGTAGCACATGCCTATAATTCTAGTTACTTGGAAGGCTGAGGCTGAAGGATCACCGGAGCCCAGCAGGTTGAGGCTGCGGTGGTCAGGAGCGGCCACTGCACTCCAGTCTGGGCAAAAGAGTGAGACTCCAACTCAAAAAAGAAAAAAAGAAAGAAAAGAAAAGCAAGAAGGATAAAACAGGTTTCCTTCCTTCAGGCAGCTTGCTCCCTTTCATGAGTGTGGTAAGACATTCACAAAAGACATGAATGAAAGCAGTACACAAATATATCCTTAGGTCCAACAGGATGGAGCAAGTCCTCAAGAAATTCTGAGAATAAAGAAATCTGTGCAAGCCTTTGTTAAAGAGAGAGATCAAGATAGATGTAAATTTGAAGACAGAAAATGCAGATACAAAAGTAATACTGATTTTGGAAACAGCATGAACTAATGTGGACTGATTGAACGAACTCTTGGTTTGAGACAACCTGGAGCCCAGTCTACAGGAGCATTTATGTTAGAAAATTGAATGAAATGTCAAAACTTCCAGGAGGACCTTGAATTTAAGGATGGATATATACACCATATAAAAGGCCAAGGTCATGTTATAGGTGGTACTTTTAAGACTATGTAACTGAATGAGTGCTCAGGAGACAGCCCAAGAGTTTCCTATATATCCAAGAGAGAGCAAAGGGAAATTACCACCTCCCCAAAGCAGGTCCTTTGGGAGAAAGTAAAATGATATTGTCATTTTTACCTGTGTACACTAATGTTTACCAGTGATTAAATTTCAGAATTACATAATTCCTAGTGAATTTTCACTGTTGTGTATTTCTTACTTAAAATGAGAAGTGCTTTAAAATAGAAATTCTGGATACGGTGGCTCACGCCTGTAATCTCAACACTTTGGGAGGCGGAGGCAAGAGAATTACCCATAAGTTTGAGACCAGCCTGGGTACCATGGCAAGACCTTGTATCTTCAATAAATCAAAAATGATCTGGGCATGGTGGTACACGCCTATAGTTCCAGTTACTTGGAAGGCTGAGGCGGAAGGATTCTTGAGCAGGGAGAGGCTGCAATTGCCATGAATGTACCCCTGCACTCCAGCCTGGGTGGCAGAGTGAGACTCCAACTCAAATAAATAAATAAATAAATTAATTAATTAATAGAAATTGATTTGCTTATGTCTTTGAAGCTAACACTCTTTGGGTCTACATTTTTTTTTTTTTTTTAGCTCAACATCTCTTCCAGTTAAAACATTTGCTGTTTTACCTCTTTTCTCTGGATCACCACTCACTGCTACCTATGCAAACTACTCCAAAAATGACTCTTAGAAGGCACAAATTTACATTGGCTTTACCAGGATATTAGAAACCCACCATGTAAATTCTGCAAAGAATTTCTTTCTAGAAATTGTAATGAGCTCCAGGCTAAGATAGGCCAAAGCATGTATATATTAGTTTCAGACTCAAGTTATTTACACATTTATGAGTCCTAAGGGAAAAAGATTTAGGGGAAAAAAGCAAATTCATTTTCATAAAAGTTTTATTTCTTGTATCACTGCCTTATCATATTTGAAAACTTAGAAAAAGAATGGGGAATTTCCCTTTAAAAAATGTCTATTTCAGGCCAGGCCTGCTGGCTCAAGCCTGTAATCCCAGCACTTTGGGAGGCTGAGGCAAGAGGATTGCCTGAGGCCAGGGGTTTGAGACCAGCCTGGGCAACTTGGTGAGATCTCGTCTCTACAATAAGACAAAAATTAGCCAGGCGTGGTGGTGTGCATCTGTAGTTACAGCTGCTTTGAAGACTGAAGCAGAAGGATCACTGAGCCCAGCAGGTCAAGGGTGCAGTGGCCACAAGCGTGCCACTGCACTCCAGCCTGGGCAACAAAATTAGACTCCAAATCAAAAAAAAAAAAAAAAAAAAATCTACTTTAGTTCAACTAATTTTGCAAACCATGACTCCTTTAAAGAACCCAAACTTGTCCTCCTTGGCCAGGTCTCTGCTGGCAGATTATGGTTGCACTCAGAGAACTCTGATCTGAATGAAACTTGGGTTTGGCACTTCAGCGTGTAGGAACAGAAAGCTCTGATGCAACCCTGAACAATACAAATACATAACGCATAGTAATAGACAGAGCCAGTAATGCTGGGAAGGACAAAACTGAAAGGAGAGTATTTAAATCTCCTAAATTGGCTCTTTTGTGGTTCACTTTTAAAAGTCTTTAGAATTTCTTCAATCTCAAATCATCTGTCTTCTACAAAAAAACCAAGAAGATAATAGCAATAATTACTATATATTTAAGACTTACTAGGTTCCAGGAACTGCACTAAGTAAGCCCTTTATGGATATTATCTCATTTAATAGTCGCAAAACTATATGTTTAATATTATTACCATATAGCAATTTTACTGATAAAAGAACTTATAATCATCATTTCAAAAAGCACCTCAGAATAGAATAACACTGACTTGGCTTGGTGGCTCATGCCTGTAATCCCAGCAACTTTGGGAGGCTGAGGTGGGATGATTGCATATGGCCAAGAATTTGAAACCCGCCTGGACAACACAGTGAAGCCTCATCTCCACAAAAAAATTTTTAATAAATTACCTAGGTATGGTAGCTTACTCCTGTAGGCCTAGCTACTCAGGAGGTTGAGGCTAGAGGATCACTTGACCCCGGGAGTTCAAGGTTACAGTGAGCTATGAGCACTCCACTGTACTTCATTCAGCCTGGGCAACAGAGTGAGACCCTGTTTCTAAAAAACATTAAAAATTAAAAAAAATTTTAAAAGAATATTATAATGCAATAGGAATGAGCCACTAGTATCTTTTTCACAAGTGTAAAGTAGGGTATCACAACACTGTAATGGGCTCTTATTAGATGTTACTGATTAGCCAGGATCGGTGGCTCAGCCTGTAATCCCGCGCCTTTGGGAGGCTGAGGTAAGTGGATTGCCTGAGCCCGCGGGTTCGAGACCCGCCTGGGCAGGCGAGACCTCATCTCTACAATAAATCAAAAAATCAGCTGGGCATGGTAGCGCATACCTGTAATTCCGGCTACTTGGAAGGCTGAGGCGGAAGGATCACCGGAGCCCAGCAGGTCGAGGCTGCGGTGGCCAGGAGCGGCCACTGCACTCCAGTCTGGGCAACAGAGTGAGACTCCCACTCAAAAAAAAAAAAAGAAAGATGTTACTGATTTTCTATATAAATAGTAATAACTGACTCGGCATTTCATATCCAAGAAAAGAAGGTCATGGTCCTGATAGACAACAAAAGGTCTGAACCTTTACTACTCTTTTTCATTTCTGTCCCAACCTCAGCAAGTATATATTCATAAAATTTTCATGATTGACTTTACGTAAGAAATAAAGGAAGCACTGGCCAGACAAAATGGAAAGAAATGTCATTTATCCTTTTCTAACTTTTTATTATGTTAAATATGTAATTAAACATGTATTGTGTAATTCTGAACTCAGTACCATCAGATGAGTTCTCTAGCTTTCCAGTTTTTTTTTTTTTTGAGATGGAGTCTCACTCTGTCGCCCAGACTGGAGTGCAGTGGCCACTCCCGGCCACCGCAGCCTCGACATGCTGGGCTCCGGCGTTCCTTCCGCCTCAGCCTTCCAAGTAGCCGAAATTACAGGCATGCGCTACCACACCCGGCTGATTTTTTGATTTATTGTAGAGATGAGGTCTCACCTGCCCAAGCGGGTCTCGAACCCGTGGGCTCAGGCAATCCACTTACCTCAGCTAACCAAAGGCACGGGATTACAGGCTGAGCCACCGAGCCCGGCTGATGACAAATTATTTATGTATTACTGTAGCATATAATTATCTACTTGAGAGAACAAAGTTGTGTCAATATTACTTTATATTTACTGTTACATATTTAATAAATAAACAAACCTATCTAACTTAAAGGATTCACAATAAAATTAAAGTTGGTGATAAATTCAGGTAGCTATGTTTTTTTTTTGTTTTGTTTTTGAGTTGGAGTCTCACTCTGCCGCCCAGACTGGAGTGCAGTGACCACTCCCGGCCACCGCAGCCTCGACCTGCTGGGTTCCGGTGATCCTTCTGCCTCAGCCTTCCAAGTAGCTGGAACTACAGGCGTGCACTACCACGCCCAGCTGATTTTTTGATTTATTGTAGAGATGAGGTCTCGCTGCCCAGGCGGGTCTCGAACCTGCGGGCTCAGGCAATCCACTCACCTCAGCCTCCCAAAGGCGCGGGATTACAGGCTGAGCCACCGAGCCCGGCCAGGTAGCAATGTTTGACCCTCAAGTTTAATATCCTATTTCTGCCAACTTAAACACTTCCACCAAAAGATTCTTGCTATCTGCAGGTACATGTGAAAATGAATCATAGTCACACCACCACTGAATTATACCTGCCAACTTATGACTACTGGTATTTAACATAATTATGAATAATCATGATTCAGAATGGGAAAATCACACGAGGAAAACAGGCCAATTCTGATATGTATCATGTATAATCAAGACAACAAGTCTTTCTTTTGTTTGCCTGCTGGTTATATAAATGTTTACCCTATAAATGACTCTACTACAACCAAAGCCTAGTACTGGTATAACTTCAGTTGTAGTTTGAAATAATAATCTCCCCATAATAATTATCCATGTTGTTTAACTATTAACTTTTTGCAGGGAAAAAAACTGGAATTCTGTTCAGCCAAAACCAAGTGCCTAGCTTATTCCACATATAGTTATATATAGAATATGTATGGCATACATGCACACCTGCAGCTTTTAGACCCTTTACCTTGGTTTAAACTCAGTTCTTTATTTTATCTTGTAACCACCATAACAGCAAGATAAGGTGACTTGCAGTTCAGATAGCTTCCCTCTTATCTCAGGATCAGCTGACCATGTAATCAATGCTATTGTGTATAAAGGTGAAATAATCAACAAATCAGTGAAACAAAAACAATTGGTGGCACTGGGAAACTGTCTCTCAGAACAAATGGCTTAGAGCTGCTTATGTGTCTCAGATTTTTTTTTTTTTGCAGGTTAATTAGCACACATTCATAGAAAATAGATATAAAATGTGTCTAAAAGCAGAAGGGGTTAATCACTCTCTCATAAATTTAAAGCCTTCTAAAGTCTCTGTTCCTTCTCTATGATCTCAGACCAAGCCCTTGATGGGGTAGAAGTATTCATGTTCTAGAACACAGAACAGATAAATCAACTCTGTACCCTTAAGAAGTCACACTTTCCTCTATTTAGTCTTCCTCCATCAGCTCCAATCCAAACTCCTCTTGCCATGGGGCAGAGGGGAATTTGTGGAGACCTGGAATTTATTCTCTATTAGACTATAAAGGAGATAATTCACGGGAATCCCGAAAAACTGGGATTTTTACAAGTGACCCCTTTGTAGTACACTCGGAATTTGTTCCTCCAGATCAAATGGTCAGCCTTAGTTTTTATCTGGAAGTTTTGAGAAGGTTGTTTTATGATTTGTGGAAGAAATGTTCCGAGTTGTGGCAAACAGGTGACTGGTTATTCCACCGTGACAATGCAACTGTCCACACTGCGCTGTGTGTTCAGCAGTTTTTGACCCAAAACAACATGACCTCCATTGCCCCACCCTCACTGTTTACTCAATCTCACCCCAAGTGACTTCTTTTTGTTTCCTCGATGAAACAAATCCTCAAAGGGAAACGTTTTGCTGATGTGGAAGAGGTGAAACAAAAAACAGCAGAAGCACTAAAAGGCATCAAAACTGAGGAGCTCACAAACCGTCTTGAGTATAGAAAAAAGCAACTTGATAGGTGTATTGCACATGTAAAAATAAATACATAATTTTTAAAAATAAACTCCTGTTTTCTTGGGTCCCCCTTCGTATATGTTCAGTGTAATTCATACAATTTTTTAACAAAAAGATTCAGTTTGCATATTTCCTCTTTTTATAGCATTATGCAATTTTTTTTTTTTTTTTTTGGAGTCTCACTCTGTCACCCAGGCTGGAGTGCAGTGGCAAACTCAGGGCCACTGAAGCCTCAACCTTTTGGGATCAGGTGATCCTTCCATCTCAGCTGGAACTACAGACATGCACCACCATGCCCTGCTACTTTTTTATTTTTTATTTATTGTAGAAATGAGATCTCGCCAAGTTGCCCAGGCTGGTCTTGAACACTTGGGCTCAGGCCTCTCAAAGTGCTGGGATTATAGGTGTGAGCCACCACGCTGGGTGGCATTATGCAATTTTTTAATGCAAAATACAATTTGCATATTTCCTCTTTTTATGGCATTATGCAATGCTTTGTTGAGTTTCCTTCTAGTCTTTTCCCTCTTACTTTTATCCTTTTCCTTCAGGGCTTGCAATCACAGGTTCAGTATGAAAGATTTATAGTTCCCAAATGTGGAAGATACAAACAAGATGCTGGCCAAAGTTTAGAATCTTATTTAAAGAAGTGAACCTTTTACCTGATTATTAAATATCCCCTTTATTAAATAACGTGGTGTGATTGAGAACAGGTGACTTCTCTTTGTGCTATGCTCTTAGTTACGTGTTTCAAAATTACAAAGAGCAGGTACAGTGGCAATAAAAAAACAAACTTCCTGTCTCCTGGGCTCCCGATATATATCTATATGTCTATATCTATATATAGATATAGATTTTTTTTTAAAAAGCAGGATTTATTAAGAAGGCAAAAAAGCTTCCACAGTGGGAGGGGACCCAAGGGGGTTGCCTGGCTCCTAATATTTTTGTAGACAAGATGACCATAGGGTGAGTGGGCCAGAAAAAGCCGATTCCTTTTAAAAACTTAAATACACTAAAATGTTAATAGCCATTATTTTGGGTGTTTGATGTTTTTTCTTTTACTTTTCTTAAGCAATGCTATTCTTCTCCTTTTGTTCCTGTGCATGGCATTTATCATCTCATACTTGTCCATACATATACATGTTCAGGCGCCATTTTTGTCTGGAGGCAGAGACTGTTCCTAAGTTCATTTTGTGCAACTTATATGAATTGCAAAAAAAAAAAAAAAAAAAAAGTTACTTTTATTAACTTTTTTTTTCTTTTGAGTCAAGGTCTCACTCTGTCATACAAGCTGACAGTTAAACTTTTCCAACTTCTTTTGGCCAACATGGTGGGAAGCCTACCACCAACTAATTGCTGGCTTGTCTTGGTGCATCTCCCTCTAGTTGGAGCAGAACACGTGGACTTAAGCAACCCAAGAAAATGAGGGAAGGGCTGTTCCATGACTTGCTCTGGTCAGTGATACTTTTGTAGCTTCTTTCTTCTCAGGCTTCTTCTGCTGTTGGGGACAGTGGCTTCTCAGAGCAAACAGAGCACAAACCCACAAGTTCTTTCTGCTGAAGGCAAGCTGATGCCCCATCTGCTCCCAGAGGCCATGCTTCCCCTAGCTTCATACCCAGGCTCCTGCCACCTAAATAAATCTCACAATTTGAGCCCTTCTCGTAGTTTCGAGGCTGGTAGGCTTGGGCTATTTACCCACTTCAACTCAGAGTGCCAGCATCCATGCCCTCTGCTTTGTTGAACAACACCATTTAATTCTCCTATGGCCATCACTGACCAGAGCAAAATAACAGTATCTCCTCTCTCCCTGCCTCAGGAAGATTAGAACTGAGAAGCAAGAAGCCTAGACATTCTCCCTGAGAGAGAAGGTGAAGATAAATAGATATTCTTTTTTGTGAATGAGGCTTTGTCAGAAAAAGATGCAAGTTAATTTATTAATAGCTCACCCTGCTGTTTTATATTTCATACCTCTACCAGTGTTTGGCAGGCAGTTTAAAGAATTACTTCTACATGAATGAAAATTTCTTTGCTAAATTTATTTTTCTACTTTTGTGTGTTCAATTCAGTATTTTGGGGGGGGTTGTTTTTGTTTTTGTTTTTTTCAGTTTCATATAGTATAGGTGCTTTTGAGGAGGCCCATCCACTTTTAGGGCTTCACTAGCATCTGTTTTTATTAACTCACAAATCTACACCAATATTGCTCCAATTTTATATCTTTGTCTACAGTGAGACCTCTCTTAGATGTTAAAATTAGGAAAGTTCACAAGGTGAAACTGGATTTCATCACTGTTTTCTTACTTCTCCCATTACCAACAAATCCTTGTTTTATGAATAACTTAGACCTCCAGCTTTTGAAACCACTGTCTTCATTTCTTCCTCCAACTTCTTATCAACTTTCGCTGATTTAATACTTCAAGCTTTCAATCTGTTAATGTTTGGTTCATATCACCTTGCATGTGATGTCACCAAAGTTAATATTTAGTAAGCATGTATTATCATAGTAGAAGGGCATGCCTCACTAAATTTTTAAAGTTAATTTTAGCAAAACATATAGTCAGCTTCTTCATTTCAAGACAGAAAATGACTTTACAATCATTTTGAGGTGGTCAGGAAAGATATTTTAGACACTTTATTCCCAATAAAGCAGGAGACAGTTGAGGTTTTACTCTGTCACCCAGGCTGGAATGCAGTGGCACCATCACAGCTCACTGCAGCCTTGAACTCCTGGGCTCTGGCAATCCTCCCTCCTCCGCCTTTTGAGTAGCTGGAACTACAAGCACATACCACCATTTTTCTATGTTTTTATAGAGACGAGGTCTTGCTATGTTGCCCAGGCTGGTCCTGAATTCTCAGGCTCAAGTAATCTTCTGCCTCGGCCTCCCAAATTGCTGATAATATAGGTGGGAGCTACCACACCTAGCCCCCAAAATATTTTTTGATAGCAACTAACTGCACTAAAAGGATCGCTGTGTCTTCTAAAAGGCAATTTAATAATATTCCGTTGGAAAGCACCTCCTCATGGTTCCTACAGTAGCATAATTAAGTTTTAAGAATATTATATCTTATGCCCACATGCTTGTTTAGTGTACACTTTTCTGGGTCAAATGAAGGCTCCATAAGAGCAGAGGTTCTAATAGAGCTTTTTATACTGTCTCTTGCATGGAGCATAGAAGGTGTTCAACAAACATCTGTTAATTAAATGAATAAATGTGAAGGAGTGTGCTTTCTAATGTATTAGAAAAACTAGAAAAAAATGTAATATTTTAAACTATTTGAAGCATGCTGATACATATTTACTCAAATAGTTCTCTTTCTTACACAATCCATAACCTCATTCATGTTTTTAGAAGAAAAGAATCAACTGTAGTGTGTCCCCCCAAAAACATTTTTACCCTTCTTTAAAAAGAAAGAATTCTCTCAGATGCTAGAAACTTTAAAACATCTGTGACAGAAATACTATATTTGGCAAAATACACCAATGTCGCGCCATGCTTAGTCATCTCCAGATCCTGGTAATGCAGCAGTTTGCATTTTGACCACATGCCCGAGGTCCTCAGATCATAGAGTTCCTGCCACTAAGTAGCGTGTGCTAAAGGCTAAGCCAATAGGCTAAGTGCTTCTTGAACAAAGAGGCTGCAGTGGAATCAAAGTGTTTGCCTGAGAGGAAGAGGAAGTAGGAAGCTCTCCCAGCCTAGGGAAGTGGGTAAGTAAAACTAATAGAGGCAGAGAGAGAAAGTCCAATGTGTGTGTCCTTTTCTCCCCTCTTCAATTCCAGAAAGGGGAAATGTAGTAGAAACACTCAGATACGCATGAGATAGAACACTGAAGCATGTGGCCTCTGTCCTTAGATCTTTAGTGGGGGGCAGCTTGGTTATGTCATGCAGTGGAGTGGCCTTGGTGAGAGGAGGCCAACACAATCTTCCTGCCTTCGTGCAGTCTCCTTGGTCAGAAGCTCTCAGAAGGTGCTGATTGAGCCAGGGGGTTAATACAGGCTGGCCTTGGGTCAGGATAAAGAGCTCTCCTATATGAGATACATTAAGGATTCAGTTGCATCACAGTGTTAAAAAGTACTGTATATAGGGATCAGCCCCACCCAGGAGGATCCAGCACATGTGTGGATCTCTGGAGCCATTAATTCTTTCCTCCATGATTCACATAAGCCCCTATTGGCCCAGAGGCCACATTGTGGAAATGAAATTCTAAAAAACTGAACAGGTACCTGAAAGAGACTGAATCATTTAAAAGTGATACATGGATTAGCAAGATTACCTCACCACCCTCCCTGCCAGGTCACTCACAGGGTGAGGGCTCATGAGCATTACAGTAATTCAGCCATTCTTCTCTTAAGCTCAGAGGCATCCAACAGAATGTGCTTATTCTTGACAGAGCAGAGAAAGGGATGGCCAACCGCTGCTTGCTTCAGTCTGGGGAGAGAGAAAGGAGTGAGAAAGTTGGCATTCAGTCTTCTGATTGTGTGCAGCTGTTTCCATCGTCACCTTTTTTAAAATTTATTTTTATTTATTTTTAATTTATTTTTATTTTTAAACTGTAGTCTTCCAACTCATCATGTTGCGGTGAACTTGAGCTTGACAGGGTTTGGCTGGCTGTGAACTGGGATAGGTTTGGCTGAGAATGCAAAAGTGGGTCTCTTTGATGTCTTTGGTTGCTTAAGGGTTTTTTTTATTGTTGTTAAGAAACACTCTAGCAGCTGCCTGATTCTCACCAAAAAACCAAACCACAAAACCAAAATGCCGTTTTTCAAGTGTATGAATCACTCCTTTTTCCTTTTGATTCTAAACTCCTTCTAAAGCTACTTATGGTTCTCTTATATTGCTTTTTTCCTCCTTTTTCTTTTTTCTTTTCTTTTTCTTAAAACAGCACCAACAAGGACTTGACTTAAGCAAAAAAAGGAAAACAGGTTTAGTTCTAAATAACTAGACAAAAAAAGGATTAAAAAAATAATCTGTACAACACCATAAACCACTATGACCTAAATTGACATTTATACAACAGACTACCCAACAAATGAAGAGTATATATTTTCTTTTTTTTTTTTTTTTTGAGTTGGAGTCTCACTCGGTCGCCCAGACTGGAGTGCAGTGGCCGCTCCCGGCCACCGCAGCCTCAACTTGCTGGGCTCCGGCGATCCTTCCGCTTCAGCCTTCCGAGTAGCCAGAATTACAGGCGTGCGCTACCACGCCCGGCTGATTTTTTTGATTTATTGTAGAGATGAGGTCTCGCTGCCCAGGCGGGTCTCGAACCCACGGGCTCAGGCAATCCACTCACCTCAGCCTCCCAAAGGCGCGGGATTACAGGCTGAGCCTCCGAGCCAGGCTTGAAGAGTATATATTTTCAAGTGCACAAACTAGACTCACCAATAAAGACCACATCTGGGCTATAAAACAAACCTCCGTATTTAAAAGATTTGAAATCATACAAAGTATATTCTCTAACCCACTGGAATAAAACTAGAAATTAGTAATAATAAGATATTTAGAGAAAATCTTCCGTATTTGGAAGTTAAACAGCACACTTCTACATAGTCCATGGATGGAAAAGAAATCATAAAGGAGATTTTAAAATATTTTAATCTTTTTGTTAATGAAAATACATCATATGAAAATTGATGCATGCAGCTAAAGCAGTGCTTACAGGGAATTAGTGTTGTTATAAAGCTGTTGCACAATTTAGGGTGACATTTTAATCAGATTGTCAAAGGTTAGTTACTTTTCCTGACTTTATCAGGGGAGATGTAGGTAAATCTTGAGAATGTATACAATATGTATGCAGAGTGATCTTTTATGTAAATGCTAGAATTAAATGTGCTGTAATAATATTTTGGTATAAATTTTATTCCGTGTTTAAGTATCTCTTATATATTTGCTATAAGTCAGTTAAAAAAACATGTGATTCCATACCCAGACATATGTTTTTTGTGAGCATTTAGGAAATACATGTAATATATAAACAAAGACAAATATACAAGATATAAATGAAATATCTATTTACATAGCACATAGTATATTGCTATTGTTTGGTACAAACATCTCCATACAGCTAGTACTATTTACATATGAAACTTTCAACATAAATTGAAACACTTTGGAAGTACAGCTGTCCCTCAATAACCTCAGGGGACTGGTTCTAGGAACTTTCAAACCCCAACACCCCACCAAAATCCCTTATATAAAATAATGCAGTATTTGCATATAACCTATGCATACCCCTCATGTATTTTAAATCATCTCTAGATTACTTTTAATATCTAATATAATATAAAAATTATGTAAGTAGCTGTTATGCTGTACTTTTTACTTGTATTGTTTTTTATTTTTATTTTTTTTTAGTCAGAGTCTCACTCTGTCGCCCAGGTTGGAGTGCAGTGGCATGCTCACAGCCACCACAGCCTCGACCTGCTGGACTCAGGCGATCCTTCCACCTCAACCTTCCAAGTAGCTGGAACTACAGGCAAACGCCACCACACCCAGCTAATTTTTTGATTTATTATAGAGACGAAGTCTCACCAAGTTGCCCAGGCTGGTCTCAATCCCCTGGACTCAGGTAATCCTCCTGCCTCGGCCTCCCAAAGGGATTACAGGCTTGAGCCACCAAGTCTGGCCGTATTGTTTTTTATTGTTGTATTGTTATTATTTACGTATTTATTTTTCAAACATTGTCAATCTTTGGTTAATTGAATCCGAGGGTATGAAACTTGTGAATATGGAGGGTCAACTGTATTTTGCGAACAGACACAAAGAATTCACTGGTGCAGACACTGGCAAACTGAATAAAAACGTAGATAGATTTTTCTCTGTTACAGTAAATACTGATGATTGTTGTGGATATACAGCAGCTTTTCAGGGCTTTTGGGGTGCCTAGAGTATTTTTCCTCATGTTTTCTGAAATTTGAGTTCATAGATTACTAGTGGATAAATACCAATTATTAAGAAAAGGAGGTCAGGGTGCAGTGGCTCACGCCTATAATCCCAGCACTTTGGAAGGCCAAGGTGAGAGGATTGCCTGAGCCCACGGGTTCGAGACAAGCCTGGACATCTTGGCGAGCTCTCACCTCCACATTAAATCAAAAATTAGCTGGGCATGGTTCCAGTTACTTGGAAGGCTGAAGCAGAAGGATCGCCTGAGCCCAGCAGGTCAAGTCTGCAGTGGCCATGAGCCTGGATGACAAGAGTGAGGTGAGACTCCAACTCAAAAAAAAAAAAAAAGAGAGAGAGAAAAGCCTCAATGTCTTGGGCTTAGCGGATTCTTTACTTCAGTCTCTGGAGTAGCTGGGACTACAGGTGTGCACCACCATGCCCAGCTAATTTTTGATTTTTTTTTTTTGTAGAGTTGAAATCTTTCTATGTTGCCTAGGTTAGTCTTGAACTCCTGGGCTCAGGTAAACCTTCCGCCTCAGCCTCCCAAAGTACTGAGATTACAGGCATGAGCCACCATGCCAAGCCAGAGGGCTCTTTATGCTGCTTTATTAGCCAAATTATAACTAGAATGTTGTTTTTCAACCTTTCTTATTGGTATTGTGCTTCTTTTATAAGTCCAAGTCAAATCCTACCTCCTTTGAGCAGCCTTCCTTAAAATCTATACCCATCCCCAAACAGTGAGTTCTTGCCTTCCTATAAGCCTCATAGCCTCTGTTTACTCTGTCTTCTACTCTCTTATTTGTAGTTCTCTTATTCCAGAAATATGTGTATATACAAATACATATAAATATACAAACATATATGGGATGCCAAAAAAACGTATACACAGTTTAAGTATGATGCTAGCTCAAAAGATAGCATTAATCAAATGAATGCTAGCGTCATCATGCGACAGGCAGGACAGTCAAAGAAAATGGCAGAAGAAAGGTTGAGTGAACGTCATACTACCCATTACTCCTGTAATTCAATTCAACTTTGAAAAATAATGCATAGATAACATCTCTTAAAATGTGTATACATTTTTTGGCACCCTGTAAATATACATAAATATTTCTTGATTTCAGGCACTCAAAATAACTAGCATGGTAATTTGTACATATTAAGTGTGAGCATTATTGGGGAATGAATGACAAATACCATAATAGCAATTACTCATGTTAAAAGAAAAACTTTAGACAAATTAAATTTAATCGAATTTAACTGAACAAAGAATGATTTGCATTTATATAACCAGCAGCTCTTAGAACCTCAAGAACCGCAAGAAGTTCACAGAACTCTACTCTGCAAGGTAGGTAGGCAGCATTTATGGACAGGAAAGGAAAGTTGAGGTACAGAAATAGCTTGATTGGCTGCAATCCAGAATTTGCCTTATTTGGATGTGATCTGATCAGTTGGCAGCCTGTGATTGGCTGAAGCTCAGTTGCTGTGATTGGCTGAGATTCAGCTAATTGTTACAAAAAATATATGTACTTCTAAATTAGGTTTTCAGTTCTCATCAGCACTGTTTGAGTAAAAATTTATTGTTGATTGTCCTACTAAGAATGATTAATAACATCATCTTTGTAAACAGTGTTGACACCTTTTTTTGTAGCCCCCTCTTACCTTGTGGCTTTTAGAACACATGAGCATTTCAAACAATTTTTCAAAATCCTTTAAAAATAATATAATAGTATTTGTTCTACTCGAATGTAGGGCATTTTGTGCTCTGGGGATGATGTGGAGAAATAAATACAATTGTGAATTTAAAATGAGAGACACAAACAAGAAGAGAAGACTCGCCAAAACCTTGGGTATAAATTGTCACATTACTGTTAAAAACCTGTATTTTATGAACTCCCTTCCATCTGTGTTACTGCAGTAGCTCTAGCCCCACAATTTGTTGTCCTATTTTTCTCAGAGTTCTTGGGATTGGAGGTATGATTGTTAAATTTGAGCTCATGAATAGTCTTCTTATGTTACTCTGGTCTAGATCTTTCTCATACATTCTGTTGTCCTAAAAGCTACTTAAGGGCAAGGACTCTCCACAGGCCCCCCCCATAAGCACACACCTCTCTATACCACAGAAGTTAATCTCTGGTGCTCCCAAAGCTGTATATCCCCAAGATGCCAGGAAGGTGTCCATTCCTGGAGTCTTCAATGCCCCTGAGGTCAAGCCGCATGCCACACCAAAGACCTCTTTTTAATCCTTGAATTTCTCAAACTTCTTCAACTTCTGTTTAGAATTCCTCCCACCATGTGACTCACACAAAAGTCAAGTCCTAAGGCTAGCTTCATTAGTTCTTCAGACATGCCTATACTTTCCTGAGTTCCATCTTGGACTCAAATTTGTACCCTACATTACCATTTGAAAAAAAGATCTTTAAGTCCTGATTTTGTTAGTGGTGGTAGTGTCTCACTCTATCACCAGGCTGGAGTGCGGTGACACAATCATGGCTCACTGCAGCCTTGACCTCCTGGGTTCAGACAATTCTTCTAACTCAGCCTCCCAAATAACTGGGACTACATGTGCTCACCATCATGCTCAGCTAATTTTTTGATTTTTTAAAGACAAGGTCTCACTACATTGCCCAGGCTGATCAAAATTGAATTATAATTCTGACCAACAAACAACCAAAAAAAAAAAAAAGCTAAACTAAACAGTAATTAACTCCTGTAATGTATCAGTTTAAGCATAATTTCCAAGATCCTTAGTTAGCTTTGGTACCTGGAACTAATATTAAATCTAATTGATTAGTGGATATTATTTAGATGCTTGGATAATTTCTAAGTAATATAGAATAGTGAAGCATCAGCCAACACTTTTTGTTCATAGATCAACTATATTTTGGGTATATGTTAACATGCATGTTAATTTCTGTTACTTTAAGAAAGTACATGACAGTGCTTGGTGGCTCATGTCTGTAATCCTAATACTTTGAGAAGTTGAAGCAGGAGGATAGCTTGAACTTGAGAATTCAAGCCTAGCATGGGCAAAATAGCAAGATCTCACAGCCTTGACTGTGTCACGGTACTACAGCCTGGGCGACAGAATGCGACCCTACCTCAAAAACAAACAAAAACAAAAAGAATGTGTGTAGGGAGTCATTATACATTTGGTTGTGATTTTTGGTGATCTGCTAAATTGCCTCCGTTACCTCTCGGTTATCACTGTGAAATGGAAGTTGGTTAGTTTAGTTCAGGTTTAACTAGTATTGGTGAATGAAACTATACTAGAAGCAACTGAGGCCTATAAGCCCAGCACTTTGGGAGGCTGAGGTGAGAGGATTGCCTGAGCCCAGTGGTTTGAGACCAGCTTGGGCAACTTGGCGAGACCTCATCTCTACAATAAAAATCAAAAAATTAGTCAGGCATGGCCGTGCATGCCTGTAATTCCAACTACTTAGAAGGCTGAGGTGGAAGGATCACCTGAGCCCAGCAGGTCAAGGCTGCAGTGGCCGGGAGTGTGCCACTGCCCTCCAACCTGGGTAACAGAGTGAGACTCCAACTCAAAAAAAAAGTGATAAAAATAAAAGGAAAGGGAAAGCAGTGTTATCCTAAGGTAAAATGCCTAGTTCCGGAGTATGAAAGAAGATAGTGAAAAATAAGTGTGAATAGATACAAACAATTGTAGAATGTTTGTAGAAAGTGAATTTTAGCTGCTTTGGTTTATAATTACCTGCAAATGATAAGTCTGAAGAGAAGCATTATAATGTGTTAAAGTTTGGGGAAATTTGCTCAGGTTTAATGGACTTATTTAAAAACAGGAACTTGTGAATAAGTCTCTGCCAGATATTACATTTATGCAAAACTAGAATTTCATTTACTCCTTCTTAAAATTGTAAACAAGTCTTAAGGGTATTTCATCTGCTCTTAACAAGAGGTAGTAAAAAGTTGTTCTTCTGTGTAATTGTCACAGAGAACAGGAATTCTGTATCTCACCTTAATAATATTTGATAAGTTGTATTACTGTATATTTTCATGTCCTTGATCATTTACAAACAAAACAAAGTGTCCTCATTTCTTAATTTAAATATCTTATTGTCCCTTTGATTAATAGATAGCCAAGGAAAACTATTCACTGTTCTTAGGTATCTATGATCCTTTCTTAACTACACATGTCTACTCTTTTTTTTTTTTTTTAATAGAGATAGGATCTCACTCTGTTGGACAAGATGGTGTGCTGTGGCACAATCATAGTGCACTACAACCTTCAACTCCTGGGCTCAACTGATCCTTCTGCCTCAGCCTCCCAAGTAGCTTGACAACAGGCATGAGCCACAGTATCCAGCTAATAATGCTTTTGATTTCACCTTTCTAAGATAAGACCCTACAATGTAAAAAGTATTACTTTCAATGTATATTTTATACCTAGGCTATTTTTGAGATTTCCCAGGGCCATGGGCAATTTCAATTTTTCTCCCTTTTACTTTATAAAAACAGGAAAATACAAGTAATTGAGCTATTTATTATACTCCATATTTCTTTCTTTCAATTTTTTTTTTTTTTTTTTTTGAGTTGGAGTCTCACTCTGTCGCCCAGACTGGAGTGCAGTGGCTGCTCCCGGCCACTGCAGCCTCGACCTGCTGGGCTCCGGCAATCCTTCCGCCTCAGCCTTCCAAGTAGCCAGAATTACAGGCGTGCGCTGCCACGCCCGGGTAATTTTTTGATTTATTATAGAGATGAGGTCTTGCCAAGTTGCCCAGGCGGGTCTTGAACCTGCGGGCTCAGGCAATCCACTCACCTCAGCCTCCCAAGGCATGGGATTACAGGCTGAGCCACCAAGCCCGGCTTTTTTTTTTGAGTTGGAGTCTCACTCTGTCACCCAGGCTGGAGTATAGTAGCACGCTCATGGCCACTGCAGCCTTGACCTGCAGGTCTCAGGTGATCCTTCTGCCTCAGTCTTCCAAGTAGCTGGAACTACAGGCACATGTCACCATGCCTGGCTAATTTTTTGATTTATTGTGGAGATGAGGTCTCATCAAGTTGCCCAGCCTGGTCTGGCAACCCTCAGGCTCAGGCAATCCTCTCACCTTAGCCTCCCAAAGTGCTGGAATTATAGGCGTGAGCCACTGTGACCAGTCTGAGTCACCAGGCCCAGCCCATATTTCTTTTTTTTCTTTTTTTTAGTCAGAGTTTAACTCTGTTGCCCAGGCTGGAGTACAGTGGCACGCTCGCGGCCACCGCAGCCTCGATCAGCCTTCCAAGGAGCTGGAACTATAAGCATGCACCATCACATCTGGCTTATTTTTTTGATTTATTGTAGAGATATATTGTAGAAATGAGGTCTCACCAAGTTGCCCAGGCTAGTCTTGAACCCATGGACTCAGGCAATCCTCTCACTTCAGCCTTCCAAAGTGCTGGAATAATAGGCATGAGTCATGTGCCCGGCCCCTTATTTTCTTAAATAGCTATACACTATTATAAAATCTGCATTGGAATAGTTAGCATATCAAAGAAAATCTCTAACTTTTCCTAAGTAATAATAATAATGTGATTATGTAATTACAATAAGTATAAAATATATACAAATAAAATATAAAAATAATGTAATTGTTATACTTAAATGTTATTAATACAAATATTTCATTGATTATACTTTACAGGAAGGCCCTGGAGAATTATCAATGACCATATTGTGTATAATGTGTTCTTTCTCTTCAGGGAAACATTGATCAAATCCATAGAAACTGTTATTATCACATCCTAATAAAAGAATTTTACTCTTCCATTCTGATATGCAAAATTATTGTAATAAACTGTCCAGAAAAATTCAATCATATCACCCGCATGTGGTGTCTCTTTTCCTCTCTGCCTGGAGGTTGAGCTTTAAACTGCCGGCTAAAAAGAAAGTCTCAGGTTTTTGCAAGGACTGTGTGGTAGGTAGAATCCTAAAATACCAGGCTTTCTCCAAGATTCTCTTATAATTCCCAGAACTGTGACTGCGATGAGTTATCAGGCCCGTGATTGTTATGTCACATGACAAAGTGGATTTTTGAAGATGCAATTAAGGTTACTAGTCAGTTGACCCTAAAAATCCAGAGCATATCCAGGTGGGCCTAATCTAATCACAGGAACTCTTTAAAGCAGAAAGTTTTCTCCAGCTGGTAGCTGAAGGGAAAGTCAGGAATAGTTGAAAGGTGAGATGGCATCAGCTCACTGTTGCTGCTTTAAGACGAAGAGGACCATGTGAGGACGATTACAGATAGTCTCTAGGAGCAGAGAATGAGTCGCAACTGACATCCAGCAAGAAGATCTCAGAACTACAGTCCTATGAAACTGCATTCTGTCAACAGCCTAAATGGGCTTGGAAATGGGATTCTTCTCCAGGGCCTCCAGATAATACTTTATCATAGCCAACACATTGGTTTCAGTATTGTGAGACCTTGAGCATTGAACTTAGTTGAGCCTAATGTTGTTTGAAACTGCTAACATTGTTATCATTTGTTATGGGGCAACAGAAAACAGATACAGCTGATACCATGTATGGGGAGAGGACCCAAAATAAACAGGAGTTATTTTTTGAAAGGCGGGCCCCTGGAAGTACAGGCTTCCCTTGCTAAGCAAGTGTTCTAGGAACCTATCAGCATCAGTGCACCAGCTAGTGTAGTTGTGAGAAGCTGCATTAGGCTTTGATGAAAATTTTTTTTTTAATTTTTCAACTCACTTGCTTTTTTCGTGGTGAGTGATTTATAAGTGCAACTACCCACATCGTGCTGAGTGTTCAGCAGCAGTTTTTGACCAAAAATGACATGACCCCCACGTTCCACCCTCCCTATTCACCCGATCTCACCTGAGTGACTTTTTTTGTTTCCCCGGATGAAAAAAGTCCTCAAAGGGAAACATTTTGCTGATGTGTAAGAGGTGAAACAAAAAACGACAAAAGTACTAAAAGGCATCACAACTGATGGGTTCAAAAACTGTGTTTTTTTGGTTTTTTTGAGTTGGAGTCTCACTCTGTCACCCAGACTGGAGTGCAGTGGCCGCTCCTGGCCACTGGAGCCTCGACCTGCTGGGCTCCGGCGATCCTTCCGCCTCAGCCTTCCAAGTAGCCGGAATTACAGGCATGCGCTACCACGCCCAGCTGATTTTTTGATTTGTTGTAGAGATGAGGTCTCGCTGCCCAGGCGGGTCTCGAACCCGCGGGCTCAGGCAATCCACTCACCTCAGCCTCCCAAAGGCACAGGATTACAGGCTGAGCCACCGAGCCCGGCCCAAAAACCGTTTTGAGCAGTGGAAAAAGCAACTTGGTAGGTATATTGCATCAGAAGGAGAGTACTTTGAAGGTGACTGAAGTTTAAACATGTAAGAATGCATAATTTTTTCAAATTTTTCAAATAAATTCCAGGTTTTGTGGGGGTCCCCCTCATACTTTTAACTATTAATATTTCAAGATACGGACTTATGGGCACAGAATGTGCATCTGAAAATGTCACCACTTAGACAACTGTCAGATGTTACTGAAAGACTTAGTATTTTAAGTAGTCTTTTTAGTTTTGAGCAGGACAAACTCACAAAAACAAACTGCTGACCTAATATCTAAGATTTAAAAGAGGAGGGAAAGTCTAACTGTTGATATTATGTTTAGTGTTCTTTTTTCTGTTGGGCATATGAGAAAATTCTCTGTCTTTTTTCTGGATAAACTCTCCCTAACCCTCAATTTAATAGACTATACTTTTGCAAATTGAAATGAACAGCCTTTAAATAGTAATTTAGTCTCCTTGAGATTTCACAATTGAGAAATCAGGAAATACTTTCCTGAATCTTTTTGCTCTTTTTTATGTTAACTGTACATGGTCAATAATTATCTGTCCTCTTTTTTATTAGGACATGATTAGACAAATTGATTGTTCAACCAAAACCAGTATTGTAAGTGTCATATTGAGAATAAATCTTATTTCATCAGTTCTGACAAGCCCACCTTGAAGGAACCAAGGTTGCATTTCATAGGTGAAACTTATGCCCATAAAACAGTCCCAGAAAATTATTCTGATTTGCATTCAAGAGCTTATAGGCTTGTAAACACCATCACTTCTTGGCAGACCAGAAACATCATTGTATTTTTAGGGACACTGAGTAGAGAAGAATATACCCAAATTGATACAGGTGAATTTTGTTGAGATTAATATCTTGGATTTGGTTTCTTAGCCTCTGACTGAAACAGTCAAAAAATTTTTTTTAAATCAGAAATAATAAATGCAATACAATTTTCTTGAGCCCTCAGTTCACTCAGTGGGGATAATTGAAGTAGGAATCGTAATTTCGATTTGCCAGTTCCAAGTATATCAATTTCTTACAGTTTAAACAGTTTCTCTCTAGTTTAAGCAATTTGATTGGATAAACACTTAGACAATTCAAAGTTCAACTCTTTGTTAGGACTCTTTACCACAATATTTTATCCTGCGCCCACCTCCTTTATAAGAGAGCATCTTGATGGAAAGTATAAGATCCTCACTGGAGGGATGAGTGCCTCGTGAAGATCTCTGTGCTGGTCTGGCTCATGGATTTGCAACTGTTCATGTCCATTAACTTGTGGTCAGTCTGGTTCAGTTCTTGAGTGTTTTGCTGAAGTTCATGAGTGAAATCTATGGCCAGAAAATTGTGGTTCGTTTTTCCATGACTACATCCTATCTTGATCCTAGTTGGCACTACAGATCCCAAATTTGTTCTGGATGTGTCTCCCACTTGCTCCCAGGTTTAGGTGCCCACGCGGAATTCCTTGGTTACAGGAGGACTTTGACATACTTGTTGTAACCACATTGTCTGAGCACCCAGCTAATCTTTGAAATACCAGTAGTGCCCTCTTGAAGTAGGTAGAAACTTCTGGATCCTTTTCACGCCATGTGCAGGTTTTGGGGAGCCACAAAGACTGCCTGAGGTGTCACTGTTTAACCACCTCCCTCCACTCCCTCACCATTGTTATAACCCTTATTCACCCCCCCCATCCCATCAGTATGAGGCTGACTCATGGTAACCTATTACCAGGGTCCCAAATGGGAGATGTGCCAAAATTTTTCAGTTTTGGACTCTCCTTTCAATCTAACTATTAATCTACTCTCTCATTATTTTAACCCTGAGGGGTGAAGGCAGAACATAGCATACATCTGAAGGGCTGTTTTCTTTGCCTCTTTTTCTTCCCACTATTACCTCTCCAAGGAGGGAATGGCTTTCTGCTCCTTATTCCTCTTTGAAAGAACTGCTAGGCCGGGCTCGGTGGCTCAGCCTGTAATCCCAGCACTTTGGGAGGCCGAGGTGAGTGGATTGCCTGAGGCCGCGGGTTCGAGACCCGCCTGGGCAACTTGATGAGACCTCATCTCTACAATAAATCAAAAAAAAAAAAAAAAAATTAGCCGGGCGTGGTAGTGCGCACCTGTAGTTCCAGCTACCTGGAAGGCTGAGGCAGAAGGATTGCCGGAGCCCAGCAGGTTGATGCTGCGGTGGCCAGGAGCGGCCACTGCACCCCAGTCTGGGCGACAGAGTGAGACTCCAACTCAAAAAAAAAAAAGAAAAAAAAGAAAGAACTGCTGATGTGAGATCATGATGTGAGATTATCATTCCCACAGTCTATAAGAAAGCCCTGCCATCTGTTTTGCTTGACATTGTTTTTAATATGTTAATGGGAGATAAAGTTATTTTTTAAATGTTTTGATTCAGAACAAATATTAATATTGAAGCCTGTTGACTATCTATGTACTCAAAAATTACATATGGTTGTCAAAAGGTAAAAGTTTTTCTTTTTTGGATCTTTGCTATAATCATCACAACTAATCCAGAGGCAAATGAATGTCTCTGAAACCATTTGCTCATTCTTTAATTCAGCAAAAATTTACTGAGCATATTTTATGTGCTTGGCACAGTTTCAGGAGCTTATGTGCTAGTGGCAGAGGTAAACAGTGAGCAAGAAAAATAAGGAAAAGATTAGAAAGTATCAAATGCCCAGGAGAAGGACGAAGAAAGGAAGGACAATTGGCAATGTTGTTCAGGCTGGTCTCAAACCCCTGAATTCAGGCAATCCTCTCTCCTTCGCCTCCCAAAGTGCTGGAATTATAGGCATGAGCCACCATGCCAGCTGTGCTATTCTTTTTTTTTTTTTTTGAGTTGGAGTCTCACTCTGTGCCCAGACTGGAGTGCAGTGGCCGTTCCCGGCCACTGCAGCCTCGACCTGCTGGGCTCCTGTGATCCTTCCACCTCAGCCTTCCAAGTAGCTGGAACTACAGGCACGTGCTACCATGCCCGGCTAGTTTTTTTATTTATTTATTGTAGAGATGAGGTCTTGCCTGCCCAGGCGTGTCTCGAACCCGCGGGCTCAGGCAATCCACTCACCTCAGCCTCCCAAAGGCATGGGATTACAGGCTGAGCCACCGAGCCCGGCTACTGTGCTATTCTTGATGGAGGAAAGGCCTCACTGGGAACATAGTTTTTGAGAAAAAAAAATCGCAAGCAATTGAAGGAATTAGTCATACAATAACTGGGAGAAAACACTTCAAGTAGAGAAAAACAGCTAGTTCAAAGACTTAAGAATAGGAAGTGTGCCTGACTGGAACAAGAAAGGAGCAGGTGATGAATTCAGACAGGTAACGAGGAATGCTTTTCAGTGTCCCATGGGATAGAACACCTAGTCGACCAGAGTGCTGGTCAACTTATAGCACCCATTAATTGTTTCTGCCATGGTTTTTCTGTTGGGGACTTTCTAGTCCCCAACACCTGTCCACAGCGATCATATTCCTAAATTAACCACTTTCACTTAATTGCACCTTTGTTGCAGACTCTGCTTTATAGAGAATCCAGGCAAACAATTTTTTTCCTCATCTACCATTTCAGCACCACAAAGATAGCTGATCTATCCTAAGTATCCAGAAGATTGTCTGGCAGATGATGGCTCTCAATAAATGTTAAATCGAATTGAAAGTAATTTGATACTGCAATTCCACATTAAGGATTAAGAATTTGGAACTTCAGCACTAAAGCCTAACTATCAAAATAATGTATCAGCTGGGCACAGTGACTCATTACTCTAATCTCAGCACTTTGAGAAGCCAAGACAAGAGAATTGCCTGAGTCCAGCAGTTAAAGAACAGTCTGAACAACATGGTGAGACCTCATCTCTACAATTGCAAAACAAGACAAAAACAAACCAAACAAACAAATACATTAGCTGAAGGTGATGGTGCATGCCTGTAGTTCAGCTAGTTGGAAGGCTGAGGCGAATGGATTGCCTGAGCCCAGCAGGTCGAGTTTGCAGTGGTCGTGAGCATGCTACTGCACTCCAGCCTGGGTGACAGAGTGAGACTCCAACTCAAAAACAAAAGAAAAATGAAAAGATATATTACCTCACAGGTCATTGAACTAAACTAACTAGACTATAGGGAGTCCAAAATGTATGGCGATAGAGATTAGGAGTTAAAAGGTCTGTATTCAGGAGGCAGACTGCTTGGGCTGTGTGTCACCTGCAACTGTGTACATTTGGAAAGTTCCTGAACCTCTGTTGCCATTTTCTCACCTCTAAAAATAAAAATAGTAATCATATGTAACTCAAAGGGCTGTTGTGAAGATTGAACAAGTTAATATGTAGGACAGATATATGGAATATAGTAAATGTAATATACATGTTTACTATAACAACAGTTATTATTATTGATTTCCACCATAGCATCAAAGACACATAGCATGAGAGTAAAATAAGTGAATATTCACTGATTATAAAGAAATGTAATTAAAGTCTTCCCATCATTTTCTTATATTTTAGTTATTTTTAGTTATAGGTAGAATTTACTCTAATAAACAGTTAAACAGTATAGAAATATATAAAGTTCCATGATCCATTTCATTGCCACAGCCCAGCCAAAGTTCCATTTTATTCAATCATAAGTTTATTTGTTTGCTAATAATGTCAGCCTCATTTATAAATGCATTAACCAACCCATGATAAATATTAAAATTTCATCTTACACTAGCTTATCCTTGAGCCACAATGCAAGATGCTGACAACATCAACTTATATTGCTACTGTTAAGCTTATGAAATTAAGTCTCAGAATCCTGAAATTTCATCATTTGTGAAGTTGGGATTGCCAGGCCTACCCCCATTATGTTTGGGGGAGAATTCAAAGTCATAATGTTCATGAAGGGCCCAAGCACAGGCTCTGGCATGAAGTCAACGATCAATAGCACTAATAGAAATAAGTGCTAATTGGAACAGCACTAATTGGAATCCCATCCATATCCTATACTTCTCTGAGCTTGATTGCTGTGATTTTCTTAAGAAGAACCCAAACACAAAGTTTTAGCCTTACACATGTCTCATTAGTACTTGGCAAATGAAACTCATATTCATGAAAATGAACGTTCCAAAGATGGGTGTTAGACATTGAAAGCTTTTCATCAGCCATAACAACACTAGTTACAAAGTTATTTCAGCTGCATTTCAATTTGTAATTTAATTTAGTAAGTCATAATGGGAACTACTAAAAGCAGCTTAATCCAAGCTCTTTGAATTCTTTTGACTTGGTATTAGGTTATGAGCAAATGTGTTTATTAAACAAGCTGCTTGGAAGCCATGATATCTTGATTCAGACACTAACCTGTGTTTTACAAACTTTAAAGTTGTAATAAATGCTGAGTTTAACTTCTAAGTTAATAAAGGTAAGGTAATGAATGGAATGCTAGACTTAGTGTTAAATTCATCTCTAATTGTATGACCTTAACTTAACCCTTACTTATAAAGTCTATAAAATATGTGGTTATGAGCCGGGCTCCGTGGCTCAGCCTGTAATCCCGCGCCTTTGGGAGGCTGAGGTGAGTGGATTGCCTAAGCCCGCGGGTTCGAGACCTGCCTGGGCAACTTGGCGAGATCTCATCTCTACAATAAATCAAAAAATGAGCCGGGCGTGGTAGCGCGCGCCCGTAGTTCCAGCTATTTGGAAGGTTGAGGCAAAAGGATCGCCGGAGCCCAGCAGGTCGAGGCTGCGGTGGCCGGGCACGGCCACTGCACTCCAGTCTGGGTGACAGAGTGAGACTCCAACTCAAAAAAAAAAATGTGGTTATGGAAATGTGAAAGGAGATTATAATAGATATATCCTATTTCCTACATTGGTATTTATGTCAATGAATTCTACAAGGAAAGTCCTATATACTCTCAAGACTGTATTACTTCAGCAGTTGGGAACCTCTAAGTGAGATTCAAAGACTAGCAGAGTATATCCATGAGGTTCAAGGAGGAAAGAGAAGTGATTGGTTTTATTTCAGATGGCTGCCAACGTGAGAATGTGCCACAGAGTCATTTGTTATTATAAGGCTATTTATGGATATCCTGATATGCCCAACTTAGCACTTTTTACTGCTTCTAAGTTACGTGCCACAAGTTGTGGGATCTTGTACTCTCACAGGTAATAAAATTCAAAAAGATGAGATAAGCATGATATCTATTCATTCAGCCCCCTAATATGAATTTATTTACAGTCATTTCGACTTCTGAAACTATTTAGTCCCAACTGCACATTGCATGTGAGATACCTGAGCATAATAAAATTGTGCCTTTTTACATCAATGCTAATTGAGTGCCTTAGGCACAGCAAGTACCAAATTACATACTGTAGTAAATCCCATGACTTCATTTAGGGAAGATATGATTACCTAGAAGGTAAACAAAATACTAGAAGAAAACATAACATTTTAATAAGAGGTTTCTGAGACTTAAAATGAGCTAGCAGTTCACTGAAATATTTTACTTGAAATAGCACTGAATAATTACTGGAAAATTATATCTATGTAAAAGTTTTCACTAAAATCATTTTAAGAATTATTATTTAAGCATAAGATTCTAGAATTGAACTGTTTCTTTCTGTTACTTTGAGAATGTATTTAGATAATTTGAGGCTACATAAAATGCCAAAATCCAAATGTCCAAAAGCCCAGAAATGGAGATGAAAGCACTCTATTAATTCTAGACAGTTTGGGATTATCATTTTTCAAAGATGTTTCCTGCCCAGTTTTAAATATCTGGTGCTAAACATGATAAGCAAACAACTTCATCAATAGACCGCTTATATTCCTGACTCAGTTCTTCTCAAAGTGACAAAGTGCCTTGATTCCAGCAGTGATTCCCTGGTCTGCTTTAGTGTTGTGTTTCCATTATGACCGTTAGCTGCTGAAACTGAGCCCAGAGCCCTTAGTCACACGATCTGAACTTTGCAAGAGACACCAAGAGGTAAGTTAACTCATCCTTCTGCCTCTAGAAAGGGTAAATTGTGCCCAAATATTTTCAAATGAATAATTTTGCACCCTAATCAGAGTGGAAAATCTACAGAGTGGGAATTTCCTTCAGAGACCTTTTTGTATACTTGTGGTCTATTTCTATGCTAATACAGTTGCAAAAGCAAATAAATGTCCTAAAGTATACATGAGCAGTGCCTCTCACACAGTCGTATTAGTACACATCTGGGATTAGGCACCTAGGTATTACAAATTCATTAATTTGCCTTAGAAAATACTTTTAATGGATTAAAAAACACCACAGAGTATAACCATTTTTATACATTTTATTTTACACGAATAACCATTTCTATTCTCAGTATTTTTCCACCTCTCCTCCACTTTGGTTTTCCTTTTCCATTCTTTCCCTTCACTTTTTAAAATGAGGTCTTCTTTCTTCCTGGCCTGTTCTCTAACCTCCACCCTTGGAAATGATGCTGTTTACTCAGTTTAGCTCACTACCTTGGCACCATCTTTTTTCTGATCTTTTATATTCTATTGGATGCCAAATGCTGTCATTAATTCTTCAAAAATGACTTCCGAATCAGTCTCTCTTTCAGTTCTGTTACTGAAGTACTATGGTACTTCAGCCTTTTATTATGTTTAACTTGGATATAAATTATTCCACTACTCCTCTCCTTGCCTTGGTTTCTCTCTAGCACCAAGCATGTTATGCACTGCTGCAGAGCGGCTTTGCAACAACACACATCTCACTCCTTTTTTTTTTTTGAGTCAAGAGTCTCTGTCACCCAAACTGGAGTGCAGTGGCACGCTCATGGTCACTCCAGTGTTGACCTGCTGGGGTCTGGCGATCCTTCCACCTCAGCCTTCCAAGTAGCCAGAACTATAGGCACGTGCTACTATGCCTGGCTGTTTTTAAAATTTATTGTAGAGATAAGAGCTTGTCAAGTTTCCTGGGCTGGTCTTGAACCTACAGACTCAGGCAATCCACTTGCTTCAGCCTCCCAAAGTGCTGGAATTACAGGCTGAGCCACCGAGGCCGGCCACATCTCACTCTTTACCCTACATCAAAACCTTCAGTGGTTCCACTCTTCCTACTGAATGGTGTCCAACCTTCTTCTCATGGCTCTCTCTCCCTACTGCCAACACACAGCTATCCCTCAATTCCAACCATCTATCTAAATCATAGCTTTACTATCTATTTCTTTCATGTGTATGATACTCTTGCTACACTATACAAAATTTTCTCAACACATATTTGAGAAATTTTGACATATGTTTTTCCTAGTTCCATGTCGTTGCAGTATTATTCCCTTCATCTAACATTTTAATATTTACCTATTGAAATCTAACTCCTTCAATTCCTAACCAACCAACCAATTATAATAGCCACTATACTTGACTATGCATTCCTAACATGTCAGGACCATACTGAACATCCTAACTACATAATCTCTAACTCTCACCCAAACACCTACTAGGAAGATATTATCACCATTTCACAGGTGAAGAAATTGACATTTGGGAATGTTAGTGATTTTTACCTTAGGCTGCACAGCTAACAAGTGGTATGTGGCAGAACCCTGATTATTGTTTTTCTTGCAGGAGGATGTAAAAGTGTGACCAGTTAAAACATCATTAAAACAAAACTAAAACAAAAAACAAAAAAACTATGTGTCCCAGCCTGCCTTTTGGCAAGGAGCCAGTAGCCTTGTGACATAGTTTTAGCCAACAAGACTAAAATGGCATTCTGCTGGAGATTTTGGCAACATTTGGCTGTCCTGTTAATGGCACTGCCCCTTCTTCCTGTTTCTTCTTTCTATTCTTTAGGGAGCAGGACTGAGATGCCTGGGGAAGCAGAAACTATCGTGGGACTATCAGACTAAAAAACAAACACTAAGGAAGGTAGAGGAAAAAGATGAAAAGTGTCTGGATGTTGATGGCGTTTGGAACTGCTGCACTGTCATAGTTCAGTCTTATTGGGTGAAAAGACTACATCTCAATTTGGTTAACCTATACATTGTATTTTCATGTGTTCAAACCTGAACATACTGGCATATGATAGAAATGGCTTGCACGTTTAGGCCTGCATCAGCCTGATGCTTCTTTTGACAACATCGTAAATGCTTCTCTACAAAGCCAATTCAAACCCTACCAAGAGTCCCCACCTCAGAAATACATTTTTCTTTCATCTGTACTCTCATTATAGTCCTGGGCTACTTTTAAGGCGCCTATGAATTTTTCTTTTTGTTTGGGATTTTTAGTATAGATTGTAGATTCCTTAAGAATATAGTCTTTAGCTTCTTTTCTCCCATACACATAAAAATCGTTGAGTGAATGTATACTATGCTGAATTAAAATTCATAAAGTTCACTATATAGTTTTCAATTATCTCAGTCGTCTATGAATTATTTTATTCTTTAATTTTGATATGAACGTAAATGTAAACTAAGTCACAATAATTTGAGTCCCTTTATACCCTGCCAGAAACCAGCTCCTTCTAGGAGTTTCCCCAGTTTATTGCTACCAGGGTGATTAGTAACAAAATCCTTCCATTCTGCTCAGTTTTCTTTTTCTCTCATTTTTTTTCCCCTGAGCTGCTACTGCTGATGCTGCTGAGATTGCCATTCTGCAGGTAGCTACTCTTGTGCATCCCAATCCAGTTCTGAGAGAGGACATGCTGCTTTCGCTACCCCTTTATTCCATACCAAGGCACAGATCTTTTTCTAATTATTATTGCACAATGGAGACCACATTACATCTTTTGAGAAAACAAGAGTAGAGAATGATACAATGAAAAGATAGCACATAGAATATTTACAATACGCAGCCATAAAAAAGAACAAAATCATGAATTTCGCAGCAACCTGGATGGGACTAGAGTATAATACTGAGTGATCTCTCACAGAAACAAAGATCTGAGTATCACATGTTCTCACTCATATAGTGGACCTTGAACATCTATCGTAATACTATAAGAAAAGGATTGACAGTGGTGGGAAACTATGGGGGAGGAAGGGAAGAGAAGGGAGGTGGGATTAATGGTAGTCAATATCTGTATGGAGATGGGGGGGACACCCCTTATCAACAAGGGTGCCTGAACGATGCATATTTGTATACCTAACCCTTAACTGTGCCCCACAATATTAAAATAAAAAATATTGATTTAAACAACAACAACAAAAAAGAATATTTACAATGATTATAGACCCAGACCCACTGGTTTTCAGCCTTTTCTTTACTAGCTTTTCATATCTGGGGCAGTTTTCTCTCACCACAAGAATTTCCAGGGCTTCCAAAGCCACAGAGTCCAAACAGACCATGGGCTCTGAAGAAAGACCAGTCATTTTTTTTTCTTTGCTGTATTATAAAGCCTCCTTCCCTTAGGCTTCATTTACTCATTTAACATGACTGATAGTGGAAATATAAATTTCTTGTAGTGAATGTCCAAGCGTCACTCACCCAGATTGAGCTAGTCACCCTGACTAGTTATCACAAAATTACTTAAATCTGATTGAGTTATTCTGATCATTTGCAGACACTTTGTTACATAAATACAAACCTAATTATAGTCTGAATATAGTAAATAGATTACATTTTGAATATTTTACATTGGTTTCTAATCATTGATGAATTTTCTTAATAATACTATAACATTGCTATTTTCAACTTTGTCAATTGCTGGTGACAGATATTGACACACGTTTTCACAGGTAACAAATGAAATTTTGAAATGTAGTGATTAAGTTCAAATTTCAAGCGGTTTAAAGAGTTAGAAAGTGAATGAAGATAAACTTTTAAAATATTTTGTGGAGAAAGAAACGAGTGGTATCAAGACTGGAGTAGAAACTATAGGGAGTGTTAGGGACCAGGTTTATGCTAAATTTTAAAAAAATGAAGAATAAAGAGAAGAAGGATGGAAAGGAAGAGAATGGGATGAAAGGGAAGGAAAGAAGAGATAAAAAGAGAAGAACGTTCTAGTAAAAACTATTATTTGGTATACAGTTTACCCTTGAACAACACAGAGGCTAGGGTGGTGATCTGTGCAGTCAAAAATCACTGAATAACTTTGGACTTCCCCAAAACTTAATTGCTGATACTCTACTGTTGACCAGAAGCCTTACCCATAACAGTCAGTTAACATTTATACTTATAGTCTTACACTAAAGTAAGTCTGTGTTATATATTTATAAAGTCTGTGTTATATACTTACAGTCTTACACTAAGGTAAGCTAGAGAAAATATATTATTAGGGAAATAATAAGGAAGAAAAAATATATTTACTATTCATTAAGTAGAATTGGATCAGCATAAAGGTCTTCATCCTCAGCATTTTCACACTGAGTAGACTGAGAAGCAAGAAGAGGAAATGGTCTTGCTTTCTTAGGGATAGCAGAGGCAGAAGAAAACCCACATACAAGCGGACCCATACAGTTCAAACCTGTGTTGTTCAAGGATCAATTATAATTGGTGTTTGAGAAGATTTAATTAAAGTCACATGAGTAACATCCTGGCACTCTCATTTGCACAAAGTGTACAAACTGCTTTGTGCTCATGGGTAGCCAGGGAGCTCAAGAGATATGTCTTGTTTAGGAATTAAGATGGGAGGTATTTAAAATCAAATATTTTTTCAAATATTTGATAAATATAATTGAACAAGGCTCTTTCACACATTTCTAATGCTCTCTCCCATATACCTGTATATATTTTCTTAACTTTGTCAGTTGATTTATAATTTTATAACACTTTCTGATGCCTTATTATTAATTTCAAATTGTGATAGTGTTTTATAACATATCATGATTTTAAACAACTTAGAGAAGAAATTTATAATATATTTTTAGTTTAAATCTTTTAAAGTATAAGACTCTCCCACTGTGTTCCACAGGACTAAGACTGACGCAACTGGAAGCTACAGAACCATTTGGCCTTGAAATTTGCTCATTAAGAGAGAGCCAACTTTCCCTCACTGACAGGGAAGGAGTTTGCTTTACTTTTCTTTGGCCTCTTCAACTAGAAAGCAAGGCTGTCTATGGTCTTTGTACAACTTGGGATAGTTTTTACCTTTGAGGACAAGACCATCATTTGATCCCTTCCTGTAATCTTAAGATGATAGAATAGATATTCACAACAAAGCAAGTAATGAAGAGAAAGAAATTAAGGAATGCATTCCAATGATAATTTTTATAGATGAATTCATAGTGATTGTTGACTGACGTCTAGGTTTCTGGTTTGTTAGATAATAGGTGTGACAAACTCTTTAAATTCTTTCAAATTCTAAACTATTTCATATTTTTGATGTGATTTCAAATTGGATGATTCTTGAGTATTTGTTTTATATTTTTTGAGACCTTTGGAATGCATCAATGACCATGAAGAGTATAATTAATTTTGCAAGATTTAATTAGTCACATGAGCAACATTCTGGTTTTGTCATAGGCAGAGTACAATCAGTGCTCTGTGCTCCTGGATAAGAAGAGATCGCACAAGAAATATGTCATTGAAGAGAAATTATTTACGAATTAAGGTGGAATAATGAAGTTGGATGCTTCATTGTATTTCAGAGGAATATACTCATGCTGCCCCTGGGAGGAACCATCTTCCCTCCTTCTCTCCCTCTTTCCTTTCTTGTTCCATGCTAACAGAAAACCCCCAGATTATAAAGTCTACTTGTTTCTTTTTAGTAGCTGACCTGCCACTGTTAGCAGGAGAGGGGATCTAGTGAATCTTGATTAATAGATCCTCACTGCTTTTTTCCCACCTTTCTCAAGTTGTTCTCTCATAGAATTATGTTTAATTGGTATCTACACGATCTTATATGACTCGAGTTTAATAAGGTAAAATTTAGTTTAAGTGTAAATATGGCATCTTCTCCCCAGCCCCAATACTGCTGTGAAGAACAATTTAGGAGAGGTATATTAATAGTAACCAACAGAGGCCGGGCTCACATCTATAATCCCAGCACTTTGGGAGGTCGAGGTGACAGGATTGCCTGAGTTCACGGGTTCAAAACCAGCCTGGGCAACTTGGCGAGGCCTCATCTCTACAGTGAATAAAAAATTAGCTGGGTATGGTGACACATCCTGTAGTCCCCACTACTTGGAAGGCTGAGGCAGAAGGATCACCAGAGCCCCGCAGGTCGACGATGTGGTGACCGTGAGCGTACCACTGCACTCCAGCTTGGACGACAGAGTGAGACTCTGACTCAAAAAAAAAAAAAAAAGTAACTAATAGAAAAAGTCTTATTTTTTACAATCCCAGTTTTTAAAAGTAGCTATTACTCTTATAGCAAAAGTTTAAGCATTATTTAAAATTATTTTTGAAGGCCAGGCTCGGTGGCTCAGCCTGTAATCCCGCGCCTTTGGGAGGCTGAGGTGAGTGAATTGCCTGAGCCTGCGGGTTCGGGACCCGCCTAGGCAGGCGAGACCTCATCTCTACAATAAATCAAAAAAATTAGCCGGGCGTGGTAGCGTGCGCCTATAGTTCCAGCTACTTGGAAGGCTGAGGCGGAAGGATCGCCAGAGCCCAGCAGGTCGAGGCTGTGGTGGCCGGGAGCGGCCACTGCACTCCAGTCTGGGCGACAGAGTGAGACTCCAACTCAAAACAAAAAAAAAATATTATTTTTGAAAGCTTATGGTAGATTAAGTACTCAAAACAGATTTCCTTCCTCCAAATGTGTTTATAATGTTGTGGATGGTGGGCTCTGATCTTTGCTAATGTGTTCCACTTGATCAACTCCACAAATATTATCAACAGTACTAATATAACTCTACAAATATCAATTGATGTCCAGGAAGGAAAATGGAAATCACTCTTGATCCTTCAAAGAGAAGGAGTTAAAGACAAGGAATTGATCACTCAAGTGATGGAAAAACAGAGACGTTAACAGGGACAACCCAGACCTTACACATCAAGAATCCAGAGATTCTACGTCAGTGAGGCAACACAGAGATTAAACATCAGGAAGCTCTAATTCCCCCTGGACTGGAAGGACATCAGATGAATGTGTGGTTAGCAGAAACCAAAAGCTAGACCCAGGTGGAAACTAGAACCATGATGGGTAGTAGCCCAGTGATTGCTGGGGACAAGCGGTTGGGATGGGGGTGCCACCTAGCAGGAGCTGGAGAGCCTGAAGGAGACATGGCAACATAAGGGCTTTCTTAAGACACAAGAACAGAGGGGGAAGAAAAACCCTAACTTCTTCCTGCAAGGAAAAAATCTGTTTGGGATAACAAAATCCCACTTGTGTCTTTTAAAGACTCTTTCTGTATTTTGACTCTGTGGGTAGAAATCAGCCATGAGCTAAACTGAACTATGTTGAATAGAGACATTCATAGTTCTGCAAGACCAGAGTCAGTAAGTAGAAGGACTGGTTCATCATAGATCACATTTACCAGTGGGTAAAACAAGGATGTCTTCTTATCTTTCTTTGTACCTTAATTATTTGATGTAAATCATATGAAACTTTTTGTTCCCTTCACCTGTCACTCTGAACATAGAGACAGGAAGCAAGCAATAATATCTGGTATTCATACTTTTCATACGCAGAATTCTATTCTAAGAGCTTTACATGTATTAATGCCTTTAATTCTCAAAACAACCTCATGTACTATTATCAGCCCATTTTATGGAAGAGGAAGCTGAGGCAGAGTAAGGTTAGCTAATAGACACATTGTTACATATCGAAGGCATTGTTATAGTTTGGTGTACTAGAAGTAGCCTTAGTAACTACCTCTGCTATGTGATTATTGCCACAAAGATGGTCTTTAGGTAAACTCGTCTAAAATGGAACATTGTTTCTTGCAGACATAATCAACATGCTAGCACTCTAAACCAAGCCACAATCTTGTTATCCCTATACCCACAGACCTGGGAATCATCTCCTCACTGCCATTCCTTTTCTTTTCGGTCTACATTCCTCAGAGCAGCCAGAATAACTTTTTTAAAATATAGCTCTTTTCAAAGTCCTCCAATGGTTTCTCATTTTTAGTTAGTAAGGTACTATGTTACTAAAAAATATGAGCAGAGGGTTTTTAATGGACAGGCATAGCCAGTGCATTTGGAGTGCTGTTGGTTTCTTGATGTGGCTGGGCAGCCATTTATTTTCTCACCCATCTCTTCTTGGAGAGGCATTGTCTTTACTTCTCTTATACTTAGGCCACAGGCAAGTTCTGTAAATGAGCCAGAAAAACCATTCTGAAATTATCATACCTCCTCTGCTTATGAGAAGAGCACTGATCCTTAGGCAGCAGAAAGTCCCAGAAATCTGGAGGCTTGTATGGTATACTTAACTCACCCCTGAAGACTCCCTGAGGGTTTGCTAGTCTGCTGGAGCTCCTGGCAGAGTAACAGCCATTTTGTAATGTCTGTCAATGGCACTATTTGTTTTGGCCTTTCATGGATCAGTTTGATGGGAAACCAGGACAGCAAAGGGCACTCCTCAGACTAGAGTTGGAAGAAGTAGTGAGGATGAATCTCTAAGCAGTAGAGAGGGGTCTAGGACAGATGAAACTGGCCAAGGACATATGTGAACTAAATTTCACAAACTACTTGCTTATATTTGAACAAACAGCAAATGCTAAAAAAGACCTCAACATGCTGCTAGGAGATAATTCTTGGTCTCTTAGGTGCTCTATATTTCATCCCTGTGGCAATGAATCATGCCAGGATTTTAACCCAACTGCCGCTCTTAACTAGCAAAAAAAAATTTTTTTTTTTTTGAGTTGGAATCTCACTATGTTGCCCAGACTGGAGTGCAATGGCCGCTCCCGGCCACCGCAGCCTCGACCTGCTGGGCTCCGGCGATCCTTCCGCCTCAGCCTTTCGAGTAGCCGGAATTACAGGCATGTGCTACCACGCTCAGCTGATTTTTTTGATTTATTGTACAGATGAGGTCTCGCTGCCCAGGCGGGTCTTGAACCCACGGGCTCAGGCAATCCACTCACCTCAGCCTCCCAAAGGCGCGGGATTACAGGCTGAGCCACCGAGCCCGGATGCAAAAATATCTTAGGTGTTCCATATATGTGATTGAAAAATAAGGGGCAGTGTGAAAAGACTGGCATTGTCTTTGGCTCATCTAATTGCATTTATGTTTCTGAGAAATAAGAAAGATTAATTGGTATAAAAACATAAGGATTTTTTCCCAGCTGCTAAATATAGAACATAATAAAATACCTTACGGGAGGAAAAAAACTTTATTTACTCATAGACTAGGTGTATCCAATCAAAATTACTGGAATAACTCAAGAAAAAGTTTTTGTTTTTGTTTTTGCTTTTTTGAGTTGGAGTCTCACTCTGTCGCCCAGACTGGAGTGCAGTGGCCGCTCCCAGCCACCGCAGCCTCGACCTGCTCGGCTCCAGCGATCCTTCCACCTCAGCCTTCCGTGTAGCCGGAATAACAGGCGCACGCCACCACGCCCAGCTGATTTTTTGATTTATTGTAGAGAGGAGGTCTCACTGCCCAGGCGGGTCTCGAACCCGCGGGCTCAGGCAATCCACTCACCTCAGCCTCCCAAAGGTGCGGGATTACAGGCTGAGCCATCGAGCCCGGCTAAGTTTTTGCTTTTTAATTGCTTCATGAAGGCGGCAAAGGTAGGCTATGCACAAAGACCATGATATTATAAGTTTTCATATTTTAATCTAAATAATTTGCCATAGTTCTTTTCAAGACTTCATTGACTATGCATTACATTGAGTCCTATAGGTTCTGTAAAAGAACTTTGGAGCCTCTTTCATTGCTTCAGAGTTTATACAGCCAAAATAATTACTGAAGACATTTTAACCTACTTTTTCAGTTCAAAGGTCATTCATAATGACTTCTTGCTTTGACTTCACGGAAGACATCATTAATTACATGTGCTATTAAAATGTTAACTACCTCTTCAAATATCTAATTAATGTACATGTGTATTTAACTCCGTATGTTTTTAATCTGAATCAATTAAAATACCTCTAAGGTGAAGAAAAAACTCATTTGTTTTATTGCACCTTGTGTTGCAAGACATCACAATCTAGTAGTACCTCATACATTTTTTTCCTTTTAAAATCATTGCCTCAGCTGGACTCGGTGGCTCAGCCTGTAATCCCGCACCTTTGGGAGGCTGAGGTGAGTGGATTGCCTGAGCCCGCGGGTTTGAGACCCGCCTGGGCAACTTGGTGAGACCTCATCTCTACAATAAATCAAAAAATTAGCTGGGCGTGGTAGCGCGCACCTGTAGTTCCAGCTACTCGGAAGGCTGAGGCAGAAGGATCGCCTGAGCCCAGCATGTCGAGGCTGCGGTAGCCGGGAGCCTGTCACTGCCCTCCAGCCTGGGCGACAGAGTGAGACTCCAACTCAAAAAAAATAAAAAAATAAAAAATAAAATAAAATCATTGCCTGGAAAATAAGCTTATGTAATTTTTTCCATAAAGTTAAAGTTTCAGAGTTCAAATTTTGTAGATGATGCAAAAAAACTTTCTTCCATAAATAACCACAAGCTCATGCAATTGGAAAGAAACAACGACACAGTTCAACCTGAATCCACATGGGTCCACTACATACTGACAGCTATTCTATTGTTCAGGCCCCATGAGACAGACCATCCAGTCTCTCACCATGATAGCCTGTCTCATGTAAAATCATCTTTTTTCTTCATGTAAAGCTTATCTGATGTCTAATTTATGTTGCTGAAAATTATGCCGATTCTTGATATGGTTTTGCTCTTAGATGACAGAGAACAGCTGGTCAAAAGAAATGCTATGACAGTGACTACCAAATGAAAAGTGACTGGGAGCTAAGGTTTGGTGAATTTTTGCTATTTTAGATGTTTTTATGCTTATTGAGTATTGATATAAAAATGTCACATTTAACTTATTTGTAAAAAATTTAAGGGAAGAATAATTGTGGAACACTCTTTATCAAATGATAGAAATTCTTATGTCAACACTAAGCTTGTTTTCAATGTAGTGTTGCTCTGAGAACACAACTCTTTTCTCGGTAGATGTTCTGTATTTCTTAAATTAGCTCTATAACCTCTATGATCTTTCTGATGGATTAAAGCAAGTTCACATCTGAAGTATGAGCAGTCTGAAAATGAAGCAAATTTACTCAACAGAGTGTAAAGCACCTTCTAGACTAAAGGCTCTTATTAGAACTGCAATATTATAAGCAGTGACCCAATGCATAAAAGGATAGCCATATTATGACAATAAATGTAAATCTCAAACACAGATCACTGATAGATTGATGTTTGCATTTGAGGAGGGCAAATGTTAAATTCTTGCAGCTTACTTCTCTTTAATGTTCAGTTTGCTTCTGCAAGTAGATGTTCCTTTTTTCTTAGGGGTTTTTACATGTGACTATGAATTTTGAATTTCTACACGTAACATAAGGACGAAAAAAAATCTCTTATATACCAGTAATGTTTATTGTAAAATATATTGCTTATTAATCAGTTAACGAGGACAAAGCTAAATAAGAGTTTTTTTAAATAATTGTTACTATATAATGTCATTTATTTAACAAATATTCATTGTATTTCAGTATTAGACAATCTACTATGGGGAGGACGTATAGTTTGTGGTTTTTTCAATGTAAACATTCAGATTCCAGAAGTTTTTCTTTATGAGCTAGTGTAGGCAACACCTTCAAAAATCTATACAAGCCGGGCTCGGTGGCTCAGCCTGTAATCCCGCGCCTTTGGGAGGCTGAGGTGAGTGGACTGCCGGAGCCCGCGGGTTCGAAACCCGCCCGGGCAGGCGAGACCTCATCTCTACAATAAATCAAAAAGTCAGCCGGGCGTGGTAGCGCATACCTATAATTCTGGGTACTTGGAAGGCTGAGGTGGAAGGATCGCCAGAGCCCAGCAAGTCGAGGCTGCGGTGGCCGGGAGTGGCCACTGCACTCCAGTCTGGGTGACAGAGTGAGACTCCAACTCAAAAAAAAAAAAAAAAATTTATACAAATTATTTCAGCTTACATACTTTAGGAAGTTTTGCTTTTTAAACATATCTATTTATTTTGATTGTGCTAACCATACAATTTACCATTATGAAAATAGTATATTTTCATGATCATAATCTCAAGAATATAGACAAGTAGAAAAAGCAAACACAGACCCATAAATATAGTATTTTGGTGTATAGCTTAAAATTTTATACACTGCAGGTTGAGGCTGCGGTGGCCATGAGTGTGCCACTGCACTCCAGCCCGTGCAACAGAGTGACACTCTGACTCAAAAAAAACAAAAAACAAATAAACTTTAAGGATACAATATTTGAAAAATTCAATTCAATAAATGAAATGTTACATACAAAGTTATATTTAAATGGTATATTATGAACTTGGAAACCTATTAAAGTTTGTTTTTTTTTGGAAAGCAGGATTTATTGAGAGGAAAGAAAAGCTCCCACAGTGGGAGGGGACCCGAGGGGGTTGCCCAAAGTTTGTCTTATAAACCAAAATTAATTGTTTAAAATGGCTTCTGGAACTGATCATATATCTTATCTATGTAACATAAAAGTAAATAATCCAAAATATCTGAGAGAAAAATACAGGTCAAGAGATTGTATTCAGGCTACTATATAGTTAAGTTAAATCCTTCCTTTTTCATGAAATTTATACTAAAAGATGTAAACTTTGATTCTTTAAAAAGGTGAGCAGGAGTTTTTTTTAAACTGTCACTCAAAATAATACAATATAAAAAATCAGCAGGGGATAATTTTATCTCTAGATTTTTTTTTTCTAGAATGAAAGTACAGACTTTCTCCTCCCAAATTTTGGTAAATCTAGAATGATCAGGTTCACAGAATTCAGGGACTGATTGTAATTAAATGGACTCTTAGGTAGAATTTTTCAAAAGCTGACTGAGATGAGAATTCATGTGTTAACATTTGTGATTTAGTCAAGAAGTGCTCATGGGAGAAGCAGGTAAGGAAGTTGAAGAGGCAGGACTGAGCAGGCAGAAGACAAGTAGACATTCAGGTAGATTCTCAGTCTCACACTGATTCCATGGGGGAATGAATATACATTACATCTCAGATTTGTCCCACTTTGAGACAAAGGCTGAGCTGTCAAATCCCACACAAGTCAATATTTAGCCTGGGTTTTTCCAGGAACATAGTACCTCTCAGGCACTTGGTTCTCTGTACAGAGACTGCAGGCAGATGGGGCTCTGGCAGCTTGAGGTCAGTCCACTGAAGAGGGGACACAAGGGGGATCAGGGTGGGCACTGGGGATGTTCTCTACACATGATTGTCACAAATCCATCAGAAATTTGCATTCAAGTTTGGATATGATTCTCCATGTTTTGCTGGCCAAAGGATCTATGGTAAGGGTTCAACTTTGAGGCAGAATTTACAAGTCCAAGGGTATGGTTAGAGCCTGGGCATTTTCAAAGAAACTGTGATTGGAATTTGGAATGCAGGCTGGCAGGGGGAATTCTCAGGTGTATGTGATCAGAAGTGTAAAGAATGTATTACAAGTTCTATAGAACTTTGAAGCACATGAAAAAAAGGAGGGAAACCTAAAACATATTTATTATGGGGGGATGCTTAGCTCAAGTAAACTGTGTGATTGACCAGCCTCCGGAGGAAGGTAGGTCAAAAAACTCTCAGCTGACATTTGGAGCTACTAGAACATTTTCCATTTGAATGCTGTTAACTTGACTTGGGTCCCAGGCTGGAAAAGACCCTGGTTCTGTAAGGGCCTAGGAGATCTGTAAAAGTGAAACTCAGAGGAGGCTTAGCAAGAAAGGACAATGACCCTGGGTCATGGCCAAAGGAGGGGCCAGCTGCCTCCAAGGGAAATAAAAGTGATAGTTGTCCAAGTACAGACGGTTGAAGACTTTAAACCTGTGCCAAATTAATTGAAGAATGTGAGACTATGTACTTGCAAATTACCTCAACACTATATAAACTGTATTCTGAAATTTTTTCTCACTATTGTAGAGATTCAGAGCTTTTTCAAAATTTTGAATCTATGATTCTGTGCTCCTAAATGAGTTGTGTATGTTAATGTATCCCAAGGATATTGTGTTGTTGTGTACAGCACCAGGATTGAGTGTGGCGGAGAAGAAAAGTAAAAAAAGACAAAGACAGTGATCTTCCCTGTGTAGTGTTGGGGGAGCTATCTTGCCATTGTAATTACACAGGCACTTGACCAAAGTAGGTGTCAGAAGAAACCCATCAAGGAGAGACTTCTGTTTGTGACTTGTATTTGGGTGTCCCATTTGGACACTGTATACCCTTTCATTGCATTTGTATGCAGGCAAACTGTATAAAAAAATTCACAGCAAATCATAAGTCTTCAACATGGTTAGATCATAAGCTTTCTTTGTCTCTATTCTAGAAAATTCCATTTTAAATATTAAAAATAAATAATAGAAAGCAAAGGAGAGGCCAGGCTCGGTGGCTCAGCCTGTAATTCCAGCACTTTGGGAGGCCAAGGCTAATGGATTGCCTGAGCCCACAATTTCAAAACCAGCCTGGGAAACTTGGCGAGACCTCATCTTTACAGTAAAATAAAAAATTAGCCGGGTGTGGTAGTGCACGCCTGTAGTTCTGGCTACTTGGAAGGCTGAGGTGGAAGGATCGCTGGAATCCAGCAGGTCAGCACTGGGGTGGCTGTGAGTGTGCCACTGCACTCCAGCCTGGGTGAAAGAATGAGACTCCAACTCAAAAAAAAAAAGCAAAGGAGAACACTTGATGATAGTATTTTTCACTTCTATTTTTTAAAAATTTCATCTTTTTTTAGAGCAATTTTAGGATCATAGCAAAATGAGGAGGAAGGTACAGAGATTTTCCATATACCTCATGACCCCACGCATGCATAGCCTCTCCGTTTTCAATATTCCTCATCAGAGTGGTATATTTGCTACAATTGATGAACTCACACTATCATAATCACTCACAGACCATAGTTTACAGTAGGGTTTATTCTTTTTTTTTCTTCTTGAGGTGGGATGTCACTCTGTCGCCCAGGCTGGAGTGCAGTGGTACAATCACAGCTCACTGTAGCCTCAGACTCCTGGACGTAAGCGAACCTCCCACCTCAGCCTCTCGAGTAGCTAGGACTACAGATGTGCACCAATATGCCCAGCTAATTTTAAAATTTTTTATTTTTGTAAAGATGGGGGGTCTTGCTATGTGGCCTGAACTAGTCTCGCACTCTTGGCCTGAAGAAATTCTCCCACCTTGGCCTCCCAAAATGCTGGGATACAGGTGTGAGCCACTGTGTCCAGTCAGGGTTCACTATTGGTATTGTACATTCTATGAGTTTGGACAAATGACATGTATCCATCATTATAGTATTATACAGAGTAATTTCACTGTACCAAAAGTCCTCTGAGATCCAACTATTCATCACTCCCTCTTCACTAGCTCTTCACAACCACTGATATTTTTACTGTCTCTGCCGTTTTGCCTTTTCCAGAATGTGATATAGTTGGAATCATACAGCATATCACCTTTTCAAATTGGCTTCTTTCATTCAATAATATGCATTTAAGTTTTCTCCATATCTTTTCATGCTTGATAGGTCATTTTTTTCAGTACTGAATACTATTCCATGATCTGGATATATTACAGTTTATTAATATATTCACCTACTGTGGGACATCTTGGTTGCTTCCAAGTTTTGGCAATTATGAATAAAGCTGCCACAACATCTATGTGAAGGTTTCGTGTGAACTTAACTCCTTTGGGTAAGTACAGTACTAAGGAGCCCTGTTGCTAGAACATATGTTAAGAGTATATTCGAAGCCGGGCTCGGTGGCTCAGCCTGTAATCCCGTGCTTTTGGGAGGCTGAGGTGAGTGGATTGCCTGAGCCCGCGGGTTCGAGCCCCACCTGGGCAACTTGACGAGACCTCATCTCTACAATAAATAAAAAATTAGCTGGGCGTGGTAGCGCGCGCCTGTGTTTCAGCTACTCGGAAGGCTGAGGCGGAGGGATCACCGGAGCCTAGCAGGTCGAGGCTGCGGTGGCCGGGAGAGCCACTGCACTCTAGTCTGGGTGACAGAGTGAGACTCCAACTCAAAAAAAAAAAAAAGGGTATATTCAATTTTATGGCTGGGCGCAGTGGCTCACACCTGTAATCCCAGCATTTTGGGAGGCTGAGGCAAAAGGATTGCCTGAGTCCAAGGTTTTGAGACCAACCTGGGCAACTTGGTGAGACCTCATCTCTACAGTAAATAAAAAAATGGGCATAGTTGTGCATTCCTGTAGTTCCAGCTACTTGGAAGGTTGAGGCAGAAGGATCACCTGAGCCCAGAAGGTGGAGGCTATGGGGGCTGTGAGCAGCATGCCACTGCTCTCCAGCCTTGGTGACAGAGTGAGACTTCGACTCAAAAAAAAAAAAACAAGAGTGTATTTAGTTTTGTAAGAAACCACCAAACTGTCTTCTGAAGTGGCTGTACCATTTTGTGTTCCCACCAGCAATAAATGAGAGTTCCTGTTGCTCCATGTTCTTGCCAGCGTAAGTGTTCCAGAATTTGGTCATTTTAGTAGATGTGTAGTGGTATCTCATTGTGGTTTTATTTATTTGTGTATGTATGTATGTATGTACGTAATTTGTTTTTGAGTTGAAGTCTCACTCACTCACCCAGGCTGGTGTTCAGTGGCATGCTCAGTCTACCTGCTGGGCTCAGGCAATCCTTCCGCCTCAATCATCCAATTAGTTAGAACTATAGGCGTGTGCCACTACTCCTGGTTAAGTTTTTGATTTATTGTAGAGATGAGAGCTTACCAATTTGCCCAGGCTGGTCTCGAACCCCCGGACTCAGGCAATCCTCTCACCTCGGCCTCTCAAAGTGCTAGGATTACAGATTTGAGCCACCGTGCCCGGCCTCATTGTGGTTTTAATTTGCATTTATCTGATGATATATGATATGGAACATCTTTTCATGTTTATTTTCCATTTGTATATCTTCTTTTATGAGGTCTGGTCCATTTATACATATTTTTATTTTTATTTATTTATTTTTTTGAGTCAGGGCCTTACTCTGCTGCCCAGGCTGGAGTGCAATGGCAAAATCATGGTTCACCCCAGCCTCCACTTTCTGCACTCATGTGATCTTTCCCCCTCAGCTTTCCGGGTAGTTGGGACTACAGGAGTGCACCACCACATTTAGCTTATTTTTTTATTTTTTATTTTTTGTAGAGACAAGTTCTTGCTATGTTGTCCAGGCTGCTCTCAAACTCTTATGCACAAGCAATCTTCCTGACTTGGCCTCTCATAGTACTGGGATTATAAAAACTGCCCTGGCCCATTTTTAAATCAGATTTTTTATATTATTATTGAGGTTTTTTTTGTTTTCTGGTTCATTGCTGTACCCAAGAAAATAAGTATCATTTGAGTTCTAAGATCTGTGGTCATTCTTTTTTTTTTTTTTTTTTTTTGAGTTGGAGTCTCACTCTGTCGCCCAGACTGGAGTGCAGTAGCCACTCCCAGCCACCGCAGCCTCGACCTGCTGGGCTCCGGCGATCCTTCCGCCTCAGCCTTCCACGTAGCTGGAAGGCACGCGCTACCATGGCCGGCTAATTTTTTGATTTATCGTAGAGATGAGGTCTCGCCTGCCCAGGCGGGTCTCGAACCCCCGGGCTCAGCCAATCCACTCACCTCAGCCTCCCAAAGGCGTGGAATTACAGGCTGAGCCACCAAGCCCGGCTTTGTGATCATTCTTTTACATAATACTATTCTTTTTTTTTTTTTTTTTTTTTGAGTTGGAGTCTCACTCTGTCTCCCAGACTGGAGTGCAGTGGCCGCTTCCGGCCACCGCAGCCTCAACCTGCTGGGCTCCAGCGATCCTTCCGTCTCAGCCTTCCAAGTAGCTGGAATTACGGGCATGCGCTACCATGCCCAGCTGATTTTTTGATTTATTGTAGAGATGAGGTCTTGCTGCCCAGGCGGGTCTCGAACCCGCGGTCTCAGGCAATCCACTCACCTCAGCCTCCCAAAGGCGCAGGATTACAGGCTGAGCCACCGAGCCCGGCTCATAATACTATTCTTTAGTAAGTTGGCACAGATGTTGGTTCAGGGAGAACATTTCTTTCACAATAACCAGAAGAGTGTGAGCTCACATTTTTTTTTCTTTTTTGAGTTGGAGTCTCACTTTGTCACCCAGTGAATGCTCATGGCCACTGCAGCCTCGATCTGCTGGGCCTCAGCCTTCCAAGTAGCCAGAACTATAGGCACAAGCCACCATGTCTGGCTAGTCATTTTTGATTTACTGTAGAGACGAGGTTTCACCAAGTTGCCCAGGCTGGTCTCGAACTTCTGGGCTCAGGCAATCCTCTCGCCTCTGCCTCCCAAAGTGCTGGGATTGCAGACATGAGCGACCACGCCTAGCTAGTTCACACATTTTTTTAATGCTCCAAAAAGGATCAGACTATGTATTGTCTTCCCTGTAGGCCTGGAAAGTTGTTGTGATTAGACTCATTGCCTCTTCTTCCCTCATGAAAGACATTCTAGAAATGTTTTGTTCTCTCTTAAAAAAAATTGTCAATAATTTAAACATATACAAAAGGAGAGAGAATAGTTTAATAATAAATCTCCATGTTCCTGTCATTCAGTTTCAACAAGTATCACCTTATGAACAGTTTTGTTTCATTTATACCCTCATTTACTTCCTTTTTCACCTGCTGTATTATTTTGAAGCAAATCTCAGATATTATTTTCCCATACATAGTGCAGTGTGTATCTATAAAAGATGATTTCTGGGTGACCCTCTTTCTGGACCCCCCTGCTGGCAGAACTTTTCTGTCTTCTTAGTAAATTGCTGTCTCAAAAAAAAAAAGAGATGATTCCTTTCACAAAACATGACTACAATGTCATTTTCACAGTAAAGACTTAAATAATCCTTTGATATCATCACATATTCAATCAGTATTTTCCCAGTTTCACTCCCTCCCCCAACCTGTTTGCTTTAGTCAGAATCTAAATAAGATTCATACATTGTGATTGGTCAACATGTCTTTTGAGTCTCTTTTAATCTGTAGGTTCCTTTCTTCTTTTCTCTCTCTCAAATTGTAAGTTGATAATGCAGGTTTGGCTTTCTTTTTCTTTCTTTTTTAAAAATTAATACATAGTTGGAGTTGCAATCTTCCATTGGTGACAATATCAGGTTTTCTCTTTTTGTAATGTTAGCAGTCACTAGTTATCAATGCTTAGATTTACTAATTCATCAAAGGGTCACACAGTGGTGAGATTTATTCTATAATTTCCTTTTCATTTATTATCTGAAATATTTTATTAAAGAAAAACTTTCTCCCTTCAATTCTTTGGTTACCTAGTAGTAGTAGAGCTTACAGAAGAAAAACTACAAAAATATTGATTTTCTCCCTCTTACTAGTTTCAAAAAAATGCATTGACTCCCGTGAATCCTACAAAGATGATGAATGAATTTTTTTTTAACACATGCAGAAGATATTTTGAACCACTGCTGTTGTTATTCTGACTGATGCTGATATTGTCCCACCTCTGACTAATGTAAGCAAACCCCTTCAAGCTGACTTGCAATTTCTTTTGATAGTTTTCCTGGTTTCTGTCATTAAATGATGATCCATTCTTGCACCTTTTTTGTCTCTCTCCTGCAATGAGCCATTTCTCCAAAGAACCCTGGTTCTTTCAGTGGGAGAGGTACTTACTTGGAGACCACAGTCTTGGCTTTGCTGTGCTCATTGTGTTATATATTGGTCATTGTCTCTCAGCTATTACAGTGGACAGAACTAGGAAAAATATTTTTTACTTTTTTTGGAAATAAACTATTATTTGAGCTGGGCGCGGTGGCTGTCACGTTTAATTCCAGCATTTTGGGAGGCCAAGGTGAGAGGATTGCCTGAGTCCTGGAATTTAAGATCAGCCTGGGCAACTTGGTGAGACCTTATCTTTACAAAAAAACAAAGAATTGACTGGGCATGGTGGCGCATGCCTGTAGTTCCAGCTACTTGGAAGGCTGAGGCAGAAGGATTGCCTGAGCCCAGCAGGTTGAGGCTGCGGTGGCCGTGAGCCTGCCACTGCACTCCAGCCTGGGCGATAGAGTAAGACTCCAACTCAAAAACAAAACAAAAAACTATTATTTGAATTCATACAGGTATTTTCAATTCAGTGTTAGGACTTCAGGAAACTTACAAAGCTTATTGATATCATATCTGCATCGCCTGTATCCCTTGTCCAGAATCTTGATTTTTTTTGTTTTTTTTTTGAGTTGGAGTCTGACTCTGTCGCTCAGGCTGAAGTGCCTCCTCATGCTCACGACCACCGCAGCCTTGAACTTCTGGGCTCAGGTGATTCTTCTGCCTCAGACTTCCAAGTAGCTGGAACTACCACAAGCAGTTAGTTTTCTGATTTATTGTAGAGATGAGGTCTCACTAAATTGTCCAGGGTGGTCTCGAACCCGTGGGCTCAGGCAATCCTCTTACCTCGGCCTCCCAAAGTGCTGGGATCACAGGCTTGAGCCACCTCGCCCAGCCTCAGAATCTTGATTTTTAAGGACACTATCATAATTACTCATTTGTCTTGAACTGCATACTCACATAGCAGCCTTAGAGTAACAATGCCTACATCACTACAAATACGTCAATAAGATTACAGGTAATGGTGGATTTTTTTAAGTTATTTTTGTCCTTAAAATGTGTCTCTCTAGGAATATATAGTTCAAAGCCAGGCACAATACCTCATGCCTATAATCTCGGCACTTTGGGAGGTGGAGGTGAGAGAATTGCCTGAGCACGGGGGTTTTAGACCAGCCTGGGATAACTTGTCAAGACTTCGTCTCTACAATTAAAAAAAAAAAAAGTTGCAGATGGTGGCATGAGCCTGTAGTTTCAGCTACTTGGAAGACTGAGGGGAAGGATCACCTGAGGACAGCAAGTCAAGACTATGGTAGCCCTGAGCATAGCACTGCACTCCAGCCTGTGCAACAGAATAAGATCCTGACTCACACACAAAAAAGGAATACATAGTTCAAATATTATATTTAAACACATTTAGACCATCCTTTCTGAGAGTTAATATTTTTAAATGGTAATATTTGATGTTAATATGTGACAAGTGGACATTCACATGTTTGAAATTTTAAATTAGTATAGCTTACCTAGATATCAATTTTGCAGCACAAGAAAAGAAGAGTCTTAAAAATTTTATATTCAGTAATCCCATTTCTAAAAATGTATCCTAATACTATAATGTAATATGGTATAAAGATTCGTTGAAATAATGTTCTTTAAGGTTATTTACAACAAAAATGAGAAATATAAAAATAGAACAATAGGAGAATGATTACAAAACATATGAAAAATGGAATGTTATGCAGCTGTTAAAAGTAGGTCTCTCATGAAGACTTTTAATGACAAGGGGAAATGCTCATACTATGGTATCTTAAAAATATACCTAGAACTTAATATATAATTCATCTTAATTATGGAGATAATGTATGTATAGAGAAATGACTGGGCCGGGCTCGGTGGCTCAGCCTGTAATCCCAGCACTTTGGGAGGCCGAGGTGAGTGGATTGCCTGAGCCCGTGGGTTCGAGACCCGCCTGGGCAACTTGACGAGACCTCATCTCTACAACAAATCAAAAAAATTAGCCGGGCTTTGTAGCGCGCGCCTGTAGTTCCAGCAACTTGGAAGGCTGAGGCGGAAGGATCACTGGAGCCCAGCAGGTCAAGGCTGCGGGAGCGGCCACTGCACTCCAATCTGGGCGACAGAGTGAGACTCCAACTCAAAAAAAAAAAGAAAAAAGAAAAATGACTGGAAGATAATAAACCAAAATAAGAATAGTGTGTGAATTTTTTTAAAATCCTAGTTTTTTTTTACAATGTGCATTTTATAATTTTATAATAAAAATATTTTAAAAGACACAAAGTATAATTAATTCAAAAGTAGAAGATATTTGTGAAGTATTATCTACCCTTGAGTAGATAATATAAAATCAATAGAAGACTCTTAGATTTAAAATGTGTGTGTGTGTGTGTGTGTGTGTGTGTGTGTGTGTGTGTGTGTATTTGAGCCATATATGGTGGCACACACCCATAATCCCAGCTACTTGGGAGGATGAGGCAGGAGGATTGCTTGATCCCAAGAGTCGAGACCAGCCTAGGCAATATAGCAAGACTCCATTTCAACTAAACAAATTAAAAATAAAAACAATATATTTGGCTATGTAGAATGCAAACTTTATTAAGTAAAATAGTCATTAATAAAATTAAAAGGTAAATACTAAATTTACTTTTTAAATTACTAAATAAATTATTCATAAATACAGGCTATCTTTTTTTTTTTTTTTTTGAGTTGGAGTCTCACTCTGTTGCCCAGGCTGGAGTGCAGTAGCATGCTCACAGCCACCTCAGCCCCCACCCGCTGGGCTCAGGTGATCCGAGTAGCTGGAACTACAGGCCACCAAGCCCAGCTAATTTTTTGATGTATTGTAGAGATGAGGTTTCACCAAATTGCCCAGACTGGTCTCAAACCCATGGGCTCAAGCAATCCTCTCACCTCGGTCTCCCAAAGTGCTGGTATTTATAGGTGTGAGCCACCGCACCTGGCCTAAGACATTATATCATTAATGCACTAAGAAAGAAAAGAAATTCAGTGGAAGAAAATAAGTAAATGAAATACAATGTATAGAAGTAATTTGGATGATCAATAAACACAGGCAAAACTCGCACAGGAATCTAGTACATAATAATTTATTTTACAAATGAGGAAAGTAAAGTTAATCAAGTTGAGGAAAAACTAGGCTGAGGCTGGAGGATCACTTGAGACTAGGTGTTCACTACTAAGCTTGGCAACATAGTGAGACTTCCATCTCTGCAATTTTTTTTTTAATAGCTGGATATGGTGGTGAACACCTACAGTCTTAGTTATTCGTGAGGCTGAGGTAGAAGAATCCCCTGAGCCTAGGAGATTGGGGCTATAAGGACCTATCTATGATCACGCCACTGTATTTCAGCCTGTGTGACAGAGTGAGACTCTGTCTCTAAAATAAATAAATAAAGATTAAGTCATTTGCTTACACTAAAGAGTGACAAAGTAGAGATTTATGCCCTGTCACATGCAAGACTAAGAAAATCCAATTGCCGGGGCTCAGTGGCTCAGCCTGTAATCCTGCACTTTGAAAGGCTGAGGTGAGTGGATTGCCTGAGCCCACGGGTTCGAGACCCGCCTAGGCAACTTGGTGAGACCTCATCTCTACAACAAATCAAAAAATCAACTGGGCGTGGTAGTGCGCACCTGTAGTTCGGCCACTCAGAAGGCTGAGGCGGAAGGATCACCGGAGGCCGGCAGGTCGAGGCTGCGGTGGCTGGGAGCGGCCACTGCACTCCAGTCTGGGCGACAGAGTGAGACTCCAACTCAAAAAAAAAAAAAAGAAAATCCAGTTGACTCTCATCTAGATATGACTTCTTGTAGCTCAATTTTTTTTTATCATCAGCTTTCTAGAGGTGTATAATTTATATATTTAAGCCGGGCATGGTGGTTCACACCTGTAATCCCAGTGCTTTGGGAGGCAGAGAGGCAAGAAGATTGCTTGAGCCCAGGGATTGAGACCAACCTGGGCAACTTGGTGAGACCTTGTCTCTACAATTAAAAAAAAAAAAAATTAGCCAAGTGTGGTGACATGTGCTTGTGGTTCCAGTTACTTGGAAGGGAGGCTTAGGTGGAAGGATCATCTGAGCTCAGCAAGTTGAGCCTGCGGTGGCTGTGAGCATGCCACTACACTCTAGTCTGGGCAACAGAGTAAGACTCTGATTCAAAAAATATACATATTTAAGGTGTACAGCATGATGTTTGGATATTCAGATACATTGTGAACGATGACCATAATCAAGAGAATTAGCATATTCATCACCTCACATAGATACTTTTTTAATGAGGTGAGAACACTTAAGATCTACTTTTTTAGTACAATTCAAGTATACAATATACTATTATTAACTAGAGTCACCATGGCATACATTAGATTTCTAAAACTTAATCGTCCTGCCTAATTGAATATCCTGCCTAACTGCCTTTGACCAACATTCCCCTCCCCCCGCCACACGCACACACCATCCAGTCCCTGGAAATCACCATCCTACTCTCTATTCGTTTTTGGATTCCACATATAAGTCAGATCATGCCATATTTGTCTTTCTGTGTCTGGCTTATTTCACTTAGCATAATATCCTCCAGGTTCATCCATGTTTGCAAAAGGCAGGATTTCTTCCTTTTTAAAGGAAATCCTTTTTTGTGGCTCACCCTTACAGTCAAGAGTTCTTGAGGTTACAATGAGGAATATTCTTCCTTCCCTGAATACCAGGCCCTCGCTCAATTTAAATTAAACTGTATAACTCAATTATTGCTTAGTTCTAAATAAAGTATACTTCTTTCATTAGGCCTCAGTGTTACCAAAGTAACTCATCATTGTTAAAGTCAAAATGTATTTTAAGCTGTTCTTCAACCTAATTGGAGAGCATGTCTTATGATATTGAATAGTTTATATTTAACCAAGCACTTAATCTAGAAGCAACATAAAGAGCATTTTTTTATGACTTTCATACAATTAAGTTGTCCTCTTTATACATTTAAACATAAATACTATGTCAGACTTAAGACAGTTATTGCAGTTACACTCCCCTCCATTGTTCCCCACCATTTGGTGGATGACAAATATGACCATAAATTCAAAGCACATTCCCCGCGGTAAAAATTTTCTATATGACATACTCATTTGTACTTTTTACATACAAACTATAAATAATAGTATCTTTAAAAGTTTCCCTTGTTTGTAGCATTGTTACTACCACAGCTTAAAAGAAATTGCCAGTGTGACCTAAAGAAAAGTTGTGACTGGTGTGTTTATTTTACTTATTTGTATTTATTTGTTTTCATTTTTGAGTCAGGCTCTTACCCTGTCGCCCAGGTTGGAGTGCAGTGGTATAACCATGGCTTACCAGAGCCTTGACCTCCTGAGCTCAGGCGATCTTCCTGCCCTAGGCTTCTGAGTAGCTGGGACTACAGGCAGCACCACCATGCCTGGCTAGTTTTTAAATTTTTTTTGTAGAGATGAGGTCTTCCTATGTTGCCCAAGTTGGTCATGGACTCCTGGGCTCAGGCAAGTCTGCTGATTCAGCCTCCCAAAGCATTGGGATTATAGGATACACTCGGCCACCTCCCAGCTCTTAATCATCAATAGATGCTGCACATCTATGAACCCAATTATGGATCTGGTGCATTTGTCTTTATCTTGTCTGAGTTTAGGCTCTGTTCTGCTTTTAGGAAATTTCCTCCAATCAAATGGGAAAATTACAGCATGTATGGATCTGTTAGCCAAAATTATAAAACACTCTGTTTAGTGTTTCCTGCGAATGATATTTTCCTTAAGTAGAACAGCAGAAATGATAAGAAGGAAAAGAATGAGAACTGGTTTTCTGTGCTGGTCAGTTATGGCAGCAATAATTCCTGCCCATGGGCCCTTGACAGAATAAGTGAAGTTGTCGAAGAGTCCTTCTAGTTCTGTGAATTCCCATCCCTCTTGGAGTCCTCAACTCTGAAAACCTGGCACTTCATGTGCTACACTTCATGAGCTTGAAAGGAGAAGCCTGCAGACAGGTAGAAGGCTATGCTCCAGGATGTGACTCTAAGTCTTTAAAGGGTGCAATAAAGCTACACTATAACTGCTTTATTGACTCTAGGTTGTCCTACCTTCCCTTTCTTAACTCTCTCTTTAAAATCATCTGGCCGCCGGGCGCAGTGGCTCAAGCCTGAAATCCCAGCACTTTGGGAGGCTGAGGCGAGAGGGTTGTCTGAGCCCACGGGTTTGAGACCAGTCTGGGCAACTTGGTGAGACCTCCTCTGTACAATAAATCAAAAAAATTAACCAGGTGTTGTGGCACATGCCTGTAGTTCTAGCTATTTGAAAGGCTGAGGTGGAAGGATCACCTGAGCCCAGCAGGTTGAGGCCGCAGTGGTCGTGAGCATGTCACTGTATTCCAGCCTGGGAGACAGAGTGAGACTCCAACTCAAAAACAAACAAACAAATAAACACGGACGAGCAATCAACAGTATCTCAGACACCATTTGAGAAAATGAGTAGACTTCAGATTCCCTTCACCTATAAAGCAAATGATTACCCACACAATACAGCTGGGCCTGTTCTAACCTAATTCTGGAAGGCTGAATCTATCCAGAGGGCAAACAAAGTAGACAGACACACAGCTGTTGTTTGGAGAACAGTACGGTGTTGGGATGAAAAATTACAACGGCTGAAGATAAGCCACAGAGGCCTGCGGGAGCCTAGCTTTAAGTCATGTATTTTCACTGTGTGGGAAGCCACAGGGGCAGCTGGTTAACCCAGCTACACATCTGGATGGAACAGCTCCTATTTAAAGCCAGAAACCTAAGTTTTAGTTTTATACTTGGCAGAAGTCTTTGGGCTTCTCTTTTCTTTTTCTTTTTTTTTTGAGTTGGAGCCTCACTCTGTTGCCCAGACTGGAGTGCAGTGGCCGCTCCCGGCCACCGCAGGCTCGACCTGCTGGGCTCCGGCGATCCTTCTGCCTCAGCCTTCCAAGTAGCTGGAACTGCAGGTGTGTGCTACCACGCCTGGTTAATTTTTGATTTATTGTAGAGATGAGGTCTTGTCAAGTTGCCCATGCGGATCTCGAACCCACGGGCTCAGGCAATCCACTCACCTCAGCCCCCCAAAGTGCTGGGATTACAGGCTGAGCCACCGAGCCTGGCTGGGCTTCTCTTTTCATGGAGAACAAAGTGACCAAAAATGCAATTCAGAATATAAATGAGCATATATACATGTAAGGGAATAGAAAAACACAGGTGTTTGGGTTTTTTTAGTAGGAGTCCCACTCTGTTGCCCAGGCTGGAGTGGAGGGGCATGCTCATGGCCACCGCAGCCTCAACATGCTAGGCTCAGGTGATCCTTCCACCTCAACGTTCCAAGTAGCTAGAACCACAGGTGCATGTCACCACACCTGGTTAACTTTTTAAATAATTATTTTTTGTAGAGACGAGGTCTTGCCACGTTGCACAGGCTGGTCTCGAACCCCTGGACTCAGGCAATTCTCTCGCCTCCACCTCCCAAAGTGCTGGGATTACAGGCGTGAGACACCGTGCCCAGCAACACAGGTGTTTTGACAGTTTCCATGTGGGCTTTACTTAGGAAGACAGTATTTGTGTTAGGCGACATAAAAACAATGATAAGGCATGGAGTAAAGGGTTTTTGTGTATGGATAAGGATGGAAGAGTTCCCTGAAAGGCCTGGAGGTGCTGGGACCTCTTTGAGGAAGTCAGAGGGAAGTAGTCACCAGTAAATTTGGAGAAGGAGAGGAAAAATGAGAGTAGAGGAGGAGCTTGAAAGGAGAAACCTGCAGACAGGTAGAAGGCTATACTCCAGGATGTGACTCGAAGTCTTCAAAAGATGCAAAAACAGCAAAACACACAGTGCGTGATGGGAGCAGATCTTTATGGAAACTGATGATGGAACTGTGCTTCACATTTAGAGTATTGTGAAATTTTACAGATACGAAGCAAAAGAGTAGTGATTTATGGCAGCATAGAGAAGTGGGAGAAAGAAAGCCAGGAGAATTTGCAGAAAATATGGAGTAGGCTCTGAAATGTGAAATGGATTTTAAGATCACGCTTAGCCAGGTCATCCGGGGTTAGGGGTAGGGGTGGGGGTGGAGAGAAGGGATCCACAGCTGACATTTAAGTTACAAATATAAAAGTATTTGTTCCTAGGAAATTTTCCCCTTGAAGCTAACATTTGTTTTTAATTGCCTTTTTTTTATTGTATGTCTACTTTGAAAGGTCAGGCTGTCTTCTAGAATAGGGAACATCTCCCACTGTGTTTGTACAATTGAGTAGCCCCTTCTACAAAGCCCTAGGGTTTTCTAAGCCCTATCATTCTGACCATTTTAAGCTTATTTTCCTTCATCTATTCTTACAGCTTAAAAGAAAAAAAAGAAATTCATCTTGAAATGCTTTGAGACACACAGCACATACAACCCAAGGCCATATTACTCAATTTCCAGTCTGTCTACATCTTTCACATAGGACTACAGTAGTTAAAAGGTGTAGCTTAGAAAATTCTTAAGACTTTACAAGAATGCCAAATTATGTAAGAAAATTCAAGAATCACCCAAAGACTGCCTTTCTGGAATAAAATAATTTTTACTTTTTCTTAGAAAATATTTCATGCTGGGCTCGGTGGCTCAGCCCGTAATCCCACGCCTTTGGGAGGCTGAGGTTAGTGGATTGCCTGAGCCCGTGGGTTCGAGACCCGCCTGGGCAGCAAGACCTCATCTCTACCATAAATTTAAAAAATTAGCCGCGCGTGGTAGCACACGCCTATAATTCCGGCTACTTGGAAGGCTGAGGCGAAAGGATTGCCAGAACCCAGCAGGTCGAGGCTGCAGTGGCCGGGAGCGGCCATTGCACTCCAGTCTGGGTGACAGAGTGAGACTCCAACTCAAAAAAAAAAAAAAAGAGAAAATATTTCACTATTTCATCTCCCAGAACCTAAAGAATTAAAGAACAATGTTGTTGTGTGATGAGACTTGACTGTAAGAAACCTGAACTGAATTCCTTTTTCTGGAACTGTCTTTGCTATCCTCCGGCAAAACAAATTTAAAGAATGATAAACACATAACTGCCACCTTGCCTTGGAAATAAAAGTTTCCGAAGTCTTTCAAATTTTAAACTACCAAACTGAGATGTTGCCTGAGGTGTTTTTCCTAAATTGTCAACTGCTTGTTCCTAAACCACCTCTTCTTTTCATTACTATAGCAGATTACAAAGCTATATGCTGAGGTTGACCAAGGTATAATTGTACCTAAATGATAAATACATTTTGGTTTAAAGTTTTGACTTTTTGTTTCTTTTGAAATAATGTTAAATTAAGGGGTTAATAAAGGTTTTCCTGCTGCTATACATTTAAATGAATTAAATACATCTAAATGAGATAAGTTCAAGTCATTAAATGTTTATCAAACATATTGAATGAGTCAGATGTAGGAAAAGACACTGGCAAAAATAAAACTAAATATGACATGTTTGTAGGCCTCAAGGAACTTATAATTTAGAAAAAGCAAATGTTTATTTATCAATTAAAACAAGTTAAAAGATATATGTTGACTAGTAGGTACTCTAGTAATTTTTTTTTCTTATTTTTTGAGTAGGAGTCTCACTCTGTCACCCAGGCTGGATGGCAGTGGCATGTTCCCAGCCACCACAGACTCAGCCTGCTGGGCTCAGGAGATCCTTCTGTCTCAGCCTTCCAAATAGCTGGAACTACAGGCACACACCACCATGCCCGGCTAATTTTTTGATTTATTGTAGAAATGGAGTCTCACCAAGCTGTCCAGGCTGGTCTCCAACCCACGGGCTCAGGTAATCCTCTTACCTCAGCCTCCCAAAGTACTGAGATTATAGGCATGAGCCACCGCACTGGCCTGTAATTTTAAGAATATTCCGAACATTTTATCTGAAGGTTCTATGCATAGCAAAGAAAACAAGAAGCCCAGTTTGATTATCCAGGCCAGCTTGTTGGATGATCGACCATATCACATAAAATTGTGACTTTATTGAGTGACAATCATTACAGCTGGAAAAACCCACTATAATAATTTTCATGGCTATTGGTACATAGAACCCTTTTCACTTTTATACCATACATCTCACACCAAATACCTGTTTCCTACAACCCGAGGCGTCATGTCATGAGCTCTGAAGCATAAAAAGAAGCTTTAAGATATACTCTCTGCCTCAAGGAACTTTAAGTCTGGTTAGTCAGACAAGGTTCCTTTATATAGCATAACTACAAGAATCCCAGAATTCCACAGGAGGAACTCACTTGCAATTTGGGTTGTTAGGGATGGGATGGCACATGGAGAAGACTGAAGGTTTGATAAAATTTTGATGGGGGTATTGGGCATTTCAGATGAGAGAATGGCAAGAATTCAGGGACAATGGCAAAAGGTAAGTAAAGAATTTTCTGTGTAAATAAATGTTTCAGTTATGCTAGAATAAAGGGTTTCTTCAAGCATGGCATTTTTACATTTGGCTGGTATTTTGCCCTGGCCTCTAAGCAGATAACCCCATCTAGCATTTTCTTATGTCCAACTTCCACTCTCGTTCAAATGTGGTCCTTGAACCAACAGCATCAGCATCACTTGGGAACTTCTCAGAAATGCAAATGATCAGACCCCACTCCAAGGACTGTATCAGAAACTCTGGGAATGAGACTGAGTAATTTATATTTCCTACAGTCATGGTGATAAGGCAAGAATGGCATGTTGAGTTCCTATTAGGAAAGCTTTGAATACAGACTATGGAATTTGTACTTTATCCTAAAGCACAATTGTTTCATGGAAAGTTTCGATCAGGAAAGTGATGTTATCAAAGCATCAGTTAAATAAGATGATTCTTGAAGTGACACATGAACTATCTAGGAGAGAGAAGAACCTGAAGGCAGAATGCTCAGGTAAAAGGTCATGGCCTTACCATGTGTGAGTTGGTAAGGACCAGAATCCGGTGAGACTCAGAAATGAAGGACAAACTAAATCTGGTTTTTGTTTATTTGTTTTTGCTTTAATGGAATATTTACATATTGCTATAAATAAATAATAGAATACAAATGCCAAACCTAAATGTATTGATAGTCATCATTATCGGTGAGCAAACAGTGGAATGATAAAGCATCATAAAAGACAGCCACAAGAATTCTTTATCTGCATGACATTTTCAAGAACATTGTTCACAGCCCTGTTTTACTCATGTTCCCTATGCAATTTTCCAAGTAAGCCATTCTCCTGAGACTTTAGTCCTTGGAAGACTTGGTGTTCTTTTATGGAACCAGTATATTTTCTTCCTTCTCACACTGAGAGCTATGATGCTCAGGCAATCGCTTCCCTGAATGCTAGAGGGTTCAGAACCAGGCCCGCAGTTCAACCACTGCAGCTGTGTTGACTTTAGACTATAATCTCTGTTTTTTCCTTTGTTCTTAATCCTCCTCCCTGCTCCCTTGTCATTACTCTCACTAATCTTACTGTCTTGGTTTCTCCTCTCTCCTCTTTAAGTGTCTCTAAATGATTTTTCAGAGGCAAAGGATAAATGCATTTAATATGTGCCAACTGCTCTCCCTCCTAAGTCCCCAGCCTCAGTTTCTTCCCTAAAAGCATAGTATTCCGGCACCTTGCTTTTATTTTGCTCCAGCATCTGAACAGATAACACCAACTAGAATTTCTTGTATCCAACCTCCAAACTTTTTCTTTTTTTTTTCTTTTTAGTTGGAGTCTCACTGTGTCACCCAGACTGGAGGGCAGTGGCTGCTCCTGGCCACCACAGCCTCGACCTGCTGGGCTCCGGCGATCCTTCCACCTCAGCCTTCCATGTAGCTGGAACTACAGGTGCGCGCTACCACGCCCGGCTAATTTTTTGATTTATTGTAGAGATGAGGTCTCACCAAGTTGCCCAGGCAGGTCTCGAACCCGCGGGCTCAGGGAATCCATTCACCTCAGCCTCCCAATGCACAATATTACAGGCTGAGCCGCTGAGCCACCGAGCCCGGCTAAACTTTTTCAAATGTGGCCCCTGAACCTACAGCATCAGCATCTTCTGGGAACTTCTCAGAAATGCAAATTCCCAGGCCCTGCTCCGAGTACTGAATCAGAAACTCTGGAAGGGTGGTCCAGAAGTCTGTGATTTAACAAACCTTCCAGGTGATTCGGACACATGTTTAAGTTTAAGAACCGCTTGTTCTATAAAAAGATCGGACTCTTTTCTTGTGGTCTACGTGTTCTCTAGCTCATGGTATCTGTGGTTCACTCTGCCTATTTGCTGTTATCTTGCACATTCTTTACACACTTTTAAAAAAAAAGTATAAATTCTCAAAAGAGATTATAACTATTGGTATAGCTGACTATAATACTGCCACAGTCAGTAAAGCATTTATGGATACTCTACTCCACGGTCACTCACTAGTCCATGCTTGAGCCACTCTTGGACTACCTAATAACACCTAGTCCAGTCAGTAGCCACCCCTACTTAAAAAGTCTGACTATTATTTCTTTCTTAAGCGGGATTGAAGTAGCTAGACCAGAAGGAGACCTGCTTTTATTCAATGAATGTATCTTTAATTAAGTAGATGTGTACAGTATGACTTCAGCAGAGGACTAGAGTAGGTTAAATTTCCTCAGTTTAGAACCTGGATTCAGTCTTCTTTTAGGAAAGACAAGAGGCAACAATTACTGCTTGGTATCATTGGAAAAGTCCTGATAAGACAGTTGACCCGTTATCATTTTTGAAGATGGTTCAAGTTAGTGTTGGGATTAAAGATCAAGGACAAGGACTCCATTTCTAAATCTCACAAATGTCATCCAATTGATAGCCTCAAACAAAATGTATTGCTATGTGTTTGCATTTGTGTGTAAAGGCATGATTGCTGATCATCTTCACCTTTTTAAAATGAAGAGGTATTTTATAAGTTTAAATGTAATGACAACTTTAAAAGCTGGTTTAAAATCTTCAAATTGGTTTGTTAGGGACAACAAGTAGCAGGGAAGGAAGAGTTTTCACTGGAAATCTCTCATCAAATTGAGGCATTAAGTAGATGGGGAGGTTCTTGCAAATAACTATAGTGGCAAAATAAACAAACAAGCATTCTTGCAAAATAAAAGTCAGTTCTTAAGATTTATTCACTGATAATTTGAAAGATGCTGGTAATCCACATAGCTAATAACTGGGTCAAAGGCAGCCTTGTTCTATAGTTAGTTTAAAACAAACAAGTCAACAAATATTTATTAGGTATTCATGCTGTGTTTAGTTTCTACCAGGAACTTTTCTTCTATTTGAAGAGACAAGGTTAGCACGTCTGAAGCAACACCAAAGTACAAGATAAGTGATGGGTAAGTGCTCAATTATGTTATCTTTAATGTGCTTTTCTTTGTACATGTTTGGAAATCTCATCCCACATGACTTTATCTAATAACTATGTAGGTCAGTGTTTCTCAATCTTGAGTAATGTAGGGATGGACTGCTGTAAAAATTTCTTACAATCCTCCAGTATGGAATGAAAGCATTTTTATTATTATTTTACCTAAGCATGTACCAATCTAAAAACAGTCCGTTTAAATTTGTAATTTAAATACAGAAAAGTTGTACAATCATGGATGGCACAGATGGAGTTTTTGTTGTTGTTGTTTTTCTTTGAGTCAGTCTCACTCCCTCGCCCAGGCTGGAGTGCGGTGGCACACTCACGGCCACCCCAGTGTGGACCCGCTGGTCTCCGGTGATCCTTCCACCTCAGCCTTCCAAATAGCCAGAACCACAGGCGTGCACTACCATGCCCAGCTAATTTTTGATTTACTGTAGAGACAAGGTCTTGCCAAGTTGCCCTGACTGGTCTTGAACCCACGGGCTCAGGCAATCCACTCGCCTCAGCCTCCCAAAGTGCTGGGATTACAGGCTGAGCCACCGAACCTGGATCACAGATGGAGTTTTACTGAAACAAACATCACCACTCAAAGTCTGACCATGGTGCTGCCTGCTCCTTGGTGTTCAATAGGCCTTTCTCACTGTGAATCATATGATGACTCAGCGCTCCCCACTTTATTCAAACCACTGTGAACCTATCCTTTATACACTTCCTGTGGAATTTTTTTTTTGTCTGTGATCTACAAGCACAGCCTATATGTATTAATTCTGTTTGTGCTATTGTCTTGTTTCTTGGCAACATTTAATATAGTACTACAGATGGTCAAACTGATGGGAACACAAATGAAAAGGTGAGAAACACAATGTTAAGTGATATTTGACATATTGATATAAAGATATAATATAAGAAAGCCTTCCAGATGGCCCCAAATTTTCATGTTACTTTTTTTTTTTCTTTTTCTGAGTTGGAGTCTCACTCGGTCGCCCAGACTGGAGTGCAGTGGCCGCTCCCGGCCACCGCAGCCTCAACCTGCTGGGCTCTGGCGATCCTTCCGCCTCAGCCTTCCGAGTAGCCGGAATTACAGGCGTGTGCTACCATGCCCAGCTGATTTTTGATTTATTGCAGAGATGAGGTCTCGCCAAGTTGCTCAGGCGGGTCTCGAACCCGTGGGCTCAGGCAATCCACTCACCTCAGCCTCCCAAAGGCGCAGGATTACAGGCTGAGCCACCGAGCCCGGCTTCATGTTACTTTTTAAAGATTGCCATAGGTATAGGAAGACATGAAATCCTCACTAAAAGACCAAGAACAACTGTGGTAGGTACAACTGTGTCTCCCAGACTACCCTACAAGGAGACAAGTGGGCTCCCTAGGTATCAGGTTTTTTAGGGTTTGTTCAGCTGCAAAGAGCTCCTAGCTCAAGGTCTCATCCATCCCCAAGTGCCTACATTCAATGACTGACATAGGCAGCAGTATCAGAACCCAGCTAGCTTCTTTGCACAGGGAAAACTCTGATGAGACATGCATGGCATGCATGTACCATCTTACCTGCGGGGTGGCTGAGGATGCTTCGTCAGTCTGCATTGCAGTTCGACTTCTTTCTCCCAATCCTGCTTTCCCCCTTTCTAGCCCATTAGATATAACAAACTCCACCTCAGAGTCTATTTCTAAAGAGCTCAGTCAACAAGGGTTTCCCAAAATCTGAGGACCTCCAGAGGAGTGAGAATGCCTCTTCTCTATCCCTGATTCTTGTGGGAGGCAGTGTTCAGCTTTAGTGAATTTTTTTTGGAGATTCTTTCAACTCATTTACCCATTTCATGATGAGTGATTTATGAGTGCATCCGCCCACATGGTGCTGAGTGTTCAGCTGTAGTTTTTGACCCCAAACTTAAAAAACGCCGTGCCCCACCTTCCCTACTCTCCTGATTTCACCCGGAGCAAATATTTTTGGTTCCCCTGATGAAAGAAGTTCTCAAAGGGAAATGTTTTGGTGGTGTGTAACAAGTAAAACAAAAAACAGCAGAGGCACTAAAAGGCATCAAAATTGACAAGTTCAAAAACTGTGGAAAAAGTGTCTTGATAGGTGTATTGTATCAAACAGAATACTATGAAGGTGACTGAAGTTTAAACATGTAGGAATAAATACACAATTTATTTTTTTATTATTTATGTATTTATTTTTGAGTTGGAGTCTCACTCAGTCGCCCAGACTGGAGAGCAGTGGCCGCTCCCGGCCACCGCAGCCTCGCCCGCTGGTCTCCGGCGATCCTTCCGCCTCAGCCTTCCGAGTAGCCGGAATTACAGGCGTGCGCTACCACGCCCGGCTGATTTTTTGATTTATTGTAGAGATGAGGTCTCGCTGCCCAGGCGGGTCTCGAACCCGCGGGCTCAGGCAATCCACTCACCTCAGCCTCCCAAAGGCGCGGGATTACAGGCTGAGCCACCGAGCCCGGCTCAATTTATTTTTTTTTAAGTCAGAATCTCACTCTGTTGCCTGGGCTGGAGTGCAGTGACATGTTCACTACCAACCCCACCCCAGTCCTGACGTGCTGAACTCAGGGGATCCTTTTGTCTCAGCCTTTCAAGGAGCTGGAACTACAGGCAGGCACCGCCACACCCAGCTAATTTTTTGACTTATCATAGAGCTGAGGTCTCACCAAGTTGGCCAGGCTGGTCTCAAACCCATGGGCTCAGGCAATCCTTTCATCTCGGCCTCCCAAAGTATTGGGATTATAAGCATAAGTCACCATGCCTGGACAACTTTTTATAAATAAATTCTGGGTTTTTCTCCCTCATACCTTGCTCTGCACATTTAATCTAGTATTTATGCTGCTTCATGTGGGAAAGTCTTTGCTCATTTCTCCAGGAATCAACATCCCCCTCAACAAGGTATGTTGCTAAAATTATAATAGAGAGTTGCTCTTTGCTCTTGGGATAGCTGTTCTTTTTTTTTTTTTTTTGAGTTGTAGTCTCATTCTGTTGCCTGGGCTGGAGTGCAATGGCATGCTCATGGCCAGCCCAGCCTCAACCTGGGCTCAGGTGATTCTTCTGCCTCATCCTTTCAAGTAGCTGGAACTACAGACACGCAACACCTCACCTAGCTAATTTTTTGATTTATTGTAGAGATGAGGTCTTGCCAATCTGTCCAGGCTGGTCTTGAACCCATGGGCTCAGGCAATCCTCTCACCTCGGCTTCCCAAAGTGCTAGGATTATAGGCGTGAGCCACCACTCCAGGCCTGGGATATCTATTCTTTTTAATAGTTTTGGGTGTCCCTCCCCTTCAATTCCAGACTTTAAACACAAATTTCCCATCCCAATCACACAGAATTTTTCAATACACAATCACCTACTTATTTCAGAGCACAGTATATATTCACAAGTTAAATAAAAGAGTAATGCTTTGAGGGGATGACAGCAAGTGCTCAACGCTTCACTTCACCTTCTTCAGTTACCATTAGTGTAGTGCAGTCATTAGAACAAAACATCTTTTTTATCCCAGATACATTTATCTTGTAAGTACATTCCATTTTCTTTTCTTCATCTTTTAGAAATAAGAAAACCAAGGCTTGATAAATGCTAAAATAATTTTGATAATATAAATAGGGATGAAGACATGTGTAAATGTTATTATGTGGTTTAGAAGTCCATGAAAACATACATATGTTTTAAAGCAGTCAACTCATTGAAAGATACTGATATTTAAAATGGAAAGTTGTGTTGTCAGTTGCAAATGAGAATCTGAGATGTTTGTGAGGGAGAAATTGTCAGGAAAACAATAGAACATTTCTTGCCCGTGGGTGCAGTCCTGAGAATTTGTGATAGCCATAACAAATCCAAAAACCATCACCACAGCACCAATGGGAAGCATGACACAGGACATAATCTTATCTGAGTGTGTCCTCGCTTCTTCAGACAGTTTCAGATAACATGCTGATGGAATGATAAAAATCAGAGGAGCCGCACAGAGCACACCCTGTGTGTAGAAAATGAGAAACAAGATAAGGTCACTGGATGGAAACTTTCTTTAGATAGTTCTTAAAAACATTTACAAAATGTACTTGTATTTGATAGATGTTTGACAAGTTGAATTGAATCAAATAAAGGAAAATAATTCCAAGAGAGACTTAGCAATAGATTTTTTTCTTTTCTGATAGTATATTTACAAATGACAAGAATAAAATAGTATAACAGTATGTCAGACTTAAGATGGTCAGAAAATAGTATAGCAAATAAAACAAGACTGGGCACGGTGGCTCATGCCTATAATCCCAGCACTTTGGGAGGCTGAGGTGAGAGGATTGCCTGAGCCCACAGGTTTGAGCCCACCAGCCCGGGCAACTTGGCAAGACCTCATCTCTACAATAAATCAAAAAATTAACTGGACATGGTGGCAAGTGCCTGTAGTTCCAGCTACTTGGAAGGCTGAGGTGGAAGGAACGCCTAAGCCCAGCAAGTTGAGGCTACAGTGGCTGTGATCGTGCCACTGTACTCCAGCCTGGGCAACAGAGTGCGACTCCAAATCAAAACAAACAAACAAACAAAAAACAGATGGTAAGACCAACTTGTGGCAAACCCTTGAAATTTCCCATATTTTCAATTACACCATATTTTCTTACACTCTTCACTTAAGGTTACTGTGTACTCACTATGCCCTGTCATTCGTGCTCAAGTGTGACATTTTGTGAAACTGCATGGGGCATGCTGTCTTCCTCTTTACCTGAGCTTATATGGAAGGAGTGCCTATCTGTGTGAGAAAGAAAACTATAACCCTAAGGGTACTTAACATAAAGTAGCATTTCTAAACCCTCTTTCAAGTAAAACTAAAGCACATTAATTACCCTAGAAAGTTGACAGCAAAGCTAAAGGACTGTAACTCATTCATCCCTCCCCACAGTAATTATGGAAAATTTAACCTAAGGAGGAATGTCAGACTGAAAATAATGAGCAATTGTCTATTATAAGAATACTAAGAGTCATTGACTTCAAAGGAAGAGACATCCCCTTCAAATAGGTCTAATTCACACTAGAAATGTTGTAAATGATATAAATGTTAAGATTTAGGTAATATATGTTTCTAATGATATAAAATGTTAATTACATCATATGTTAAATATACAACATATTATTAAAATACATTAAACTTTTATGACAAATGTTATTCCCTTAAACAATAAGGTGTAAGATTAAAAAATAAATTTGTGTATATTTGAAGTCTAAAACATGATGTTATAGAATACATATAAGCCAGGTATGGTGGCTAATATCTGTAATTCCAGAACTTTGGGAGGCCGAGGCAAGAGGACTGCCTGAGCCCACGGGTCCAGACCAGCCTGGGCAACATGGTGAGCCCTCATCTCTACAATAAATCAAAAAATTAGACAGGTGCAGTGGCAGATGCCTGTAGTTCCAGTTACTTGGAAGGCTGAGGTGGAAGGATGGTCTAAACCCAGCAGATTGAGGCTGCAGTGAGCGTGCCACTGCACTCCAGCCTGGGTGACAGAGTGAGATTCCAACTCAAAAAAAAAAAAAAAGAATACATATAAGATATAAAATGATTACTATACTGAAGCAAATTAATATATATATCATCTCACATAGTTTTTTTGTGATGAAAGCAGCTAAAACTTACTTATATAACATAGATCTCAACTAAATACCATTTCATTAATTACAGTTCTCAAGTTGCAAATGACATCTCTAGGCTTGTTCATCCTACATATCTACTACTTTAGAGCCTTTGACCTTCATCTCTCAGTTTCTTACCTCTGCCTCCTATCCCTGGTAATCACAATTTTATTTTCTATCTCTACATATTTGACTTTTCTTTTAAAAAATATTCCACATGTGAGATCATGCAATATCCTCCTTCTGTCTGATATATTTCACTCAACATAATGTTTTCCAGGTCTACCCACATTGTGGCAAATGGCAAGATCTCCTTGTTTAAGGCTGAATAATATTCCATTATATAGAGAGAGAAAAAGAGATAGATTTAGCTATCCACCTATCATTTTATTTTATTGAGTTGAGTTGTCGGGTACATGTGAGGATTTACTACTTGCATGCAAGTGAAGTTTGGGCTTCTAGCTGGTCCTCTCTCTCCCTGATTGTGGTCCTGGTATCCAGTGTGTTGCCACATGTCCCCAATCTCCCTCCCTTCCTTCTCTCCCCAAGCAATGTCTAGAATCTGCCAAGACCACCCTTGTGCTCATGTGACCAGTGATCAGGGTCCGCTTATGAGTGAGAACATGCAGTATTCAGGTATTTATTTGTGTGACAGTTCATTTAGTATAGTGGTCTCCAGCAGCATCCATGCTGCTGCAAAGGACATGAGTTTGTTCTTCTTTATAATTGCTTAATATTCTGCTGTGTATGTACCATATTTTCTTTTGTTTTTTTTTTTTTTGAGTTGGAGTCTCACTCTGTCGCCCAGACTGGAGTGCAGTGGCCGCTCCCGGCCACCGCGGCCTCACCTGCTGGGCTCCGGCGGTCGTTCCGCCTCAGCCTTCCAAGTAGCCAGAATTACAGGCATGCGCTACCACACCCGGCTAATTTTTTGATTTATTGTAGAGATGAGGTCTCGCTGCCCAGGCGGATCTCGAACCCATGGGCTCAGGCAATCTCCTCACCCCAGCCTCCCAAAGGCGCAGGATTACAGGCTGAGCCACCGAGCCCGGCTGTACCATATTTCCTTTATCCAAACTTTCCATGTTTTTGCTATTGTGAATAGTGCTGCAATGAACATAGGTGCACAGATGTCTTTTTGGTAGAGCAATTTATGTTCCTCTGGGTATATTCCCAGAAGTGGGATTGTTGGATTGTATGAAAGCTCAATTTTCAGTTTTTTGAGAAATCACCACATTGCTTTCCACAAAAGTTGAACTGGCTTACATGCCCACCAACAGTATAAAAATTCCCTTTTCTCTGCAGCCACACCGACACCTGTTTTTTGACTTATTGATAGCCATCCTTACCAGTGTTAGATGGTATCTCATTGTAGTTGTGATTTGAATTTCTCTAATGGTTAGTGAGGTTGAGCATTTTTTTCATGTTTGTTGGTTGCTTGAAGTCTTCTTTTGAGAAGTATCTGTTCATGTCTTTTGTATGCTTTTTTTTTTTTTTGAGTTGGACTTTCTTGTTGCCCAGGCTGGAGTGCAGTGGCACATTCACGGCCACTGCAGCTTCAACCTGCTGGGCTTAAGTGATTCTTCCACCTCAGCCTTCCAAGTAGTTGGAACTACAGACGCATGCCACCATGCCTAGCTAGTTTTTGTGATTTTATTGTAGAGACGAGGTCTCACCAAGTTGCCCAGGTTGGTCTCGAATTCCTGTTCTGCCCACTTATTAATGAGGTTGTTTGTTTCCTGTCAATTTGTTTAAGTTCCTTGCGGATCCTGGATATTAGGCTTTTGTCAGATATTTTTGCAAAGATATCTTGCAAATATTTTCCCCCCATTTCGTGGGTTGTCTCTTTACTCTCTTGATGGTTTCTTTTGTTGTTTACTACATTTTCTCTATCCATTCATCTGCCAATGAACACTTGGAAAATATCTTCAGCCGGGCTCGGTGACTCAGCCTGTAATCCTGTGACTTGGGAGGCTGAGGTGAGTGATTGCCTGAGCCCGCGGGTTCGAGACCCGCCTGGGCAAGTTGGTGAGCCCTCATCTCTACAATAAATCAAAAAATTAGCCGGGTGTGAAAGCGCACACCTGTAGTTCCAGCTGCTTGGAAGGTTGAGGTGGAAAGATCACCGGAGCCCAGCAGATTGAGGCTGCGGTGGCCAGGAGTGGCCACTGCACTCCAGTCTGGGCAACGGAGTGAGACTCCAACACACACAAAAAAAGAAAGAAAGAAAGAAAATATCTTCACTATTGTGAATAATGCTACAATGAACATGGGCATGCAGATATCTTTACAAGGTGGTGATTTCATGTTCCCAAAATAGGGATTCCTGGGTCATATGGTAGTTCTGTTTTTAATTTCTTTGGAAACCTCCATAATGTTTTCCATAATGGCTATACCAATCTACCTACCCATTAACAACAGTGTGCTAAAATTCTCTTCTCTTCAAACCTTCACCAACATGTGTTATTTTTTGTCTTGTTTATCGTAGCAATCCTAAAGGAGGTGCGATGTTATCTCCTGGTGGCTTTATTTGCATTTTCCTGATGATTAATGATGTTGAGTACCTTTCATATATCTGTTGGCCATTTTCATGTCTTCTTTGGGAAAATGTCTGTTCAGGTTCTTTGCCCATTTTTAAAACAAGTTATTTGTTTTTCTGCTTTTAAGTTGTTAGAATTCTTTGTAAACTTTTTATAGTAACCCCTTATCAGTTAGGTGGTTTGCAAATATTTTTCCTAGTCTGTAGGTTATCTTTTCATTTATTGATTGTTATCTTTGCTCAGCAGAAGTTTTTTAGTTTTATGTAATCCTATTTATTTATTTTTGCTTTTGCAGTCTGAGCTTTTGGTGTAATATCCAGAAAGTCATTGCCAAAGCTAAAGTCAAGAAGCTTTTCCCCTATGTTCTCTTCTAGTAGTTTTATGGCTTCAGGTCTTTTATTCATTTTGAGTTCAGTTTTGTGCATGGCGTAAGATAAGTCCAATTTCATTCTTTTGCATGTGGAAATCCAGTTTTCCCAGCAACATTTGTTTATTTAGAGACAAGGTCTTGCCCTGATTCCCAGGCTGGAGTGCAGTGGCATGATCATAACTCACTGTAGCCTCTCCTTTCTGGGCTCAAGTGATCTTTCTGCCTGAGGCATAAAAATTGATGAGTTCAAAACTATTTTGTAAAACAACCCATGAAATGGGGGACAAAGTAGATAGGACTACAGGTAATAGCCACTGTGCTTGGATAAGTTTTAGTTTTTTTATTTTTTATTTTTAGAAACGAATCTTGCTAAGTTGCTCAGGTTGGCCTCAAGCAATCCTCCTGCCTAGCCTCTCAAAGCTCTGGAATTTCAGGTGTGAGCCACCATACCCTATCACTAGTACCATTTATTAGAGACACTGTGTTTTTCCCTATTGTATCCTCTTGGTTCTTTGTCTAAGTTAGTTTGCTGTATACAAGGGGGACACAAAGAAAACCAGAATTATATTTTTGAAGAGTACAGGATTTCCCCAGTAGGTAAGTGTTCTAGAAACCCTTCAGCATTGCCGGGCGTGGTGGCTCAGGCCTATAATCCCAGCACTTTGGGAGGCAGAGGTGAGAGGATTACCTGAGTCCACAGATTCGAGACTAGCCTGGGAAACTTGGCAAGACCTCATCTCTACAATAAATCAAAAAAATTAGCTGGGTGTGGTGGCACGTGCCTGTAGTTCCAGCTGCTTGGAAGGCTGAGGCAGAAGGATCACCTGAGCCCAGCAGGTCAAGGCTGCAGTGGCCATGAGTGTGCTACTGCATTCCAGCCTGGGCGACAGAGTGAGACTCCACCTCAAAAAACAAAATGAAACAAACAAACAAAAAGAAACAAATCTTGCTAAGTTGCCCAGGCTGGCCTCAAGCAATCCTTTTGTCTCAGCCTCTTAAAGCACTGGGATTTCAGGTACGAACCATCATGCCCCATCACTAGCACCATTTATTAGAGATACTCTGTTTTTCCCTATTGTATCCTCTTGGTTCCTTGTCTAAAGTTAGTTTACTGTATAGAAGGGGTGGGGGGACACAGAGAAAACCAGAATTATACTTTTGGAGAGTACAGGATTTCCCTAGTAGATAAGTGTTCTAGAAACCCATCATCATTGCCAGGCACAGTGGCTCAGACCTATAATCCCAGAACTCTGAAATGCAGAGGTTAGAGGATTGCCTGAGCACACAGATTCGAGACCAGACAACTTGGCAAGACCTCCTCATCTGTGCAATAAAAATAAAAAAATTAGCCAGGCGTGGTGGCGCATGCCTGTAGTTCCAGAAACTTGAAAGGCTGAGGTTGAAGGATGACCTGAGCCCAGCAGGTCGAGGGTGCAGTGGCCGTGAACATGCCACCGAACTCCAGCCTGGGCAACAGAGTGAGACACCAATTAAAAAAAAAAAAAAAATTCTCCCAGTGTATCCTGGCCGGGTGTGGTGGCTCACACCTATAATCCCAGCACTGTGGGAAGCTGAGGTAAGAGGATTGCCTGAGCCCATGGGGTTCGAGACCAGCCTGGGCAATTTGGCGAGACCTCATCTCTACAGTAGATCAGGAAAAATTAGCTGGGCATGGTGGCACATGCCTGTAGTTCCTACTTGGAAAGCTGAGACAGAAGGATCGCCTGAGCCCAGCAAGTCAAAGCTGTGGTGGCTTTGAGCATGCCACTGCACGCCAGCCTCTGCGACAGAGACACCGGCTCAAAAAAAAAAGAAAGAAACCCATCAGCATCAATGTACCAGCTAGTGTTGTTGTTAGAAACTGTGTTTGAGCCGGGCTCGGTGGCTCAGCCTGTAATCCTGCGCCTTTGGGAGGCTGAGGTGAGAGAATTGCCTGAGCCCGCGGGTTCGAGACCCGCGTGGGCAGCAAGACCTCATCTCTACAATAAATCAAAAAATCAGCCGGGCGTGGTAGCGCGTGCCTGTAATTCCGGCTACACGGAAGGCTGAGGCGGAAGGATTGCCGAAGCCCGGCAGGTCGAGGCTGCGGTGGCCGGGAGCGGCCACTGCACTCCAGTCTGGGCGACAGAGTGAGACTCCAACTCAAAAAAAAAAAAAAGAAACTGTGTTTGGCTCCAGTGAATATTGGTGGGGGGGGAAGATTCTTTCAATGCATTTGTCCATTTCATAATGGGTATACCTGCCCATACTCTGAGTATTCAGCAGTTTTGGTTTTTTTTTACCAAAAATGACACGATTCCCATGCCTCACCATCCTTATTCACCTGATCTTGCTCTGAGTGACTTTTTTTGTTTCCCTGGACGAAAAAAGTTCTCAAAGGGAAACATTTTGCTTACATGGAAGAGGTGAAACAAAAAATGGCAGAAGCGCTGAAATGCATAAAAATCGATGAGTTCTAAAACTGTTTTGAAGGCCAAGAGTGGTGGCTCAAATCTGTAATCCCGGCACTTTCAGAGGCCGAGGGGAGAGGATTACCAGAGTCCAGAGGTTTGAGACCAGCCTGGACAACTTGGTGAGACATTGTCTCTACAATAAATCAAAAAATTAGCTAGGTGTGGTGTCGCTTGTCTGTGGTTTCAGCTACTGGGAAGGTTGAGGTAGAAGGAACATCTGAGCCCAGCAAGTCGAGGCTGCAGCAGCTGTGAACATGCCACTGCACTTCATCCTGGGTGACAGAGTGAGACTCCAACTTAAAAAAAAAAAAAAAAAAGTATATATATATATGCCATTCATAGCACATGAATACAAAATGAATATCTACAAAGGTTCACAATAAATAAAATGTTAGGTTTGGAAAATACTGTTTAACTTGACCTGTATTTATTTAACTTATTTATTTATTTATTTACTTATTTATAGTCAGATTCTCACTCTGTCGCCCAGGCTGGAGTGCAGTGGCATGCTCATGGTCACCACGGCCTCAGCCTGCTGGGCTCAGGCAATCTTTCTGCCTCAGCCTTCCAAGTGCCTGGAACTACAGGTGTGTACCACCACAACCGGCTAACTGTTTGATTTACTGTAGAGATGAGGTCATGCTAAGTTGCCCAGACTGGTCTCGAACCCCTGGCCTCAGGCAATCCTCTCACCTTGGCCTCCCAAATTGCTGGGATTACAGGCACTTGCCACCTTGCTTGGCCTTGGTCTATATTTTTAACAACAAAGTATCACCCTCCGATTTCTCTGAAATAAGAATATATGAAAACAAACAAAAAAAATTCAAATACAAATAGATATACTTGTGTGTACGTGCATGTGTGTGTGTGTGTGTGTGTGTGCAGTCTCTTCTATTTGGAGGAACAAACATGTGAGGCTAATTCATCTGGAACTGCAGACTGTGAAAGTGCTATTAGAATGAAAACTGCCCCCAGCTGCTGCTAAGAAGCTGTCATCAGTCAGCTTTTTGGTGCTTTTCCAAACTTAACTTGCTGGGCAGTGCAAAAGCAATGGGTGTTCTGTTTATGTTATAATTCTTGAGAGTTGAGAAAGTAGCAATTAGAGAGAAAACTATATAGTTCATGTTTGTACTGGAAGAAGTCCAGTTGACTATCTTGTTGGAATACCAGTCACTTTCCTTGACTTTTAAAAGCTCAGTTTTACTAGAAATTCTTGCTAGAAGTCAAGTTCATTAATAAAATAATAGTGCAGTTCTGTCTGATCTATTCCCTACAAGTTAGTCCAGCTTATTTGATCTATTTAGTGTAAACTTGCTTAAGGATACACCACTGACTTTGGAATAATTTTTGAAATTGTTTGACAAGTTGCAAAACCATAACTGCTTATTAAAAGACAATAAAAATAGTCTTAGTTATAAAGTCAGGGCAGCACTATTTTTTGACAACAATACAGTTGATGCCAGGGCATTTTGCAGTTTGCTGTAGAGAAAGAACAAAAGGTGTTGCAGATTTTTACTGGCAGGATAGAAAAGTGACCAAATTCTCCTACCTGAATAGAAATCTTCCAAATGATGCAAGAAAGCTGAAAATTAAATAAAATAATGCTTATGCATCTTTTAAATTTCTACTGGATAATCCATTTGGACTCATGATGTTCATTCCTAAGACTCTAAAAAGAAACTCTCTTAGCTCAGGAGGTCTTTGGCAACCGGCTATGGCTTGTTCACTCTGATGATTACAGTTCTCTATCTGGGTATCTGGCTTGCTTTTTTCTTCCCCTGTAAGCTGCACACAATCCTTGTTTGGCTGGTTATGCTGGCCATAGGCACCGGCTGCTCCATTTCTTCTCTTTGTACTGCCGCAAGTTGAAACCCAAAGGGCCCAATTACTGCAGATGCCTCTTTTCTCTAAAAGCAACATTAATGCCAAGATGCTAGATTCTTGTTACCAAGAATGGTACTTATATTTCTTTTGTTTACTTCTAAAATAAATCCTTTAAAACTGAGGGTGTGTTTGCTTTGGAAAAATATTTCATTGTTGTCTTTTGCCATGAAAATAACAAAATAAAAGCAAAGTTCTAAATGGGATTTTTCTTTTCTTGTTCTTTCTTTTTTTTTTTTTGTCGGAGTCTCACTCTGTCAGCCAGGTTGGAGTGCAATCACAGCTTGACCTCCTGGACTCAGAAGATCCTTCCACCTCAGCCTCCCTAGTAGCTGGGACTAAAGATACTGCCCCATGCCTGGCTACTTTTTTGGATATTCTTGTAGAGATTAGTAGCTGGGACTACAGGCACCCACCACCAAGCCTGGCTAATTTTTTTGATATTATTGCAGGGATAAGGTCTCACTATGTTGCCAAGGCTAGTTTCAAACTCCTGGGCTCAAGCGGTCCTCCTACCTTAGCTTCACAAAGTGCTGAGTTTACAAGCATGAGCTGCCACACTCAGCCCTAAAATGAATCCTGTAAAATGGAGGGTGCATTGGCTTTGGAAAAACATTTCACTGTTGTCTACTGCCATGAAAATAACAAAATGAAAGCAAAGTTCTAAATGGGATTTTTCTTTTTGTTGAATATCTAATATAACTCCAAAACATTTTAGCCTATATTATTTAGTTATATTAAATAATAGCGTTTTCCCAACTTTGCAAGGTCTGATTCTAATAGATATCTCACCCATGGAGGTCATTGTTGTACTTAGTGATGATTCAGAAGCCATAATAGAAAGGTATTCCTAGGCTGGGTGCGGTGGCTCAAGCCTGTAATTCCAGCACTTTGGGAGGCCGAGGCCAGAGGATTGCCTGAGCCCATGGGTTCAAGACCAGCCTGGGCAACTTGGCGAGACCTCATTTCTATAATAAATCAAAAAATTAGCTGGGCGTGGTAACATGCATCTGTAGTTCCAGCTATTTGAAAGGCTAAGGTGGAAGGATTGCCTGAACCCAGCAGGTTGAAGCTGCAGTGGTCGTAAGCAGTGCGCCACTACACTCCAGCCTCAGCAACAAAGTGAGACTCTGACTCAAAAAAAAAAAAAGAAAGGTATTCCTAAAGTACTACAACTATTATCTAAGGTAAAAGTTATTAACTAAATTCCTAAAGTACTGCAGCTATTAACTAAGATGAAAGTTATTAACTAAAATTATTAAGACAAAAAATTTTTAGTTCCATTTTACTTCATCTCCTAGTTTTATTTTAACCCACTATTAAAGTCTACCCATATGTATCATGAATTACTCTTGACATAACTTACAGCTAAATTAAATGCATTGGTTTTTTTACTTGAAAAATGGATAGATAATGAGCATAATTATTTTACATAATTTAAAGCTATATATTTAGTTAATTTCAGACTATTGTAATGATTTAAAATGTGGGCTATGGAGTCCAAATGCCTGTGTTCAAATCTCGATCTTTTTTTCTACTTGTAGCTAGTATGACCTCTGACTATTTAATCACTCAGTGCCTCAGCTTCTTCATCTGTAAAGTTCATATGAACAAAGGAGATAACATACGCAAAGTACTTGGCACAGAGTTAGGTAATCAATACACGTTAGCTCATATTATCAATATGAAGTGGACACAGCATGCTTTAAGCTACTTCCAATGTGTTGCATGATCTAGCATGCATTAGTTACTGACAGAAATGATGCTTGGCTTAGCTCTGCTAGATATGGCAAGTGCCCACACAAAGATTGGAGTAAAGACCTATGTTATTGTGCATACCAAAAGACTTTTATGGATGGGTTAACCACATATACCCAGATGGTCTGACAGAGAATGGAGATCTGAAATTTTATTTATTCTTACAATGTGCTTTAAAATTAGCTTAATTGTCTTGGGTTATTAGTAAATAACAGATAATTTAGCACTCTTCTCTAATTGTATTTTTATGCATGTCTACATAAACAAGTTTTTAAAAATCGAAGGATTTAGGGTCATATTTTAAAATTTTTAAATAGTCCTCCACAGCCAGCTCAGATCTTTACTTTATAACAGACATTCACAAGGTATTATTCTCTGATTATAATATCAGAATTTTGTCTTATCCACGAAAACTTTTCAATGTAAAGTATAATGAGAATATTTAATGTGATTATGTGTTTATAATTTTGGTGTGCAAATGTCCTGAATATTAGAAATTAACTTTACAGAATAATGGTTAAATTTACAAAAAGTATATCATTTCATAAAAATGAGCAATATACTTATGCTTGGTTAACTTTTTTTTTTTTGAGTCAGTTTCACTGTCACCCAGGCTGGAGTGCAGTGGCACACTCACAGCCACCGCAGCCTTGATCTGCTGGGTTCAGGTAATCCTTCCACCTCAGCCTTCCAAGTAGCTGAAAACACAGGCACACGCCACCATGCCCGGCTATGCTTGGTTAACTTAAAAGGTTATGTTACGCTATCAGGATGTGGTGAGTGTTCAGGCAGATAAACATTTTCTCTCATAACAAAATCTTACAATATTAAAAAACAGACTCGTGGACTCAATTGAGACATTTCATAAAAGACAAAAAAAAACAGAGCTAGAAATAATTATGTTGATCATCTCCACAACACAGTAGAAAATTACTAATACTATCAACACCAGTAATTTTTGTAACACTTAACTTCCCGGTACACTAAACAATGTCTCGGACAGCCAGGCTCGGTGGCTCTGTCTGTAATCCCGTGCCTTTGGGAGGCTGAGGTGAGTGGATTGCCTGAGGCCGAGGGTTCGAGACCCGCCTGGGCAACTTGGCGAGACCTCATCTCTACAGTAAATCAAAATGAGCCGAGTGTGGTAGTGCACGCCTGTAGTTCCAGCTACTTGGACGGCTGAGGCGGAAGGATCGCTGGAGCCCAGCAGGTCGAGGCTGCCGTGGCCGGGAGCAGCCACTGCACTCCAGTCTGGGCGACAGAGTGAGACTCCTACTCAAAAAAAAAAAAAACAATGTCTTGGGCAAGGCTTAGTGGCTCATGCACTTTGGGAGGCCGAGGTGAGAAGACTGCTTGAGTTCAGGATTTCGAGACCAGCCTTGGCAACATAGGGAGACCTCATCTCCAAAAAATGTCAACAAAAATTAGACAGGCATGGTGGCACATGCCTGTAGTCCCAGTTTCTTGGGAAGCCGAGGTGGAAGAATCTTTTAAGTCTGAGCCTAGGAGGCTGAGACTGCTTCTAGCCATGATCGTGCCACTGTACTCCAGCCTAGGTGACAGAGTAATACTCTGACTAAAAAATAAAAAAAAGTCTTTTACATCCAGTAATATTTATAGAAATAGATCCTGAACTGTAGTCCCAAGTGGCAGTAGTTTGAACACTGTGTTCTCAGCACTGTGCCAGATACTGTGGATGATGGAGAAGGATGTTAAATGTTCTTATCTTCCAAAGAGTTTACAATTTGGTAGATAAGATACATTTATGGGCAGTTCAAACAGTGTATGATATGAGATAATACGTAAATCAAGTAGGTGCATTAAAGGAGTAGTGATTCATTTATACAAATCAAGATTGGTATATGAAATGGTTTTTAGTGGACCCATTAGCCTTTGGCTTATGAAAAATTAGGAAGGAGCCAGGCTTGGTGGCTCAGCCTGTAATTCCACGCCTTTGGGAGGCTGAGGTGAGTGGATTGCCTGAGCCTGCGGGTTCGAGACCTGCCTGGGCAACTTGGCGAGACCTCATCTCTACAATAAATCAAAAATTAGCCGGGTGTGGTAGCGCATGCCTGTAGTTCCAGCTACTTGGAAGGCTGAGGCTGAAGGATCGTCGGAGCCCAGCAGGTCGAGGCTGCGGTGGCCGGGAGCGGCCACTGCACTCCAGTCTGGGCAACAGAGTGAGACTCCTACTCAAAAAAAAAAAAAAAAAAAAGAAAAGAAAAATTAGGAAGGAAGTAAAAGTTACTTTTGACATTTGTTCATCTCTCCTATGAGCTTTCTTTCCACTGTTGGTGGAACAGACAATTTCCCAGTCTCCTGAGGTTTTGGAAAACTGCCTACTCCCCACTTCCCATTTATAAGAAAATTCCCAATAGTGTGTCTCTCACTGAGTCTTAGTACTTTTGTCTGGAACTTCAAAGCAAAATGGTGTCTAGATGGATTAGTGACTTGGGCACTGACAATAATACTTTTATTTATGCCTCAATTGTCAATGCAATGAGTAAGTGATGACTTGGGATCACACCTGTACAAGTCTGCCTTCCTTGTAGTGTATAACCAATAAATGCTAAATGCTAAATGGTGGGTGATTCTGATTAGAAATTCTGTAAAAACTGTAGAAGAGGAAGATGAATGACCTTGTTGTAGTTTGTTTTTGTTTTTGTTTTGAGTTGGAGTCTCACTCTGTCACCCAGGCTGGAGTGCAGTGGCACACTCATGGCCACCGCAGCCTCAACCTGCTGGGTTCAGGTGAACCTTCTTCTGCCTCATCCTGCCAAGTAACTGGAACTACAGGTATACACCACCGCCCGGCTAATTTTTTGATTTACTGTAGAGATGAAGTCTTGCCAAGTTGCCCATTCTGGTCTTTAGCCCGTGTATTCAAGCAATCCTCTCACCTCAGCCTCCCAAAGTGCTGGAATTATAGACATGAGCCACCACACCCGGCCTGGAAGGTCCACTTTCATTCCTCTCTCACGAAGAGGCACCATCATCCTAATTTCACAAAATAGAGCCAAGGAATCATTCTTAATGTGTCCCTTTAACCCCATCTTTCCAATTGAATTTCCCACCAAATTGTGCCAATCTGTTCTCAAAAATGTCTGTTGGAAGCATATTCACTTCTCTCTGTCTTCTTCTTTTTTTTTTTTTGAGTTGGAGTCTCACTCTGTCACCCAGGCTGGAGTGCAGTGGCACGCTCCCAGCCACTGCAGCCTCAACCTGCTGGGCTACAGCGATCCTTCTGCCTCAGCCTTCCAAGTAGCTGGAACTACAGGCGTGTGCTATCACACCCAGTTAGTTTTGTTTTTTAATTTTATTGTAGAGATGAGGTCTCACCAAGTTGCCCTGGTGGGTCTCGAACCCGCAGGCTAAGACAATCCTCTCGCCTCGGCCTCCCAAAGTGCTGGGATTACGGGCTGAGCCACCGAGCCCGGCCCTCTCTGTCTTCTTTATCACCCATAATGCAGCTGAACTTTTATATTTATTTGTGAGAAAGTGTAGAGTCCTTCTCATTTTCTTCTGTCATTATATTCTACTGTGTGGCACATAGTTATTACTCAGTGAATAAATTAGTTAGAAGTTGCACTTGGGGAAAGGAGGAGGGCACTCCTTATCAACAAGGGTCCCTGCATAATGATCATTTGTAGACCTAACCCTGAACTGTACCCCGCATTTTGAAAATTAAAAAAAAGAGGTTGCACTTGACCTTGAATTCTTTGTATGCTCTGGACAGAAATGAGAAAAAAAATAGGAAATACAAAAATAGATAAGACAAAGGATAACAGAAATAATTGATTTGGCTTATTCATAGGCCAAAAGATTAAGACTTGACTAGAACTGAGGGTAGATTTGGAAAGTAAATGGGAACTAACTTTCCCTAGAAGGCATGGGGTCAGGTTACAGAACCAACAGAGTTTATACTTGCTCTGGTAAGAAAGTGGAAATTTTTGAACAAAATGCTAATAAACTGAAAGTAGAACTTAAATATGTGAAAGCTGAAACAAAATTGCCAGGATTAATTTAAATGTGATATGATGACTTAGATTTGGGTAATGGTAGTATGGACCACAAAAGAAAGGTCTGGAGAGACCAGAAAAAAATTTAAGAATAAGAAATTGGGCTATAGTAAATGAATGTGTAATATAGATATAACTCTACTTCTTTCATATTTTTTTTTTTGAGTTGGGGTCTCACTCTGTCGCTCAGACTGGAATGCAGTGGCATGCTCCTGGCCACCACAGCCTCAACCTGCTGGGCTCCAGTGATCCTTCTGCCTCAGCCTTCCAAGTAGCCGGAACTACAGGTGCACACTACCACATGCAGCTAATTTTTGATTTATTGTAGAGATGAGGTCTCACCAAGTTGCCTGGGTGGGTCTCGAACCCCTGGGCTCAGGCAATCCACTCACCTTGGCCTCCGGAAGTGCTGGGGTTATAGGCTGAGCCACCGAGCCCAGCCTCCTTCCGTATTTTTAATGAATCTCACTGTACTTTATTTTTTAAGAGACAGAATCTTACTCTACTGCCCTGGCTGGAATACAGCAATGTGATCACAACTCACTGCATCCCTGAACTCCTGAGCTCAAGTGTGCTGGGATTACAGATGCAAGCCTCACTGTACATATTTTTACTCCACAAAGAAAATTTCAGATCCACTTAATTTATAGTGCTTTTTAGTAATACCTCTGTATTACAGTAAATGAGATATGCAAAAGTGGTCTAAACCAGGGTTTTTCAACCTTGGCACTATTGACATTTTGGATCAGCCAATTTTTTGTTATGAGAGGCTGTCCTGTGCATTTTGGGATGTGTATCTCTGGTCTCTACCTGCTAGATGCCAGTAGCACTGCCTACCCAGTTGTGACAACCAAAAATGTGTCCAGTCATTGCCAGATGTCCCTTTATCCCTTGGGGGATGAAAAGCAAAACTGATCCCATTTGAGAATCACTGCTTAAAAACTATATAGTCCTGCCGGGCTAGGTGGCTCAGCCTGTAATCCCGCGCCTTTGGGAGGCTGAGGTGAGTGGATTGCCTGAGCCCACGGGTTCGAGACCCGCCTGGGCAACTTGGTGAGACCTCATCTCTACGATAAATCAAAATGAGCTGGGCGTGGTAGCACGTGCCTGTAGTTCCAGCTACTTGGAAGGCTGAGGCGGAAGAATCGCCGGAGCCCAGCAGGTCGAGGCTGCGGTGAGCGGCCACTGCATTCCAGTCTGGGCGACAGAGTGAGACTCCAACTCAAAAAAATAAATAAATTAATTAAAATAAAATAAAAACTATATAGTCCCATAAAGTGCATGGTATCCTCACTATAAATATTTACTATTATATTACAAACACGTTTTCATTTCACTTCAGAAAGGGACACTGTTGTTAAGGAAAATATATCTTATGTTCAATGTAAACATTATTTTAAAGGAAATTTAAAAATAAAGGAGTAAATCTTTAAATGTACTTACATTGAGTTCTAAAACTATTCCAAGGCAATCAATCAGCAACGACACAAGCGTGGCTACAGTAATGATAACAACTGTTACAACAATGTGGAAAACGGATGCAAGATTCCCACCAAAAAACACATTGGCAATTACCTGCCAAATAAACAGATTGTTTTGAGAGGGACATTTAGACACATGTAGGGTTTATTAAGAGAGTTTTTCATGACAGCATTTAGGATTATATAAAACACTACCAATGAGGCAATTAATCAAATCTCAAGTCACTAGAAATGTTCTACTTTTTTCCAAAATATGTACACATAGGAACATATCAATAACAAGTAATTTTTTTGTTGAACTATTAGTTGGTATATTATAGACTCACAGTATGGTGTACCAATGTTTGAATACATGTATTTCTCAAGTATAAGAGAGACTTTGGAAGGTCGACTTATCCTTCTTCCATGAGTCCAACAAGGTGACTACTAAAACAAACTACAGACGTCATTTAGATTATTTGGATTACCTCTGAGGAATGAGCTATCTCATTTCCTTTCATAATACTGAATGGGAAGTGTAATATCTTTTACTAGCAGGAAATTAGTTCCATATGAACTCAATCTTATTTATTACAATTTAAGTCCAGTTCATTTTGCCTTTCCTCAACAAAAATGAGAAGTTCATAAACATTTTCCATTGATACTCAGATCAGGCAATCAAGTTACCTTCTTAATGTGTTTCACACTCTGATATGGTTTTCAAGGATAAAATGTTAAGGAGATGATTATTAGTCTCAGGAATTAATAATTGGAGCTATACAACCAATCCAAGGAAACAAGTAGAGATCAATTTTTGACAGGATAAAAAAGATCAAAGAGAATTTTGACCTAGAAGGAGCTTTAGCTATCTAGAGCTGCCTCCCTTTGAGTAATCTTCAGAGTATTCCTGAAATGTGCTTGACCTACCTTGGTTTGAGGTGGGGTTTGAAACATGAAAAGGATGTGGAGCTGAATTACAGGGTGAGGCAACAGTGTGAAAAAGAGCAAAGAGAGCCGGGCTCAGTGGCTCAGCCTGTAATCCCGCGCCTTTGGGAGGCTGAGGTGAGTGGATTGTCTGAGCCCGCGGGTTCGAGACCCGCCTGGGCAGCGAGACCTCATCTCTACAATAAATCAAAAATTAGCCGGGCGTGGTTGCGCGTGCCTGTAATTCCGGCTACTTGGAAGGTTGAGGCGGAATGATCGCCGGAGCCCAGCAGGTCGAGGCTGTGGTGGCAGGGAGCGGCCACTGCACTCCAATCTGGGTGACAGAGTGAGACTCCAACTCAAAAAAAAAAAAAAAAGAGCAAAGAGGTGAGAACAGAAACAAAATCTATGCAGGACAAGGAAGAGGCAGTCTGAGTCAAATGGTGCAAAAGAACAGTGAAACAAGAGTTGGAAATGGTAAGGGGGGTCAGATGCTGGGGCAACATAAAGAATCCAGCTCTCTGAGCTGTATTGCCAAGATACGTAATATTCCCCATAGAACAGATACTGCTCGGACTCTGCTAATAACTTAATAGTGATATGAATAACCAACTGATTACAATTTGTAATGCCTTTTCAAATACTATCTTATTTAAAAGTCATTCTTCTAAAAATTTATTTATATTTATTTTATTTTTTTTTTTTTGAGTTGGAGTCTCACTCTCGCCCATGCTGGAGTTCAGTGGCACACTCACGGCTACTGCAGCCTCGATCTGCTGGGCTCACCTCAGCTTTACAAGTGGCCGGAACTACAGGCATGTGTTACCATGCCCAGGTAATTTTTTGATTTATTGTAGAGACAAGGTCTCCCCAAGTTGCCTAGGCTGGTTTCGAACCTGTGGGCTCAGGCAATTCACTCACCTTGGCCTCCCAAAGTGCTAGGATTACAGGCTGAGCCACCGAGCCCGGCCTTAATTTTTAAAAATTTTTTTATTGTCAGGGTCTCCTTGTGTGGCCCAGACTGGTCTCGAATTCCTGGGTTCAAGGAATCCTCTCTCCTCAGCCTCCGAAAGTGTTGGGATTATAGGCGTGAGCCACCACACCCGACCTAAAACCCATTCTTGCAGATGCCTCAGTGATATAATTCAGAGGGTGAAAAATCACTTAGTTGAAGCAATCTCATGACAGATATTTATTAAGAGTAGATAGCCTTGGCTGGGCATGGTGACTAACACCTGTAATCCCAGCACTTTGGGAGGCAGAGGTGAGAGGACTGCCTGAGCCCAGGGTCTCGAGACCAGCCTGGACAACTTGGTGAGACCTGTCTCCGCAATAAATAAAAAAAATTAGCCGAGCGTGGTAGCATGAACTTGTAGTTCTGGCTACTTGGAAGGCTAAGGTGGAAGGATTGCCTGAGCCCAGTAGGTCGAGGCTGTAGTGACCATAGGCATGCCACTGCACTCCAGCTTGAGTGACAGGGTGAGACTCCAACTCAAAAATAAATAAATAAAGAGTAGCCGGGCTCGGTGGCTCAGCCTGTAATCCTGCGCCTTTGGGAGGCCAAGGTGAGTGGATTGCCTGAGCCCATAGGTTTGAGACCCGCCTGGGCAACTTGGCGAGACCTCATCTCTACAATAAATCAAAAAATCAGCTGGGTGCGGTAGCGCATGCCTGTAATTCCGGCTACTCAGAAGGCTGAGGAGGAAGGATCGCCGGAGCCCAGCAGGTGAGGCTGCGGTGGCCGGGAGCGGCCACTGCACTCCAGTCCGGGCGACAGAATGAGACTCCAACTCAAAAAAAAAATAATAAATAAAATAAATAAATAAATAAATAAAGAATAGATAGCCTACTTGACACCCTTCTATGTGACTGGTTACTTTACCTATGAATAGAAATGGTTTTGATTGTGCTATGTCAATTGTATGTTTGTGTGTTGTGAGTGTGTGGAAAGAAGAGAAACGAAGTGAATAGGAAAAGTATATACAACAATCCTCTGCTGTATGTTTGCTATCATGGCAGAGATCTTGATTTAGTTCTGTCTTCCTGTCACGGCAGCTAGAAAGGAAACTCAAGTTTAAGCACTAAAGAGAGAAGTTGTGCAGGTGAAGTGACTCAGACTGTCCCCAGGCAGTTTACCAGAAACCACGTGAGAATGTACCATCTGTTCTTGCTGATCTAGAAATCAGATTTGAACCTAAAGTACTGGGCAGAAGCTAAAATAATACCATTTCCTGCTTCTAACAATAGTTGGCAAATTTTTAAAAGACTCTTCAATTAAAAAAAAAAATTAGTTCAGTCTACTTCTCCCTTACAAACAAGGTAGGGAACTAGCTTGTGAATGGTACATTTGTGAGCTAGCAAAAGTACTAATTATAAAGGACGCACATAGCCCTGAATATTTTCCTCTTCTGTTTCCCTGTGCAGTCAGTTCTTTATCCCCAGGACTGGCTTAAGGTAAGCTCTGGATGGCCTCAAGAAGCCTGCTGATTACCTAGTGTATTGAAAGCTCTGTAGACAGTTCACTTCACACATTACACTCATTCACACAGTGTCCTGTGTAAACAGCCTCTAGGAGTAGATCCTAAGACTAAGTCCTTTTCAGTGGGATTCCTGAAAGAGCCACTGTGAATCATGTTTTACTGTTAACTGTACAGTGGATTTTACCTGACAGGATAAGGGATTCCTGACAGGCCATGTTATCCAATTTTACACCAGAAGAATTAATTCTCTTTCAGCTAATCTTTCTCCACAAATCCAGGTGGACTAGATAACATAATTTAGAGCTGGTTTTTCAAAATAAAATATATTTATATAGAAATAATATACTATATATTTATATTATTGTGTTCTGTATAGATATAAATATACTTATACAAATATATAAATAAAATATATCTGTAAAACCAGAGGTTTAAGTCAAATTTTGGTTCACCATGGAATATAAGGTTTTTTTTTGTTTTTGAGTTGAAGTCTCACTCTGTTGCCCAGACTGGAGTGCAGTGGCCGCTCCTGGTCACTGCAGCCTTGACCTGCTGGGCTCTGGCGATCCTTCCGCCTCAGCCTTCCGAGTAGCTGGAACTACAGGCGCGTGCTACCACGCCTGGCTAATTTTTTGATTTATTGTGGAGATGAGGTCTCGCCAAGTTGCCCAGGCGGGTCTCAAACCTATGGGCTCAGGCAATCCACTCACTCGGCCTCCCAAAGCGCGGGATTACAGGCTGAGCCACAGAGCCCAGCCGATATTTTTGTTTTTAAAAAACCACAGGCTGGGCTCACTGGCTTAGCCTATAACTTCAGCACTCTGGGAGGCTGAGGCAAGTGGATTGCCTGAGTCCACAGGTTCAAGACCAGCCTGGGAAACTTGGTGAGACCTCGTCTCAACAATAAATTAAAAAAAAAATTAGCCAGGCATGGTAGTGCGTGTCTCTGGTTCTAGCTACTTGAAAGGCTTAGGCGGATGGATCGCCGGAGCACAGAAGGTCGATGCTGAGGTGGCTGTGAGCGTGCTACTGCACTCCAGCCTGGGCGACGGAGTGAGACTCCAACTCAAAAAACAAACAAACAACAAAACCCATTAGAATCTGACCTACAGTGCCTTTAACACATGTTGACTTACAAAACATCTTAGCAAAAAGATAATTTTGTAAAATATGTTTTGAACTTTGATACTAAATTTATTTGTACAAATGCTTTAAAAACAACACCAACCACCTTAGTTTGGCTGTTACTAAAGGCTGACATTCACTTTGGAATGTAGTTGTATAAATATCTGTGCTCATGGTTATATGAAAAAAACACACCAAACTTAATTTTCAAATCCAATTCTTTTGAAAAAGTTATCTTGTAAATATCAGAATATAAATTAATTTTTAAACCTCAACATATTAAATTTGAAGAAGAAAATGTTATAAATTATGACACCTGTCATGTGCTTGGAAATTTGCCAAATCACATTATTAATAAATCTTCCTAAATTAAATGTAGAAGAGATGTCACCTGGGTAAAGTGTTGGGAAGGAACTGTGCTTACCTCTCTCGTCACAAAGCATTCCATTGGGTATGTCAAAATGACAGTGACGCCATAACAAAATCTTCCAAATGTTACCAGGTCATCATTTCTGCAATAATTTTCAAATAGGTCTCCTAGAGAATCATATAAAATAAATGCATTTACTAGATACTGGATATTTGAGATAATTATCTAATAAATGAAATAGCATATATTTATTCTAGTCAAATATCTCCTAACAGACTGCATACACGAGGGTGATCCCATAAGATTATAATGCTGTATTTTTACTGTATGTTTTCTATGCTTGGATACACAAATACTTTCTGTTGTGTTACAGTTACCTACAGTATTCAGTATGGTATCAAGCTGTACAGGTACAAGCCTAGGAGCAACAGGCTATACCACACAGCCTAGGTGTGTTGTAGGCTAGGCCATCCAGGTTTGTGTAAGGACACTCTGATTTTCACACAATGACAAAATCGTTTAAGGATGCATTTCTCAGGACATAGCCTTGTCATTAAGTGATGCATGACCATATATAAGTGAATCTCTATCATAAACTTCATTTAATTAAAAAAATAGACTACTGGGTCTAAATATAAGTTTTTGCATTCAATACCTATGTAGTTACTCACTGATTTTAAGCCAATACAAGCTTCACTTGAAGATTAAATCCATCACTAATAATTTTTCTCCTACTCTCATTGTTTGTTTTTGGAAGATTTGCTTCAAATTTGTATCAACTTCTGAAAAATACTTTATCCATTGTTTTCTTACATCAGAATCAACTCCCTAAATTCTTGTGCATTGGCTTTGTAAACTTGCTTCTGGTCTTTGTTTCTGGTGAATAAGTGACTTTATTATTTTTTTAAAATGTCTGTTAAAATAAACAAATTTCCTTTTGAAATGCTATTCTTAGATCAAGAACAATCCTGAAAGGAAGAGTAGATCAGTACATCTGGGGAGCTGAATTTCCTGTATATCATGCTATAGGGTTTAATCACAAACTTGGGGTCACAGCAAGGAATTCCAAACATACATTGTCTTTCCTGGCATCTAATAAGGTCAAATGTAATGGCACTGATTCAAACTGTGGAAATATGGCTTTTTTCCAGGAAAAAAAACATTAAATTTAATCCATTCCAAACTAAATGATGGACCATACATTCCTTGAAATAAATCTTATTTAGAGACATTATTTCTCAACTATCTATGAAGAAATACAGGGATTTAATTAGGGGATTGAAGTTGTGTCAGCAGAAAATATTTACTAATGTTAAAACCGAATATGTGGGCCTGCTTATTTCCTGAATATAACATGCTTAAATTTGAAAACTATGGTCACCTTTTAAAAAATTAAAACTGTTGATAGGAGTGTAAACTAGTACAACCTCTGTGGAAAACAGTGTGGTGATTCCTAAAAGAACTAGAAACTGACCTTCCATATGACTCAGCAATCCCCCTTCTGGGAATATACCCACAGGAATGCAAATCATTCTACAAAAAAGATACCTGAGCACATATGACTCTTCTCCACTCCCCCATCAACTAGAACAAAAAAACATTACTTTATATGTCCCTTTTGGGCAGAAGGGGATTAAATCACTAAGCAGAGATGGCAGAGACCTGTGTCAAGGTTGATTGTAAAGATTCTGGCACTCCGAGAAAAAAGGACTGAAGCTTCCTGTTCATTAACCTCCTTTAAGAAATGGGCCCTGGGCCAGGCTCAGTGGCTCAGACTGTAATCCCAGCACTTTGGGATGCTGAGGTGAGTGCATTGCCTGAGCCTGTGGGTTCAAGACCAGCCTGGGCTACTTGGCAAGACATCTTCTCTACAATAAATAAAAATTATTCTGGCGTGGTAGCGTGTGCCTGTAGTTCCTGCTACTTGGAAGGCTGAGGTGGAAGGATCACTGGAGCCCAGCGATGCTGGGGTGGCTGTGAGTGTACCACTGCGCTCCAGCCTGGGTGACAGAGTGAGATGCAGGAAGGAAGGAAGGAAGGGGAAGAAAGGGAAGAAAGGGAAGGAAAGGAAGGAAGGAAGGAAGAAAGAAAGAAAGAAAGAAAGAAATGGGCCCTGCATTTTTCCAAAAGTCACTGGGAATATCAAGAATAATCCAGAGTTCCCACTGTCTCACAGCTGAAATTTGTCTACTAAAAGGGGTAAGACAAGAATCCTGCAGTTTGCAGATATAAGATGAGATTTGCATAAGGAGAAATGACCTGGGGAAACAATGCTAGCTTATGCCAACTTGCATCTAAGTGTATTTTCGGGAATTATAGCTAGGGGGAAAAACAACCACAACATCAAACACCTGTCAGCTTTGTTTAATCAAGATTTAATTATATCTGAGCAATTACCACTGATAAAAACACTAGGAAAGTGTGACTAACAAAAAAGGTTTATGACTTACAGAAAAGACATTTAAAAACCAAAATCCTGACCAGTGCCCAGAGGTCATTCGTCTTGGCAAACTATAGCATTAGTGAAACATGGCAATGTTTTGGAACACCATACCTACGAGGACGTCAAGGTCACTTTGTTACTGCACTCTAATGGCACATGCGTGTATTATATTTTTGACTTCTTTGGAATTAGTTATTATTTTTTGAAGTAATCTTTCTTCATTTCCTAAAAAATATCTGCCTACAATTATAGTGATGTGTCACCTCTATTCAAAACAAGGCAGGCCAGGCTCAGTGGCTCAGCCTGTAATCCCAGCACTTTGGGAGGCTGAGGCAAGAGGATTGCCTGAGCCTGTGGGTTCAAGACCAGCCCAGGCAACTTGGTGAGACCTCATCTCTAAAATAAAAAAAATAAATAAAAAAAATCAGCCGGTTGCGGTAGTGCAGGCCTGTAATTCCGGCTGCTTGGAAAGCTGAGGCAAAAGGATCGCCAGAGCCCAGCAGGTCGATGCTGGGGTGGCCGTGAGTGTGCCACTGCACTGCCACTTGGGTGACCGAGTGAGATTCCAACTCAAAAACAAAACTAAATTAAACTAAACTAAACAAGGCAGCCATCCTCCCAAAAGCACCCTAGTATCTTCAGAAAACTAAGCTAAGAGGAGCTGGAAGCTAAAGGGCAGCTTTAGTGGGTTATGCTTGATCAAAATGGAGGAGACAGAAAGAGAATGGAAAGAAAATGACTTGGGAGTCAGAAGACTTGTTTTCTAGTTTGTCACCAGCCAGCAAAGGCAAGTTACTTCACTTCTTTGTGTTTTAATCAGGGGGTAAAACTAGTTATACCACTTCTCTTCAAAGGGTTGCTTGAAGGTCAGTGAGATAACAGACCTGCAAGAGCTGTGAAATATATGAATCACAGCAGTAAGCCTGCTGTTGGGTTGGCCAGAACATTACGCTACATAGGTGATTGAATGTAAGGGTCAAAGGAAGTAGAAAAAAGGACCACTCAGTGGCTAGGACAGAGCAAATTCAAGACAAGAGAAGTAACTTTAAAGGGAAAGAGGGAAAGATGATGTTTTGTGATTAAGGCAAGAATGGGACAACTTGAGTAGAAGTGTCCTACAGGCAACTGGATGGAGCTAAAGAAAAATCTGAACTAGAATTAAAACAGTGAAATGTCCAGAGAATTTGTTGAGAAGAAAAACAAGCAAGGTGACTGAGCCAGTTATCTGAGTGGGGCGGGACAGGGGTGGAGTAGGGGATTAGAAAGAGCAAAGACAGAGAAAAGAAAAGGAAAAAAAAAAAAGAATTAACAGAGAGAAAGAAAAACAATGATAATATAGTAGTGCTCCTTTTTTTCCCTTTGGATTATATATATTTTTTAATTTTTAATTTTGAAGATGTGGGGTACAATTTAGGGTTAGGTATACAAATGCTCATTATGCAGGTACCCTTGATGAGTGCTCTTTCCTCCATGGGAGGAAACCTGAGCAAAGCAAGGAAGTTCAGTATCACTAAGTGATTCAGAGAGATTCAGGAGAATCAGAACCAAGAAGGTTATTCACTTTGGTGACTGAGAGACCATCGGTAACCTTGACAATGAAGCTGCAGTGGATTAGTTGGGAGGAAAGCCAGCATTCATGTGCTTGGAAGTGGAAGCATGGAAGGAGAGTATGGACTACAGAATTAAGTTTAGCAGTTAAGCCAGGCGCGGTGGCTCACACCCATAATCTCAGCACTTAGGAGGCAGAGGCGAGAGGATTGCCTGAGCCCATGGGCTTGAGACCAGCCTGGGGAACTTGGTGAGACCTTGTTTCTACAATAAATCAAAAAATTAGCTGAGGGTGGTGGCCTGTAGTCCCAGCTACCTGGGAGACTGAGGTGGAAGGATTGCCTGAGTCCAGCAGGTTGAGGTTGTAGTAGTGGTGATCATGCCAGTGCACTCCAGTCTGGGTGACAGAATGAGATTCCAACTCAAAAAAAAAAAAAGTTTAGCAGTTAGGAAGGAAACAATTAGAAACAGAGACAGCAGAGAGGCAGGAGGGCAGAGGAGAGAATGGGCAGAAAAGAGTGATCCTTTGAAACAGAACACTGCGTGTATGTGTAGTATTCCACATGAACAGAAAAAGCTGATATGACTGAATCTTTCATCTCACCTTGAGTGAAGCCAGTAAATGTCAAGTATCCACATGTAGCAAAAAGCATACAGATAAATACAGAAACCACGATGGACATATGGATGACGCGGGACCACTTAGCTACTGTGGGTTCTTTTAAAGAACTGTAAACTAAGAAGGAGTTGTGGTGGCAAATAAATGCTGCAATGTAAAAAAAAAAAAGAAAGAAGAAAGAAAAGCATTATTAAAGTAAACATCAGGGCATCGGGATTTTTTTTTTTTAGTTCTGAAAACTAAGAAATGTGTGCTACCTTAGATGCCAATGAACCGAAATTTAAATATACCAAATTACTATGTATGACAAAATAATGTTTTCTGGCCAGGCAGGAAGATCGCTTGAGGCCAGGATTTTGAAACTAGCCTAAGCAACATAGCACGACCCTATTTCTACATAAAACAAAACAACAATATTTAGCTGTGCATAGTGGCTCATGCCTATAGTCCTAGCTACTTGGGAGGGTGAGGCAGGAGGATCACAAGCCCAGGAGTTCAAGGTTATAGTGAGCTATGATTGCACCACTACACTCCAGCTTGAGTGACAGAGCAGAAACTGTCTCTTAAATTCAAAAAAAAAAGAAAAGAATTTTTCTAATAGCTCTAGAAATGAGAAAGTTCATTCACTTCAGGCTTGTACATGGTCTCTTCATGCCAGTCGATATACACCAGGCCAATGCAACCTTCTCTCCCATTTTCCTTTTCCTAGTGAACCACTCATCTTAAGGAAAATCAAAACAGGCCAAGCACTGTGGCTCAAGCCTGTAACTCCAGCACTTTGGGAGGTCAAGGCAAGAAGACTGCCCGAGTCCAGGGGTTCGAGACTAGCCTAGGTAACTTGGCAAGACCTTATCTCTACAATAAATAAAAAAATTAGCCAGGTGTGGTAGCATGCGCTTGTAGTTCCAGCTACTTAAAAGGCTGAAGTGGAAGAATCGCCAGAGTCCAGCAGGTCGACACTGGGGTGGCCGTGAGCGTGCCACTGCACTGCAGCCTGGGCGACAGAGTGAGATTCCAACTCAAAAAAAAAAAAAAAATCTAAACAGCACCATAATTTTCAGTCCATGGCTTCCTTTGCCATCTGAAATATAACAGAGTAACTTTAGACATCTGGCCAATTCATAATACTTTGTGTATAAGGATTTGAAGTCCGTAAAACTAACACTTGCTAGACTTCCAAGTTAAGAAACAAGATGACTATAATGAGTTTTCTGCACGAGAAATAGATTTCTCCAAATTAAAGCAAATTTTAGTGATGAGTGAGAAAAGTTTGAGCCTAATTTTATATTGGCACCAACTCGATCGTATGCTGCTAATGGGAAGTCCTACAACTTAGGACATCTGCTATCCCGACATAAATATGAAACACAGCACTTTTTCATTGAACAGACAACTCCATATCAAGAAAGGGCCTTTGAAACCATGTACTCACCAAAAGACATGACCCCAACAGCCTGAATGGCATTGGGCTTTGCAAATACCCAGGCATCTTCTGTTTTTGGACTAGAAGAGAAATCAGTTAACTTGATAAATTATTAAGTAAATTCAAGTATGAGTATTTCAGAGAATAAGAAATGGTGTCACAAATATAAATTGTATATCTTTAAGCCAGAAACTAATGAGGGGACCCCATTAATCCTATTTAATCATGAATACATTTTCCTGGAACATCAGTGTTATCTCTTAATCCCAATCTTCTGAAATGCATGTCAAGTACTTAGACAGATTTTATTTTTGCATATGTCAAAATATTTATTTTTGACCATGTAATTTTTTCAATTTGTTTATTTGCTCATCAACATAAAAACAAACATCAGCTATGCACTCACTAGTTGAGATACTCATCGAGGGAGATATAAAAATGTCTAATTACTGCTTTTTATTTCCCTCTTATTTTTCCAGGCTTAGCCTACCCAGGGAAAATGTAGTCCACATACAGTTTGCTGAGGTAGGTAGACATAAACTAATACTAATTGAAAGTATACTGATAGTGTTCAGGGAACTCTGCCGTGTTATCTCATTTAATTTGCACAACATTTAATTTTTATTATCATCATTTAACACATGAGGAAAGTCAAGCTCTGGATGGTGATATAATTTGCTGAGTATCCACAGATAATATGTGAAGAAGTTGAGATGTATCTTCTTGGTCTGTTCATTATAATAACTCTTGCATGCTGAATAGTCTCACCTGTGGATACATGCCTCAAAGGAGTTTTGTAAGTATATGCACTTTAAATAGTTTGAAACAGCCTACAATCCAGTGTAGTTAAAACATTTGACACTGGATTGATCTACCTGGTCAACATACCTTAAGTAACAACAATGAACAGCACAGGCTCCAAGATCAGACAGCCTGTGTTGTTCTGACCTCCTCTATTTATTAGCTGTGTGATTTTAGGCAAGTTACTAGACTTCCCTGTGCTTCTATTTTAACATCTATAAAATGGGGATAATAGTAGTATCTAATTCACTGAGTTATTGTGTAGATTCAATGAGATGAAATATGTAAAACTTCTGGAAGAGAGTTTATCACAGTATATGTTCAATAACAGTCATTTTCTCATCATTATATATTAATACTGTTATTGTCCACTGTTATTTAATAGAACATAGCAAAAAGTCTAAACGTATAGCTAACTTCCCTGTAAAGAAAAGGCTCAAACAAGACTCAAAAGAATGCGCAAAGAAGGAATAGAGGTGGGATCCTAGGAAGCATAAGGGCGGCCAGCCTTGGTGGCACACACCTGTAATCCCAGCACTTTGGGAGGTGGAGGTGAGAGCATTGCCTGAGCCGACAGGTTCCAGACCAGCCTAGTTAACATGGCAAGACTTCGTCTCTACAATAAATCAAAAAAATTAGCTGGGTGTGGTAGCACGCACTTGCAGTTCCATTTACTTGGAAGGCTGAAGTGAATGGATGGCTGGAGCCCAGCAGGTTGAGGCTGCGGTGGGAGCGTGCCACTGCACTCCAGTCTGGGCGACAGAGTGTGACTCCAAGTCAAAAAAAAGAAAGCATAAGGGGACTGGGTTTTAAGTGAAAAAGAGGAATTCTGAAGAGGAACACCCACCTGTTTCATCAATTTGTTATTCGCTCTCTATGCAAAGAGGGCTCACGCGAAAAAACCCTGTTTGCCTTGCCAAAGTTTGTGGGGCTTATGCATTATATCATCTTTCTTTCCATACACGAAACGAGCAGTTAAAGATACAAAGGAACTTTACAGACAGGCTGGCCTGCAAGGGAGGCCACAGATTGCTACATTTGCGCCAAGTTTGGGCTTTTGGAGTGGGAGCTGCTGCCACCTGCTGCCTCCACGACTCTAACTGCAGTCAACATTAAAACAGTAGCTAATCTATTGGATTCCAATGTTAATGCAGAAAAATACACACGTGTACAAGATCTTTAGAAAGTGATACGAATCAGGCAGCACTAACAGTAGTAGAAACTTGAAGATTCTCGAACTTTGTCATATGCTTTAAATGATAACGCTTTCCCTGTTAGGGTTTTTGCACGTGAAAAATTTCACCTCCTCCTCCCCAGTACAGACAGCAGTGGTGTCCTACTTTTGAAATCTTATATTAGTATAATGAAAATGTTGGAGTTTGATTTTCATTTTTTCCTTCCATTTAAGTTTTTAAGTTTTTTTCCCCCTGGTCCATATGGTTCCTTGAGTATATTCTTGGAGTGTGAAACAATACCTAAAGATAATTTTGGATTTTCTCTGTTCATCTTAGTGATGATGATTTTATAAGATGGAAAGTGCCAAAAAAGATGTCACAGATAGGAAAATGCATATGTCCAAATCTAGAGAAAGAGAAAGGAACAGATATTGAGTATAGCTTTCCAATCATTTATAAAATAGCCTAGGATTGAGTTCCAAAATCAACCAGTTGTATAAGAAAAAAAGTCAGAGAAAGTTAATGGGTATATTTAATGAGATTGCCAAGACCCTGATGCCTGGCCTGGATGAAAAAATGAAGTTAACAGAACTTCTGTCTTTAAACTATAAATGCTGTTATATAAAATGAAATACTATCAAATGCTGTCAAGCAATTTATAACATTAAAAAATTGTTCATTCAACAGATGCAAAGGTAGTTAAATATCAAAATGTTAATAAATATTAATGTAATCAATCTCTAGTAACATCCACTAAATTAGATAGATATTAGTATAGTTTGCCACATTAATAGATTAATGGAGAAAAAAAGCTTATGATCATTTCAAACTACATAGAAAAGCATGCAATTCAGTATTTATTTTGATAAACATGCTAAGCAAACTAATAATAAAAGAGAACTTCCTTAACCTGATGAGTAATGTCTACCAAAACCTATAGCAAATGATATTTTTAAAAGTGAAAAGTTGGAAATATTACAATTAAAGAATAAAATCAGATAAAATGTTCAATATCACTGCTTCCAGAATATGCTATTGAAATTCCTAGCTAATTCAATAACTAAGATGTATAATCATTGGAAAAGGGTAAGTCATTTATAAACAATTTAATTATGTACATAAAAAATTCAGGGAGGCCGGGCTTGGTGGCTCAGCCTGTAATCCCAGCTCTTTGGGAAGCCAAGGTAAGTGGATTGCCTGAGCCCGCAGGTTCGAGACCCACCTGGGCACTTGGCAAGACCTCATCGCTACAATAAATCAAAAATTAGCCGGGCGTGATAGCACGCGCCTGTAGTTCTGTCTACTTGGAAGGCTGAGGTGGAAGGATCGCTGGAGCCCAGCAGGTTGAGGCTGCAGTGGCTGGGAGCGGCCACTGCACTCCAGTCTGAGTGACAGAGTGAGACTCTAACTCAAAAAAAAAAAAAAAAAAATTCAAGGAAATCTACTGACAAACCATTGGAATTAATAAGCGTAGTCAGCAAGGTTACTGACTACATGTTCAATACACAAAAATATCAATAGGGTTGATTTACACAAATAATAGTGAATTATAATGTTCCTTAAATGGTAGTGACAACAAAACACTAAATACGCCTGGTGCTATGGATCATGCCTATAATCCCAGCACTTTTGGAGGCTGAGGTGAGAGGATTGCCTGAGCCCTCTGGTTCGAGACCAGCCTGGGCAACTTGGTGAGACCTCATCTCTATAATAAATTAAAAAAAAAATAGTCAGGCATGATGGCACGTGCCTGTAGTTCCAGCTACTTGGGAGGCTGAGGCTGAAGGATTGCCTGAGCCCAGCCAGTTGAGGCTGCAGTGGCCAGGAGCGTGCCAGTGCCCTCCAGCTTGGGTGACAGAGTGAGACTACAACTCAAAAATAAATAACACACACACACACACACACACACACACACACAAAAAGCACTAAATACTTTAAAAGAGGTGCATGATCATAATGTCATGTTATATTTTTATTGGAAGACATAAATAATTGGAAAAATATACTATGTCCACATACATGAATGAGAAGACTCAATATTATGTAAAACCAATTCCTCTCAGTTAATTTTTAAATTCAAATAATAAAATGCAACACTGAAGAAGAAAAGAATTTTTAAAATTCAAAAAACCAAAAATCGGTTTAAGGTAGATAGATAATAGATAGATAGACAATAGATAAACAATAAAATCAATGAAAAAGAAACACATAAACATTTGTATCATAAAATAATTCTTACACAAAGTTAAAAATATAAAGATAAGTTAAAGACTGGAAAACAAGATTGGTCATACATATGCAGTGAATCCTCTGTACGTGGGAAAGATTGGTTCCACGATCCTCCCCTTAGATAACAAAATTCACAGATCTCAAGTCCCTGATATAAAATAGTGGACTATTTACACATAAGTTAAGCATATCTTTTCATTCAATAAAATATATATGCCTGTAATCCTGTGCCTTTGGGAGGCTGAGGTGAGTGGATTGCCTGAGCCCGCGGGTTCGAGACCCGCCTGGGCAGGTGAGACCTCATCTCTACAATAAATCGAAAAATCAGCCGGACGTGGTAGTGCGTGCCTGTAATTCCGGCTACTCGGAAGGTTGAGGTGGAAGGATCGCCGGAGCCCAGCAGGTCAAGGCTGCGGGGGCCGGGAGCGGCCATTGCACTCCAGTCTGGGCAACAGAATGAGACTCCAACTCAAAAAAAAAAAAAACAAAGCCAAAAACCAAAAAACAAAAACCAAAAACAAACAACAACAAAATATATATATATGAAAAAAAAATATATATATATACACATATTTGAAAATATATATATATATTTGAATTGAAGTCTTACTCTGTCACCCAGGCTGAAGTACAATGGCATGGTCACAGCCACTGCAGTCCCGACCTGCTAGGCTCAGGTGATCCTTCCAAGTAGCTGGAACTACAGGCAAGTGCCACCATGCTCGGCTAGTTTTTTGATTTATCGTAGAGATGAGGTTTCATCAAGTTGCCCAGGCTGATCTCGAACTCCTGAACTCAGGCAATCCTCTCATCTCAGCCTCCCAAAGTGCTGGTATTACAGGCTTGAGCCACTGGCTCCAAACCTACTTTTTAACCTCGAATTTCCATAAGTATTCTATAACTGAAACTAGATTCTTCTTGTTTTCTAGTCACTTATTCAATTCATTCAACTTTCAACAAGTATTTGTTTACCAATGTGTGAAAAATCCCTGTTATAATCACGGGGTGGAGGTGGGTATTGCAGAGAAAAAGGCAAACAAAAGATGTCAACTATTTAGTGTACATTCTATATAACAGTACTTTCTCTGATGATGGAAATGTTCTATATTTGTGCTGTTCAATATGGTTGCCACTATTCACATGTGATTATTATTTGAAATTATGGCTAGTATGACTAAGAAATTAATTTTCAATTTTATTCAATTTTATCTCACTTAAATCTAAATAGCTACAAGTGGCTAGTAGCTACTGTCTTAGACAACACAGATATAAAAGGAGACATGTAGGTAATTCTAGTTTCAGGAAAACTCATTTTTTTTTTTGAGTTAGAGTCTCACTCTATCGCCCAGATTGGAGTGCAGTGGCTGCGCCTGGCCACCGCAGCCTCGACTTGCTGGGCTCCGGCAATCCTTCCGCCTCAGCCTTCCAAGTAGCTGGAACTACAGGCGTGCGCTACCACACCCGGCTAATTTTTGATTTATTGTAGAGATGAGGTCTCGCCAAGTTGCCCAGGCGGATCTCGAACCTGCGGGCTCAGGCAATCCACTCACCTCAGCCTCCCAAGGAGCGGGATTACAGGCTGAACCACCGAGCCCGGCTCTAATTATCTTTTAATGGCCTAAAAGAGTAAAAAAATTACCTAAAGAGGTTAAATTTTTCTGTAATGTAGTTTATGCCTTAAATTTTAGTATACTATTTACCACTTGAACTTTCTAGAAGCAAGTAGAAGGATGAAGGAGTTGGGTATAATTATAGACAAGAAGTATACTTTGTTAATTTATAAACATGGATATTTTAGAATTTGCAAAAAACAAACTGTGAGAAATAAATTTAAACTGTCATTATGAATAGAGACATATGGGAAAAGACATGGTACGTTGTGGTAGTATTCAAATACTATAATAATCAAATAAAATTAAATATTTTTATAAATGGATTAAATTATAGGATAAGTGCTTTACTATTTATTTATTTACTTATTTTTCAGAGTCATTTTTAACAGAAAATGGATTTCAAATAATTATCCAAGGTCGGGTGTGGTGGCTTAAGTCTGTAATCACAGAACTCTGGAAGGCCAAGGCAGGAGGATGACTTAAGCCCAGGAGTTCAAGACCAACATGGGCAACACAGTGAGACCTCATCTCTACAGAAAATAAAATTAGCTAGGCATGGGGCCACGTGCCTATAGTCCAAGCTATTTGGGAGGTTGAGGCAGAAGAATTGCTTGAGCCCAGGAAGTCTAGGCTGCAGAGAGCCGTGACTGTACCACTGCACTCCAGCCTGGGCAACAGAGTGAGACCCCAGTTGAATCAATCATCAATCAGTGTTCAAATTCAAAGCTAATAATTAACATACAAGTCTTCAAAAGTTTTTTTTTAAAGTAAGTTAAGTTTTCTTCAGAAGAAACCCTAAATGAGTAATATCCAATTAATATGGTTTTAGATTGTTCTGTTAAGTTTATTTCCCTAATGAGCTGATACCAACTGTATTCAACGTGTGTGTGTAGAGTGCATAAAAGAAGCCAATAGTTCTGAAATTAGCCCACTATAGTCACTAGCATCTCTTCAGTGAGTGTTAATGTTATCTGGAGATGAATTAAAGAACTCTTTACCTCTATTTGGTTCTCACTTGCCTCTTTCATTCAATGTGATTACTTAGTAGCTAAAAATCAAACAGCAGTTAATGTCATCAATGAAAATCAGCTAGAATAATAATGAACTTAATTCTCATTGTGAAGGACAAATTTCTCATGACTAAGAAACACCATTTGGAATACAGTATGTTATAATGAAGAAAGATATGGGCATTGGGATCAGGCAGACTTGAATTTAAATCTTAACTGGTATTTACTAGCAAGGTGACTTTAGGCAGATTATATAGTGATACCAGTCTCAGTGTCCTCTTCTATAGAACACAGACAATACTTATAATTGTATTTTACATATCTGACATAAGAGTTAAATGAGAACATGAATAAATGATTGTGATACATAGTGGACAATCAATGTTAGACACCTTTGCCTCTTTCTCCCCTTAACTAATCCTACAATTCATATGAAATATTATGGAACTTTGAAGAGTCATAAAAACTCGAAAAAGAACAAATTTGGAGAACTCACACTTCCCTATTTTGAAACTTACTACAAAGCTACGTCAAAACAATATAATTAGTCTAATATCTAGCATTATCATAACTTTGATTTGTAACTTGATATTTTGTTTTACACATAACTTAAGAATAGCTTTACTGGCATAAAGACAAACACATGCACCAACAGAATAGAGTGGAGAGCCCGGAAATAAACTCTCAAATATATAGTCAAATGATTTTTTGTTAGAGTCTATAATACTCAGTGATTTATCACAGAAACAGAGAACAGAGTTCCATATGTTCTCACTCATAAGCAGATCTTGAACATTTACCATAATACCATAAGAAAGGGATTGGCAGTAGCGGGATACTGCCTGAGTGGGGAGGGGGTGGGGGGAGACACACAACATCAATAAAGGTAGCACGCAAAGAGGGGACCAAAGCGAGGCCCAAACTTTACCTGTATGATGTCCACTTTTATACCTAATCTTGAATTGGACTCGACAACTTTAAAATAAAATATATACTAACTAAATAAAAAAGAGCTTCTGAAATTATTTTATTTTATTTTAGAGATATAGGGTACACAAGTAGACTGCATACAGGTGAAGTGTAGCCCTCTAACTGGTCTTCACTTCCCCTGGTTTGGGACCAGGTACCCTTTATGTTGTTATGTGCTTTCCATTTCCCCGGCAAAAGCTGATCCCTTCCTTGTACTAATGTGATTAATGTTCAGGTCCCACTAATGAATGAGAACATGTGGTATTCAGTTCTTTGTCTCAGTGATAGATCACAAAGTATGAGGGTCTACAACTCCATCCAATCTGTTGCTAAGTCCTTGATTTTGTTCTTCTTTATGATTGTGATGTTTGTATATTATGAATTAATACCACTGAGTTGTACACTTAAAAATAGTATACACTTAAAAATAATATGGTACATTTTATGTTATGTTATATGTATTCTACCACAATCAGACACATGGGAGAAATAAACAAATGGTCCGGGTGCGGTGGCTCAAGCCTGTAATCCCAGCACTTTGGGAGGCCCAAGTGAGAGGGTTGCCTGAGCTCAGTGGTTCAAGACCAGCCTGGACAACTTGGTGAGACCTCGTCTCTACAATTAAAAAAAAACAAAAAAAACATAATAAGCTGGGCATGGTAGCACATGCCTGTAGTTCCAGTTACTTGGAAGGCTGAGGCGGAAGGATCACCGGAGCCCAGCGGGTTGAGGCTGCGGTTGCTGGGAGCGTGCCACTGCACTCCAGTCTGGGCGACAGAGTGAGACTCCAACTCAAAAAATTAAAAAAGGAAAAAAAGAAAAAAATAAATAAATAAATGGTTAATCTTGATATAGACATAATCAGGGCAGCCATTTGGTTGATAATGATGAAAAAGAAGACATGATTCATGTCTGTTTTGTGTGTTCACAGTAAATCACAAGCATTTTATCTCATACATCAATTTTCTGCAAAATTGGGTGTGCCAAATTGGCACAACTTCCAGTGCATGAAAGCATTTTAGGAAATCTCAGGGTATTTGGAGCTGCTTGCCTCACCCCAAAGTCTATATTCTAGCTCAGACACCCTTCTCCTAGCTAAGCTTTAGTTTCGTGGTGATATGAAAAATGTTGCTACAGTGGTGTGGGGACTGTCAAAGGAAGAGAATTAAATAAAGATAATTACATAAAAGAAGGCTTTTGTTAAATTTGAAGATATTTGGCATCTAAAATGGATAGGGGGCAAATTTCCTGATTACTTAGTCACTAAAAAAAACAACAACTCAGATTCACAATTTGAAAGAAAAGAAATATAAAATTAACCTTTTTAAATTTTTTTTTTTTTTTTTTGAGTTGGAGTCTCACTCTGTCACCCAGAGTGGAGTGCAGTGGCCGCTCCCAGCCACCGCAGCTTCGACCTGCTGGGCTCCAGCAATCCTTCCACCTCAGCCTTCCAAGTAGCCGGAATTACAGGCATGTGCTACCATGCCCGGCTGATTTTTTGATTTATTGTAGAGATGAGGTCTCGCCAAGTTGCCCAGGCGGGTCTCGAACCTTTGGCTCAGGCAATCCACTCACCTCAGCCTCCCAAAGTGCTGGGATTGCAGGCTGAGTCACCAAGCCCAGGTATCTTTTATATTTTTAAGCTTCTATCTACATGCATACATACATAAATTAAGGTTTATTCTTATAAATTAATTTGTTATATAAATTTCCAACTATAAAAGGGGTTTATTCTATTAGTATCACAAAGATAAAATTTTTCCTTTTGTATTTAACCATAGAAAAATGATGAAAGATAATACTTCATCATTGACATTGATCAAATGTTAAGAACAATGACATTTAAGTTTTTTTTCTTTTCTTTTCTTTTTTTCTTTTTACATGTAGGTTTATTTCTTTCTCTCTCTCTCTCTCTCTCTCTCTTTTTTAAGAAAACAGGATTTCTGAGAAAACAGAAAAGCTCCCACAGTGGGAGGGATCCTGAGGGGGGGTGCCCAAGTTTACTTCTTTCTAGTACTACCTTCTTATAGAGAACCAGAGGCTACCTACTTGATTAGGAAACTTAGAGTTTCATTTCCAGGAATTATTTGAAGTTCTGTATTTTGTTTCCCTGAGGAGCAGTGGCCTCCCACCTATCATAAAATCTTGAAAAGTGTGTTTGTGTGTTTAATATTCTTAGAAGTAATGGAACTTAATTTCTCATTACTTTTCACCAAATCAAACTTTTATGAAATGGATAAATAGGTCCAAGCAATCAATTCCCAATTTGGGATGCTAAATAAAGAAACATCTAGCAAAACAAGATAAAATCTCATTTTAGTCATTGCCTTTCAGAATCTTCTCCTAAAGCTTTCATTTAGGTGGTGATAAAGATAGTACTTGTTCTTTTTTCTTTCCTAATTTCTTGATTATAAATAGAGTAACAGTGTCTATACACTAACAGATAGGAAAGGGAATTAGATAATCCAGTAACTGAATCATTCTTAGAAAGAATTAGCTAACCATCCTCCTCCAGTACACTAAGTACTTTTGAGAAAAATAACTACTTTGAATAAATGCAAATAAAAGCAATGGTGAAAAGGAAGATTCTTTTCAATACTTTACAAAGCTTCAAGAAGACCTTGGCAAATAATAAAGGATATTGTAAATTTAGATTATTTTAGCAGTGATTCAAGTGTTTTAAAATATTTTAATACTAACAAAAATAGGAACTGGCTTATAGCAGTTTGCAGCCTTAGCATGACAAATACTTTTAAAAGAATGATTTCTTTCCTTACCTTGAAAAATCTACACAGATGCTTAGTTATATATTTTTAAGTATATGTACTTTGTGTGTATAGCGTTGTGGCTGGGGGGTGGAGAGTTTTGGGGGAGTTACATTTATTTTGCAAAATTGTCTCCATTTGTTATTCTTGCATTCAGGAATTGTATTCTTCTGTTTTGAAAAACAAACTTTTTATCTTTGTAACAGCTGAGTAGCAATAAGGCAGAGTCATAGGAAGCAAGCCCTATCAAATATGAGGGGTACCCCAAATAAACTGGAATTATCTCTCAGAGGGCAGTCCCTTTGTAGTACAGTCATCTCCTGCTAGGTAAGTGTTCTAGGAACCCATTAACATCAGCGTACCAGCTAGCATTTGTTGTGAGACGCTCCATTTGGCTTTAGTGAATTTTTCTTTGGAGATTCAGCACGTTTGCCCATTTCATGATGGGTGATTTACCAGCCAACCTGCCCTCACAATGCTGAGTGTTCAGCAGTTTTTGACTGAAAATGGCATGAAACCTGTGCCTCACCCTCCTTATTCACCCAATCTCACCCAGAATGAATTTTTTGTTTGTTTGTTTCTAAGGATGAAAAAAATCTCCAAAGGGAAACGTTTTGCTGATACAGAAGAGGTGAAACAACACACAGTAGAAGCACTGCAAGGCATCCAAATCAACGAATTCAAAAACTGTTTTGAGCAGTGGAAAAAGTGTCTTGATAGATGTATTGCATCAAGTCGAGAGTACTTTGAAGGTGACTTAAGTTTAAACATGTAAGAATAAATACACATTTTTAAATAACTAAATTCTGGATTTTTGGGGGTCCCCCCTCATATAGCTCCAATTTCTGATCCTCAGAACATTAGATCTCTGGATCAGGAAAATCAAACATTGCACCTCTCTATGATACTTGCCCAAACTCTTCCAGCTAAACAGAGGCACTTTCCAATATACAATCCCGGCAGACTTTTTTTGTTGTAAGAGACATGTATGAACCTCTTCAGCCAGACACATTTGAGAGTTAAGTGCCTGGGATGGCACAAAACAAAGGCTCTATGTTTCCTGTCACACCACAAGCTATTAATGACAGGCAGATCTGACCACTTCCCCCAGCTCGGGCATCAGCTGAAACTCTCTGCCACCTCCTCACTTCTCACTCGCCTGTATTCTGATTCTGTTCACTTGTGGCTTACATGAACATATAAAGCTGCTCAGGAAAATTCTTCTTGGGAATCACTCTAAGCATCAAAACTAATCCATTTTTTAAAACACATTTTTTAAGGGCTGATTTCTGTGAAAATTTGCATAAGACTTTATGCTGTTTTTTTTTTGCCAAAATATAATTTTAAAAAATAGGAATCATGCCGGGCTCCGTGGCTCAGCCTGCAATCCTGCGCTTTGGGAGGCTGAGGTGAGTGGATTGCCTGAGCCCGCGGGTTTGAGACCCGCCTGGGCAGCGAGACCTCATCTCTACAATAAAAAAAAAAAAATCAGCTGGGCGTGGTAGTGCATGCCTGTAATTCCGGCTACTCGGAAGGCTGAGGCGGAAGGATCGCCGGAGCCCAGCAGGTCGAGGCTGCGGTGGCCGGGAGCGGCCACTACACTCCAGTCTGGGTGACAGAGTGAGACGCAACTCAAAAGAAAGAAAGAAAGAAAGAAATTGTTATTAACTGTGTTTAAATCTGTGGGTTTGGATTGACACGGCAGAGTATGGGTGGGAGGGGGCAGGATTTCACTTTTTTAATAAAAAAAGTTGTTGGAATTATGGTTGATATTTTTTGTGTGTGTGTGTTTTTCCACAAAACAGAATTAAAATATAATGTGAGTTTTTATTAAAAATAATCATATATGATGCAAGCTACAGATATTTTTCACTGGGATTCTACTTGAACTGTGTCTCTCTTTACCTTATATGCTGTCTCTGTGTAGTCTTGACCACACCCGACTCTCCCTCAAATTCAAACTTGCATTTCCAAAATCTTGGGTGACTTCTCCACCCCCTCAAGGGTTGCACAAAATTAAGATATCAAACTATTAAAAACACTATCTTTCTTCCAGATCATCTTCTGCTCTTATGTTAATAAATACCTCTAAAGAAGGTAGGGCCCTTTATGTCTCCCTAGCCCCCTTTTAATGATTCCATTCAATAGTCTATTGAGGTTATATTTTATTTTATTAATTTAATTTAATTTAATTTTAATTTTATTTTATTTTAGTGGAGTCTCACTCTGTCACCCAGACCGCAGTGCAGTGGCCGCTCCCGGCCACCGCAGCCTCGACCTGCTGGGCTCCGGCGATCCCTCCGCTTCAGCCTTCCGAGTAGCTGGAACTACAGGCGCGCGCTACCACGCCCGGCTCATTTTTTGATTGATTGTAGAGATGAGGTCTCACCAAGTTGCCCAGGCAGGTCTCAAATCCGCGGGCTCAGGCAATCCTGTGTTTTATTTGCCCCACCGCACTCTTAATAAGCAGTAAGAGATCTTCAGAAAGGGATTGTGCTATATTGGTCTTCATAGCCCCAGTATCTAGAAGAGTGACTTGGCCCAGCAGTCATTTAATAAATGCTAATTAGCTGAACAGACTCTTCCATTTTCTACTTTGGAAGTGAGTTCTGGACCATCTACCCATCTAGTTGTCCAAGCTGGAAACATGACATCACAATTAAGTAACCCCTACTCCTTTAGTGCCCTCATTCAGTCATTTTATCAGTTATGTTACCAGTTTAAAATGACTTGAATTTTCCCTCCTTTTCTATCTGTCCTAATATCATTTCAATTGTCTTTTGCCTTGATGCTTGCCTTGCTCTAGATAACCTCTTTCCAGGTTACTCCCATCTGTCCTTGTCTCTGCTGCAAGAGAAGTCCAATTAAAATGGAGACTTGATTTGGTTAATCTCCCACTTAAGTACTTTCATCATCACCATCAACTAAAAAACAAATCCAAGTTTCTTACCACTGCACTTAAAGCTTTCCTTTCACCTTAGTCTCTGCCAAACTCTCTAGGCTTATTTCCTTTTATATAATAACAAACCCTTCAGCTCAGAATCACTAAAAACTCTTGCTACTTTCTAAACATGGAAGCTGTATAGCTTGTGGTGATGATGAGGAAGTGGAGGTCAGTGGGTGTTATGATTTTAATGGTTATGTCCCCTCTAATATTCGTGCTGAAACATAATCCCCAGAAACAGTATTAAGAGGTGGGGCATTTAGGAGGTGATTAGGCCATGAAGGCAGAGCCCACACAGATGAGATTAACACCTTTATAAAGGGCTTGAGGAAGTGAATTCAGCCTCCTTTACCCTTCCATCCCTTTCATTATGTGAGGACACAGCACTTGTCCCCTCCAGAAAAAGCAGAATTCAAGGTATCATCTTGGAAGCAGAGAAAGCAGTCATCACCAGACACCAAATGCCAGTGCCTTGACCTTTGATTTCCCAGCCTCCAGAACTGTGAGAAATTTCTGTTCTTTATAAAATACTCAGTATTTTGTTATAGCAGCACAATGGACTAAGACCTTGGGTGAAACTAGCACCATCTTTAGCGGTTAGCAGTTTTTCAAAAGAGACAGTAAGGAGATATGACAGTTGTTAAAACTATGATAAAAATATGTTTGAGAAGCAACATAAAAGAAATATACAGTTTTTTATTTGTTTCTTTTTTTTTTTTTTTTGAGTCAGAGTCTTACTCTGACACCCAGGCTGGAGTGCAGTGGCATGCTCATGGCTACCAGTCTCTTCCTGCCGGGTTTAGGCGATCCTTCTGCCTCAGACTTCCCAAGTAGCTGGGACTGCACCACTGAAACCTGGCTAATTTTTTTTATTTATTGTAGAGACGAGGTCTCACCATGTTGCCCAGGCTGATCTTAAACTCCTGGGCTCGGTAATCCTCTTGCCTCAGTCTTTCAAAGTGTTGCGATTACAGGCATGAACCATCGTGCTCAGCAAGATAAGAGTTTTTGAGAAAATTATCAAGGGAGGAACTTCATTTTAGGTACTAGCTACCCCAACAGATGGTAAAGTATCCTTCTCCTCCAAGCTCCTCCTAATGGTAGACAATTGAACTTCTGCTGTTACATACATCCCCATCTCTGGGCCTCACACATTCCTCCCAACAGTACTTCCAACCTCTGCCTAGCAAACCCCCCATTTCCCTTTTGTGACCCAAAAACTGCTAACTGCTAAAGATGGTGCTAGTTTCACCCAAGGTCTTAGTCTATTTGTGCTGCTATAACAAAATACTGAGTATTTTATAAAGAATAGAAATTTCTCACAGGTCTGTTGCCTGTACATATTTTCACGCAGCAAATCATGTATTGCCCTCTCCTGAAATATTACCTGCCTGCACAGGTTGGGCTAAGGCCCTTCCTCTGTTTACATAGCACTTGTATCATATTGAAAATTTTAAAAATAAGTCTCTTCCATAAACTGTAGGGATCTAAGGTTAGGGACTGTACCTTCTTCATCTTTGCAGCCCAAATACCTAGAAGAGTGACTGGCATCAGTTAAACATTTTTTTTTTTTTTGTAGTTGGAGTCTTACTCTGTCGCCCAGACTGGATTGCAGTGGCCGTTCCCAGCCACCAGAGCCTCGACCTGCTGGGCTACGGCGATCCTTCCGCCTCAGCCTTCCAAGTAGCTGGAACTACAGGTGCGCACTACCATGCCCAGCTACTTTTTGATTTATTGTAGAGATGAGGTCTCGCCAAGTTACCCAGGCAGTTCTCGAACGTGCAGGCTCAGGCAATCCACTCACCTCAGCCTCTCAAAGGCGCGGGATTACAGGCTGAGTCACCGAACCTGGCTTCAGTTAAACATTTAATAAATTCTTATTGGCTTAAAGACTCTTTACCTCTACTTTTGCCCTTTGGATTTGAATCTGAATGAGACCAGCCTAGCTTCTAACTGGAATAACAGACAGGTGGTAAACCTCTTATAAATAAGTCAGTCATTTATAAGAATAACAATGGGGGGTCAAATAAGTACTAAACATCAAGCAGCCAAGGTTGTTCTTCCCCTTCCACTAACACGGTGACTGGACTAATCCTTCCTGAGTATACATGATCCTGCAAATGTTTTTTTCCTATTTTCATGTGGACTCTGTGTTGTTTCACGTGGGAAATCTGCCTGGTAAAACATATCACTAGCTCTACTAGTGCTGCAGAACCTAGTGTCAAATGATATTGTTTGTTTTTGAGTTGGAGTCTCACTCTGTCACCCAGGCTAGTGTGCAGTTGTACGCTCACAGCTACTGCAGCCTTGACATGCTGGGCTCAGGTGATCTTTCCACCTCAGCCTTCCAAGTAGCTGGAACTGCAGGTGCTTGCCACCACGTCCAGCTATTTTCTTTTTAATTGTATAGACGAGATATTGCCATGTTGCCCAGGCTAGTCTCAAACCCATGGACTCAGGCCATCCTCTCACCTCCATCTCCCAAAATGCTGGGATTACAGATATGAGCCACTGTACATGGCCGGGTCAAATGGTATTTTAGCAAATGAGTTAGGAAATGTTGCTAGCATGGAAGCAGCATTAGGAAAATTTTCTTTGATTGTGATTGTTTTGCATGAAACTTCTATTTGTCTTAAGGCAATTTTTATTGTCTCATTACTTCAAAATTTTGGTCAGTCAATTCCAAAGTTGAATTGACTGAACAGAAGGCTCGTGGATTCATTTGTGTATCCAAGTGATCATTCAGCAATTCTTTGCTGAATTCTAATTCTGTGTCAGGCACTCTGCTGAGTAATGGGTATACAGTGTGAACAATGCAAATGTAATCTCTGTTCTCATAGTGCTTACAATATGGTGAGAGATGTAAAATACACAGAGAAGAAAATACATAAAAGGTGACTAAAGATTATTTAACAAATACATAATTATTTTATTCCTATATGTAGATCCCTTCTCACTTCCTACAGTGAGATCAACAGGAAATTTAACCAATCTATTCAAGTTTTTTTTTTTTTTTTGGTTTTTTTTTTTTTTGAGTTGGAGTCTCACTGTTGCCCAGACTGGAGTGCAGTGGCCGCTCCCGGCCACCGCAGCCTCGACCTGCTGGGCTCCAGCGACCCTTCTGCCTCAGCCTTCCGAGTAGCTGGAATTACAGGCGCACGCTACCACACCCAGCTAATTTTTTGATTTATTGTAGAGATGAGATCTCACCTGCCCAGGCGGGTCTCGAACCCACGGGCTCAGACAATCCACTCTCCTCAGCCTCCCAAGGGCGCGGGATGACAGGCTGAGCCACCGAGCCCAACTTATTCAAGTTTTGAACCTACTCCTGGCTACCACACTCTCATATAATAATCTCACTTTTGAAAAAAAAAATAGAGGCTATTAGGCATGAGCACTCAAATTCTGTTCACTGGTCTTCAGAATGTATCTGTATTTTTATTCTGTTGTTTCAAGAGAAAGAATTATCTTAGCTTCTCCCGAAGGATCACCCTAACTATATCCTAAAGTCTAACTTTTCAAGATCACAAGTAGGATTTTTGGCTCTATCTTTTGGCTTGGTCTATATCATGCGCAATATCTCCCATGATTTTTTTTTTTTAAAGCAGGATATATTAAGAGGACAGAAAAGCTCCCACAGCTTTGGGAGGGTACCCAATGGGATTGTCCTTTTTTTGTTTGTTTGTTTGTTTAGAGTCAGAGTCTCACTGTTGCCCAGGCTGGAGTGCAGTGCCATGCTCACAGCCACCACAGCCTCGATCTGCCAGGCTCAGGCAATCCTTACTTCAGCCTTCCAAGTAGCTGGCTCATTTTTTGATTTATTGTAGAGACGAGGTCTTGCCAAGTTGCCTAGGCTGGTCACGAAGATTTTTTTTAAAAAGGGTATTTTTTTTATAGCTCCTACTCTCTCAAGCCACTGTTTTGACGTGCTACTTTCATTCATAAATGTTCTTCACAAAAGAAGAGAAGGAAGAGGAGGAGGATCATCATGGATCTTCATTAGAACCATTCAGAACTAAGTCTGGGAGTGATGTTGAAGGTACTCTAAAAGAGAAAGTTCTTTCTTTTTATGGATGTGAACTTGAATTGATGTCTGTTGACCCTGCTACTATAATTCCGTCACAGTTTCGGAGAATACTATTCAGAAACTGGAGTTGAAATAGGAAGCAGAGTGCCGGGCTCGGTGGCTCAGCCTGTTATCCCAGCACTTTGGGGGGCCGAGGCGAGAGGACTGCCTGAGCCCGCGTGTTCAAGACCCTCCTGGGCAACTTGGCGAGCCCTCATCTCTACAATAAAAATCAGAAAATCAGCCGGGTGTGGTAGCGCAAGCCTGTAATTCCAGCTACATGGAAGGCTGAGGCGGAAGGATTGCCGGAGCCCGCAGGCCGAGGCTGTGGTGGCCGGAGCGGCCACTGCACTCCAGTCTGGGTGACAGAGTGAAACTCCAACTCAAAAAAGAAATAGGAAGCAGAGCCGAGAGGTGAAACAAACAAACAAGCAAACAAAAAGCCCTACGATTTCATTAAGCTTCTAAGTCCAATCATACCTAATAACAGCACTAGTCTTGAATTTTACGGTGTAGACAATAAATTCTCTTTTGCTTCAACCAGTTAAGCTTCTGTGGCTGCTGTCATTTGTAACAAAAAGGACAATCATTTTTTTCATCATCAAAGACTCAGTGGCTAATATTTGTCAGAATTATTCATTCCCTTCCTCTTCTTCTGTCTTTACCCGTTTTTTCTGATCTTTATTATGCTCCCTCTGGTTCTTCTTTATATGTAGCATTAAGTTGTAGAATTTTGTTAGAATGAATAGGAGATGTATATAGAGATTCTTGAAGAATACACACTTTACATGCGTAAATCCCTGTTGAAAGTATAGACACACTTTTTGGAATTTTGTTTAAGATATTACACTATTGATTAAGATCCTGTAAAAGAGATGCTATATAGAAGCAAAATAGTTGTAATTTTTTTTTTTTTTAAATCAGAGGCTCACTCTGTCACCCAGGCTGGAGTGCAGTGTCATGCTCCTGGCCACTGTACCCTTGGCTTGCTGGGCTCAGGCAATCCTTCTACCTCAGCCTTTCAAGTAGCTAGAACTACAGGCATGCGCCACCACACCCAGCTAATTTTTTGATTTACTGTAGAGATGAGGTCTCGCCAAATTGCCCAGGCTGGTCTCAAACCCGTGGGCTCAAGCAATCCTCTCACTTTGGCCTCCCAAAGTGCTGGGATTATAGGCATGAGCCACCGTGCCCGATCAGTTGTAAATTTTGATGGCACATTATCATTTTCATTATGAATATAAATAATTGAATATTAATAAGGCACAGAATGAAGGTTTTCACTGTGATAATGCCTCTTATTGTAATTAGAAAAAAATGAAATAAATGAGACAACTGTGTTATTGCATTTTTATACCAGCATGCTTTTTGGAAAGCAACTAAATTGCTTTGTCACCTTCATTTTTAGAAAGCAAAAGGTTAGAAAATACAATAAAACTAAACATAATTTCCAAACAGAACTGAGAATCATTAGTCTGTAAGGTATTTGAAATCATATCAAAAAGCAGAATTTATGGCCCCATGAATTATGGAAAAGGAAATTGAATTGTGTTTTATTTTTAAAGTACAACTACTAAAAAGGTGTTTCCATAGTAACAAGGTCACTACCAGTAGCTGTTACAGACCTTCTCCTTTTCTGATAGTGGGTTTAAAGATTTTTTTCAAATACCACTTTAAAAGCCCCATGAAAAACTACAGCTATTCTAATCATTCATCTGAACCCAAAATGAAGAAAACCACACATGGAGTATTGAATTTCTCATGTTTTATGGATTATAAGCATTCATGGCTGTTATATTTTCAGAAAGAAGCTGCCTGACTAGCTACAATGCCAGCTCCTAACCATGGGATTTGATTAGTCTGATTGTAAATCAGGACAACAGAAGTTGTTTGCAGTAGTATTCAAATAGAAATAAAAGGTGGCACAGGATTAAAAACATACTTCTTTAACATCTAAATATTGAAAGAGTTAAGCAAATAATCCTGTTATTAGAAAAATTTCAAAGACTCAGATAAAATATTGAATCACTACCACAGGAAGTCAGACAGGCCCCATTTTGTTTATAACATAAGTAAATAGCTCTTTGGTCATAAAATCAGTTCATTTAGCCGCACCAGGAAGTGGACTCTCCTTCCTCTTTCCTCTGTATAAAAGGAGACTGCCTAGATGATAGTCATTTGTATAGCTTTTCCTTCTTCACTAAACTGGGAGCCCTTTGAGAACAGATACATTTTATGTCTCTTTGTAGTCATGATAGTATCTCACATGACATTTTGTATATAAAAAATACTGAAAAAAATAAGTGGAGAATGAATCATGAAAGATAATCACACAACAGTAACTAAAATAACTCAAAGTCTCTGGTTTAATTTTAGAAACAATGTGTCAGTTAAAAATGTGTACTCGTGATTTTAATCTCTTTAAACTAAGAGGCTCTAGATCCTTGTTCACAGAACCACCAACTATTAAACAACGAATCCAATTGCCTAGGCCCTGTACCAAATTCAGTCCGGTTCTGACATGCAGAGCTCTGGCATCAGTATTTTGTAAAGCTACTCAGATGATTCTAATGTGAAGCCAGTGTTGAAAATCATTGCTTTACACTGTTCTCTCCTGGTATAACTAAGGATTAACTTATTTACCTCCTACGTTAGCTATTTTTTTCTCAATATTACCTCATAATACTGTATTTACCAAGTTTAGGCTGCCTTTTATCATTACCTAAAGACTTGTTCCCTAAAATAATTTTTCATAATAAAAATTTCAAAGTATACAGTTAAAACTTTTAGCCAAAATTATTATTTATTATATTCTGTTTAATATACTTTTATTAGTTTTTTGTTGTGAATTCAGCTTTTGAAAACCAGAGCTGAATAATAGACTCTAAGCCAGGCTTGGTGGCTCAGTCTGTAATCCCAGCACTTTGGGAGGCCAAGGCAAGTGGATTGCCTGACCCCGCAAGTTCAAGACCAGCCTGGGCAACTTGGTGAGACCTCGTCTCTACAATAAATAAAATAACTAGCCGGGCATGGTAGCACATGCCTGTAGTTCTGGCTACTTGGAAGGCTGAGCGGGAAGGATCGCCAGAGCCCAGCAGAGCAATGCTGGGGTGGCCATGAGCGTGGCACTGCACTCCAGCCTGGGCGACAGAGTAAGACTCTAACTAAAAAAGAAGAAAAAAACCAGACTCTAAATAAATATCAGTAGAATTAGTAAATGCTTTTGGGCTTTTTTTTTTTTTTACATGCACCTTTACCTGGGTCTATAACGCCTTTTACCCTTTTATCTAGAAAAATTCCAATTCATCTTTTAAAACACCTAGATCATATTTTTCTTCCTCCAGGAAGCTTTCCCTGATCTAATCACAGCATTTAGTATGTTCTTTTTTTGGCACTGCCTCTGCCCCTCTTTCATGCTTTTACTTTGCACTGACCATATTGTACTATCATTTCTTTTTCTTTCTCTTATGTTTTTTTTAAAAGCCCCTTCTTTATACTTGATTGTGAACAGCTTTCAGCAGGTGTTAATTCATGGCTCTCTCTGCTCTTTTTCTCTCAAGTTACAGCACAATAGCTGGAAACAATAGGCACTCAATAAATTTTTACCAAATGAAATAATAAATGGCTATATTGAAGTGAATCAATTGCATTTCAAAACCATTATTGCTATGGATTGAATTATGTCCCCTCCAAATTCATAGGCTGAAACTCTAACTTTCAACGTGTTTTTTTTAGTATTTGGAGATGAGGCCTCTGGGAGATAATTAGAGTTAGAAGAGGTCATAAAGGGAGGGTGGTGGTCTCTCACGATGAGATTGGTGCCCATATAAGAAGAGACACCAGAGATTACTGTCTCTCTCTGCCATGTGAATACACAGCAGGAAGATTGCCCTCTATCAGCCAAGAAATAGGACCCTCACCAGAACCCAACCATACTGGCACCCTGATCTCTGACATCCAGTCTCCAGTACTCTGAAAAAATAAAACTTCTGTTGTTTAAGCCACTCAGTTTATAGTGTTTAGCTATGACAGTCTTAGCTGCCCAATACAACTATGAGTCAGGATTAAGATATTTGAAGAGAAAAATTAATATAGACATTACAGAAATTTTTGCTTTCTCTCATTTATTTAAATCCTTTAAAAAGTAGGGGCTTGCTTTTTTAAAGAAAAGACTAGATCAAATGCAGTTAGACTAGATATTTCATACTTTCTTTCAAATATACTTGAGGCTTTTTTTGTGGCATTTTTCTGGTAAAGTAAGAAGTCTATCATAAGCAAATCTGGATGAAAATGAAGTAATTTTGCAGAGCAATAATTAGCCAATAGGAAAACATAAATTACCTTGGGGACTGCTTCATCAATGAGAAAAATTCACCAGGTTTCCTTTTTACTCACAAATACTATTCATTGACTAATCAGAATTCCTTGCATTGCACTAGACATGTTGTCTTACATTAATTGTACTTTGTCATATTTAGTTTAGAGAAAATATTTAAGATGTCATGGGAACTCCCAAATGTATTATTTATTCAACAAATATTTGTTGTATATTGTGGTAATGTAACTCCATGTTTAAAGCCAATTTAAGCTAGTTTCATTCCAGCATTTTCTTGGGACTATGAATATATACCCGTCTTTATCTGGAAAATCTATTCTATAAGAAAAGCATAAAAACTGTGTAGTTTATTTTTTATTTGTTTGCATCAGTCTCACTCTGTCACCCAGGCTGGAGTGCAGCAACATGCTCACGGCCACTGCAGCCTCGACCTGCCACTCTTTCCACTTCAGTCTTCCAAGTAGCTGGAAACACAGGGATGTGCCACCACACCTGGCTAATTTTCTTTTATTTATTGTAGAGATAAAGTCTCACCAAATTGCCCAGGCTGGTCTTGAACCTGTGGGCTCAGGCAATCCTCTCACCTCAGCCTCCCAAAGTGCTAGGATTATAGGCGTGAGCCACCACGCCCAGCCTAAAACCGTGTAGTTTAAATGAAGTACACACATTTTAAAATTTTGTGAATGAGTACATTTTAAAAAGTTTGGAAAACCAATATCAACTTGTCAAAATTTTACCAATTGGCAAAAAATAAAATAAATAAAATAACACTACAAACAAATAAATACCACTTTAGCTATCACCATTAGTTCACAAATGGCATAGTATTTTAACACAAAATAATTATAGAATGTAATCTTAAAAAAGAGTGAGGGTAGTTTTCAAAGTGATTAATTTAATTTAATGGAAAAAGAAACCAAACCACTCACTATGTTTTTTATTCTCATATCATCCTAGACTGGTGAAACTTTGTTCCTGTTTCCCACTATTCAAAATCTCTTCTTTATTCTAACTTTTTGGGCGACCAATAAAATAAGTAAACCTGGTTTAATCCCATCAGCCTTGCAGGGTTAAAATGAAAAATGTTCAGTTACCTATAATAATTTTCACTTACCTATAATTACTTTCTCTCATTTTGTCAAATACTAAGCATAAATGATGTTTCTGATACTATGATTATGTTACATTTCTACATTTACAATATGTCATATACACATCCATGTAAAGGCTATAAATTAAAGACAAACAAATATAACAATAAAACTTACATGTGTGGACCCAATGAAACTGCCCTTGTTGCTACAATTCCAAGAATCAGAGTTGTTAAAACTGTAGAAATAAGGGAGACCTGCAAAAGAAAATGTAAAGATATCACCAATTTAGAATGGAGACTATTTTGCTTAAAATATTAAGTCCTTCTCTTTTCTTTTACTTGGGTAAACTTATGCATGGACTTGTCTATCCAATTCTTTAGTTGGAGTTTGAGTTGGAGTCTTACTCTGTCACCCAAGTTGGAGTGTAGCGGCACATTCATGGTCACCGCAGCCTTGATCTGCTGGGCTCAGTTGATCCTCCTGCCTCAGCCTTCGAAGTAGCTGGAACCACACGCGTGCACCACCACACCCAGCTAATTTTTTTATTTATTGTAGAGATGAAGTCTTGCCAGGCTGCCCACATTGGTCTTGAATCCCTGAACTCAGGCAATCCTTTGCCTCCACCTCCCAAAGTGTTGGGATTACAGGCATGAGCCACCACTCCCAGCCTAGTTTATTTTTATAGATGGATGTTGATAATGCCAAGCATGTAACTTCTTTTTTTTTTTTTTGAGTTGAAGTCTCACTCTGTCGCCCAGACTAGAGTGCAGTGGCCGCTGGGCTCCGGGATCCTTCCGCTTTAGCCTTCCAAGTAGCCGGAATTACAGGCATGTGTTACCGCGCCTAGATGATTTTTGTTTGTTTGTTTGTTTTTTATTGTAGAGATATCAGGTCTCAGTTTTGGTTCCCTTCCTGCACCCAAAATATGTAAGCAAGCATCACTCTAACTATTGTTATAATCCTGCAACATGGCTACATTTTTACTAGCTTCCTGTATAGAATATACAACAGGCGAATATAACTGAAAGTAAAAATGAAATTATGTTGGGTTTTTTTTCTTCAGGCCTGTTTTAGTGTTGATTTGTGGGTTTTTTTCTTTCTTTTTTTTGAGTTGGAGTCTCACTCTGTCGCCAAGACTGGAGTGCAGTGGCCGCTCCGGCCACCGCAGCCTCGACCTGCTGGGCTCTGGCGATCCTTCCGCCTCAGCCTTCCGAGTAGCTGGAACTACAGGCGCGCGCTACCACGCCCGGCTAATTTTTGATTTATTGTAGACATGAGGTCTTGCCAAATTGCCCAGGCGGGTCTCAAACCCGCAGGCTCAGGCAATCTACTCACCTCGGCCTCCCAAAGCACTGGGATTACAGGCTGAGCCACTGAGCTCAGCCTGATTTGTGCTTTTTAAAAAAAATCTGTAATTGCTTCTTCTTCTCTCTTTATCTTACCCCTCACCCTTCCAACATAACACACATAACTGCCTCTCCCAATATGTTTTGGGGGATGCCTCTGCTTTTTCCTCCCTGCTTTCTAGCTCAGTTAGTCTGTTTTTCCTAGGTGGTTCTGCCCTTTGGTCTGTGTTTCTAGGTCTGTTTTGCTTCTTCCTTTCTGTTCTGTCACTATTTCAACTGGTTAAAATACAAACTGGTCTGTGTGTGTATGTGCCCCCTGCACTCATTACGATAGGTCTGTGTTTCTAGTCGTAACTTTTTAATGAATAAGCACATTGTGGATTTTTTCCTCTGATAAGAAACAATGAATGCAAAATTGCTTTTACTTCACATGGTTCTCATTAACCTTGTTTTCTAAGTTGTTAATTTTTAACTAGAAAAAAATTTCTATTATGAATCTGCTGGTCCTCTGAGGAACAGAGTTAAGTAACATCCCCAAGGTCACAGCTGGAACGTGGCAGAGAGAGAACTCAAATGCAAGCGACCTGACTCCAGATATGAACTTCTGCCTAGTCTGCTTTGCTCATTGTGAGATTTTCTTTGTTTGTTTTTATTTTTGAGTTGAGGTCTCACTCTGCCACTCAGGTTGGAGTGCAGTGGCATGAAAATGGCGATCACAGTTCATGGCAGCCTTGACCTCCTGGGATCGGGTGAGCTTTCCACCTCAGCACCCCCAGTAGCTGGGAGTACAGGTGCACATCACCATGCCTGGCTAATTTTTTGATTTTTAAATTTTTTGTAGAGATGAGATGTTGCTATGTTGCCCAAGCTGGTCTTGAACTCCTGGGATCAAGCAATTTATCTGTCTTGGCCTTTCAAAGTGTTGTGATTACAGGCATGAGCCACCACACCTGGCCAGGAAATTTATTTACATTTTTTTTTTTTTTTTTTGAGTCGCAGTCTCACTCTTGTCGCCTGTGTTGGAGTGCAGTGGCACGCTCATGGTCACTGCAGTCTCAACCTGCTGGGCATAGGCAATCCTTTCACCTCAGCCTTCCAAGTAGCTGGAACTACAGATGCACACTACCACGCCCAGCTAGTTTTTGTGATTTATTGTAGAGACAAGGTCTCACCAAGTTGCCCAGGCTGGTATCGAATCCCCGGGCTCAGGCAATCCTCTTGCCTTAGCCTCCCAAAGTGCTGGGATTACAGGTTGAGCCACTGTGCCTGGCCAGGTTTTTTTTGTTTTTGTTTTTGTTTTTTGAGTAGGAGTCTCACTCTTTTGCCTAGGCACGAGTGCAGTGGCATACTCACGGCCACTGCAGCCTCAATCTGCTGGGCTCAGGTGATCCTTCCCCCTCAGCCTTCCAAATAGCTGAAACTATAGGTGCGCACCACCATTCCTGGCCAATTTTTTGCTTTACTGTAGAGAAGAGGTCTCACCAAGTTGTCCTGGCTGGTCTCGAACCCCTGGACTCAGGCAATCCTCTTGTCTCAGCCTTCCAAAGTGCTGGAATTATAGGTGTGAGCCACCATGCCCAGCTAGACATTTTAATATGACACTTTTAGAGACATTTAGAAAAAAATGTTCAGATATTAAGAATATGAGCCATTGCCTTGCTAGACTGTGGTGTGGCCATGTGCTCTTTGAGTTACGGCTGTTACCATGCTTCTTGGCTTTGCCCCCCGGCCCCCACCTTGGGGAGGTGAATCTTCTCTCTCTCTCTAGTTTACTTTTAAATAAACTATATTTTCTAATTTAAAAAAAGATATGACAGAATATTAGTAGCTTTTACGAATGCCTTGCTCTCTGCTCTCAGAATATAACATTCATGTTTACACTGAACATGTGAAATGGAAAATAGTTCAATCGTTTTAGAGAATTCACAAAAAAGCACCTTTTGATACAGTCTTGTGTATTTCTGAATGACCGTTGGGGATGGAGGGTGTCAGAAAACTGTGAAATACTGCCTCCACCCTCAGCTCCCCCTGGAAGTAAGGACTTCATAACTGGATACATGACATCAAACATCCCAGTGAAAAGTAAAGTTCAGTCAACTGTTGAACTTTCCAAAATAAAATATGAAAAATTATATAATTATTTTTTAAAATTATGTGTAAGAATGCTTAGCATCATGTAGACATAGCAGCAACAATATTTTGGGTAAAATAAAAATATTTCATTTGTTTTTGAAAGCAGGATTTATTAAGAGGACAGAAAAGCTCCCACAGTGGGAAGGGACCCAAGGAGGTTGCCCCAAATATTTCTTGAGAGTAAGTGCAGATGAACTTATGGAGTGAGTTGAATAATTATTTGGTTGCTTTCATTAGAAGAGTTAAGTTTTTCTCTTTAGTAATAAGAACATAAATATTGACCAAATTCACAAAAATTGATCAATCAACACATTGACATTTCAATTCAAGGTAAAAAACAAGCATAGTAGACATTGTAATTTACACATAAAAATATTTAAAGCCATTGAAGTGACTCACCCTTACTTCTTAGTTTAAATTTAGACTGTTTAAACTTCCTACAGAAAAGACTGAACACTTTTCCAATAAATTAGACTTCTTTTAAATATAGTTATTGAGGCCAGGCATGGTGACTCATGCCTGTTATCACAGAACTTCGGAAGGCTGAGGCAGGAGTATCGCTTGAATCCAGGAATTCAAGAACAGCCTGGCAACACAGCAAAACCTCACCTCTACAAAATTAAAAAAAAAAAAAAAAATTAGCCAGGCATTGTGCTGCTACTTGGGAGACACAGGAAAAAGGATCACCTGAGTCCAGGAGGTCGAGGCCGTGGTGAGCTGTGATTGTGCCACTGCACTTCAGCCTGAGCAACAGAGTGAGACTTCAACTCAATAAATAAATAAACATAGTTTTTATATATTTTCTAAGTTTAAAAAGTGCTGTCTGACTTCCATTATGGTACATACTTTAGGAAAGAAAAAGGAAGAACATATTTAGTTCACACTTATCAACTATTTAACCATTAGTTTTCAAAAACAAGCTAATGATTCAACCACAGTTTACTCTGGCATAAGCATAAATAAATGAAAAGAAAGTGAATATGATTACTGTATTTAAGAATTCTGCCAAATAGACAGTATGATCAGTGCAGGTAACGGTGCATTTCCATGCTTATTTAAAATGCAAAATTTACCTTTCCAAGCTTTGCTATATCTCGGTACAAGGACAAAGGCAGAGTAAAGGCAACTGTAGAAAGTCCAATAATGAAGTGGCGACCAATAAACAAGTTTCCAGGATCAACTAAAACACGATAAATATTATTAAGTCTCATAGGTACAAGTAACATATTGGTGACACAACTAAATAGCCAAGCATTTAGTTATAAAAATTACCTAAACATCAACACTACCTCAATGACAGGAATTTTGAGTAAATAAACTCCATAAAACTGCAAAAATAGAAATAAATCACAAACTTGTAAATGCAAAATAACTTAAGGATGAACCTATACCTTAAATGATGTTATAATATCTTACATTCAAATTATTTTAACATCCTTCTAATCAGTTTCCATGCTTCTGTCTTTGTTCCCTTAGAGAATACTCAAACCAGAAGCTACAGAAATCCTTTACAAAAGTAAAAAAAAAAAATCATGTCATTACCTATCCAAAGCCCTCAAATACAAAACCCTTCATGCAGAATGTAAGCTGCAAGATGGCAGTGCATTTTTTTTTTCTTTTGAGTTGGGGTCTCACTCTTTTGCCCAGGATGGAGTGCAGTGGCACAATCATAGCTACTGCAGTCATAGCCTCCTCTCAAGTAGCTGGAACTACAAGTGCATGACAACAACCTCAGTTTAGTTTTTTATTTTTTGTAGAGACAAGTTTCACTATGTTGCCTAGGCTGGTCTCAAACTCTCGATCTCAAGCAATTCTCCTGCCTTAGTTTCCCAAAGTGCTGGGTTTACAGTCATGAGCCACCATACCTGGTGACAGTACATTTTCTAAGGTTGTTTTCTTTTTTTTAATTTCTGTATCCCAAGAGACTTGAACAGTAATACTTACACAATATTTCAAAAATCAAGATTTAGATGTAAATACATAATATAGCTCTATACTTTTGTCAAGAAGGAATTAATTTCCCTGAATGACAGAAGCAACTTGTTGGATTGGGCAGAGGTCACAACAGGAAGCTCCTGCAACTAGTATACACTGTGATGAATAAATGCAAATAAAAATAATAGGATATATACACACATATATAAAACAAAATAGAAACAGAAGCTTTAAACATAAAATTAAACATACTTAGAAGGAATCAAAATAGTCACTTAAGGAACTACATATCTATTCCAATGAAGACACCATTGTTTAATTTTAGACCGAACACTGACATTTTAAACACATTTCAAAATCACCGAAATTTGCTTCTTACATTAGCATTTCTTGTTTCCTGGAGTTGTATCAAGAGTCAAGGTTTTGACTACTGGAGAAACGTAGCAGCAATTCTCCACTTGCCAGTCTAAGACATTAGTGATGTATTTCAGGAAAAAAAACATAGCTTTCCTAGAGATTTTACATACTTCTAAAAATACTCTGGCATAATATACAGCCTCACAAGATATTAAAAACAAAGCATAAGCCGGGCTCGGTGGCTCAGCCTGTAATCCCGTACCTTTGGGAGGCTGAGGTGAGTGGAATGCCTGAGCCCGCAGGTTCGAGACCCGCCTGGGCAACTTGGCAAGACCTCATCTCCACAATAAATTCAAAAATGAGCCGGGCGTGGTAGCGCGCGCCTGTAGTTCCAGCTACTTGGAAGGCTGAGGCGGAAGGATCGCCAGAGCACAGCAGAAAAAAAATAAAGCATACATTATAAACTGTCACAATAATGGTAAAGAAACTATGATAGGAATAAAGTGGTGCTCTTTGCCATATGACTTGATTTTTAAGTCATTTTTGGTGATCATAAAATTGATAATCAGGAAGGAAGCCTCAAAGAGTCTATTAGCCTTTTCTTTTCTTTTTTTTTTTTGAGTTGGAGTCTCACTCTGTCGCCCAGGCTGGAGTGCAGTGTCGGCTCCCGGCCACCGCAGCCTCAACCTGCTGGGCTCCGGCGATCCTTCCGCCTCAGCCTTCTGAATGGCTGGAACTACAGGAGCGCGCTACCACGCCCGGCTAATTTTTGATTTATGGTAGAGATGAGGTCTCGCCAAGTTGCCCAGGCGGGTCTCGAACCCGCAGCCTCGGGCAATTCACTCACCTCGGCCTCCCAAAGCGCGGGATTACAGGCTGAGCCACCGAGCCTGGCCGATTAAAATGTTTCTATCAGGGAAAGTTAAATTAATTATGGTCACTGAAACTGTCTGGTAGATACTATACAGGAGAATATTGAACTTCCATTAAAGCATGATATGAGAATAGTCTCTTAAAATATGACTCAGAGAAAGAAGCACACTAAAGGACAAGATGTATGGTAGTATGCTACTCATATGAATACCTGCAATTACATTTCTTCTTAAAACTCTGAAAGTTTACATTAAAAAGGAAGGAAGGAGAAAAAAGGAAGAGTGTTAGAAGAACTGTCCCTCCCTGTCTCAAGGGGAAGAGATTATTAGTGTTTTCTATTTCCCCCATTTTGCTTATCTGTGTTTTCTAATATTTTCCCAATAAATGTGTATTATTTTTCAAATAAATAAATTTTTAAAATTAGTAAGTCTCCTTTGAAAAATCTTGGGAAAAACAAAGGAAACAAAAATCCTATGGATCACACAATTAAAAGATAACTACAGTTTATATGTTAATATATTTTTATTTTTTCTTATATTTGCAAATATAACATTTACATAATTTAGATCATATTGTGTGTATAATATTATATTCTGCCCATGTTCTCTTAGCATTCTATCCACCCACATGATCTCAATTTATAAAATCGTGATTGAGCCGGGTTCGGTGGCTCAGCCTGTAATCCCGCGCCTTTGGGAGGCTGAGGTGAATGGATTGCCTGAGCCCATGGGTTCAAGACCCGCCTGGGCAACTTGGCGAGACCTCATCTCTACAATAAACCAAAAAACCAGCTGGGCAGGGTAGCGCATGCCTGTAGTTCCAGCTACTTGGAAGGCTGAGGCGGATGGATCGCCAGAGCCCAGCAGGTCGAGGCTGTAATGGCTGGGAGCAGCCACTGCACTCCAGTCTGGGTGACAGAGTGAGACTCCAACTCAAAACAAACAAACAAACAAACAAACAAACAAAAAAATCATGATTGAAAGACTAGGGAGGGTCTAGGATAGATGCTGCAGACAGTTCAGGGTATTAATAATAATAGCTTACATTACCAGTAATGTAAGCTTACTATGTGCTAGGTACTGCCTGAATCATCTCTTTTGTTTCCCACAACAATTCTATGAATCAGGTAAGTTTGTAATTCATAATTTAGAGGTGAGGAGCCAAACTCAGAAAGAATAACCAATCATCTCAAGGTCACACCACTAGTAAGCAGTGGGTCTGTGATTTGATAGCCAAGCCTCCTTGATCTCAGCTTCCACTCAACCCTGTAAGAGGAATAGCTACAATTTCCAGTTCTAGGTTCTGTTTCATTTTGTTTTGTACGTCTCTAGAATAAGTGATTCAAGCATTAAAAGGAGAGGTATTATTCCATCAATCTCTTCAACTATAATAATAACCATGGAGTTAGATCACAATGAAATGGGGATTATGTAGCTTGGATGAGAAGCTCTTCAAAGCAAAAAGACTCACAATCTCTGAATGACTCTCATAACCATGACATAACAAAAAGCAGAATAGGGAGTGGAGTTGTAGCAACATGTTGAAAAGGTCTGCTTGAGAATGTTCATAGAGGCTTTTTCATAATCACCCCACACTGGAAATAACACAATGTCCCTCAACTAGATGACAGATATAGTTGTACATCTATAAAACAGAATACTTCTCAGCAATAACTTTTTAAAAAGCAGCAAACTACTGATTCACCTAAAGACGCAGATGAATCTCAAATGCACCTTTTTAAGCAAAAGAAGCCAACCTCAAAAAAGCTGTATATTATATGATGACACTTATCTGGCATTCTGGAAAAAGCAAAACTATAGGGAGACAAATCTCATTTGCAATTGCCAAGTTCTGGAGATTAGGAAAGGTTTGACTTCAAATGGAAATAGGAAAACCTGAGGGAGTGATGAAATTGTACTTTTTTATTTGTTTTTGTTTTTGTGTTTGTTTTGTTTTGTTTTTAACAGATGAGATTTTGCTATGTTGCCCAGGCTGCACTTGAACTCCTGGGTTCAAGCAATCCTCCTGCCTTAGCCTCCAGAGTAGCTGAGATGACAGGAATACACAACTGCTCCCAGCTTATTCTGTATTTGGATTATGGCTCTGGTTAGTGACTATATGCATTTGTCAAAACTCACAGAATACACATCTTGAAAGGTTAATTTTGCTGTATTCAATGATACCTTAATATAAATAACGGGGAAAATAGCTTGCTTATTTAAGAAATAATGTAGTATAAATAGTACATGAAAAAAATGTTACCACAGAAAGCTGGTGATATGAAGCATAAGGAATTTAAAATATAAAATATTCTAAGTATACACATATACACATATATAGTAGTAACATTTTTTCAAACAGCCAAATAAGGAATCAAGTATATATAAAAGTGGATAAAACTTCAAGATCAGAATGGATCATGGAAACCTGAGGTAATCCAATTACTCCATTTTAAAATATTTTATTTATAAATTATTATGAGCCACATTAACTATAAATATCTATATAAAACAAATATATTTAAATCTTCAAAATTTTTGTTTTGGCTTACCTCCAGGGATTCTTTGAAAGACTTTGCTCAGAGTATCTCCAGCTATTATGTTGTAACTTATCATAGCTAAAAACAATAATTAAAATAATATATTCACCAAGCCATCACATATTCATCCTGAACATTTTGAAAGCAGTTATTACCCCAAATATTGGCATAATTCTGTTATCCTCAAATATATGTTATAATTACCAATTTGGACAACTTTAAAAATAACTAAACAACAGATTTGTAGTACAGTATCAATTTGTATTACAGAAAGATTTTCACTTTAGAAATGGATTCACCATAGAACACCTTTAAATATTAAGTCTTGGTAGTCACTTCAAATGCAGTTTATTTTGTTGTTAAAGTTTAGTTTTCAAACACCTTTTCAGGAACACATGTACTACTTAAAGTGAGGCATAATAATAGAAAATTTTAAAGGCATCAAAATACCCCCTCAATTGAAAAAGGAAGACTTTTTGGGATGTATAGTCTTAGGCTTCAATGGAGACATATGGAACTAGTAGTTTGAACAATACTTTCTATAGAACTGACTTAAAAAATGAAGTCAAGGCCAGCCTTGGTGGCTCAGCCTGTAATCCCGTGCCTTTGGGAGGCTGAGGTGTGAGTGGATTGCCTGAGCCCGCGGGTTCGAGACCCGCCTGGGCAACTTGGCGAGACCTCATCTCTACAATAAATCAAAATGAGCCAGGTGTGGTAGTGCGCGCCTGTAGTTCCAGCTACTGAGAAGGCTGAGGCCGAAGGATCGCCGGAGCCCAGCAGGTCGAGGCTGCGGTGGCCGGGAGCGGCCACTGCACTCCAGTCTGAGTGACAGAGTGAGACTCCAACTCAAAAAAAAAATTAAAAAAAAAAATGAAGTCATTGGAGAATATTAACATTTTATTTATTTAAGAAGTGCTAGGTGACATTTTCACCATTATAATACAAATTTTAAATAGCATGTTGGCCTAGTACATGGCATCTATAAATCCTTAGGTTAACAACAACAAAAAAGTAGAAGCCTTAGGAGAAGTCTGTTATTTCTCATTCCAGATCATTCTGCTTTTTATCAATAAAGAAAGCCAAAGCCGGGCTCAGTGGCTCAGCCTGTAATCCCGCGCCTTTGGGAGGCTGAGGTAAGTGGATTGCCTGAGCTCGTTGGTTCGAGACCCGCCTGGGCAACTTGGCGAGACCTCATCTCTACAATAAATAAAAAATTAGCCGGGCGTGGTAGCGCACGTCTGTAATTCCGGCTACTCGGAAGGCTGAGGCAGAAGGATCACCGGAGCCCAGCAGGTCGAGGCTGCGGTGGCCGGGAGCGGCCACTGCACTCCAGTCTGGGCGACAGAGTGAGACTCCAACTCAAAAAAAAAAGAAAGCCCAAACAGTAACCTGATGAAAATAACCCTCATTTTATTTGAAAGAAATATTCATAAAATAAACCAAAAGGCCAGAAAATAAGGAAGAAAATAGTTAAGGAAACAAACATTTAATTTTGATATATTTCAGCTGCTAATGTTCTTGAATGACTATTGAAAGTATTTTTAATCAGAAATGACTGTGTTATGCAAATAATTTCAGTATTCATCTTCACAATCATCTTACCTATAAATGGATACAAAAACTGAAGAACAGATAGGAGGAGATACCCTGGAAAGCCGAAGGTTTTATTGACCAAAGACTGGTAGGTGTCTGTTCCAGAGAGAGCCCCGCCTTTTATCAATAAAACAAGGGAAAAGTCTGTGGCAAAAATAATGATTAAATAAATGTCAGATTACACTTAATACAAAGTTTTTTCATGTTTTCACTTAATAACCATTGAGAAAATGGGAAATTTAGAGAAGAGTTCAATTTAATGCTATAGTATTAATATAACAAAACTTTCTTTTTGTAATACACCACCATTTTATGCAACTGTAATGTTTTCAGCTATATATTTTCCAATAAAGATGCAAATAACAGGAGAGAAGAGGAAACAGAGTCAAAGTGTCAACATTCTATTGCTGCTGGGCTCGGTGGCTCACCCTGCAATCCCGTGCCTTTGGGAAGCTGAGGTGTGAGTGGATTGCCTGAGCCCGCGGGTTCGAGACCCGCCTGGGCAACTTGGCGAGCCCTCATCTCTACAATAAAATCAAAATGAGCCGGGCGTGGTAGCATGCGCCTGTAGTTCCTGCTACTTGGAAGGCTGAGGCGGAAGGATTGCCGAAGCCCAGCAGGTAGAGGCTGCGGTGGCCGGGAGCGGCCACTGCACTCCAGTCTGGGTGACAGAGTGAGACTCCAACTCAAAAAAAAAAAAAACACAAAAAACATTCTTCTCCTTTTCTGACTTTCGGTAATTGTTATAAGGTCAACTGTCCAAGGAACAGAATGCAGGTAATCAAATATTTCATAGGTATTCAATGTGTGAAAACTGAGGATGAAAAATGCTGCAAGCATTTAAAAATAATAGATCTAGGAGAATCAGAGCATACAATTTTATAACAAAATAAAATCAGTAACTTTATTTCACAGTAATATGGTTAAGAGATACTCTAGGAAATGTTTTTGTTGATATTTAGATTTTAGAAATTTCATGTATTTGTAAAATTTCTGAAGTTTCCCTATATTGATTTCTAGTTTTATACCACTGTTTTCGGAAAACATAGTTGATGTTATTTTCATTTCCTCACATTTGTTACGACTTGTTTTGTGGCCTAACATGCAATCTATCCTGGAGAATGTTTTATATGCAGTCAAGAAAAATGTATGTTCTGTAGCTGTTAGATGGTATGTTCTGTAAATGTCTTTTAGGTTCATTTAGTCTAGAGTGTATTTAAATACAAAATTTTTTTTTTTTTGGTCTAGATGATCTGTCTATTGCAGAAAGTAGGGTGTTGATCGCCTACAATTATTGTTGCAATCTAGCTCTCCCTTTAAGTCATCAGTGAGATAGGAAATAAAGCTTTTCTTTATTGTGATATCAGACTAAATAAAAAATAATTTTAATTTCAAAGAAAACAAAGAAAATTCAGTTCTAATTTTAAAATTGAAGTTAGTTAGACAAAGACAAATTTTATAATTAAAAGTTTGATGACTCAAGCCTCTAATCCCAGTACTTTAGGAGGCGGAGGTGAGAGGATTGCCTGAGTTCAGGGTCTCGAGACCAGCCTGGGCAACTTGGTGAGACCTTGTCTCTACGATAAATCAAAAAATCAGCTGGGCATGATGGTATGTGCCTGTAGTTCCAGCTACTTGGAAAGCTGAGGCGGAAGGATCGCCAGAGCCCAGCAGGTGGAGGCTGCGGTGGCCGTGAGCATGCCACTGCACTCCAGTCTGGGCGACTGAGTAAGACGCCAACTCAAAAAAAAAAGTTAATCTCTCTCCTTTTTTTATTTAACTCTATGTTTGTTTGTTCATTTGTTTTTAAAGAGAAAGACTGCAGTTATATTGGGTACACAGCTATGCACAATGTGAGACATTTGCTCTCTTTTCTCTCTTTCTCATGCTTCCATCATAGTGATATTTTTCTTTTAAGCAATTTGGAAATTCATTAAAATACAAATCAAGGCAAGGTGTGGCCACGCCTGTAGTCCCAGCACTGTGGGAGGCAAAGGTGGGAGAAGGCTGTGGAGGGAGGATTGCTTGAGCCCAGGAGTCTGACACTGACTGGCCTGAGCAACATAGAGAGATCTCGTTTCTACAATTAAAAAAAAAATAACAAGCCAGGTGTGGTAGTGTATCTGTAGTCCCAGCTACTTGGGAGGCTGAGGAGGAAGGATCTCTTCAGGCCAGGAGTTCAAGGCTGCGGTAAGATATGATTATACCACTGTACTCCAGTCTGGACAACAGGGACACCTCAACTCAAAATTTAAAAAAAATACAGGAATTATTGCAATATAGTTTTCACCTTGATTCTCCCCCATGTCAGTGAAATTTCTGTCAATAAGTTCATCAGTGATCTCTAAGTTAATACATTGAATCCATACCTCCTAAACCTTAATCTTATTTGCTCTTTTAGGTTTTTTTTTTTTTTTTTTTTTTTCCTGTTTATCATTACCTTTTTCTCAACCATTCTCCCTTGGTCTTTGGGACATCACTTTCCCTCGGTTCTCCTCCTACCTTTTGGCCATTTGTACTCAATTTTTCACCAGTTTCTTTTACTCTGCATAAACCCTGGACTCCTGAACTTTTTTCTCACTCTTCAAGATATTCTAGTAATCTATTTATGCCTGTGGTTTCAATTTTCATACACATATTAGTAACCCCTAAATTTGTGTTTCCAGCTCAGACTCCTTCAAAACACCAGATTTCTACAATTAACTGTCTAATAAATATTTAATCTTGGAGATCTCACAGGCATATCTATTTTATTTTATTTTTTATTTTTATTTTTCTTGTCAGGAAACAGTGTTTATTCACATCCAGGCATATCAATTTTTAAATGTACAAATGCTAATTTGTGTATTTGTTCTGGGACTTAATTCTCCATCCATATTCCTGCAATCTGTGATCAGTATCAATAGAAACTTGAGAATTGTTCTATACTTCTCATTATCTCATTACTTTCTATATTCCTTGGGTTAGCAAGTCCATTAATATTGCATCAGAAATACTGAAATGTGTCCCTTTATTTTTAATCTCTAGCTTGCTTTATTGTAGAGCTTTGGTCTTTATAATTTCTTGCCTGGTTTACTGCAATAACTTCCTAATAGCTCTTTAATCCACCAGTCTGGCTCCTCATTGGGGGACTTTTGACATCCTTTCCCTACCAAGATGTTCTGAACATTCTCCCTTCATCAGGTGGATATGATCATAGATTACCATACAACTAATTGTGTTTTCTGCTTAAAAATCCTCCATGGAAAAAAAGGTATGCTTTTACACTGCTGGTGGGAATGCAAACTAGTGCAACCTCTTTGGAAAACAGTGTGGTGATTTCTAAAAGAATTAGAAATTGACCTTCCCTATGATCCAGCAATCCCTCTACTGGGAATATACCCAGAGGAACTCAGATCATTATACAAAAAAGATACCAGCACACGCATGTTTAGTGCAGCACTATTCACAATAACAAAAACATGGAACTAACCATGCTGCCCATCAAAACTGGACAGGATAAAAAAAAAATACCTATACACAATGGAATATTATGCAATCATAAAGAAGGACAAACGTATGGACTTCACAGAAACTTGGATGGATTTAGAGTCTGTCATACTCAGTGATCTGTCACAGAAACAAAGAACAGAGTACCATATGCTCTTACTCATAAGTGAACCTTGAACAATTATCATAATACTATAAGAAAGGCATTGGCAGCAGTGGGAAACTGCCAGGGGAGGGGAGGTGGGATTGGCAGTTGAGGGAAACTGTCAGGGGTGAAGGTGATACCTCATCAACAAGGGTACCTGCCTAATGACATTTGTATACCTAACCCTGAATTGTACCCTGCATCTTTAAAATAAAAAATTTAAAGTTAAAAAAAATCCTCCAGGGAAATCCACTAACGTCTTTGGATAAAAATAAACTTCTCTTTTATCAAGCAGAAAAAAATTATTCATTAGCTGTGTGACCTTGGGGGGAAAGACTTGTTTTCTCTGAGCTTATTTATAAAATAAGGCAATGCTTCATCCTTGAAGAGTGGCATGAGGTGGTGTTTAAATCCCTATGACAATGTCTAGGGTGTTATAGAGACTAAATTATTGATTTACACTATTTCTACTTATTTTTGACAAGTTACATGTAGTGGTGGAGGAAGCATTGTATTTGGAGTCGGATAATTATGGTAACAACCGCAAAATACTAGTAAATACTTCCACAACACTTCCTGTGTGTCAGGCCTTTTTCCAAATGCTTTACATATACTAACTCATTTTATCTTCTCAACAACCCAAGGTCGGTACTAGCCATTAACAGATGAGAAAACTGAGGCACTGAAGATTATGTAAATGGATCCCCACAGAGCTAGAAAGGGAAGAATCAGGACTTAGGTCCCAGGAATTTAGCCCCGAATCCATGTACTTAATCAAAATTTCAATCTTTTGCCAGTAACTGCAGACTATGGGTAAGTCATTTTCAGCTATAAAAATCTCACTTTTCTGCTCCATAAAAGTAAAACATGAATATCTACCTCATGAATCCAAAGGAGTTAATACTGTGGTTGCATTATGCTCAGCATCTAGCTCAGGAAATGGTAATGATTACCATTGCATGAGAGCCTTTGTATCTGCCTTTGCAAACCTCTCTAATTTCCCATCCTTCTTTTCCATCAACCCTGCACTTGAGCCAGATTGAATCATTTGTTCATTTCCCTTTTACATTTCCACATTTCCATCTGCTTCCATCTTCTCTGCTAACACATTTTTTTCCTAAACATTCAGTGGCAGTGTTTTCTCTTCCCCAGAACATTTCTGTTCCTTTAAGGCTGGGTTAAATACCAGTGCTTCTGTCCTCATGCACATATCGTTATTACGGTATTTCTCATGAAGTATAATAATTATGTGTTTTGTGTATGACTGACACACTACATTGCTTCATAAAGGCTAGGATAATGTCCTACATTGCTTTGTTCAGCACACTGGTGATCAGCATATATTTGCTGAGTGAATCAATTATCAATATAGCAGGGTTGATAGCTGTCTACCAATATAATTCTAATTTAATGTGTTAAATGATTTTAAAATGCTTTGCAAACACTAAGTACATAGCAATTAATTCTACTTCCTTTGCTTAAAATTAGGAAATGCTTCACAGGAGAGTTGAATAATGCCTGAAAGAACAAGATTTCACCAGGTAGAGAAGAAAAGGAATGTCAGGCAAGAGGATTGTCAATGGGAAGATGGTGAAAAAGCATATTCCACATGTGGGAATGGAATCATCTGCATCTTATCCATGTTGGTGACAGAGTGACAGAGAGGTTAGAGTAATTGGAGATGAGACTAAAAATGCAGACTGTGACCACACTATGACAAAATTTGAATGCAATAATTTTTGTTGCTCTTGTCGTTACAGAGCCTTGAAATGTATTGATTAGGAAAGCTACAGAAAACAAGCTGAGGTTTTATAATGAGATAACTTGCAGCAATTTGGAGAATTGATCATAAAGTAGACAGATGCTGAAGGCAGGAAAACTGAACAGCAACTTACTGGCCAAGGAAGAGAAGCAAGGAGGACAGAGAGGAGACAAACAATTTCTTAGATATTGTGACGATCTGGTAAACTGTATGGTTGGAAAGAGAACACTGAGCATTTTATAAAAGTTTAAAATGATTGCTTAAAGTTAACATGTTTAGAATTTAGTCAATAATAAATGCAAATACTTTCATTTGCTCATCAAGTATAGGCTGTAAACATATTCTCTTAAAAGTTTTAGGTATCTCACATATTAATCATGATCACAATTTTACCTCCCTTTAAATATATTGTATACAACTTTTAAAATAATTCATGAGTGAATCTACATTATTTAACAGGGTAAACTTCTTTTAAATCATTTTGCATGCTTGGACAATAAGCATTGTTTTACACTAATTAACACATATGAAAATCTTAAAGCATATTAAAATTATTTGTTGTAGATAGCTATAATTCTTTTTGTTCCCCAACATTTCACAAACATGAAGACAGAACTTAGAAAAATTACTTGTTGAACTGAACATATCCCATTGGAGGGCTTAAAAGGCAAAAGAGGCTGGGTGTGGTGGCTCAGCCTGTAATCCCAGCACCTTGGGAGGCCAAGGTGAGAGGATTGCCTGAGCCTGGGAGTTTGAGACCAGCCTGGGCAACTTGGTGAGCTCTTGTCTCTACATAAATCACAAAAATTAGCCAGGCGTGGTGTCATGCGTCTGTTGTTCCAGCTACCTGGAAGGCTGAGGCAGAAGGATTGCCTGAGCACAGCAGGTTGAGGCTACGGTGACCATGAGCATGCCATTGCACTTCAGCCTGAGCAACAAGAGTGAGACTCCAACTAAAAAAAAAAAAAAAAAAAAAGAAAGAAAGAAAAGTCAAAAGAATAATTGAGACAAACCATTGCTTAATTTTAATGTCAATTCAAAGAAAAGTTCAACATGTAGATTTTGCCCTTAAAAATTTAATTAAGAAAAAAAGTGAATCAGACTATAATTTTGTTTACTTTTTTTTTTTTTTTTTTTGAGTTGGAGTCTCACTCTGTCGCCCAGATTGGAGTGCAGTGGCCGCTCCCAGCCACCGCAGCCTCGACCTGCTGGGCTCTGGCTATCCTTCCGCCTCAGCCTTCCAAGTAGCCGCAATTACAGGCAGGCGCTACCACGCCCGGCTGATTTTTTGATTTATTGTAGAGATGAGGTCTCGCTGCCCAGGCGGGTCTCGAACCCGCGGGCTCAGGCAATCCACTCACCTCAGCCTCCCAAAGGCACGGGATTACAGGCTGAGCCACCAAGTCCAGCAATTTTGTTTACTTTTATGTGGTAATCCTTTATTTAACAAAATCATTTAAGAATTTGGATTGACAGCGTGAGCACAAGGAGGCTGCCAATTCCATTTTGTGGCATGGTTGAGCCCACAGAGCCAATGCCATGAGCAAAGCTCAACCTCCTGAGTTGAAAAAATTTATGGACAAGAAGTTATAATTGAAACTAAGTGGTGGCAGACATGACCAAGAAATATTACAGGGATTTGACCCCTTTATGAATTTTGTGATAGATGAATGTGTGGAGATGGTAACTACTGGACAACAGAACAATATTGGCATGGTGGTAATATGGGGAAATAGTATCATTATGTTAGAAGGCTTGGAACGAGAATAAATGGCTTTTCAGCAGAGAAGTCCATGTCCTTTCTCCAAAGGGCCTGTTTTACTTTGATGTAAAAATCGGGCCAAGTACATTTTCATATTAAACTTTTTGTTAAATAAACTTCTGTAATGGTCAGAAAAAAAAAAAGAATTTGGATCATGCAAGTAAATTAATAAGGGTTTGTAATTTCTTCAAATAAGTAAATTTCCAATATGTGAATTTGCAAAACACTGCTCAGTCACTTTTACAGGTCTATATACAGCATTAGTTATAACAGTTATTCACATTATGATTTCTTTATGTATAATATGATCTGGCTTTAGTAGACTGTTCATTCTTCTCCAGTCCTGAATTCTCAGGTGAAGTATAGTTTTTTTTGTTTGTTTTTTTGAGTTGGAGTCTCACTCTGTCGCCCCGACTAGAGTGCAGTGGCCGCTCCGGGCCACCGCAGCCTCAACCTGCTGGGCTCCGGCGATCCTTCCGCCTCAGCCTTGGATTCCATGTAGCTGGAACTACAGGCGCCCGCTACCACGCCCCGCTAATTTTTGATTTATTGTGGAGATGAGGTCTTACCAAGTTGCCCAGGTGGGTCTCGAACCCGCGGGTTCAGGTAATCCACTCACCTCAGCCTCCCAAGGCACGGGATTACAGGCTGAGCCACTGAGTCCGGCTAGTTTTTGTTTTAATATTTTCCATTCACTGGTTTACAATGGTGTGTAAATGTTTGCAGTGTACTTAAGTAAACTATAGTGATTATGCCTGAGGAAATTAATTATTTGTCTGTGCTGATTGACTGGGAAACAGCAAATTTAAAAATGACAAGGGAAAATTCTTTTTTTCTTTTTTTGAGTTGGAGTCTCACTCAGTCGCCCAGACTGGAGTGCAGTGACCGCTCCCAGCCACCACAGCCTCGACTTGCTGGGCTCCGGCGATCCTTCCGCCTCAGCCTTCCCAGTAGCTGGAACTACAGGCGCACGCAACCACGCCCGGCTAATTTTGATTTATTGTAGAGATGAGGTCTCGCCAAGTTGCCCAGGCAGGTTTCGAACCCTTGGGCTTAGGCAATCCATTCACCTCAGCCTCCCAAAGGCGCAGGATTACGGGTTGAGCCACCGAGCCCGGCTGGGAAAATTCTTGAATGGAATTTTTTAGTGTAATAAATGCTCTAATAAATAGAATGTAACTATTTTTAGACTCCAGCAATTCTTTTTCATTTTTGGAGTTGGAGTCTCACTCCATCACCCAGGCTGGAGTGCAGTGGCATACTCCCGGCCACCCCAGCATCGACTTGCTGGGCTCTGGCAATCCCTCCACCTCAGCCTTCCACGTAGCCGGAACTGTAGGGGCACACTACCACGCCCGGGTATTTTTTTGATTTATTGTAGAGATGAGGTCTTGCCAAATTGCCCGGGCTGGTCTTGAACCTGCCGGCTCAGGCAATCCACTCGCCTTGGCCTCCCAAAGTGGTAGGATTACAGACTGAGCCACCGAGCCCAGCCACTAGCAACTGTTAATAAACACAGGGTTATAGGTCCCATGCTACTGCATTATAGGTCTTAAGCTACAAATTAAGAGCTGTAGGAACTAGAAGCGGTTTAGGTCTTGAGGATGAGTGGATTGGGAAGAAGACAGGAAGAAAGGAGTTCAATGCCTCTGCAGTTTTGAACTTGATATCTATTACATGCTCTACTGTCTATCCCTCAGCCTAAGCAAAAACAGCCAAGTTATGGGCTGATCTCGGAAGCTTGGGGTTTTATGAGGATTATGAGGGATAACATCTTGATCTGAGTTTCTAGAAGCAGAACTCGGAGTTTCTTGGGCAAGGGATTTATGGGTGGAGTGCTCTCAGGAGAAGGGGAGTGAAAGGATGGGGCAGGGGAAACAGTTCAGCAAATACTGCAGGGGTGGAGCTACAAGGGTGCAACACAGTAGTCCCTCATGGAAGCTAGGAGTTGGGCTTTTGGCTTCTCATCAGTCAGTTGCTGACTGATACCTATGAGGAAATGGGGGCTGAGGGGAATTAACCTCGCAAGAATGTGGCCCCTTGAGGTCCAGGCCAACACTCCAGAGCAGGGGCAGCTGAGGTGTTTTGCAACAGTTGGCAAAAGGGCAGCAAGGCCACCGCAGCAGCAACCCCTGTTGGTGGTGACTATTTATGATTATTGCCTATTTCACATGATCCTAAGGTCGAGAAAATAATCTGTGTGTCATCACGTGAGCTGGTAGCATGACGGGGCAGAGGTGAGGACAGCAGGAAGAGGAGATGATTATGAGTTGCAAAGCCTGCATTTTGATGAGTGAGTAGCGAAACGTGGGAGTGAAAGAACAGGTTACGTGCAGGTGGGAAGCAGAAGAGAAGTGAGAGGGAAACACCCTACTGCTGCACTTAAAGACCGCAGCAGGCAGGGAGCACTGGCAGGCCCTGGCAAGGCAGGGAAGGGTGGTGAGCCTGGCTAGGTACCTGAGCACCAGGGCTTTCAGTTCCACCTGCACAAACACAGCTGGAAAAGGTTGCTCCTGGCGTCCACCTGCCCCTGAAGCCCCGCCTCTGCCCCGTCAGAGCACAGTCTCTTTTAGCTTTTATCAGCCTTTCAAATGACTCTCCCATCCACCATTTTCTGCATAAAGTGAAAAGGCACATGAAAAGGATTTAGGCTTGGTAGTATATAATACTCTTCTACTTTTTCTAATCTGTTTAAAGGATTAGTAAAACAAGTAAATCCCCTCAGATATAAATGCTCAAATTCTTTAGGATTCTTTGATGCACTTTTTAATTAACTAGGGAATGCAACTGCAGGGTACTTGAGTGTGTAAAGCAGTCATTACACAACTTAAACTGCACGAATAAAAAAGTAGATAGTATTTTACCTGTAACATATGAAACGCACAATAAAAGCAATATTCCCAAAGGAAATCCAGCTTGCTTCATTGAATAAGGCAATCCTGGAAAAACATAAGATGCCCCATCTCTTCTGTTAATAAGATAGCTAGAAATACACAAGTTCTCTCCAATATCTGCATATAATAGGTAGTCAGTTTACATACACAGATATGTAAATTGTTATATTTACATGCTATATTTGTAAGCTATGCATAAGACAGTACTAAGATTAAATGTTAGCATATAAATACATATTTCAGAATAAAATGTTATTAAGTTAGGGACAAGTCAAGAGAACAAATTTTTGAGGTGATGGAATACGAATTAGAAAGCAGCAGATAAAAAATAGATGCCAGTTCACACAAATAATCCTTACTTCAGGGTAAGGGTGACATATGCCCTAGAATATGTGGAGAGTAATGTCTCCAAGTCCTTCCTTATGAGCTGTTCAGGGAAGCAGAGAATAAGAAGGAGCATAGAAGGTTTGTGGAATACAAGAAAGACCTACTTTGGAGCAAAGTACTAAGAAATACCTACTTTGGGGCAAAATGGGGCAACCATGCAGGAAAAAGAAGAGAAAAATCAGAAAGCAAGAACACTTTTTTTTTTTAAGGCTGAAGGGGGTATAGAAAATTATTTCTTATGATTTTGGAGGAAATGGACAATTTTAGGTTATGGGCAATAAAATATTTAAATAAACATAGGTAAAATATTTGAGAAGAACATGTTTATTCTCAAAAAAGTTTCCCTGCTTAAAAAAAAAACCAAGTTATTGAGCATAATTTTTACTTTTTAATGTTGCTGACATGAATCAGCTTAAAGTATTCACATCAGGAGTTAGCTCTAGAATTCTTCCAAGCAGAGCCGCCCACACCTGCATAGTACATGGAGGCAGAATTTTAAACAGTCTTTGCCCCTGCTTGCTTTTACTTCACCTCACATAACTCCATTTTATGCCTCATTTAAAAAATAAAAGTCTATATATGGAAAAATGTAAAATCAAGAAGCATGCCAACTTATGAAAAGTAAGAAAACTAACTCTAGATAAATGTTCAATTCTCAGAAGATGATGACAGACCAAAATGGCAAAATTTGTTAGTAAAACATTATGTTCTCAATGAGTACTGCAGTTTGCAGAATTTTGTTTTGGCCTCACCTTTTCTGAAATGGAATGTTTCAAATAGCAAAAGGGATAATAATCCCTGAAAATATAACTGCTTTTATCATAATGAAATGCGCTTTAAATTTTTTTAAGAATTTCCCTTTGCTTTTAAAACATCAACAAATATGAGTTACTTATTTCTTTTAGTTCTGATTGTTTAGCTCTTTTGTTATAAAAATCATATGCATATTCAACGAACAAATTTGTATTATGATTGAATGATATTTCAAATTAATATAGCATAAGTTTGTACTTTAACATGTATAGATAGGTAAGAAAATATTGTATGAATTTAATTTTTTACAAGATTGGTATGTTTTCATATTAAGCTTTTGCACCTCCAATATCTTCAAATATCTGGAGAATTTATACTTCTAGAATGTCACAGAAAGATAATTCAAATAACGGTGGACACTTCAGTAAGAGGGGGAAAAATCAGTTCAGTAACACTAGCAATTGACCAGGCAGCCTATGAAAAATGGATTCAGCATCACGCTCATGCTTAAGACACAGCTTAAGCTACACCTGTGGAGGATGCGCTTCACAGTGGGAGAGTGTGGATTACAATCCCATCTTCAGCATAACAGAGATTGATGCATATTGTTACCCTGGGAAAAACAGGAAAGCTTTTATGGCAGAAAATTACCATGTTCTCATTTAAGATTTCTTCCCTTGAAATATACAATGAACACTAGCAGCATAGTGAGTTCTAAATTTTGCCTTTTCACTTAAAATGAAAAACATAACAAAACACAGCACTTACCTATGATACCAGATCCTATAATTGAGTTGACAACATTAAAAAGAGCAGTAGACTGACAGGTTTTCTCTTTATACGCATGCTCAGAAACAAGGGTCTCTCTGTCATCTAGATCGCTCTATTTTAATAGATAGAATGGCAATTAAACACATATTTACTAATTCAAAAAATTAGAAAAACGGCAGACAAATGTGCAATGCAGGATAACACGATATTAATAGTAATAATAAATAATGTCAATAATAATAAAATAATGCTAATAAATAATAATAAAGAAGAACAGTTATAGCTAATAATGTAACAGGGCTTTGTAAGCAAACTCCATCCTTCAAAATGTCCAGACTGCAGCTGTCCCAACTGCTGAGTACAAGATCTGCTAGGATCTTAATGATGTGATTTTGTGAAATTAAAACGTTGTACTGAAAAGTGCCTGCCAAGAAAAAAAAAAGTCAGATTAAAGCAAAACTTTTTCTCCCAGAAAACTTTCCGCGGTGCTAAACCGAGACCTCATATGAAGGCAGCTGACCTGTTGCAAGGTGAACGACACTTCAGGGGAATCGGCTTTAGTGTCTGTCCTGGTCGCTAGTTTTACCTGCGGCGGGAGGACGGGCTGTTGTCCCTGGTAGCCCATGGCTGCGCGGTGGTCTTGAGCAGGCGGAAGATTCTGGGGCTGGGCCCCTGGCTGTCACCTGCCGGCCTCCCCGCCACCTCGCACACTTCCTACGTCCGCGTGTGGCCAGAGAGCTGGAGGAAGCCAGATCCGCCGGCGCCCCCGGCCCCCGCTGCCTCCCCCAACCCCCACCCCGCCCAAGCCACGCGGGCTGCAGCCCCAAGATCTCTGGGCTGTCGCAGCCTGGGGCGGCTTTTCACCGGAGTATACCCAGTCAGATGTATTTTTCCTCCGGATGCGGAGATGCTGCAGGGTGTTTCTGATCTGAGCAGCCCTCTCTCACCCCTCCCCACCGCCTTCCTCACCAAACTCCCCTCCCACCGCTTCCCCCAGAGAACACGGAAAACTGCTCTTCTCTGAAGCTGCAAAGTACAACTTGTTCCACCCACACAGCATTCTCCAGATTGTACAGTTATGATGGCCTCGTATTAGTCCATTCCTAAATCAACTGCTCTTTATTGGAATCTGATACCCAGGTAAGAACACAGCAGCACTCTCGGGCTCACGGAGCATCTTTTCTATGAGCACCTACTCCTCTTCCCTACACCTCTTTTATGACAGATGAAAATTTAAGAACTTTCATTTTAAACAGAAATTAAATTGAAGGACTCGTAAGAAAATAAACAGGAAAAAACAAAACTGGAAACAACTGAGCAGGCTTTGGTCAAATTCTTCTGGTTAACTTTTCAGAAAAGGAGACGGAGAGGAGGAAAATGCATTGTTACCGGTTTTGAATAATGAAACTTAAAGGGAGAAGAGGGGTACAAGGAGTTGGGTAAGAGCATTTGAGCTGAAAGAATCTTAAAGGACCATCAATTCAAGCCTTTTATATTACCACAGAAGAAGAAACTGAAGCCCAGAGAGTATTCAATCACAAAGAGACAGAATACATTGGAGGAGAGTTTCAGGGTAATAAGAGTGGCAATATGGCATCATATTTATCAAATTCAGTCGTTCCTCTATCCACAGAGAATTGACTCCAGGACCCCTATGGAGACCAAAATCCTGATGTTCAATTTTCTGATATAAAATGTTGTAGTACTGACATATAACCTACATCCTCTTGTATATTTTCAATAATCTCTAGATTGCTTATTTATACCTAACACAATGTAAATGCTATGCAAATAGTTGTTATCTTATATTGTTTAGAAACGATAAGGAAAAAAGTCCATATGTGATCAGTACCCGTACAACCATGTAGGCCTAACTACATTTTTAATCTGGGGTTGGTTGGATCTATGGATATGGAATTGGGGATACTGATGCCAGCTGTACCTAATTAAAGAGGTACCGTTTCATAGACATTTATTTAAAATTATGAAAAAAATAAAAACCATAAAAAACTAAATAACGAGCTGGACTTAGTGGCTCAGCCTGTAATCCCGCGCCTTTGGAAGGCTGAGGTGAGTGGATTGCCTTAGCCCGCGGGTTCGAGACCCGCCTGGGCAGCGAGACCTCATCTCTACAATAAATCAAAAATCAACCGGGCGTGGTAGCACATGCCTGTAATTCTGGCTACTCGGAAGGCTGAGGCGGAAGGATCGCCGGAGCCCAGCGGGTCGAGGCTGCGGTGGCCGGGAGCGGCCACTGCACTCCAGTCTGGGTGACAGAGTGAGATTCCAACTCAAAAAAAAAAAAAAAAACTAAAGACTTATGAAATAAACTTTACGCCGGGCTCGGTGGCTCAGCCTGTAATCCCGTGCCTTTGGGAGGCTGAGGTGAGTGGATTGCCTGAGCCCGCGGGTTCGAGACCCGCCTGGGCCGCGAGACCTCATCTCTACAATAAATCAAAAAATCAGCCGGGCGTGGTAGCGCATGCCTGTAATTCCAGCTACTTGGAAGGTTGAGGCGGAAGGATCGCCGGAGCCCAGCAGGTCGAGGCTGCGGTGGCCGGGAGCGGCCACTGCACTCCAGTCTGGGCGACAGAGTGAGACTCCAACTCAAAAAAAAAAAAAAAAAAAAAAAAAAAAAAGAAATAAACTTTACTCTCCATCAAATTAGCAAATATTAACATTTTGTCGTATTTCCTTCAAACTGTAGAAATAAATGAACATTAAATGTCACAATAGAAATCCTCTGTCTTCATTCCTTCCTCCTCCCTTTATCCCTAGCGTCATCCAATTCGTGAAGTTAGTCTATTCATGCTTATATTTTAATTTATTCATTTGTAGCCATAAATGATATATACCATTGACTTCTGTGTTTTCAAGATTTACAGTGATAGTGCCATTTTATACATTTTATTTTTCTACTGGCATTTTCTTTTGTTTACTCAGTATACTGTTTCAAGATGTATGGTGTAGATCTATGCAGATACGGTTTATTCATTTTTTCTAACACAGTTCAGTCGACCATACCTCTAGTGAAAGATATTAAGGTTGTTTTTCATTTTACAGTCTTCTGGAGCACATAAGTATTAGTTTCTCTACTAGTAGAGTTGCTAGGTAGTAGGACATACACTACCTACTACCTTAAATTTCCATGGACTACTACCACTTTCGACTTCACTAAATAGTTCTAAATTCCTCTGCAAATTGATAGTATGAATTACACTTCTACCAGTAGAGATAGAATTCCTGTTTCTCTGTATTGTCAGCAACACCGCGACTTACTTTAAGTTTCACGTTTTGTTAAGGTTTAAAATGGTGCATAATTATTGGATACATTTCCATTATTCTAATTTACATTGAGGTGAAAGATTTCCTTTTATATATAATTAAATATTTGCATTGTCTTCTTTGTAAATTTCATTTTACATTTGATTAAGTTGTTAGTCTTTGTTTACTTATTTATTTATTTATTTTTTGAGTTGGACTCTCACTCTATGGCCGAGACTGGAGTGCAGTGGCCGCTCCCGGCCACCGCAGCCTCGACCTGCTGGGTTCCAGCGATCCTTCCGCCTCAGCCTTCCGAGTAGCCGGAATTACAGGCATGTGCTACCACGCCCGGCTGATTTTTTCATTTATTGTAGAGATGAGGTCTCGCTGCCCAGGCGGGTCTCGAACCCACGGGCTCAGGCAGTCCACTCACCTCAGCCTCCCAAAGCGCTGGGATTACAGGCTGAGCCATCGAGCCCAGCTGGCTTCCTTCTTTTAAAGTTGTTTGTGGTATATTTTTTATCCTGTGAAGCTTACAATTTTGTGATATACTCAAAATTATTCATCATAATCTTGATACAAGTGCATTAAGAGAAAAAAATTATAACCCTATTTCACTTACAAACATATATGGAAAAATCTCAAAGAAAATGTTGGTAAATTGCACCAGCTGTGCATGAAAAAGTTAACAATACTGTGGCTTTGTTTTAGTCCACTCCTAAGTTAGCTGCTCTTTTGCTGCAGTCTGATGCCCAGGTAAGGACGAAGTAGCACCCCTGGACCCACTGAGCATCCTTTCAATGAGCACCTACTCCTCCTCCTTACACCTCTTCTATTGCAGAGATGACAGATGAAAATTTAGGACTTTTATTTTAAATGGAAACTGAAGGACTCATAAGAAAATACACAGACAAAAAAAAGCCTTACTTAGGGTTTGAGTATACCCTAAGTATGAAAGGATGGCTTGATTAACAAAAAAAGTCTATAAATATAATTCGCAATATTAATAGATTATAAACTAAAACCATGTTATTATTTCATTAGATGCTACAAAAATACTTGATAATGTTAAATTCTTGACTAAAAAACTCTTTGTAAATTATAAATTGAGGGCCAGGCTTGGTGGCTCAGCCTGTAATCCCAGCATTTTGGGAGGCTGAGGCGAGTGGATTGCCTGAGCCCGCAGGTTCGCGACCAGCCCAGGTAACTTGGTGAGACCTCATCTCTACAATAAATTTTTTTAAAAAATTTTAAATTGAATACAATTTTCTTAAACTGATAAACTGTAGCAAAACATCTTCATTATGGGGAAATTTTGGAAGCATTCTAATTTAATTAGAAATGAAACAAAAATATCAATGATTATGATTTTTATTTAACATAATATTGAGGTTCCTAGCCTAAAGCAATAAGAAATTAATGAGAAAGTGTGAGAATTGGAAAGGTAGGAATAAAGTGTCATTATTTTCAGATAAGATTGTTTATACAGAAAAATTCAAAAGAGTTTAAGAGAAAAAATGAGAAATAATAAGAGTTTAGGGAACTGAGTAGTATAAGAATAAGCTGAAAATATGTTAATTTCTCTACAGCAACAACAAACTACTAAATATTATAATTAAAAAGAATATCGTGTCACATAGTATAAAGTACTTAGCAATAAATCAAACCAGAGAAAAATGTACACAATTTCTTCAGAGAAAATTATAACAGAAAAGAGACATAAGGCCTAAATAAATGGCATGATATACCATATTTATGGATAAAAAAATTTTAAAGAAATCAATTCTGTCCAAGTTGATCTATTGATTAAATACAATTAGTTCCACCATATTGACCACAAATCTTTGGGACTGTAAACTTGTCAAACTTTCCTTTTATTTAATTACAAAAGAAAAAGTAGAAAAAGTAAATGAGAAATTTTTATAAATTGCTGTATTTCTACTTTGAGTGATGATTATAAGATTTTTTTCATTATTTTATATGTCTATGTATATATGTGGTTTTTTTTCCCCATCATTGTGTAATGAGTTCTGAGTGGTCTTAAAATATATCCCCAAATTCTCTGATACTCCTCTCTCCAAAAAGTGGAACTTAATTCCCCTTCCCTTGAGTGTGGACTCAACCCAGTGACTTGCTTCTAATGGATAGCATATGATGGAAGTGATTTGTATACATTCTGATATTAAATCATAAAAGTAATTTTGGATTCTGCCTTATTTTCTTCCAGATCACTTACTCTGGGAGAAGCTAGGTACTATGTTGTGAAGGAATTCAAGTTACCTATGGAGAGGCCCACATGGCAAGAAACTAAAGCCTCTTGCAATGCCACGTGAGCAAGATACATTAAAAGAAGATCCTTCAGTTCCAGTCAGGCTTTTAGATTACTGCAGCCCATGTCAATGACCTAATAGCACCCTCATGAAAGACCCTGGGCAAAGACCACTCAACCAAACTGCTCCCAAATCCTTAACCCACAGAAAATGAGATAATAAATGTTCATTCTTTTATTGGGCCACGAAGTTTTAAGATTATTTGTAATACAGTGATAGATATATCATAGAAGAAATATATCATATTTCTATAAATATTTGTTAATGATCTTTTTAAAGGTCCTTTTTTCCTTAATACAATTTCAAGAGCAGCATTCATTTAATGTAATTCAAAAGTATTATATTCTCAGCCGGGCTCGGTGGCTCAGCCTGTAATCCCGCGCCTTTGGGAGGCTGAGGTGAGTGGATTGCCTGAGCCCGCGGGTTCGAGACCTGCCTGGGCAACTTGGCGAGACCTCATCTCTACAATAAATCAAAAAATAAGCCGGGCGTGGTAGCGCATGCCTGTAATTCCAGCTACTCGGAAGGCTGAGGCGGAAGGGTCGCCGGAGCCCAGCAGGTCGAGGCTGCGGTGGTCGGAAGCGGCCACTGCACTCCAGTCTGGGAGACAGAGTGAGACTCCAACTCAAAAAAAAAAAAAAAAAAAAAGTATTATATTCTCAATGAAAAAAACTTGAAAAAGAAAGAAATAAACAGAAAATCACCAACAATCCTCCCATGCCGAGATAAACAAAACTAGCAGTTTTGCACCCTACAGCTTAGTCAGATTACACAATATTTGGTTTGTTGAAGTGCGTATTCACAAGAACAAAAGCAGTTTTATTGAGTCTGTATTAGCCCCAGAAAGAGGATATGGGAGCCAGACTTTCAGAAATATTGAGAGTCTTAACTTGAGCTTTTTATCAAATCATATAATTATGTAAGTAATATATTATGCCTTTGCAGGATTATTATATTTCTTCTATTATTTGGTTACAGTCTAGGCTAGATGACTTCTAAGGCACCTAGGTCTCTGAGAAATAGGCAAAGAAGACACTGTCTTGCACAAGTCTGAATTTAGAAAGCTCTTCCTGTTGTCTAATCTGACACCTTTCTGATGTGTTTAAGGTTCAAATTTGGATGAGACTAGATATATTAACTTTTGATCCACACCTTGAGAAAGGTTACTTTCTCCCTCAACCTTAGACATGAGTCTGTAAGAGGAGTACTTCTGTTTTTTGTAAAACAAACAAATATACAAAAAACTGATGCTTGACATTCTCTACAATATTGAGGTATTGGTTTAGTTGCTGTAACAAATAGAGCACGAATATGCAGAACCTCAAACAAGATAGATCTTTTTTTTTTTTTAACTTTTCCAGAGGGAGAGGTCTTCACTCTTTGCTGGAAAGACTTCTCATGCATTTTGCTAAATAATCAAACTGTATTCTTTTTTATATGGTGTGATAACCTTACATAGTTATTCTTGTAATTATCTTCTATGATCTATAAATTGCTCATCAAATAATACCTTATTCATGTGGTACCATGTTATTACTACTGCAGTTATTACTATCGCACATTTTTTTTTTTTTGAGTTGGAGTCTCACTCTGTCACCCCACCCAGTCTGGAGTGCAGTGGCATGCTCATAGCCACTGCAGTCTCGACCTGCTGGGCTCAGGCGATCCTTCACCTCAGCCTTCCAAGTAGCTGGAACTACGGGCATGCACCACCATGCCTGGCTTATTTTTTATTTTATTTTAAAGACAAGGACTTGCCAGGTTGCCCAGACTGGTCTCGAACCTGTGAGCTCAGGCAATTCTTTCACCTCAACCTCCCAAAGTGCTAGGATTATAGGCATGAGCCACCACACTTGGCAAAGAGATTCTTTAATTAAATTCCTTGTGGAGGTAACAGGAGTATTTATTGTGGTTCATTAAACTCTAAATTAACAAATATATACAGGTTACCATTATATGCAAATATAATAAGCTGTAAGTTATCGGATTCTATTTATAGTTTTGTCTCACTAATAAACTGGTAAGAAAGGTTGGCTAATATAGCAAGGATAATACTCTCTGTCAGCATGGTATGAATCCTCCGCTGTGTGTCTGTCTTCTGTTGGTTTCATCCTTATATCCTTAGGTGTCTGGTCAGTGTGGCTGTCCAGGCCTTACTTTGGGTTCTACAGAGAATTCTTAGTGTTTGATTGTTAACCTGAGCTCTGACCCAGCAAAACTGCAGCTCTCAGTCTGACTTGAGTGTATTCTCAGTGTCTTCCACTTTACCACCTGTATTCTCTGCATATATAATGAAAAATGTAATTTTTAAGTCTGCATGGAGAGTTTTTCTACTGGAAATTCAAACTGAAATTTGATTCTTCTTGCTTTCAGCTCATAATATTTTCTTTGTAAGATCATGAATCATTTCTCAGGCTCCAGAAGCTGGAGGTGGGTGACTGCTGCTGTGTAGTCATTTTGTGTCCACTGTAATGTGAATAACATGATGTAGAACAGTAGATGAGCAAACAGATTTATCTTCAAATAGTACAGTAAGTTCCCTGTGTACTAATGAGTTTTGTTTCAAGAGTATGTTCGTAACTCCAAAAATTGTGTTAGTTAGCTTAGGTACCCAACTAACACAATTGGCTATATAGTACGGTACTGTGATAGGTTTAAAATACTTTTCACACAAATAATACATTAAAAACAAACATAAAAAATAAAGAAAATATTATTTTTTAGTTGGAGTCTCCGGCCACTGCAGCCTCGACCTGCTGGGCTCCGGCGATCCTTCCACCTCAGCCTTCCAAGTAGCTGGAACTACAGGCGCGCGCTACCACGCCCGACTAATTTTTTGATGTATTGTAGAGATGAGGTCTCGCCAAGTTGCCCAGGTGAGTCTCAAACCCGCAGGCTCAGGCAGTCCACTCACCTCGGCCTCCCAAAGCGCGGGATTACAGGCTGAGCCACTGAGCCCAGCCAGTACTAATTTTTATCACTCATTATTAAATATGCCCAAGACACACCCAAAGTGACAGCAGTTGAAGGGTGCTGTGTGCCCTTTAGTATCTTTTAGTCAAGGTTATTTATGAAAGTTACACTAGAATAAGTAAGAGCTTATTTACCTATTTTGATCTTTTTCTCCTTCTGTTTTAATAAAGTTCCGTTTACAGAATTTCAGCCCTGTATCAGTTAAATTTGACTTGCAAATAGGATATTGTATACCCTTAGGATGGGCTCAGAAAGGAGGACTAAACTCGCCAAGATAGTACTCTTGACAATGGCAGCTAAAGAACTTGCAAAATTGGGGCAGAGGGTGGGGGGAGCACATTAGGGACAACTGTGACTGTGCATCCTTTCCCAGGTAGAATATTGCCTTCTTATACATGATGTTTGCCAGAATACTTTTGTCACAAAGAATGGCAAGTGAGGCTATAATCAGGAAATGGGAGAAAAGGAACCAATTAAGAACCTTGTGATTAGAACCAAGATTGCCCATAGAGTAGAAATATGAGGTTGGTAAACTTCCCCAAATCTCTAAATCTGACTTATGTCTTTCTTTCTGGTCTTGGGTAATTTTGTTTACTCCTAAAATACAATACTCTGTTTTTTACTGTATGATAGAGGTAAGTATGGTCATGTCTGTGGGAATGGTAAGTTTCTTGAGAGAAATCATCACATTTATGTTGTTGAGGATTTTTTTGTTTTCAATGAACCTAGCATAATGATTCACACAGTAACTGCTGCTCATTAAAAGTGAACCAAAGCTAGCCGGGCATGGTGGCATGCATCTATAGTTCCAGCTACTTGGAAGGCTGAGGCGGAAGGATTGCCTAAGCCCAGCAGATCAAGGCTGTGGTGGCCGTGAGCGTACCACTGCACTCCAGCCTGGGCGACAAGAGTGAGACTACAACTCAAAAAAGGAACCAAATTAGCGGGAGCAGAGGGATTGCTTGAGCCCAGGAGTTAGAGACCAGCCTGGAAAATATAGTGAGATCATGTCTATACAAAAAAATTTAAAAAGTAGCAGGGCATGGTGGTGTGTGCCTGTAGTCCCACCACTCAGGAAGCTGAGGTGGGAGAATCACTTGAGCTCAGGAGTTCAAGGCTACAGTGAGCTGTGATTGTGCTACTGCACTCCAGTCTGAGTGAGAGAGTGAGACCTTGACTCCAAAAAAATAGTACGAAACAGAAGAAGCAATCTCAAGAGGAATTAGTGAATGAAGAGCCTTGCTATTAAGTGACTGTAAGTTTAATGAGGCAGCAATAAGAACTACTGGGAGAAATTTTAAGTAATTAAATTATGATGCTCATTTGCCTCTAAAGCTTCTGAGAAACTGAAAAAGGCCTGGGTCATCTCTATTTACTATTATAACTAAAATATTTTTTAAAATATACTTGAGACCAGTCGTGGTGGTTCAGCCTGTTATTCCAGCATTTTGGAAGGCCGAGGCGAGAGGATTGCCTGAGCCTGGGGATTCGAGACCAGTCTAGGCAACTTGGCGAGACCTCGTCTTTACAATAAAATCAGAAAATAAGCCAGGCATGGTAGCATGTACCTGTAGTTCCAGCTACCTGGAAGGCTGAGGTGGAAGGATCGCCAGAGCCTAGCAAGTCGATGCTGGGATGGCTGTGAGCGTGCCACTGCACTGCAGCCTGGGCGACAAAGTGAGACTCCAACTCAAAAAACAAATAAACAAATAAAGAAATAAAATAAATCTGAGAAAACAAGGCCACAAAATTGTGATACATTTCTAAATGTTTTCATTTGATAAATTAATGCTTTGCTTTAAATCTCAAAATACAATGCAGTATCATTTTATTATTCATGAAATAATGAGGGAATGTATGAAATATATTTATTCAAAATGTATAATAATGGGATGGTGTTATGGGGGACATGAGTTTAAATTGATTATGAATGACATATTTTAATGTCAGTATATCTATGTAGCTGTAGATATAACTTCATTAAACTGAGACTCTTTAGGCATTGAAGACTCAAGTCAAGTGGCTTTTCTCAACTACCTGTGACAGGCACTGTCTATCTTGAAAGTGCTTACTAGAAATATGTTTAAAAGATATTAAGGTAGCCGGGCTCGGTGGCTCAGCCTGTAATCCCGCGCTTTTGGGAGGCTGAGGTGAGTGGATTGCCTGAGTCCGCGGGTTTGAGACCCGCCTGGGCAACTTGGCGAGACCTCATCTCTACAATAAATCAAAATGAACCGGGTGTGGTAGTGCTCACCTGTAGTTCCAGCTACTCGGAAGCCTGAGGCGGAAGGATCGCCGGAGCCCAGCAGGTTGAGGCTGCGGTGGCTGGGAGTGGCCACTGTACCCCAGTCTGGGTGACAGAGTAAGACTCCAACTCAAAAAAAAAAAAAAGATATTAAGGTCATCCAAAAGATTAACAGTTGAAGGAATAAATTATCCACATATATTTTCAAAAGGATTATCTATTCATCTTCTATAGGGAGAGGCAAGAGTGTAGTAGGCTCCATCGATCAGCCCCTCTGCAGTCATTAATTTGGAAGCTCACAGGTGTTGACTAGGAAAGCAGTGTAGGATCTACTGGATATGCTTAAATTTTTCATTTGTGGATCATACTAATTACCAATAGCAATTTAATATAGCATTCCGTAGTTTCTGAAAATAATATATGTAAACCTTTCATTAAAGGATGACTAAGTAGGTAGTGTGAGTAATGTCCCAAATTAGTGAAATAGAGCAATTTTGAAGAAATAGTGATTATAGGAGATTGGCTGGGTAGTCAGGGGTATTTGATGAAAGACTGGAAACATGAAATTGAGTTTAGCAAAAATGAATTTAACTTGTAAATATAACATCCTGATCTTGAATCCAAAAAACCAACTATGTAAGTACAAGGTGGGAACGTGTGGGTTATCTGCAACTCATTTCAAAAAGTTAGGGCTTTTAATTAGAAAGAAGTTTAAAATGATTCAACACTATAACGGGGCCAAGAAAAAAATCTAGTGCAGTCTTAGGCAAAAGTACTTGCAATAAATTATACAGAACAAGGAAGAACCAGAACAAGGAACCAGGCCATCTATGATGGTCACACCACACGCGAACTATTGTTTTCAGCTCTGGAGGCCACAGTTTGAGAAAGTTACAGATAAACAGAAACATTTTCAAAGGAGAGGATCAGAATAATGAGAGGAGGCCAGGCGTGGTGGCTAGCACCTGTAATCCCAGCTCTTTGGGGAGCCAGGTAAGATGATTATTTGAACCTAGGGGTTCAAGACTAGCCTAGGCAACACAGCAAACCCTTGTCTCTACAAAATATAATAATAATGAACAAAATTAGCTAGGCATGGTAGCATGTGCCTGTATATCCAGCTATTTGGGAGGCTGAGGCAGAAGCATCGCATGAGCCCAGTGTTTGAGACTATGGTGAGCCGTAATCGTGCCACTACATTCCAGCTTGGATGACAGAATGGGATCCCTGGTTCAAATATTAACACAATTTTAAAAATTTTTTTTGAGTTGGAGTCTCATTCTGTCGCCCAGGCTGAAGTGCAGTGGCATGCTCACGGCCACTGCAGCCTTGACCTGCTGGGCTCAGATGGACCTTCCACCTCAACCTTCCAAGTAACTGGAACTACAGGCACGCGCCACCATGCCCGGCTAATTTTTTGATTTACTGTAGAGATGAGGTTTCGCCAAGTTGCCTATGCTGGTCTCAAATCTGTGGGCTCAGGCATTTCTCTCACCTCAGCCTCCCAAAGTGCTGGGATAACAGGCATGAGCCACTGCACCCACCCTATTATACAATTTTTAAAAAGAATAATGAGAGTATACTGTGTCTCATAATTCTTTAAGCAGCCAGGTAACATATGATTCAGGGGATGAAGCACTCACTCAACAAAAGCAATGGCTTTATACCCTAATTTTTTTCTTTTTTTGAGTCAGAGTCTCACTCTGTCGCTCAGGCTGGAGTGCAGGGGCACATTCACAGCTACCATAACCTTGACCTGCTGGGTTCAGGTGATGCTTCTGCTTCAGCCTTCCAAATAGCTGGAACAACAGGCGCATGCCACCACCCCAGTTTATAATATTGTTTTTGATTTGTTGTAGAGACGAGGTCTTACCAAGTTGCCCAGGCTGGTCTGAGCTCAGGGAATCCTCTCACCTTGGTCTCCCAAAGTGTTGGGATTATAGGCTTGAGTCACCATGCTCAGCCTACCCTAATTTCTTAAAGATGTACTGGGATAACCTGACTGGTAAATTGCTGCTAGAGATATTTAAACCTAGGCATGACCACAAGGCAAGAATGTTGTAGGAGATGGTGGAGATTAGGAATGACGTTATCCTTTGCTTGCAAGTAATAGAGACTTAGCTGAGCATCTTTAGAAACAGGGAAGGTGATGATTGGGAGAATTTATGTAATGGATCTAGGACAGAAAACTTGTCAGAATTCCAGGTGGTCCTGTTTACTTCTTTTCTTTGTCTGTTATGGCCAGCATGACCCTTTTTCTCATGGAATCTTAGACTTTTTCTGTAGATCTACTCCATTATTTTCTTGCAGCTGACCAGTTAGTCACTCAATTCTCCTGGGCAAATTCCAGAGGAAGTGAGTCTGACAGGCTTAGCTAAATACCTTAGCCTTCATTGAACACAGCTTTTTGAACCATACCTCCTCCTAGGAGGCTGCCAGCTATTAAAAGTTAACTTAAGCATATTAACATTTTAAAGAATTTACATGAGCAGTTAGTGATTCATGAATTCAGCAGTGCCAAGCTACAAGCAAGTTGAGTTCCACTGAAAGAGTATGAAGGGAAAGATTTTTAAGCTGTTCTCAGAAGGACAAAGAAAACATTTGATTGGTTAAAGTAACCTAAAAGCCCTAGTTTGAGGTTAGTTGTCAGTTTCTGACTGGTAAATTTCTAGTTAGAGGTTAGTTGCTGGTTTCTGATTGGCTAAGCCAAGTTTGTTATCCTAGGCTATGACTATTGACTCTGAGTTGGGTTTGGGTTTGCTTAGCTAGGAACTCAGGCTAGAGCTGCCTCAGTTTTATGACCTCTCAATTAATTATTTCAACTCAACCTAGGGATGAGCACTCCTCATGCTAGTTACCAGTCCCTCACCCAGTCAATGGACTGAACCTTTGGGTCAGCTACTGTGACTTCCTTGCAAAGCCATGGGGAACGAGGATGAGGAAAACAGCTTGAGCTGAAGGTGGGCTGGGGCAGTGGCCTGCACCATGACTAGTATCAGTGGAAACAATAGATAGGTTTAAGATTCCTCTTCCACCTGTAATTCCTCAATTCCAAGATGCCAGGTGGAATTTGAATTTGACCTTGATCATTGGAAGTAAGATAATGGAAGGGTACAGCAATTCCTGATATGGGGAACAAGACAAACATGTATTACTGGGGTACATAAAATAATAAAAAGAAAGAGGTATTTGGAACTAGATAAACTAGATTCTGTTTAGTTTTATGATAATTCCTTTTTTGTTACTTGATTCTTTTGGTATTTCCAATCTTTTTAAAGGCATTTTCTTTTCATTTCAGTTCATTTTGCTTTGCTTTTCCATAACTGTGTTCCTTTCTCACGGTTTTTGCTATTTATTTCTTGCTAACCATGAGACTATAAGATCTTTTCTAAAATAGTCAGTATGAGCACAGTGACCACTTGCCACATAGCTGGTCAGAAACTCAGCCTGATTGTTGTTTTTATTTATTTATTTTTTTTAGTTGGAGTCTCACTTTTGTCACCCAGGTGGAGTGCAGTGGCACGCTCACGGCCACCGCAACCTCAGCCTGCTGGGCTTAGGCAATCCTTCCACCTCAGCCTTCCAAGTAGCTGGAACTACAGACATACGCTACCACGCCCGGCTAGTTTTTTTTTGTGTGTGTGTGTGATTTATTCTAGAGACAAGATCTCACCAAGTTGCCCATGCTGGTTTTAATACCCCGGGCTCAGGCAATCCTTTTACCTTGGCCTCCCGAAGTGCTAGGATTACAAGCTGAGCCACCGTTCCTGGCCTTAGCCTGATTTTTAAAATAGTGTGGGTAAGAATGATAAGCATTCATTTAGATTAGTTATAAATACTACTACCTTCTTTGACTCAAAGTCCAAAAGGACCTGCATGTCCCTAAGGGCCAGGAAAGGAACAGCGTAGACAGCAGCCCCATTCCCATGACCTTGCTTAGCAGGGGCCTGACCCAGATGTGGTGGAAAGTAGAAGACAGCAAATCTCTTACTGAATCCTTCCACACATGGTGTTGGCCAGACCTTAAAAGCCCCTACCATGCCGGTCTCAGCCTGTAATCCCACGCCTTTGGGAGGCTGAGGTGAGTGGATTGCCTGAGCCCGTGGGTTCAAGACCCGCCTGGGTAACTTGGCGAGACCTCATCTCTACAATAAATCAAAAATTAGCCGGATGTGGTAGCGGGCGTCTGTAGTTCCAGCTACTTGGAAGGCTGAGGCGGAAGGATCGCCGGAGCCCAGCAGGTTGAGGTTGCGGTGGCCAGGAGCGGCCACTGCACTCCAGTCAGGGTGACAGAGTGAGACTCCAACTCAAAAAAAAAAGTCCCTACCATAAAGACAGAAATAAATGGTAATTAACTAATGCAAAACATATTGCAAATAAAATGTAAATCATCTGAGGGGAAGCAGCCTGGACTTAAAGATTGTAAATGTTGAATAGTAGGGAAACCCAAAGTATACCATACAAAGACAGTGTGTTGTGCAAATGTTTTAAAATTTAGCTGTGACCGGGCTCAGTGGCCCAGCCTGTAATCCCAGCACTTTGGGAGGCCTAGGTGAGTGGAATGCCTGAGCCTGCGGGTTCGAGACCCGCCTGGGCAACTTGACGAGACCTCATCTCTACAACAAATCAAAAACTAGCCGGGCGTGGTAGCATGCGCCTGTAGTTCCAGCCACTCGGAAGGCTGAGGCGGAAGGATCGCCGGAGCCCAGCAGGTCGAGGCTGCGGTGGCCGAAAGCGGCCATTACACTCCAGTCTGGGTGACAGAGTGAGACTCCAATTCCAAAAAATAAAATAAAATAAAATAAAATAAAATAAAATTTAGTTGTAAAAATAAGGTAACTTTTTGGTGTGAAGTATGTTCTACAAAAAAGCCTGTAAATTTTACTATTGTGTGCCTTTTGGGGAAAAGTAAGAGCAATTTAATGCACACACACACACTAACTTTAAAGGCCAGAGAAGAGTGAAAATAAATCATGTACACTTTTTCCCTTTAACTTAAATAGCCAGTAGCTATCAGGACACCATAACGCCTTCAGATTCAGTTAGAGGGAAAAACAACTACATTTTTTTAATTTGTACATTTTTTCTGTACTCTAGTTAGAAGAAATATATCCCTCTTAGAAATTGCTTTTGAAATGCTTTTTTCTTTTGAGTCAGAGTGTCACTCTGTCACCCAGGCTGGAGTGCAGTGGCACTTATGGTTACTGCAGCTTTGACCTACTGGACTCAGGCAATCCTTCCAAGTGCCTGGAACCACAGGTGTGCACCACCACACTCAACTAATTTGTTGATTTATTGTAGAGATGAAATCTCGCCAAGTTGCTTAGACTGGTCTGGAACCCCTGGGCTCAGGCAATCCTCTCGCCTCCACCTTCCAAAGTGTTGGGATTTTAGGCGTGAGCCACTGTACCCAGCTTGAAGTGATTTTTTATTCTACAACAAACTCTAAAATTCTTAGTATTCTATTATTCATTTGTTGTAGGTTCTGTGTTGGTTCAAATTATTCCTAGTCACTTTTGTGGTAAACTACATCTTTATGTCATATGCCAGTTGATAATATTCAACTTAACTCCTTTAGTGATTTCAATGATAATAAAAATATTCACAAAGCCAGGCGTGGTGGCTCACGCCTGTAATCTCAGCAGTTTGGGAGGTGGAGGTGAGAGGATTGCCTGAGCCTAGGGGTTCAAGACCAACCTAGGCAACTTGGTGAGATTTTATCTCTATAATAAATCAAAAAAGTAGCCAGGTATGGTAGAGCGTGTCTGTAGTTCCAGTTACTTGGAAGTTTGAAGCGGAAAAATTGCATGAGCCCAGCAGGTCGAGGTTATAGTAGCTGTGAGCGTGCCCACTGCACTCCAGCCTGGGTGACACAGTGAGACTCTGACTCAAAAACAAACAAACAAACAAAAAATTACAGTCAGAGAAACATGGTCCTTAGTGGCTAAATGATTCATAATACATATGCAAGATACCATGATCGAATCCTTCAATAAATAGGAAGTTCAAGCCATGCATAGTGGTTCACAACTGTAGTCTCAGGCAAAAGCAGAAGGATCTCTTGAGCCCAGGAATTTGAAATAAGCCTGGGTAGCATAGTAAGACCATGTCTCTATAAAAAATTAAAAAATTAGCCAGGTGTGGCATCATGCACCTACTTAGCTACTCAGGAGGCTAAGGCAGGAAGATCGCCTGAGCCCAGGAGGTAGAAGCTGCAGCAAGCCAGGATGGTGCCACTGTACTCAAGCCTGGGCAACAGAATGAGACTCTGACTCAAAAAAATGAAGAAGAAATAGGAAGTCTGGGTTCTAGGATCAATATTTTGGTGAGCTCAGATTTTCTGAGCTAGGCTACATGGTATCTCTGGAGAGTTGCATTTGAGGTCCAGAGGATGATATATACACTTAAAAATGTTTTCATCATGTCACCAGCCAGCCCAAATAGATTTTACCTCAAACAGAAATCTAGGAATTCCCTTTCTTTGTGTTTCTCCTTTTTTACTCCTTCTCTCCACCAATTTTTGCAAACTCTCGTCTTCCTTCCTCTTTCTTCTCTGAGATTAGATTTCATTTTGAATGGAGTGAAACTTTACTGTTTCCTGTCAGAGTAATTATGTCCTTATGGCTGTGTATTGTGGAACAGGAAAAGGCTAATTCTTCTTAACACAATTTTTTTATAATCAATATTTTTTATTATGATATTGTGGGGTACAGTTAAGGGTTAAGTATACAAATACGTTTCGTTCAGGCACCCTTGTTGATAAGAGGTGTTTCCCTCCCCAGACAGATATTTACCGTTAATCCCCTCTCCCTCCCCCCCATAGTTTCCCACTACTGTCAGTCATTTTCTTATAGTATTACATTGTATGTTCAAGGTCCACTATATGAGTGAGAACATGTGATACTCAGATCTTTGTTTCTGTGAGAGGTCACTCAGTATTATAGACTCTAGTTCCATCCAGGTTGCTGTGAAATTCATGATTTTGTTCTTTTTTATGGCTGTGTAGTATTCCATTGGGTATATGTACCACATTTTTTTAACCCAGTCCTCTTTTGATGGGCAGCATGGTTGCTTCCAGGTTCTTGCTATTGTGAACAATGCTGCAATAAACATACGTGTGCAGGTATCTTTTTTATAGAGTGATTTGAGTTCTTCAGGATATATTCCCAGTAGGGGATTGCGGGGTCATATGGGAGGTTGCCAACACCAGGTCTGACAAAGGCTTAACATCTTGGATCTACAAGAAACTCAAATGTGCTGAAAAGAAAAAAACAAATAACCCCATTATAAAATGGGTAAAAGATATGAACAGACACTTCACAAAGGAAGACATCCGAGCAGCCAACAGACACATGAAGAAATGTTCAACCTCACTAACCATCAGGGAGATGCAAATCAAAACCACACTGAGATACCACCTAACTCCAGTCAGAATGGCAATTATCAACAACTCAAAAAATAACAGCTGCTGGAGAGGGTGTGGCGAAAAGGGAACACTTCTACACTGTTGGTGGAAGTGTAAACTAGTGCAACCTCTGTGGAAAGCAGGGTGGCGATTCCTAAAAGCTCTAAATATCAACCTTCTTAACACAATTAACTGCTACTTACAACTTAACATGCTCACAGCATCTATTTGCTCTTCTTGGACTCCTTCCTCACCATTTTAATTTTTAATGCCTACCCCAACTCACGCACACACTACAAAGAAGGGATCACCAGCTTTTGCATTTTTACAAAATGACTCTGTTCCCAGTCATAACTGATTGAGGTGGTGGAAGTGTCAAATTTTTTAGGCAATCTAATTGGAACTAGAGAGAAGGAGGGTGGGGCAATTGATGGTATTACCTTGTTTGTCTGGAAGTTGCACTGGTATTGTAAACATTCTGTAATTAAAACACAACTTTATTTTTCTTTTTTAAAAAAGTTTTTACTTTGAAGATGTGGGGTACAATTCAGGGTTAGGTTTGCATTGTTCAATATGTAGTTACCCTTGTTGATGAGGTGTGCCCCCCCCAGTCCCCTGGCAGTTTCCCACTACTGCCAATTTCTTTCTTATAGTATTATAATTATTCATGGTCCCCTTATGCGTGAAAACATGTGGTACTCAGTTCTTTGTTTCTGTGATAGATCATTCGGTATTATGGACTCCATCCAAGTTGTGAAGTTCATAATTTTGTCCTTCTTTATGGTTGTGTAATATTCCATTGTATATATGTACCACATTTTTTTACCCAGTCCTCTTTCAATGGGCAGCACATTTGGTTCCATGTTTTAGCTATTGTAAGTAATGCTGCAATAAACATGCAGGTATCTTTTTCGTAGAACGATTGAGTTCCTCTGGGTATAATCCCAGGAGGGGAATTTGTGGGGTCTTATGGAAGGTCAATTTTTAGATTTTTTAGGAATCGCCAAACTATTTTCCCGAGGTTGTACTGGTTTACACTCCCACCAACAGTGTAGAAGTGTTCCCTTTTCCCCTTATCCTTTCCAGCATCTATTGTTTTTGAGTTACTGATGATGGCCATGCTGACTGGAGTTGGGTGGTATCTCAGTGTGATTTTAATTTGCATTTCTTTGATGACTAGTGAGACTGAGCATCTTTTTCATATCTTCTTTTATGTGTATCTGTTGTCTGCTCATATGTCTTCTCTTGAGAAGTGTCTATTCATATCTTCTGCCCACTCTGTAATGGAGCTGTTTTGTTTTTTTTCTTTTTGGCACATTTGAGTTCCTTGTAGACTTAGATGTTAGGCCTTTGCCAGATTTTCAGCTGGCAAACATATTTTCCCAAACTGAGGGCTGTCTCCTCACACTCTTGATAGTTTCTTTGGCTTTGCAGAGGCTTGTTAGTTTGATGAGGTTCCACTTGTCTATCTTATCTCTTATGGCATGGGCACTTGGGGTTTTGATCAGGAATTGGCTGTCAGTTCCAATTTCCACAGGGGTGTCTCCTGCATTTTCTAAGGTTCTTATAATTTGAGTTTTATATTAAGGTCTTTGATTCATTTAGAGTTGATTTTTGTGTATGGTGACAGGTAGGGTCTTAAAACACAATTTTTTTCTCTCTCTCTTACTTCTCCTTTTAAAATGTATTCAGTGGCTGGACTTGGTGGCTCAACCCCAGCACTTTGGGAGGCCAAAGCGAGTGGATCACCTGAGCCTGTGGGTTTGTGACCAACCTGGGCAACTTGGTGAGAACTCATCTCTACAATAAAAAATCAAAAATTAACTGGGTGTGGTCGCTCACACCTATAGTTCCAGCTACTTGGAAGGCTGAGGCAGAAGGATAGCCTGAACCCAACAGGTTGACGCTGGGGTGGCCGTGAGTGTGCCACTATACTCCAGCCTGGGCAACAGAGTGAGACCCTGACTCCAAAAATAAAAATGTATTCAGTGGGAAAATGTTCCCCTGCTACCAAAGGACATTTCTAACAGCCCCCATGACAAATAAGTCATAAACTTGTAGAGTCTCAACTTAGTAATTAAAGCTTTCCAGGGGAGCTGGTGGGAACTTGGGGGTCTGGAAGGCAGTGCGAGGACTGGTTGGCTTCTTCTTTCTTGACCTCTCCACTTCCTCATTTTTGCCAAACTCAGATTTTGGCAGCTCTGGCATTTGAGAGTCTGGGAAAGCCTTCTTTTTCAAGTTCATAGGTGACTGGTGTCATTGTTAACAGGCTTCTTAAAAGATAAAAGTTTTATTTCTCTCGTGAATTGGTTTCATAGGTTCTGAAAATCCCTCTGACATCACTGGTGGTTTCTCAACTCAAGTTCTTGTCATTATCCTCCAAATTATTTAATTCCTCAGAATCTCCTGGAAATCTGGCAGTGCACATTATAAGTGTATGTTCTGTGAGTTTTGAAAAAGGTATACATTCATGTAACCATCTTGCTTATCAGGATATAGACGATTTTCCTTGTGTACTTTGCAATAGTCAATCTTCCTCTACCCCCAGCCCAGGTAACCCTTTTCTTCATTCTGCCATTATAGATTAGATTTTCCTGTTATAAATTTTAATGCAGCTGGGCTTGGTAGCTTCTGCGCCTTGGGAGACTGGGGTAAGTGGATTGCCTGAGCCTGTGGGTTTGAGACCTGCCTGGGTAACTTGGCGAGACCTCATCTCTACAGTAAATCAAAAAATTAGCCGGGTGTGGTAGTGTGTGCTTGTAGTTCCAGCTGCTTGGAAGGCTGAGGTGGAAGGATCTCCGGAGCCCAGCAGGTCGAGGCTGTGGTGGTCGGGAGCGGCCACTACACTCCAATCTGGGTGACAGAGTGAGACTCAAATTCAAAACCAAAAATTTTTAATGCAAATGAAATCATATAGTCAATACTCACTGGGGTCTGGCTTCATTAGTTTACGATGATTTTGAGATTCATCTCTATCCATCAGTGTACCTTTAGTCCATTCATTTTACTGTCTAATAGTATTAAATTGATATATCACTATTTTGCTTATCAGGTTTCTTATATATTTGAGTTTGTGCCAGTTTTTAGCTATGATGAATAAAGTGGCTGTGAGCATTCATATACAAATCTTTGTGTGGACAATTGTTTTCTCTTGGTAAATACTTGGTGGTATTATTGGGTCATATGATAAATGTTTAGCTTTACAAAGTGTTACACCATTTTACTCTCCCACAGCAATATATGAGTGTTTCAGCTGCTCCACGTTTCCCCCATGTTTGATATTGACAGCTTTATAATATTAGACAATCCAGTGGCTATATAGTGAGATCTCATTTTGGTTTTAATTTGAAGTTCACTGATGACTTACAATATTGAACATATCTTCTTTTATGTGTATCTTTTAAAATATTTAGCTCAGACACAGTAATACAGAAGATTCTTGGTAAATATTTCTTAAACTTATATAAATTCAATGCAGAAGATGCAGCTCATTAAGGTATTTAAGTTTAAGTTACTTCCTGGCATTTATGAGGTATTGAGCAGGTTATCAAATGAGAAAGCTTAAGGTAATTCTTGGGAATTTAAAAGAAAGTTTACATTTTAATCTTTCTGCCAAATATGACTCCCAGGCAATTTGCCCAAGGTCATATAGATAGTGGAACAATGATTAGAAACCACATTTTGTCATTCTCAATTTAAGTCTCTTTACATTTAACTCACGATAATAAATTTAAAACATTGATTTTTCTATACTGTTTTATCGAATTTATGTTTTATTCAATTACTGTTTTGCCACAGTTATCTCTTCCTGCTTATCATTAAAAACTTTAGCGCTGAGATAAAAACCTATCCATCACTTAAAATTTATTTCCCTTCATAAAAATGTATTTCAAGTTACTGATTAGCAGATGAACCTTTAAATAAGTGTTTATTTTGAAAGACCTACATGTTAGGTAGCTCCTTTGTTTCCCATTTTATTATTTTATAAGCAATTAAGGGTCAATAATTTGGAGGTGAATTGCCTTAAATTAGAAGTGATCTATGTTTTAGCTCTGAGTCCTGTAATTGCATTTAGCTTCACTCAGATGAGTTTTCTGTGTCCTTTGTACAATTAACTGATAGGCTGGGACACTCCATTTCTCAAATCAGGGCATCAGTACCATTTAGATGATCAAGTAGCTAGTGAGAAACAATTCAGTAAAAGTCCCTTGTTTCTACACATAGAAGTTCAGATAAAAAGCTGCCTGAAGCAAAATTCTATTTCAGCAAGGAAATATAGGAAATAGAACATTATAGTATGGCTCTGATGGCAAAAATAGGAAACTCCTATAAGCATCGTTGATTTGGTCAAAATTTTAATTGATTTTTTAAAACCAAAAAACCCCTCCTTTGTTTTATATATATATAAATACATACATATATGTATGTATGTATATTTCAAGTAGGTGTCTTACTCATTCTGTTGCTCAGGCTGGAATGCAGTGGTACAATCACGGCTCACTGCTACTTGACCTACTGGGTTCAGGCGATCCTGCCTCAGCCTCCTGAGTAGCTGGGTACAGGCATGTGTCACCATGCCTGGCTAATTTTTTTTTTAATTTTTTGTAGAGACAAGGTCTCACTAAGTTACCCAGGCTGGTCTTGAACTCCTGGGCTCAAGCCGTCTTCCTACCTTGGCCTCCCAAAGGTTGGGATTACAAGTGTGAGCCACTGTGATGGCCACCTTTGCAGTATTTTTTTAAAAAGGAAAAAAGAATGGGCATGGGGGATGCCTTACTTAGCCCTTGAGATACATTTTAGTTTTTATTCATTTCTAGCATGGCATATTACATTGAAAACTCATTTTTAAGTCTGAATTTTTCTTAAGTACTCATTTTGTAAATGCTATTTTTTTCATTGAATTATAGTGTATTTTGAGAAGCCACCTCTCAAATCACCGGGTAGAATCTGTGATCAGCAGTTTCATTTGCAATCAATGTTTATTATTCCTCCAAATTTCTTTATTTTGGTAGTTTAATCATAGTTCTTAACAACTGACTTGACATTTAGAGATGAAGCAAATGTCTAATTCTGGTATCCTTAGTCACAAAAATAGCTGTGGAACAAACTGTAGACAAGGAAAACAGAAGGGAGGATTTCCAATACTCGATTCTATATGCATTGGAGAAATTTTCTTTTCTTTTCTTTTCTTTTCTTTTCTTTTTTTGAGTTGGAGACTCACTCTGTTGCCCAGATTGGAGTGCAGTGACTGCTCCCGGCCACCGCAGCCTCGACCTGCTGGGCTCTGGCGATCCTTCCGCCTCAGCCTTCCAAGTAGCTGGAACTACAGGCACGCACTACCACACCCGGCTAATTTTTTGATTTATTGTAGAGATGAGTTCTCACCAAGTTGCCCAGGCGGGTCTCGAACCCGTGGGCTCAGGCAATCCACTCACCTTAGCCTCCCAAAGCACGGGATTACAGGCTGAGCCACTGAACCCGACTGGAGAAATTTTCTTAAACTGTTTCTGTTTCTCCCTACATTTAGTAGGAAATTGGTTGAGGGAAAAGGGGAGGAAAGATTAATTCAATGAATACTTGATTTCTGGTAGGCATTTTGCCTATTACTATACTGTTGCACTATCGACACTTAACCCAGTGTGGGCTGTTGTTTACTGAATGTAACTGAATAGCCTCATTTATTATTTACAACATTCCCTAACAGGTAGTTAATACTATCCTCAATTTAGAAGATAAAACTCTTCAAATTAAGTTGATAAATTAACCAAGGTTATACAATATGTTCTTAGTTATACTGGTAAACCCAGATTTGGGAAATTCTGAAGTTCACGCTCTGTCCAATACCATTGGAAAAATTTACCAAATATCTCATGAAAGAAGATATATAATAATTAGGAAATCCACAAGAACTCATGAGTTTATGTGACCTGTGGCTATCCGTAAGTATAGTAGATTTTTAGTTGGTGACATTCTCTGTCTTTCAAAAGGAATAATTTTCGATATTTGCCTAGTTTTTGAATAGTTAAAATTAGGCTGCTAAAAATGCATTTGATATAAGTTAATTACCTTTTATATTTAATTATACTGCAAGGTCAGTGATGTTTTGATATTTTAGATCATATATATAGACATTGGAAGATTAAATTCATAACATTGAATTTTTCTGCAGTTGGTGAAAAAAATGCATACTCTAACTCTAAAATACATATAATCAAGTCATAATTCATAATTTACAAATATCTTAGTACTTTATTTTGAGGTACATGCCACTATTTTATTTTTTAGAGTGGGAAACTTATCATGACAGAAACTCAAACATGAACTTCTAAATTTGATCTTCCTCTTTGAAAGTGTTACTATGCTTTCTAAGTATTATGAGGTTCTAGAGGAGAAATTTTCACTTTAGTTTGTATCAAATTCATGAGTGAATAAATTCTACAATATGCTTAAAATACTCTGAGAAGTAGGATAGGAAAATACTCTATAATCCTCTTCTGGGTTTACACCAGAAATTTTTCTGTGTTAATAAAATAATAATATGGAATCTACTTTAAACCCTTTTTGAAACAAGGGGATATGTAAATAATCCAAGTAACATAATATTTTCAACTTTAGGCAAAAGGACTGACAAGAGTTTGATCCTCCTTTAAGGACTGGTGGGTCTAAAGTAATTTTATCCACACGTGAGAAAAATTCAAAGTATTTATAAGACATAGCTATAATTACACAGTTCATGGTGGCAACTCTTAGAATAAAGCTCAGCTAACTCATTCTTTAGTCATATGTTATCCATTAGCTTAGTGTTCTTGGGTTCCTTAAGTTTATGGTCTAATGAATAGTTTATTTTCATTTGATTGACAAAGGGGATTAATATCTTCCACAAAACAGCACTTTCCTTAGTCTTTCACAATACTATGTTTATATATTCTCACAGTATCTTTCTTCTTCCAGTTTCTCAGAACTGATAGTTATCTAATATTAGTATAACTCTATAAAATAAACTACAGCAATGTCTTGTTTACAGAAGCCACTTATATAAATATTATGCATCTCATGATGTCTTTTTTATGAAAGATGAACTCAGGAGTTCATTTAAACGAAGTTTTGTGCTATTTGTTTAAATGATGTAAGTGCTATACAGCAGCCATTACCTGTTACATGATGGGGCAAATTCTTGAACCACATACCTGTCACAGGTATAGTCTTAAATCTGATTAATTTATCAGCCAGGATAGGCTAGGTAATTCTCCAGTAAAACGTCCCCAAATCTCAGTGCTTATACAACAAATATCTCTTTCTTGTTCACACTAAGTGATCCATACTGCTCACACTACCTAGTGGTAGGAAGACCTCTGCTTGTGGTGGTCATTCAGGAACTCACCTGACAGAGCAGCCACCACCTAGAAAATTGTGGGTCACTGTGCTGGAGGCAAAAAAGAGAATTGTGATGGATTTTTCATCCGTGACTAAATACTCTGGCCAACAAGTGGCTTATCACTTCTACTCATCTCTTATTGGCTAGGACTAGACACCTAATCCCACCCATCATGAAGAGATCAGTAGGTGTCATTTGACCATATGGATGTAAGGGGAGAGAACAAAAAATACTTGTGAAATAGCGCTACTATCAAAATCTTGGTGTAAAATTAATTTCTGCTTAAACAAGTTATATGTATTATCACAGCAATGCTGGTCAAAAAGGCCTATTGGATTGAGTAATAGGCTATATAAAATTACATAGATTATGTAGAACTTGCTGTAAGTAAGAGATGAGATGCATAGTACTAAATAAAGATGCATATTTACTGGAACTATAAGAATTTTGTCTTTTTAAGTATAAAGGGACGATATCAGGACAACGATTATTTCAACTCAGGCAGTTAGTTACGTGGAGCTGACAGTAGATTGGTGGAAAAATATGCCAGGCATGGTGATTCATGTCTGTAATCCCAGCACTCAGGGAGGCCAAGGAGAGGAGATCCATTGAGGCCAGGAGTTTGAGACCAACCTAGGCAAAAAAGCCAGACCTGTATCTACGAAAAATGTAAATATTAGTCTGGTGTGGCATACATGTAGTCCCAGTTACTTTGGAGACTGAGGAAGAAGGATAGCTTGAGCACAGGATATTGAGGATACCCCACTGCACTCCAGCTTAGGCAAGTGCATGAGACCTTGTCTCTTAAAAAAAAAATGTGGGAGAAGCCAGGCTTGGTGGTTCAGCCTGTAATCCTGGCACTTTGAGAGGCCAAGATGAGTGAATAACCTGAACCCGCAGGTCGGAGACCAGCAAGGGCAACTTGTTGAGACGTCTCTACATAAATAAAAAAAATTAGCTGGGCATGGTAGCACGTGCCTGTAGTTCCAGCTACTTGTAAGGCTGAGGCGGGAGGATCACCAGAGCCCAGCAGGTCGATGCTGGAGTGGCTGTGAGGTGCCACTGCACTCCAGCCTGGGCGAAGGAGTGAGACTCCAACTCTCACAGACACACACAAAAATAGTGGAGGAGGGGGAATAAAGTCTTTATAATGTTATGAAGAAGAAAGATGATTATATCGACTACTGACTTTCTGACAAAAGAACTTCTTATTTCTTTACTGCTTATTAGAGGATAGACCTTGTTCCCTCCAGTTGTAACTCACTTTTAAAATCAGTGATTCCCAGTCATTTTGGTTTTAAATTTTTGGTGTTATATTTAAATAAAAGGTGAGAGAAAGAAAGGAAGGAATGACGGAATGAATGAAGGAAGGGTAAAGAAAAGAAAGAAAAAGAAAAGAAGGAAGAAGAAAATTAACAATAAACTTAAACATATAATGTACAGCTCATTTAAGCATAATATAATTACCACATTCAAAAGTTAACAATAATAAAATTAAAGATCTAATGTACATCATTTAAAAACTTGGCCAGGCACAGTGGCTCACGCCTATAATTCCAGCACTTTGGAAGACTGAGGCAAGAGGATTGCCTGAGCCCGCAGGTTCGAGACCCGCCTGGGCAACTTGGTGAGGCCTCATCTCTACAATAAATAAAAAAATTAGCCGGGCATGGTGGCGTATGCATGAAGTTCCTGTTACTTGGAAGGCTGAGGCAGAAGAATCACCAGAATCCAGTAGGTCGAGGCTGTGGTGGCCGTGAGAGTGCCACTGCATTCTAGCCTGGGCAACAGAGTGAGACTCTGACTCAAAAAAAAACAAAACAAAACAGCAACAACAAAAACAAAAAAACTTCCCTCGTCCCAATAGCACTCTGTGTAACCACCTGCCCTTCCCTTATCCTTAATCCAATTAGGAATAAAGGTTTTTATTTAGTTATAGCGGAAACTCATTGCTGCAGGAGCCCAGATTTGCTTCTTTCACAAGGAATAGCCGCAGGCTGGGGCTCGCAGATGGCAGGAAGTCCACAGGTGGGCCGAGCGTACTGCTTCAAAACAACCATTGACAACTCTGAGGTCCTATGATTCCATGGGGGATTGAGGCAGCGCTTTCTGTGAGACTGCTTGATAACTCCCCTAGCTTGGTCTTTTAGCTTGACTTCTCACTTTCTGGTTTCTCCTGGGAACACTTGTAAGAAATAGCGCAGTAAATTTGCCTCTCAAGGTCTGATCTGTTTGGACTCTTCTGATCGTTTCTTTATGATGAGATTTAGACCAAGTAATTTTGGCAAGAATACTATAATACATAGGTGATGATGTGTCTTTTTTTTTTTTTTTCAGTTGGAGCCTCACTCTGTCACCCAGGCTGGAGTGTAGTGGCACACTCACGGCCACCCCAGTGTCGACCTGCTGGGCTCCGGTGATCCTTCCTCCTCAGTCTTCCAAGTAGCCAGAACTACAGGCGTGTGCTACCACGCATGGCGATTTTTTTTGATGCATTGTAAAGACAAGGTTTCGCCAAGTTGCCCAGGCTGTTCTCGAATCCACAGGCTCAGGCAATCCTCTCGGCTCAGCCTCCCAAAGTGCTGGGATTACAGGCTGAGCCACTGAGCCCCAACGATGTGTCTTTCTCAGGCTTTTGTACTTTTTAAGTCTGGCGTTGCCTTTTTTCTAAGAAATGCCATTATCTTTTGGCCAGCACTCAAACCAAATATAGACATTCTTTTAAAATAGAATTCATCCCATTTTATGCAAGTTTTGCATTTTTCCTTTTGAGTTTCTCTTAGTTTACTTACCTGTCTGCAGAGTAATAGAATTATATTCCTATTCATAAGAAAAAAAGGAAGGAAAAACCTCTGATGCCACTGAACTTGCTTTAAATTATTCATCTCCCATACTATACTTACTTTGAGGTTTAATATTATTTTCTCTGCTTAACCCCATGATATATATTCTCTTGACATACATTTGTGAACATACATTGTTGAAAACAAACTTAATAATTCAACTACTTAAAATTTTACTTTTTTTCTGCTACTTAGACAAATATTCCTAATTCTAAAAAAAATAGTATTTTTCTTGGATTCTTTTAGAAGTTTTAAGCCTAGCATCAGACCTGTTCCAGGCATAATTTCTCTCAGCCATAGTGGGATTTTACCTTGCATGGTTTTGCTGAAACAGAATAGCAATAGCTATTGCTACTCTTTCTTTTCCTTCCTCCTCCCCCTTCCTCACCTCTTCCTTCTTGTCCTCCTCTTCTTCTTGTCCTCCTCTTCCTTCTTAATTCTTACACATTGGTTTGTTTTCCCTCACCCCTAAATTAGCAGCCAGCAATTGAGTGACTGATGACTAATCTGAGGGTCAGAGCTGCTCTCCTGATCCCTAAAAAGCTTCCTGAAAAAAAAATTCCCCAATAATTGGAGGTTAGAAAAAAACTTCTCTCTTATCTTTTGGGTTCTATTCACTTCAAATGAAATGATACTTTCATTTCTACAAAAATTCAAACTGGAGTCTTTGACTTCCTTCGGGAGTCACGACATTCAAAGCTTGCTAAGTTTTAGGATAACTAGGCACTAACTCATGTTCCAATTTCAAGTCATGTAGGAGTTTCATTAATTCTCAAGTTGGGTTCCCACCAAAATGAACTTTTTAATTTTTATTTTTTATTTTTTGAGTTGGAGTCTCACTCCGTCGCCCAGACTGGAGTGCAGTGGCTGCTCCCGGCCACCGCAGCCTCGGCCTGCTGGTCTCCGGCGATCCGTCTGCCTCAACCTTCCAAGTAGCTGGAACTACAGGTGCGTGCTACCATGCCCGGCTAATTTTTTGATTTATTGTAGAGATGAGGTCTCGCCAAGTTGCCCAGGCGGGTCTCGAACCCTCAGGCTCAGGCAATCCACTCACCTAAGCCTCCCAAGGCGCAGGATTACAGGCTGAGCCACTGAGCCTTTTAAACACGTATATTATTGCTTGGCTAAGGGCAGGAAATGGGTTTTCAGATTGCATTCTAATGCCTGCCTGTCTGCCTGCCTGGCTTCCTCCCTTCTTTCCTTCCTCCCTCCTTTCTAGCATTAGCTTTAAAGAGAGGCCATAGCAGAAGAAAGCAGAAGGTTTCCAGCAGACTTGTCTGTCCTGTTTCTAAACCACTACTAACAGCGGTATTAGTCATTGCTTCCCCCAGCTGCCCACCGTGCTATTTAAATATCCTTCCTTGGGTATATTTTTCCCTATGTTTCCTTTTTCACTCCGTAGTCATGACCATGGGGGAAACTCTCCAGGCAGCACCTCCCACACATGACCACATAAATATTTATTAGTTTTTTTATTTGTATCAATCTGTTCTGTACAACCTGTACAGTTTTTTGTTACCGGCTTCCTTGTTTATTACTTGAAATGATAGTTCTGTATGATAGTTAAAAGGAGCACATATTTGTTCCAGTTTTGAATGGTAAAAAACTTAAACCAGGGTCAGACACGATGGCTTACTCCTATAATCCCAGCACTTTGGAAAACCAAGGTGAGAGGATTGTCTGAGCCTGAGGATTCGAGACCAGCCTGGGCAACTTGGTGAGACCTCATCTCTACAATAAATCAAAAAATTAGTGGGCATGGTGGCATGTGCGTGTAGTTCCAGTTACTTGGAAAGCTGAAGTGAAAGGATCACCTGAACCCAGCAGGTTGAAGCTGCAGTGACCCTGAGCGTGCCCCTGCACTCTAGCCTGGGTGACAGAGTGAGACTCTGACTCAAAAAAAAAAAGATAAGAAAACTTAAACCATCACAGGCTGATGAGAATATATGTTTCCTTGTAAAACGTTAAAGAAGCATAATTTTTTTTTTTTGAGTTGGAGTCTCACTCAGTCGCCCAGACTGGAGTGCAGTGACCACTCCCAACCACCGCAGCCTTGACCTGCTGGGCTCCAGCGATCCTCCCGCCTCAGCCTTCCAAGTAGCTGGAACTACAGGCGCGTGCTACCATGCCTGGTTGATTTTTGATTTATTGTAGAGATGAGGTCTCACCAAATTGCCCAGGTGGGTATCGAACCCACAGGCTCAGGCAATCCACTCACCTTGGCCTCCCAAAGTGCGGGATTACAGGCTGAGCCACCGAGCCTGGCCAAGAAGTATAATTTTGTCAGTCTTTTTCAACTTGCTCAGTAATTCATATCTGACTAGAAATTATCTAAAGGTACTTTTGATCATTGGCAGGCTATGTTTTCTCTCTCAGTTTGTATTAGATCAATAAATATTTTATTGAGTATTTTCTATGCACCAGGTACTATATCAGGTACTGGCAAAGATTGTGAAATGGACTTACCTTCCAAGCACTTCATGTATGTTAAATGCTCTCACTTTAAATTAAATGATACTTTCTTTTCTCCCAAAGTATAAACTGGAGTTTCTTCGACTTCCTTCAGTTGTTACTACAGTCAATGCATGTTAAGTTTTTTATGAGTAAAGGAAGTGAACTAATGTTTTGATTTCAAGTTATGTAGCAGTTTTCATTAATTCTACTTAAGTTAGGTGTGATAAGTGTCATAACAAACAGTAGATCCCAATAAAAGCATGCTTAAAAGCTTGGTGTGTGTATACATATAGACCAACTGCTTAATCTTTCTGAACCCTAGCTCCTCTCTATGAAATGGAAGGATTGAATTAAATGATATATTCCATTTTATTTTATTTTATTTTTTGAGTTGGAGTCTCACTCTGTCAACCAGACTGGAGTGCAGTGGCCGCTCCCGGCCACCGCAGCCTCTACCTGTTGGGCTCCGGCGATCCTTCCGCCTCAATCTTCCACGCAGCCGGAACTACAGGCGTGCGCTACCACGCCCGGCTGATATTTGATTTATTGTAGAGATGAGGTCTCACCAAGTTGCCCAGGCGGGTCTCGAACCCGTGGGCTCAGGCAATCCACTCACCTCAGCCTCCCAAAGCGCAGGATTTCAGGCTGAGGCACCGAGCCCGGCGATATATTCCATTTTATAACCTACAAAAGCATCTTAACATAGGGTGTGCTGCTCTTGGACATGTTTGCCCCCAAATCTATCCCCGGCCCCTCTTATGCTCTGCTTTGTTCATGGGGGAGCAGTTGATCCCCCGCAGGCTGACTTTTTTAGGCTCCAGGGAACTTCTAGCAGAATTGAGTCAAATGGAGGCAGGATTACACCAAGGATGGGAGACTGGAGGGCAGGACAAGGAGTGGGCTTGGGGGAGGGAGATATCAAGACACCTCTCTTCTCCTTTCAGCCTAGGGTGGCTTCCCTATTGGTTTGATCTCCTCTCTGAACCCAGCCTACCAAAGATCTAGTTTTCATAAGGTGGGCCTCTTGGTGCCAGTAACTGCATGTTTTTCTTTTGTCCCTTCAGCCTGAGAATGATAAAGCATCCCTGCTATTGCAAGTCTCCGTGTTTATTTTAGGAACGACTGCAATTCTCAACCTCTCCATTCTCCATGGATTCACCCTTGCTTTCCATTCTTTCTGCTGTGAATACTTGAAATGGCTTTTCTTTTCTTTTCTTTTCTTGTTTTTGAGTCGCAGTCTCTGTTGCCCAGGCTGGAGTACAGTGGCACTCTCATAGCCACCACAACCTGGACCTGCTGGGTGCAGGCGATCCTTCCACCTCAGTCTTCCAAGTAGCTGGAACTACAGGCATGTGCTACCATGCCCAGCTTAGTTTTTTGATTTATTGTAGAGTTGAGGTCTCACCAACTTGCCCTGACTGGTCTCGAACCCCTGAGCTCAGCCATTCCTCTCGCCTAGGCCTCCAAAGGTTTGGGATTACAGCCTTGAACCACCTTGCCTGGTGGCTTTTGTTTTCTTAATTTGACTTCAACTAACTCACAGTGGTCACCTCTTATTTCCTCTATAAGAGTGAAAGTGCTTTACATAATTGAGAAAGAAAAATATTAGCATAGATACAGTAACTGAGCTGACCCAAACTAGCTTCTACAATGGATATAGGCATCAAAGGAAAGTTTGGAGTCTCACTCTGTCACCCAGGCTGGAGTACAGTGGCACGCTCACGGCCACTGCAGTCTCAACCTGCTGGGTTCAGGCAATTCTTTCGCCTCAGCCTTTCAAGTAGCTGGAGCTGCAAGGCGCATGCTACCACGGTATCCTCTTTTTTAATAAGCTGCTAAACTGCATCTCTTGGAAGTTAAGGCTCATATAAATCAAGGTTGGGGGAAAGCTTTAATGAACATTACTGTGTTCTCCTTATCCTAGGACAAATGGCTTTATTACAGTCTCTATATCTATTAAATGTGCCAGTTTTCCGCCAAGAATATTTATTAAAAATAAAGGCCGGAATCAGTGGCTCAGCCTGTAATCCAGGCATTTTGGGAGGCCGAGGCAAGAGGATTGCCTGAGCCCACAGGTTCGAGACCAGCCCAGGAAACTTAGCGAGACCTCATCTCTACAATAATTCAAAAAATTAGCTGGGCGTGGTGGTGTGTGCCTGTAGTTCCAGCTACTTGGAAGGCTGAGGCAGAAGGATCGCCGGAGCCTACCAGGTCGATGAGTTGAGACTCCAACTCAAAAAATATATAAATAAATAAAAGTATAATGGTAAATGTATATGTGACCAAAGTTTTTGGTAAGAGAAGATACATAAAAGACTTTTTTTAAAGCCTTGGCTTAGGCATCATGCTTTTCTTCCAAATCTTTTGTCTCCATTGCCCTTGAGCTGCTAAGGTGCTTTCTTCATTTCTAGTAATCTCACCAGAGAGAGATCCAATCTAAGGCGGTTTTACTGTAAATTATAAGTAAGTTAAAGTCCTTGTGAAGATATTATTTTTCAAATTTATTGGTTAAAAAAGAAGAAGGTGGGATGAAAATCCACCCCATCCCTTGTCCTTTCACCTTGGATATGGATGTAAGAAGTGAAGAAATTCATGGAAATTGAGTGGCAAGGAAAACAGTGGTACCATTGCTGATCGAGTGAAAGTCCCAAAGAAGGAAACTAGGTGGATACCCACTGAGCACATCAGTGAACTAGTTTCCTGTGGTGGGTGACTTAAAACACACACTTAATGGCATTAAAAAACACAAATTTATTTACTCACAGTTCTGGATGCCAGAGTCTGAAATCAATATCACTGGAAAGCCGGGCTCAGTGGCTCAGCCTGTAATCCCACGCTTTGGGAGGCTAAGGTGAGTGGATTACCAGAGCCCGCGTGTTCGAGACCCGCCTGGGCAACTTGGCAAGACCTCATCTCTACAATAAATCAAAATGATCCGGGTGTGGTAGCGCACGCCTGTAGTTCCAGCTACTTGGAAGGCTGAGGCGGAAGGATCGCCGGAGCCCAGCAGGTCGAGGCTGCGGTGGCTGGAAGTGGCCACTGCATTCCTGTCTGGGTGACAGAGTGAGACTCCAACTCAAAAAAAAAAAAAAAAAAAAAAATCACTGGACTGAAATCAAGGTGTCAGCAGGGCAGTCTTCCCTCTGGAAGCTCTAGGGGAAAATCTGTTCCTTGCCCCTTCTGACTTCTGGTGGCTGTCAGTGTTCCTTGGCTTGTGGCCACATCACTTCAATTTCTGCTTCCAAGGTCACAGTGCTTTTTCCTTTTCTTTAGTGAAATCTTCTTTAGACTCCCTTTTGTTTTTATTTATTTATTTATTTATTTACTTATTTATTTATTTATTTTGAGTTGGAATCTCACTCTGTCACTCAGACTGGAGTGCAGTGGCCACTCCTGGCCACTGCAGCCTCGACCTGCTGGGCTCCGGCGATCCTTCCGCCTCAGCCTTCCAAGTAGCCGGAATTACAGGCATGCGCTACCACGCCCGGCTAATTGTTTGATTTATTGTAGAGATGAGGGCTCTCCAAGTTGCCCAGGCAGGTCTCGAACCCATGGGCTCAGGCAATCCACTCACCTCGGCCTCCCAAAGTGCTGGGATTTCTGAGCCACCGAGCCTGGCCTAGACTCCATTTTATATTGGGATCACATTTAGGGCCCACCTGGATAATCCCCAGGATAATTTCCCTATCTCAAGATCATTAATCATATCTGCATGGTCTCTTTTGCTATGCAAAGTAACATTCATAAGAATTGGGACATATTGGAGGCCTTTATTCAGCCAACAGCAGTCAGGTAAAAGTGCAGAGACGCCTGTGTGGGTTTTATTCGCATATGGTCTCTAAGAGTCTTTTGGGCTAAGATCTTTCAAGAACTGAAGAATATTGGTTACTTCTTAACATCCTGGATTATACACTGGATGTGAGAAGAATATGCCCTTTGAGTTGGAAGAGTCAGAATGTGCAAACTTTATTAAAACTGATATGGTCGGCCGGGCTTGGTGACTCAGCCTGTAATCCCAGCACTTTGGGAGGGCGAGGTGAGTGGACTGCCTGAACCCGTGAATTCGAGACCCACCTGGGCAACTTGGTGAGACCTATCTCTACAATAAATCAAAAATTAGCCGGGTGTAGTAGTGCCCTGTAGTTCCAGCTACTTGGAAGACTGAGGCGGAAGGATCGCTGGAGCCTGGCAGGTTGACACTGGGATGGCCATGAACGTGCCACCGCACTCCATCCTGGGCAACAGAGTGAGATTACAACTCAAAAAAACCCCCAAAAACAGCAACAACAAAAACTGATATGGTCAATTTTAGTGTTTGTTCTGTAGATGTTGCAGAAAAATGTGTATTATCTATATAATGTAAAGTTTAATCATGCCTATTAAAGATATTTTATCATCTTAAAGTTCTATTTATCTCCTTGAATTCTCTCTTAGTTATGTTAATGTTTACATATTTCCACAGTATCTAGATTGTTTGTGATTGTTATATTTTCACCATGCATAACTTGAATAGATATAAGGTGATCATGCTATCCATTTTATATTTATACCATGACACATGATACTTTGTCTGATTCCTATATTTCCACCTCCCTGCTCCCTAACTTTTTTGTATTCTTTTAGACCAGAGAAACTTTTTGAACCTCTTTATTTTCAATATTTCTTTGTTAATTTGTTTATATGTATATTTTTTATAATTAGCAATTATGTGCTTTTTACCTTTTGATCTAATTTGATTGCATTTATCTTTTGTTACATTTTAAGTCATTTATATTTTCTATGTCAAATCACATATGGTCTTATTTTGTCATTTTATTTTATATTTCTGGTTTATACTCACTGTTTCTTCTCCCATGTCCATTATATGTCATTGAAACGTTTTTTTCCTATTATTTTTCCCTACAAGTATCTGTAGAATGTACATTTGTCTCATTTTTGTACTATGGTGTTTAACTATAATATGTAGTTATATATACATACAGTTTATACATATACACAGATTAATATACATATATGTAAATCTTCGATCAATGATAAGAATATACGACTACGAATTATTTTAATGTATAAGAGAATATCAACACTCCTATTTTCTCCTTCTCTCCTGCTCAAAATGTATTAGTTTTCTTAGATCCTGATCAAATTCTTTGATTTTTTTTTTTTTTTTGAGTTGGCGTCTCACTCTGTCACCCAGACTAGAATGCAGTGGCACACTCCCAGCCACCGCAGCCTTGCCGGCTGGGTTCAAACAATTCTTCCGCTTAGCCTTCCAAGGAGCTGGAACTACAAGCATGCGCCATCATGCCCAGCTAATTTTTTATTTATTGTGGAGATGAGGTCTCACCAAATTGCCCAGGTTGGTCTCGAACCTGCGGGCTCAGGTAATCCACTCGCCTCGGCCTCCCAAAGTGCTGGAATTACAGGCTGAGCCACCGAGTCCAGCCAAATTCTTTGATATTAAGAATTTTTTTATTATATGTATTTTCTTTCTCAGAGAATATATTTGATAGGAGAATTATGCAACATAACTATGCTAAAAACTCATTATTTACTAATGCTAACTTTAATGGGTATAATATACATCATCAATTTTTAATACCCTATCACCTCTTAAGATTTAATAATTTTTATTTATTCTTTTAGTCAGTTGCAGTATTTTCTCGAGTATCAAGTAATTTTTGTTGTTGTTGTTGTTTTTTGTGAGTTGGAGTCACACTCTGTCACCCAGACTGGAGTGCAGTAGCCGCTCCCGGCCACCGCAGCCTCGACATACTGGGCTCCAGCAATCCTTCCGCCTCAGCCTTCCAAGTAGCTGGAACTACAGGCGTGCGCTACCACGCCCGGCTAATTTTTGATTTATTGTAGAGAGGAGGTCTCGCCAAGTTGCCCAGGCGGGTCTCGAACCCGCGGGCTCAGGCAATCCACTCACTTCGGCCTCCCAAAGTGCTGGGATTACAGGCTGAGCCACCGAGCCCGGCCGTATCAAGTAATTTTATTTCCCCGCAAATAGTAAATGGGTCTTTGCATTTTCTGATTCTTTCTCACTGTAATAAGAGTTTAGTTGACTGCAGAATTTTTGTTTATTCATTAAGTCTCTGATGAACACTTGGGTTGCTTCTATCTTTTAGCTATTGGGAATAACATTTCTATGACAGTGTCATTTAAAAATATAGTCGTAGAGCATTTTTTGACTGAGGTGTGTTCAAAACAAATTAACCATCACAGGAGAGTATAAAACATAAATGTCTAAGAGTGAACCAGAATCTGAAGGCCTAGTCTCAAATCATGATTGTGGGATATCATGGAATTAGATAATAACCCATATTGATGAAAGTGTCACTTACCACTATGATGATCTTATAGTGTAGAAATACCAATTGTTTAGCTACAAAATGGTAATCATAACTTGCAGGATTAAGACTGGTAAAGTCTCCCAGAGGCTTTCAGGATTCCTCAAATCAGTTCTTTGTTCGAAAGTCATTCTTATATTGTCCCTATCCTGAACACGAACATACCTGATACTCAAGTATGCACATTCAAGGTCTTAAAAAAAAAACTACATGGAGTGAGAACAGAGATTCTTGGACCAAGCAAGGACTTCCCAAATAGAATATACAATGGGGGATGAAATGACTTTAAAGGGAAATGACAATGACAATTACAGCCTAGAGAGGAAGACTATCGCTTCCAATCTTGGAGGGTGAGTTCAAGATTGCATCATGGCTGAGATACACTGAAGTTCTCAGGTAGGGTTAGTTATTTATCCTTTGCTTCTGGGTTTCTGGGCTATTGGTGATATAGAACAAACTAAGAACAGACCTGTTGTTGATTTTGATTATTCTGCTTGTCTTTTCTTTAATCTTGTTTAATGTCTGGGTTTCCCTTCAAGTTATACCACTACCTCTAGGCAGGGACCTTATTACATATTAAGTGTACATTCTCATGTATTTCTGCTTTTTTTTTTTTTTGAGTCGGAGTCTCATTCTATCACCCAGGCTGGAGTGCAGTGGCATGCTTACGGCCACTGTACCCCTGGGCTCAGGTGATCCTTCCACCTCAGCCTTCAAAGTAGCTGAAACCACAGGCATGTGCCACCATGCCCTGCTGTTTTGTTTTGTTTTTAATTTATTGTAGACGGTGGTTTCGCCAAGTTGCCCAGACTGGTCTTGAACCTCTGAACTAAGACAATCCTCTCGTCTCTGCCACCCAAACCGTATGCCCAGTCTATTTCTGCTTTAACATGGCATTAGTTCAGTGCTGAATGTATAAATTTGGGAATGAAGTCAGCAAAGTCTGCATCTGCTCCAGATAATGGAAGATAATCTTGCTACTATGTTCAGATCCCAAATGAAAGTTGCTGTCAATATCCTAAAGAAGAAAGAGACACATTGATATTTGTGTTATTAAACATTCTTAGATTTTAGGGACTACATAAGCTGATTTTCTTTAGCAAATCTGTGAGGGGAGTTGTCATTGTAGAGAATTCATACCCAGTTCTGAAAGCACCATTGATAATAATGCAAACAGAGAAAATTTAGCAGAGAACAGTGTTGAATTTTTAGAGGTCCAAAGATAGCTCTTTGTGGAAAGGGCATTTTCTCTAATAAATCTCCATTAGATAAACTTGTATTTTTAGAGGAGGGCAAGATAAAATCTCTCCAAGTGTTTAAGCCTAGGAAAATGAGGGAGGGGAAATGCAGAATGAGGTCATGTAAACTACAGATTGCAGATAAAAGGCAAAGTGAGAACCAAAGAAAGTCCTTAGTGAACAGAAGAGGTAGAGACTGAAAAGGAACTATAAGAAATAAGCTAGGCTACAGGCTAAGCACCTTTGGGAACAACATTTAAGGGAATGTGAGCATAATGCAAAATGTCTTTAAAAGCATGCTGTGATGTACACATTTTGTAATTATCTTTTTCATTGTTTTGAAGCAACCATTGATAAAAACATTCCAAATAATTCCATAGCTCTGAAGCAGCAATCTAATCCCCATTTCTCTTTTGGAAGGTGACTTTTTTGCTTAATACATATTACCCTCTCCATGAAGAAAGGAAAAAAGTGTGGGGCTGCCTTACTGAGAACCAAACAGCCCAGGGAAAGTCTCCACTAAACTATGGAAAACCTCATTGCTCTGAACAACGTACCAACCAAACCAGAAAGGTGATTCCAGGAGGAGTTAGTCAAAACAACAACTGAAATGTGCTGTTCAAGTTTTCAGCTTTAAGGTATCTTTGCATAACTTTATTATTACTTTTTTTTTCATTAGAAGTGACCAAATTAAGATGGTGAGACCTCTGAGAACAAATTTTTGACCTATGTCTACTCCCTTCCCAACCGCTCACAGAATGTGTCCCTTATGTTGAGGGGACCACTTAATTGCTCTCCTGCATCTTTGAAAGAAAATTACGGTTTTTGCCACTGATTTAGCCATATGAAACTCATCTCATTACCCTTTTTGGGGTCTGAAGCTACTGTCTCTAAAAGTGCTATCTCATTGTGCCTTGTGTCAGACAGTGCTGGAGAAATCTTGAATAGCTTATGTACAAAACTTTTTAAACTTCATATTATTTTAAAACTTTGCTTCTTTGGGTTTGGGGAGCCCTGACCACTCCTTCTGGCTGTGAGAGCCTACAGTTTGTGGGCTGGCAGTATGCTGGTCTTTGAAGTTTCTTACCCTCCCCCAGTCCCCACTTTCTGGTAAAGTTTCTATGAAGTTTGTTAGGTGTACATCCTGCAGCTTATTGACTTAAAATTTACTCTTCTTGGGTGTGGCCTCTTTGGGGCCAATTGGGAGAAAGAGAAACCAATAGTGTACCTGTTTTGATACTGCGTATTGATAAGTGTCTTTTTGAAATGAAGAACCAGTCCCTCTAAAAAAAAAAAGAAAAGAAAAGAAAAGAAAGAAAAATGTAGGAGTTATGGGCTGTGGCATGCTCCTGTAGTCCCAGCTACTTGGGAAGCTGGGGCAGGAGGATCACTTGAGCCCAGGAGTTTGAATCTGCAGTGAGCTGTGATCACGCAACTGCACTCTAGTCTAAGAAGGAGATAAGTAAGAATAAAACTTCTAATAATGCATTTCAAGGAAAAAGGGAACAAATAGGGTCAAATACTGATTAAAATTGACTGAGATAAAGATGAAGAAAAAGTGAACTTGGGTACTAAGTTATTAGTAAAAATCTACAGGAGCAAGATTCAAAAAAGTTGAAGAAGCGAAAGCCAGGGATGAAAGGAACTATGGAAATTTAGGAAGGACAAGGGAAGAGTCAGTATCTTTGAAAAGTTTGCATGTGATGAGAGTAAGGGGGACAGATTATAACTTAACAGGGTGTCAAGAAACCATCTCGAGTTGGATAGTGAAGACTTGGGCATGTTGGTAGGAATAGGTTATAGTATGATTTAAAAAAAAGAAGAGTAAAGAAAAATATACTAGAACATCAAGCTGAATGGTAAACAATAAACCCTGGTTTCATTAAATATATCTGGTTTATATCAATTATAGAATTTTCCTGGCAAATGTTGTTATCCATTATATGATATTGTGTTATTTTCTCTTTTCCAATTTTCCTCTTACAAGGTAAATTTATATAATCTTATAATCTTTATTATGATTTATTTGTGATGGAAATTGAGTTACAAATTTGTTCAGGTTAAAAATGCAGACAAAACAAAAATTTCCTAATAACATTTTGGTAGAGTAGACCACCATTTGCCAGAAGAATCCACCCATACATAGTTTCCTCTGTAATCCCAAGTCGTTCGTACAAATATCTATTGTTCAAAACTAAAATTTGATCCTCATTCAGTTTATATTGCTGCATAGTAAACATATTTATTTAATACAATATTCCACTTAATACAGGCTTTGTAAATGGAATCACATTTTATTTTCAAATATCCTATCCTAGAGGAATATTTGTATAGAGCATTTAAAAATGGATAGTTTAAAAATAATTTATTTTTAATCTTTAAATATTTACATACTGATTTTGTCATATACAAAATTCATAATTATATCTTGCTCAGACTTAAATTTGCTGTGTTTTAATTACAAAACAACTGGTGGTAAGAATGTAGCCTTAGATGGCTATGGAATACCTGTCCAGGCAGGCGCCTTAGGAAATGCCAAAATTAAAATGACTTTTTTCCTCTGGGCCAGACCTTTTTTAATACAAAGAAAGTACATGGAGAGACAGAGACTCTACAAAGAGCTCCTATAAAACGCAATGCTGTGCTATATCGTTTTTGCTTTCTATCTAAAAATGGGAGTCATGAATTATGTGAAGAATCTAGATCCCTAGAATTGGATTAGTGGCTCAGTTCACCCCATCTTTTGAGGCAGATGACAAAGGGTGTCTACTTCCTATGTCTGGGTTTTTGTAGTATGATTGGGTGAGTCTTTACTTTCTTCATTTTTTTTTAATTTTAAAGATGTGGGGTACAATTCAGTTTAGGTATATAAATGTTCATTATGCAGGTACACTTGTTGATGAGGTATACCCCTCTCTCCCCTGGCAGTTTCCCTCAACTGCCAATTCCCACCCCCACCTGGCAGTTTCCCACTACTGTCAATTCCTTTCTTATAGTATTATGATAATTGTTCAAGGTCTGCTTATGAATGAGAACATATGATACTCTGTTCTTTGTTTCTGTGACAGATCACTGAGTATGATAGACTGTAAATCCATCCAAGTTGCTGCAAATTTTATATGTTTGTCCTCCTTTATGGATGCATAATATTTCATTGTATATATATACCACATTTTAAAAATCCAGTTCAGCTTCAATGGGCAGTATAGTTGGTTCCATGTTTTTGTTGTTGTGAACAGAAATGCAACAAACTTGCATGTGCAGGTATCTTTATGGTAGAATGACTTGGGTTGATTGGGTGATTCTTATTTGATCTTTTTATTACTTTGCTCAGGACATAAATTGTATTCCAATGATGACATCCAGTCATGATTATCTTGCCTCCTTTGGGTAGTTTAAAGCTGATACTTATTGGGACCATGAGGAGCATATTTTTTCACTTAATGCAAACCTCAGAAGCAATAATCATGTCTAAACTAAGAAGAACGTTAACAGGGAAGTTGCCAACATCACAAGATCCCCTTTCTGTGGTCATATGCATAGTGTATCTCTCATGAAGAGACATGTGCAGATGTCTGCGATAACTTGCTTCCGAAAAGATACCCATTGAGACCACAGATAGATTCCATCTGCACCTAGGAGAAGGACAGATTGTATATGGTGCCGTTAGATGATCTCTGACCCTAATGAGATTTCCTAAGAGATCATTATAACATTGGGATTAAAAATTGGTTATATATATATATATATAAAAATTTATAGTGAATACTTTCTAGAGAGACCAACAAAAGCTTAACGTAATAAAAACATTTTGCAATTTATTGCCATGACATGTACTATGGTTTGAATGTGTTCCCTCCAAAATTCTGTTGTTACCAACAGAACTGTCTTGAGAGGTGGGGACTTTACGAAGTGATTAGGTCATGAGAGCTTCTCCATGGTTTAATGGGGTTAAGGTCCTTATAAAAGAGGCATCATGCAGTGTTGGAGTAGGCTTTTGCAATAAGATTGGGTGATACTCATTTGATACTTGTTACCTTTTTCAGGGCACAAATTGTGTTCCAATGGTAACATCCAATCATGATGATCTTACCTACTTGGGGTAGTTTACAGCTGATTCTCATTAGGGTCCTAAGGAGCACATTTTTTTATTTAATGCAAACCTCAGAAGCATCTGCCATGTGCAGATAAAGCAAGAAGGCCTTCATCAAGCCAAAAGTTGGCACCTCGATCTTTTACTTCCCAGCCACCAGAATTATGAGAAAGTAAATTGCTTTTCTTTATAAAACACTCAGTCTGCGGTATTTTATTATAGCTGCACAAGTGAACTACGACATCATGTATGCAATTAATGAATAAGACTTGCATATACATGGTTTGAAGAAGACAGTGTCCTGGGTTGCTAAGAAATATCCATAGGCCGTGCTCGGTGGCTCAGCCTATAATCCCAGCACTTTGGGAGGGCGAGGTGAGTGGATTGCCTGAGCCCGTGGGTTCGAGACCCACCTGGGCAACTTGGCGAGACCTCATCTCTACAATAAACCAAAAATCAGCCAGGCGTGGTAGCGCGCGCCTGTAGTTCCAGCTACTTGGAAAGCTGAGGCGGAAGGATCGGTGGAACCCAGCAGGTCGAGGCTGCGGTGGCCCGGAGAGGCCATTGCACTCTAGTCTGGGTGACAGAGTGAGACTCCAACTCAAAAAAAAAAAAAAAAAAAAAGAAAGAAATATCCATAAATCAGTTTATCCATGAAAGGACTCTTCAGAAAATAGGACTCTAGGCATATAGCTTAAAGTAAACGAGGCTGATGAGCAGAAAGCTTCAAGCACCCAGTCTTGGAAGGGAACAAGCGTGAGCTTGTCAGGAGAGGTTTGGAGCCCAGCAGAAACACGTGCTGTTGATGTTCACACATCCCCAGCTTCTTTCTTCAAGGGCAAGCAGGATTCGTTTAGAGTCTGAACCTGGCAGGTACCTAATATTGTTATGTGTTGTGACATCTCCACCACTCAACGTCACAGTCATTCCCAGGCAGCATTCACAGATCACATGACCCAGGACAGTGCATGAACCAGAACCAGAAACTCAGAGATTGATCCGGTTCAGTGGTATCCTATAGGCCACTGCTCACTACATCTGTGCTGACCTTCTAGGAAGCATTTGATTTGTAAATATAGAGAATTTCCTGTGGGCAGTGGGGTAAGGAACCTGCCTCAACCTGCTTCTCAGGTTTTCTTCTTCCCTACTTTTGTGCTTAAACACTTACATAATCCTTGTAGGGCCTATACAGGGCAGGCAGGGCCAGAGTGCCCATTCCTAAGATCAACAAAGTACAGTGGTGCACCTAGGCTTGATTTGGATTTGGGGTCATTTAAAAAAAAAATTCAGTCTCACTCTGTCCTCCAGGCTGGAGTGCAGTGGTATGGTCACAGCTACTACAACCTTGACCTCTTAGGCTTAGGCAATCCTGCTTCAGTTGCCGAGAAGCTGGAACTACAGGTGCAAGCCATCATGCCTGTCTAACTTTTTTTATTTTGTTGTAGAGATGACGTCTTGCTATGTTGCCCAGGCTAGTCGTGAACTCCTGGGCTCAAGCAATCCTCTTACCCTGCCTCCCAAAGTACTGGGATTACTGAGCCTGTAATGGAGCCATTCTTGCGGTCCTGACTTTTTTTTTTTTAAGCCATGTTTCATGGCCTCTCAACCACAGCAGTGTAATTAGAATATTAAGCCCCATTTTGAAACACTTCAATTTAGCCTGATTCAGAATTTTTTTCTTGAAAGGTCTATTTATGTCATGCCAAGGTGCTCTAGTCTTTTTATTTGCAAAACCCATTTTAAATCTAAATACTGCTCTTTGGTTTGACCTTGGCCATTTTTGAATAACAGGAAGGAACAATGCTAAGTTTTTATCAGTTTTGTATATAAGCCACTAGAGGACAGTATTTTACTTCTTTTAAGATTTAATACTGGGCTCCTACAAAATGCTGAGCTGTGCCTGCAGGGCTTTGTGGTGTGGAAAATCTTCAGAAGTGTGCAGTGAAACCCACCATTCTCTGATTGGTCTTCAAGGAAGGGAAGAAATTACTCTGTGGCTCTCTTACCAACCTCTGGGCAGAGAACTAAATAATTTGGCCAAGCTGTTATTTTTATTTTTTATTTTTTGAGTTGGAGTCTCACTCTTGTTGCCCAGGCTGGAGTGCAGCTGCATACTCACAGCCACCGCAGCCTCCACCTGCTGGACTTAGGCGATCCTTCCGCCTCGGCTTTCCAAGTAGCTGGAACTACAGACGCACGCAACCACATCCGGCTAGTTTTCACAATTTATTGTAGAGATGAGGGCTCACCAAGTTGCCCAGGCTGGTCTTGAACCCACAGGCTCAGGCAATCCTCTCGCCTCAGCCTCCCAAAGTGCTGGGATTACAGGCTGAGCCACTGCGCCGGGCCCAAGCTGTTATTCTTCATGGCTGAGAAGTTATCAGGACATTTGAATTTTAAATTCTTAGTTACGGGGCCACTAGTGAAGATTTGCCTTTTACTGAACATTTTAATAAAATTTTGTCTAACCTGTATTTCCGCCCTCTGGGGTGGAGGCACTTCTAAATGCCCCTATTGAAGCGTGCTGCATCCAGAACCGTGTATATATCACAAGACTCTTGGTGATGACACCAGTGCAGGCTCCAGCTTCGGTTCCCAGGAAGCTTCTGGGCCCTACCCACACCAGTTTCCTCCTCCGTTCATCCTACTGCACCTCTCTACTTTCTGTTACTTTTTATTTTTGTAGCTTCTAGTACAATTTTATGTTATTTGTCTTGTGTGTTTATCTCCTCCATTAGTTTGCAAGCTCCTTGAGAATGCAGACTCTGTTTACCATTTCTTGTTCATGCCCTAGTGTTCAAGATAGAGTGCAGAACAGATGCTCAACAAAAACTTCCTGAATCCAACTAGGTGCGGTATCTCACGTTTCCCATCATTCCTGTAATCCCATCATTTTGGAAGGCCGAGGTGTGAGGATTGCTTGAATCCAGGAGTTCAAGACCAGCCAAGGCAATATAGTAAGAACTCATTTCTCCTAAAAAACAAACAAACAAATAAACAAATAAACCTAATGATTACATTGATTAGATCCAGTAAGTAAATGCATATTGAACACTAAGAAATACCAAATAGGCATTGCGATTTTGATAAAATAAGCTAGCCCTATTAAAACAAACAAACAAAAAATACTTGCTCTGGCTAGAGAATTAGCCGGGCATGGTGGTGTGCACCTGCAGTTCCATCTACGTGAGAGGCTGAGGGAGAGGATCGCTTGAGACCAACAGCTCGAGACTGTAGTGTGTGTGATTGTGCCTGTGAATAGTCACCGTACAACATAGTGAGACTCCCAACTCTAAAAAAAGAAAAGGATTTCTGAGAAGATAGGTATGGCTTGAATTACACCACTAGAAAGCTACGCTCAAAAGAGCAATAGAGGGGAGATCATGGCTTAGGGATTCCCCACAGAGTCCCACGCAGTGCTACACATGTGATAGTACACAATGAAGTGGTTCTGCTTGTTGAACTGTGCTTGTTGATAGTGATCACAAAACACCACAATCAATCTTTTGTTTTTTTTTGAGTCGGAGTCTCACTGTTGCCCAGCTAAAGTGCAGTGGCACACTCACGGCCACTGTAGCCTTAACTTGCTGGGCTCTGACTATTTTTCTGCCTCAGCTTTCCAAGTAGCCGGAACCACAGGCACACGCTACCACGCCCAGCTAATTTTTGATTTATTGTAGAGACGAGGTCCCTCCAAGTTCCCCGGGCTGGTCTTGAATCTGCGGGCTCCAGCAATCCACTTGCCTCGGTCTCCCAAAGGACTGGGATTACAGGCTGAGCCACCGAGCCCGGACCACAATCATTCTTAAATGGAGAGGCGAAGAGTATGAGCCTTAGATGAGGGCATAATAGAATATCTGGGGATTTTTTTCAAACTACACTCCTTCTAATCCAGACTTCTGTGACCCCTTCTGATCCTTCCCTCACATGGGAATCGTTCCATTTAAAGATAATACCAAGAAGGAAGTTTCAAACTATAAACATTACAGAGGTGGAGGAAAAAAGAGATGAAAACCACAACGACAAAGCTATGTAAGAAGTTAATTGTATGTATGTTTGGCTATATTAATTTTTTTATATTTGCTTGTGGTCTTTCATAATCAGTGTGTTAATGGTAAATCAATATGTGGAACTTACTTTTGAATTGTTTTTTGTTTCTCCAAGTGCTCAACTGTACCATAGTCCAACACAAAACCCTTCACCAAAAGGGATGGAACAGCATCACAATCTAACGGTTAGGCCAGATGCAGTGGCTCATACGTGTAATCCTTGTGATTTGGGAGGCCGAGGCTAGAGGATTGCTTGAGCCCAGGAGTTCAAGATCAGCCTGTGCAACAGGCTGCAACAGAGACCTCATTTCTCCTAAAAACAAAACAAAACAAAACAAACCCCTAATGATTAAATTGACTAGATCCAGTAAGCAAATATTTATTGAACACTAAGAAATACCAAATAGGCATTGTGATTCATTTTGTTAAAATAAGCTAGACCCATTCAAAACAAACACACACACACAAGAACTACTTGCCCTGGCTAGAGAACTGTTTTCCTACTTTCATAAGGCTGACTTCTTAATCAGATCAGATGAAATGTCCTTTTCACCAGAGAAGTCATTCCTGACACCCAATCTGCAGAATGAGCACTGCTCACCCCATGATCTATATCACAACACCCTTTTCACATTTGTATACTCACCTGTTTACTTGATTAATGTCTGTTTCTCGCATTGCATGAACTCCATGAAAGCAAGAATCAAATCTATTTTGTAGTACATCCAGCATTTAGGGGAGTCCCTGGGAAGTAGAAGGCTTTCAGCAAATATTTGTGGAGTAAATGCATATATTTCTCGTTCTATATGTGAAAACCATTTATTATACAAATCAGTTAAATTCTGACATTAGTATTTGTGTCAAGTAAATATTATAATGTCATATTCATCAGTAGCTAGGCTTTTTTTTTTTTTTTTGAGTTGGAGTCTCACTCTGTCGCCCAGACTGGAGTGCAGTGGCCACTCCTGGTCACCGCAGCCTCGACCCGCTGGGCTCCGGCGATCCTTCCTCCTCAGCCTTCCGAGTAGCTGAAACTATAGGCGTGCGCTACCATGCCCGGCTAATTTTTGATCTCACCAAGTTGCCCACGCGGGTCTCGAACCCGCGGGAGCAGGCAATTCACTCACCTCAGCCTCCCAAAGTGCTGGGATTACAGGCTGAGCCACTGAGCCCAGCTAGCTAGGCTTTTAGTAACCAACAAAATGTGTTTTCTAAGAGGAAATTAGGAGATTGAGTTTAGTATGGTATAAGATTATCAGGTAAGATCTTTTAATCTTTTCAGGACATAATGTATCAGCATATTTAAGCTTTGGGCAGAGCTGACATTTTTCCATTTCCAACAAATGTTTACACCTGGATAACTGTTGTTTGTTTTGTCGGAGGACTGATTATTTAGTGCCTATATTATGCCAATTTTTAAATAATTTGGACACATAATATTCAAATATATAATTTATCTCTGGTCTTTTGGCAACAGAGATAGCTTCATTTATCCAAAGGTGTTGATTTTTAAAATTAATTTATTTGAATTTTAACACATTATGTACTAGTCATAAGTTTTAGGGAAAGAATGCGTGCATATGTGTGTGTATATGTAAATCACACAGATAGCACAAGTATTCAGTAGTATAAATTAATGGGCTTATGAAGAAATTGACTATAAAGTTAGCTGCGACTTATTTTCAGAATATGATTTTATATTTTATATTGGAAAAGTGCTGATCTCAGAGTTGAAAACTTTAACTTGGAGCCCCAGCTGCTTAACCTGGGGCATTTCAACACCGGGCTTAATTCACTCATTTGCAAAATGAGGTGAATGGACAAGATAGCTGTAGTCTATTGTCATTGTGAATTTTCGATTCTGTATTCCTTTCAACAAGTGAGACATTACCAGTATATATATACAGGAAAAACTGACAACTGTGTCCCCACACCCCAGTCCCTTCGATATCATGCTCCAAGGTAGCCAACTTCATATGCATTCTTCATCCTCCCATCATCCTTTTCTGGCACATACAAACTTACATGAACAAAAAATAAATGTATATACGCTTTTTTGACTGAAAAAGTAAAACAAAATACACATTATTCAGGATATTTTCTTGCTTATAGGCATCTGGATGTTTTCAGTATTTATTTTAACACTATAAATAATATGTCAATAAATATCACTGTGGAAATATCACTACATACTGATGCTTTTTTTCCCTATCAGATAGATTTTTTTCTTTTCCTTGTTGGAGTCTCACTCTGTTGCCCAGGCTGTAGTGGAGTGGCACACTCAAGGCCACCTCTGCATCGATTCACTGGGCTCGAGCTATCCTTCCACCTCAGCCTTCCAAGTGACTGGAACTACAGGTGCACACTATCATGCCCAGCTATTTTTTTTTTTTAATTGTGGATATGAGGTCTCGCCCAGGCTGGTCTCAAACCCATGGGCTCAGGCAATCTACTCGCCTTGGCCTCGCAAAGTGCTGGGCCACTGAGCCAGAGAGCCCGGCCACAATTTTTTTTGAGTTGGAGTCTCACTTTGTCACTCAGGCTAGAGTGCAGTGGCACGCTCATGGCCATTGCAGCTTCAACCTTCTGGGCTCAGGCGATCTTTCTACTTCAGCCTTCCAAGTAGCTAGAACCATAGGTATGCACTACCATGCCCGGCTAATTTTTTTAACTTATTGCAGAAAGGAGGTCTCGCCAAGTTGCCCAGGTTGGTTTCAAACCCCTGGGCTCAGGCAGTCCTCTCGCCTCTGCCTCCTCAAGTGCTGGGATTACAGGCATGAGCCACCACGCCCAGCCTCAGATAAATTTTTAAAAGTTCTAGGTCAACAGTATGTGCAGTTTTCATTTTAATAGATAATTGCTGATTTAGTTCTAAAATGTTTGCAGTACTTTAGACTCCCACTATCAAAGCAAAAGAGTGTCAATTTCCCTGGATTCTTGCCAGCACTGGGTTAATATTTTGTTTTTTTATTGCTAATCTGGAGGCTAAAAATGATGTCATTTTTTCCAAAAAAAAAAAAAGCCCAAGAAACAATTCTAAAAAGTTCAAACACACACATGCATGCACACACACATACACACACAATGATGCCATTTTTTTTTTAATTTGGAATTTTTTATTTTATTGGCACAGAACCACAAAAAATAATTCCATGGCCATCTTTTCAAATGATTGGTGCATACATCCTGTACTATAAATTGGCAATTCATAGCCTTTGCCCTTATCCACTTTAAAATTCTTATCAACTTTTAAACGTTTTTGGATATTATATGTCGTATAAATATTTTCCCCAGTCGTTAGTCTTTTAGTTGATGGTCTATATAGCCAGATATGCTTGCTTTTTTTTTTTTTTTTAATAAGTGGTTTGTATCCTGTCTTCCTTAAGCAAGAAGATCTTCATCAAGGGCTTCCTTCTGAAATTTTCATTGCTTTATGTTAAAATATTTGATGTACTTGGAATTTTGAAATGTATAAAGTAGAAGTTTAGATTTGTGCTTTTTTGTTTTTTTTGTTTTTTGAGTTGGAGTCTCACTCTGTCGCCCAGACTGGAGTGCAGTGGCCGCTCCTGGCCACCGCAGCCTCGACCTGCTGGGCTCCGGCGATCCTTCCGCCTCAGCCTTCCAAGTAGCTGGAACTACAGGCGCGCGCTACCACGCCTTGCTAATTTTTTGATTTATTGCAGAGATGAGGTCTCGCCAAGTTGCCCAGATGGGTCTCGAACCAACGGGCTCAGGCAATCCACTCACTCAGCCTCCCAAAACTCAGGATTACAGGTTGAGCCAACGAACCCGATTTAGATTTGTGTTTTTATGTGTGGATTTTAAATTGAGTCATACTGAATTAAAAGCCCTTTGCATATTTGCCAACTGTATGTCTGACAAAGGCCTAACATCTAGGATCTACAAGGAATTCAGACATGCTGAAAAGAAAAAAGCAGCCCCATTACAAAGTGGGCAAAAGATATGAATAGACGCTTCTCAAAAGAAGACATATGAGCAGCCAACAGATCTAAGAAAAAATGCTCAGCCTCACTAGTCATCAAAGAAATGCAAATTAAAACCACATTGAGGTACCACCTAGCTTCAGTCAGGATGGCCATCATCAATAACTCAAAAACCAACAGATGCTGGAGAGGATTTGGGGGGAAGGGGGGAAGGGAACACTTCTACACCCTTGGTGGGAGTGTAAACTGATAACAACCTCTATGGAAAACTGTGGCGATTCCTAAAAGATCTAAAAATTGACCTTCCATAAAATCTTGCAATCGCCCTACTGGGAATACATGCGGAGGAACTCAAATCACTCTATTAAAAAGATACCTGGCTAAGCTTGGTGGCTCAGCCTGTAATCCCAACACTTTGGGAGGCTGAGGTGAGTGGATTGCCTGAGCCCGTGGGTTCTAGGCCAGAACGGGCAACTTGGCAAGACCTCATCTCAGCAATAAAAACTCAAAAATCAGCCAGGCGTGGTAGTTTGCGCCTGTAGTTCTGGCTACTTGAAAGGCTGAGGCAGAAGGATCACTGGAGCCCAGCAGGTCAACACTGGGGTGGCGGTGAGCATGCCACTGTACTCCAGCCTGAGCGACAGAGTGAGACTCCAACTCAAAAAAAAAAAAAAAAAAAAAAGAGAGAGAAAAAGAAAAAAATAAAAAGATACCTGCACATGTATGTTTATTGCAGCATTGTTCACAATAGAAAAAACATGGAAACAATCATGCTGCCCATCAAAAGAAGACTGGATAAAAAAATGTGGCACATATACACAATGGAATATTACACAGCCATAAAGAAGGACAAAATTATGAACTTCACAGCAACTTGGATAGACTTAGGGTCTATAATACTGAGTGATCAATTATAGAAAAAAAGAACTGAGTATCACATGGTCTCACTCATAAGTGGACGTTGAACAATTATCATAATACTGTAAGAAAAAGATTGGCAGTAGCAGGAAACTGCTGGTAGAGGGGGGAGACAAGATTGGCAGTAGTGGGAATCTGCCGGAGAAGGGGTACACCTCATCAACAAGGGTTTCTGCATAATGAACATTTGTATACCTAACCCTGAATTGTACCCCATATCTTTAAAATAAAAAAAAATAAAAAAATAAAATTTTCTGAACATAAAAAAAGAAAATAAAAGCCCATATTGCATATATAACGTTCTCATGTGTATTTGGATGGATTTCTGGATTCTTTGTTTTGTTGTTTAGATTTGTTTATTCTTGTGCCAATAGTATAATTTTCTGATTATATTGGCAAGTTTTAATGCCTTTGAAATTACATTAACATTGTGTATTAATTTGGAATGGTTAAAATATGAATATAACATGATGTCTTCCCATTTGGTATTATTTTGTGCCTCTCCATTTAATAATATATTATCATTTTATTTATATAGCCCCTGAACCCTCTTAGGAATTCCAAGATTTATTGTTATGAGACTGTTTTGATTTTGTTTCCATTTCTAGCTGTATTTATGATAAAAGGAAAAACGATTTATTTTGCATATTTATCTCATACAGAGCCCTGTGAAATTTTCTTATTAATTCTGATAGTTTTTAGTAGAGTGTCTTCAGTTTTCCAGCTACATAACAATCTCATCTGCAAATACAGATTAATTTGTTTCTCCTTTTTCAACATTCATAGCAAATATTTCATTTTTTATAGTGTTGCAATTGCTAGATACTCCAAAAGAATGTTAAGTAATCATAGGCTTAGTGGGTATTCTTACATTATTCTGGATTTTAATAAAAATAATGTCAATATTTTATATTTCTATGTTTGTCAGGTTTTTGTTTTTGTTTTTGAGACAGGATCTCTCTCTGTCACACAGGCTGGAGTGCAGTGGCACAATCATAGCTCACTGCAGCCTTGACTCCTGGGCTCAGGCAATCTTTCCACTTCAACTTCCTGAGTAGCTGGGACTACAGCCCCACACCAATATGCTCAGCTAACTACAAAAAAAAAAAAAAATTTAGAGATGGGGTCTTGCTATGTTTCCCAGGCTGGTCTAGAACTCCTGGCTTCAAACAATCCTCCCACCTGAGCTTCCTGAATAACTGGAATTACAGGGCTTAAGAACTGGAACAAGACAAAGATGCCCATTCTCACCACTCCTATTTAATATAGTATTGGAAGTCTTAGTCAGAGAAATTAGTTGGGAGAAAGAAATTAGGTGTATCCAAATAGGCAAAGAAGAATTGAAATTATCCCTCTTCACAGATGATATAATTCTATACCTAGAAAACCAGAGTGAGTCTGTCAAAAACCTCCTTGCACTGACAAGCAACTTTGGCAAAGTCTCAATATACAAAATAAATGTACAAAAATTAGTTGCATTTCTACACAAAGCAGCAAGCAGGCTGAGAACCAAATAAAAAACATAGATCCACTGACAATAGCCACATATATGCAAAAATACCTTGGCATTTTATCTAAACAAAGAAATAAAAGTTTTTTTTTTTTTTTTTTTGAGTCAGAGTCTCACTGTGCTGCCCAGGTTCGAATGCAGTGGCACGCTCATGGCCAACACAACCTCGACCTACTGGGCTCAGGCAATCTTTCTGCCTCAGTCTTCCTAGTAGCTGGAACTACAGGCATGCACTACCACACCCGATTAACTTTTTTGATTTTTACGGAGATGAGGTCTCACCAAGTTGCCCAGGCTGGTCTTGAACCCTGAGCTCAGGCAATCCTCTCACCTTGGGCCTCCCAAAGTGCTGGGATTATAGATTTGAGCCACCACATCTGGCTAGGTGAAAGATCTTTACAATGCGAATACACTGCTCAAAAAAATAAAAAATGACACAAACAAATGGAGGGACAGTCCACACTCATAGATTGGAAGAATCAATAATGTCAAGACATCTAAACTACCCAAGGCAATCTACAGATTCAATGCAATCCTTATTAAACAGCCAGCATCATTTTTCACAGACCTAGAAAAGACAATATAGAAATTAATATGGAAGCAAAAAATAGCCCAAATAGCTAAAGTAATCCTCAGCAAAAAAAGAACAAAGCTGGTGACATCACACTCCCAGACTTCAAATTTTACTCCAAGGTTACAGTAACCAAGACAGCATAGTATTGTTACAAAAACAGACACATCAACCAATGTGTCAAGACAGAGAATCTGGAAATGAAATCACAGATCCACAACCAACTCATCTTTGACAAACCTGACCCAAAAAAACCCCCCAAAAGCAAAAAAAACCATTGGATTAAGGATATCATATTTAACAAATGGTGCTGGGAAAACTGGCCAACCACAAGCAGAAGGATAAAACTGGACCCCTACCTATTACCACATACAAAAATTAACTCAACATGGATTAAGGACTTAAAAGTAAAACTTTAAATTATAAGAATATTAGAAGAAAACTTAGGGAACATCCTCCTGTACATCAGCCCAGGCAGTGAATTCATGACCAAGTCCTCAAAAGCAAATGCAGCAAAATCTAAAATTGACATGTGGGAGCTCATCAAGGTAAAAAGTTTTTGCACAGCAAAAGAAACCATCAAGAGAGTTAAGAGACAGCCCACAGAATGGGAAAAAGAATTTGTAAGCTATGCATCCAACAAAGGCCTAATATCTATGACCAATAAGAAACAAAAATGAATTGACAGAAAAAAACTAATAACCCCATTAAAAAGGGTTAAGGGTTAAGGACATGAACAGACACTTCTCAAAGGAAGACATAAAAGCAACCGACAAATATATGAAGAAATGCTCAGCTTCACTAATCATCAGAGACATACAAATAACTACAATGAGATACCACCTCACACTAGTCAGGATGGCTATCATTAAAAAGTCAAAAACAACAGGTGTTAATGAGGTTGCAGAGGAAAGGGAATGCTTCTACACTGTTGGTAGGAGTATAATCTAGTTCAATCTTTGTAGAGAGTAGTGTAGCATTTTCTCTAAGAACTAAAATTTTAGCTACCATTTGACGCAGCAATCCCACTCCTGGGAATATACCCAGAGGCACATAAATTGCTGTATTAAAAAGACACCACACCTGTATGCGTTTGTTTATTACAGCACTATTCATAACAACAACAACATGGATCCAACCCAGATGCCCATCAAAAGTGGACTGGATAGAGAAAATGTGGTACATATACATGATGGAATACTATACAACCATAAAGAAGGACAAAACCATGTCCTTTGCAGCAACATGGATGCAGCTGGAGACCATCACTTTAAGTGAACTATCACAGAAACAAAAAACTCATAAGACACTAAATTCTGGTGTGTGGGCACAAAGGCAGAAACAACAGATGCTGGGCACTGCTAAAGGAGGGAGTGAGGGGGAGTTTCAGGGACACACAACCACCCACTGGGTACCATGATCACTAGTGGGAGGGGGAGAGAGCTCACTATAAGCTGAAACCTACCACGCCTTCATACAATTTACTTGTGTAGCAGATCTTCACATGTACCCTACAAATCTAAAATAAATAAATAAATATATTTTTTAAAAGAAATGGAATTATAGGGGCACCCCACCATGCCTGGCCAGGTTTGTTTTGTAAGATACTCTTTAGTATATGTAGTTTCCGTCTAATCATATTTTATTTAGAGTTCTTTACATAGGCACAACTATTGGATTTTTTTCAATTGAATTTTGGGTGCCCAATTATAGAATCACATGACTTTTTGCTTATATTTGTGATGTTATTTACTCCAATGGTGAACAATACTTTTATTCCTAATGGAAAATCTACTTTGTTATCATATTATTATTTTAACAAACTGCTGAGTTGAATCATTATTGCATCATTTATAATTTTGCATCCATACTCATAAGATAAATTGATCTACACACTTAAAAACAATTTTTCAGAAGTTTAAATTTTGATTATCATCTCTTTATAAAATAACTTATAAAATAGGAGAACTTCCTATCTCTTTCTATTATATGTAATAGTTTTACTAGTAGGCAGATATTTGATCTTTAAGAGTTTATTTTGTTTTGAGTCAGAGTCTCTGTTGCCCAGGCTGGAGTGCAATGGCACAATCATGGCTCACTGCAGCCTCAAATTCCTAGGCTCAGGTGATCCTTCTACTTCAGTAGCTGGGACTACAGGTGTGTGCTACCATGCCCAGATAATTTTTTGATTGTTTTTTTTTGGGTTGGGGGAGTAGAAAGGAGGTCTTTTTATGTTACCTAGGATGGTCTTGAACTCCTTGACTCAAGCAATCCTCTTGCCCCGGCCTCCCAAAGTTCTGGGATTACAGGTGTGAACTACCACACCTGACCTTCTTTAAGAGTTTTAAGTGCTATTTATTTGAATATCACTGTTTTGGTGTGCTAAAAAGAATCTAGAGGAATATTACATTTGCTAGAACTAAATTGTTTTTGAATTTCATTTCTGCTCTAGAAGCCATGTAGTACAAAATTGAAAAGGGGCATGCCTATGTCCAAGAAAGAAGCATGCTGAAAATCTCTATACACCAGACAACTGCCAAACAAAGTAGTTCTATAGGAAAAATAAATAAGAATAAAAGTAAAGACAATTCATATCACCATATTGCTTTATTGAAACAAAACCTTTAAAGCAATGGAAATTAACCTACAAGGAAAATTTCAGGTTGTTCTAATGTGGGGTAAAACCATGCATATTTCATTTTAAACACAGAATTGTAGAGATTAATACTTAATTTGAGATAGGAGTGGAGAGTGAAAATGACTTTTATGTAGATCTGTTTCACTGAGATTGATAAAACATTATTTATTTATGAAAATATCTACATCTTTGTCTTCACAAAATGACCCACTAATAATTGGCCCATTCTTCAAGATCTTAACCTATGTCAGCATAAATGTACACTTTGGATAATTCCTTATTTACCTAGTTTGATTTCAATAGCATTTCTTTGCCTTCAGTTTAATTGAGAACTAACTATTCTATGAACAATTCCCAGGACTCCTATCTAGGAAATGCTGCCTCATTTATTTTTTTTTATTTGTCTTGACGAATTACAACTTCTGGAATCCACCGAGATTTTTAAATCATGAAGCTAATTATTTTGCATAATCTGGAAACAAGGTGTATTCTAGTAACTATTGCTTAACTGTGATTTCAAATATTATTTCTCTATCATCCTAATGATAGACTGCAGTTCTAATAACAAATGTTTGAATTGATAGTTTCTATCTCTAATACCATACCGCAAAGAGTTTTGGAAACAAAGACATCAACACAGTCCAAAAAGCAATTTGAAATCTGAACAACTTGCATAAAGGAGAGTGAGATATTTCTCGCAGTCTTCATAACTTCTCTGAACCAATATATCCTGGAGGAATGTGCACAGATACACTTTTGAGAAAAATTTATGAGCAATGGATGAGGAAAGAGTATGTGAGACTCTCCTCAGGGAGAAAAGATTGTGTGTCCTATTTTATTCAGATATGTAGTAAAATTAACTATGTAGAAGAATCACAAAATCTCTGAATGCTCTCTATACACTTATTTTTATTTGAGTTTTTGAAATTAGCAAATATCTGTCGGGGGATGGGAAAACACCTCTTATCAACAGGGTGCCTGAATGAAACATAACTGTACACCTAACCCTTAACTGTACCCCACAAAACCATAATACAAAATACTGATTAATGAAAAAAAAAAGAAATACTGGAAATTAAGTTTTCAGTTGGAGAGATACATGAAAATATATTTTGTAGAACATGAACATAGACTAAGAAAACAAAATGTAGACATAGGAGGATTAAGGTGAATGTGGAAGTAATAGGAGAGTTTCGGAAAAAAGACTGGAAATTTTAACAGTGACAGTAAAAGACCAGAGGAAGAGAGCAGGTCATTATTGAAATGTTAATTTAAAATTTATTGGGCTAGGCAGGTGATGGTGGCTCACATCTGTAATCTCAGCACTTTGGGAGGCTGAGGCAGGAGATTGTTGAGGCCAGAAGTTCTAGGCCAGCCTAAGCAATATAGTGAGACCCATTCTTTACAAAAAATTAAAATTAGCTGAGTGTGGTGGTACTCACCTGTTGTCCCAGCTATTCAGGAGGCGGAGGTAGGAGAATCACTTGAGTCCCAGGAGTTTGAGGCTACAGTGAGCTATGATCACACCACTGAGATCCAGCCTGGGTGACAGAGCAAGTGTCTTGTTTCTAAAAAAGTAAAATAAAATAAATCAAAATTAAAATTAGTAGGTTGTGTCTTCTTCTGTCTTCTGAGGGGAGTTTAAAAAATACTTAGATACTTCTAATAACGGATTTTTCTATTGCTATTCAGATTGTAATTAGATATGTAATTGATCAACATGTCTGTAGATCCATTTTGTTGCTGTTGTTGAGAATGAACTAGGATATTACTGAGATAAACTAAATATTTTTAGTTTTAACTTTCTCAGGAAGGTAAAACAGTCTGACAGTAGTGTTGGTACATTTGTGTTACACAAAGGGGTTCCCTTTTCTTTTCTTTTTTTTTTTTTTTTTTTGAGTTGGAGTCTCACTCTGTCGCCCAGACTGGAGTGCAGTGGCCGCTCCCGGCCACCGCAGCCTCGACCTGCTGGACTCCGGCGATCCTTCCGCCTCAGCCTTCCAAGTAGCTGGAATTACAGGCGCCCGCTACCACGCCCGGCTAATTTTTGATTGTTTGTAGAGATGGGGGTCTCGTCAAGTTGCCCAGGCAGGTCTCGAACCCGCGGGCTCAGGCAATCCACTCACCTCAGCCTCCCAAAGTGCTGGGATTACAGGCTGAGCCACCGAGCCCGGCGGGGTTCCCTTTTCAACATGAATATAATCTCTCTTTTATGATTTATATATTATTTATATTATTTCTGTATTATTAACCAAATTGACAACACTGTATTAATGACTGCTAGCTTTTTAAGGATGTGAATGTTTTAGAGGCTTTCACATTTCTCTAATTCCATCATGATAGTTATAAAACTTTGAGTATGCTTGGTAAGAAATTATATAAACTCTATAAACCAACACTTTAATTGCACACTAATGAGTTTAGCTTCTTTTGAAATCTTTGTTTTGATCAGGATGTGGAGGCGATTGTGTTTTTTCTTTAAAAAAAAAAACAGCAGCAAAAAAAGTCAACAAATAGGGAAAGGTTGAGGCTTGCTAATATGGAAACCAGATCTAGTTGCTTAAAAAAGAAAAGTATGTAGGAAGAGCCTCTAATTTTCATGACTATCTTTGGGCTTGGAGAAATGCCCAGGTTAGTGACAAAGGGAACTTTGGGGAAAGACTCTAAATCTACCACATTGTAAGACAGAAAATGGAAAATCAGATGGATAACTTCATTAAAAACATAAGCCATGTAGAATTTTCAAGAGTTCAAGGAACAACAGCAGGATTTCTATTGTTTTGTTTTTCAAATTGAAATAATACTATACTTTAACATTTTGTTTTGAAAATAAGCGGCAGTGGAGCCGTAAGCCATTAACTACAGTCAAAGTCATTATTAATTTCCTTTTTGGGGCCAGTTTTCACATACTCCCAGTAACCCAGTCTTGAAACCTTATTGTCTTCTCTGATCTGTACCACTTTTTGAAGCACAGTTTCTCTTGTATCCATTTTTTCTTTTTCAGGTGCTATTTTATGACGTCTAGGTTATTGCTTCTCATATCTCCATGTGCATGCGAATTCCCTAAAGGTCTTGTTGGAATGGAGGTTCTCTGATTTTGTAAGGACTCAGATAGGGCCTGGGAGCCTGTCTCTTAATAGGTTCCCGATATTGTTGTTCTGCAGTCCACACTTGCATGTGGGGGTCTTTAGAGTATCGCGACAGCCGTGGAAATGATTATGTATCACTATATTATTGCGAGGTGGCGGCATACGGACCTTTAGAGAGGGGATCTTGAGAGAGAGAGAGAGAGAGAGAGAGAGACAGACATATCCGTCTGCCTTTGCAAAAAAGTCCTTTGTCTCCGGAAGGACACACACACACACACACACACACACACACACACACACACACACACACACACACACACACACACACACACCGGAAGGACACACACACACACACACACACACACACACACACACACACACACCCCCAGAGATTCGTGGCCCCTTTCTCTGGCTCTAGTTCCTGTCTTCCTGCCTGCCTCACTATTTTAGTAAAAAAAGTCTTCCTTTGCCAGGATCTACCAAATCTAGTCTAAAACCAAAATCAAGTCGTTTGCTCCATAATTCTGAAGTAACTTTCTAACCTAATTTGCTACGGCTCCCTTTCAAGAATGCTGTGTTTTAGTCAAACCAGGCAAATTTCCTTTCTCTGCAGAGATTCTACGTCTAACCAAGGAGTGGACCTAGCAGGACGGCTGAATCTTTCCCCATCGCCTTCCAAGTCCACCCCAGAAGCACAGGGAAGGAAAATGGCCGAAATGGGGACACCTCTGGAGAAGGAACTGTCTGGAAATTTTGCGTGTGAATGGAGTGGTGGCTGTCTTTGGCCTTGGGCAAGAAACAACTCAGCCTTCTTGTGAGGCTAAAACCAAGCTTCTCCTCCATTCTCTTCAGGTCAGTGCAGTACTAGGCCCTATAACTGCAGGAACTCAAACCTGGCTCAGGTATTACTAGCAGGGCAATCAGGGCTGTGCAGGTGCCTAGAGCCTGTGGGAAAGTGACCTCAGGGCTCCCCATGTTATCCCTCCCCACGCTCCCGGCCAGCCACTGCAGCCTCGACATGCTGGGCTCTGGCGATCCTTCCGCCTCGCTACAGGCACACCCGGCTAATTTTTTATTTATTGTAGAGATGAGGTCCTACCAAGTTGCCCAGGCGGGTCTCGAACCTGCGGGTTCAGGAAATCCACTCGCCTTGGACTCCCAAAGGGATTACAGGCTGAGCCACCCAGCCTGGCCGCAAAGCGTTCTTTAGTAGAGAGTTTTTATATTTTTCAGTGGGAAAGACATTTTTATTAATTTCGATTTATACTGTACTCATTAGAAAATATCATTTGAATTATTTCTAGTTTATGGAAATTATCGAAGATTTCTATGTGGTATAATGTGTGGTTAATTTATATAAATGTTTCATACGCCCTTGAGAAGAAGGTATGTAAATTTTTATTGGTGGTAAAATTAAAAATATATTCAAGCCGGGCTTGGTGGCTCAGCCTGTAATCCCGCGCCTTTGGGAGGCAGAGGTGAGTGGATTGCCTGAGCCCGCAGGTTCGAGACCCGCCTGGGCAGCGAGACCTCATCTCTATAATAAATCAAAAAATCAGCGGGGCGTGGTAGCGCGAGCCTGTAATTCCGGCTACTTGGTAGGCTGAGGCGGAAGGATCGCCAGAGCCCAGCAGGTCGAGGCTGCGGTGGCGGGAGTGGCCACTGCACTCCAGTCTGGGCGACAGAGTGAGACTCCAACTAAAAAAAAAAAAAAAAAAAAAAAAAAAAAAAATATATATATATATATATATATATATATAAATGGTTTGTTTTTTTACCATTTCTTTTGCCATTTCTTGTAGTTTTTACTTTATAAAGGTGGTAGTTGTAGCCATGGCTATTAAAAAAAAATACTGTTTTTATTATGAATTAGATGATTTTTATCATTTTAACATGTCCTTTCTTGTCTCACAATGCTTTTTGGCCTGATTTATGCTTTTTTCAATATCCAGATCATCAACCCTGCCTTTTTATTATTTACATATGCTTGATATAATTTTGTCCATCCCTTTATTTTTAGCATTCTGGAATTTCTTTAAGTGTGTCTACAGCATTTAGCAAAAAGTTGGGTTTTACATTGTGACCCAATTTGAAAAAAATCTCTTTATTAGGTGAGTTAAGTTCATTTATATATATTAATATGAGTTAAATGTTTGGTCTCAATATATTATTTTTTATATTTATTGTATATATTATTATAGGTATGTTTCTCTATGTGGTTTGTTTCTTTGTTTTTCGAGGGGACAAAAGGGAGAGAAAACAGTATTTCATTTGGTATTTAGGAAAATTTGTATTTTTTTTCTAGCGGTTACTTAAAAATTTTTTTAAATTAACTAATTAATTTTATTTATTTATTTATTTTGAGTCAGAGTCTCACTCTATCACCCAGGCTGGAGTGCAGGGGCATGCTCATGGCCACTGCAGCCTCGACCTGATGGGCTCAGGCAATCCTTCCATTTCAGCCTTCCAAGTAGCTGGAACTACAGGCACACGCCACCATGCCCAGCTAATTTTTTGATTTACTGTAGAGATGAGGTCTTGCCAAGTTGCCTGGGCTGGTCTTGAACGCCTGGGCACCTTGGCCTCCCCAAAGTGCTGGGGTTATAGGCGTGAGCCACAGCGCCTGGCCTAATTTTTTATTTTAAATATAGGAGGTACAATTCAGGGTTAAGTATACAGATGTTCATTTTGCAGGTACCCTTGTTGATGAGGTATGCCCCCCCTCTCCCCTGGCAGTTTCCCATTTCTGTTAATCTCACTCCCACCCTCCCCTGGCAGTTTTCCACTACTGCCAATCCCTATCTTATAGTATTAGGACAGTTTTTCACCGTCCACTTATGAGTGAGAACATGTGATATTTGGTTCTTTGTTTCTGTGATATATCACTCAGTATTATTGCCTTTAAGTCCATCCAAGTCGCTGCAAAGTTCATAATTTTGTCCTTCTTTATGGCTGTGTAATATTTCATTGTGTATATGTAACACAGTTTTTTAAATCCAGTCCTCTCTCGATGGGCAGTACAGTTGGCTCCATGTTTTTGTTATTGTAAATAATGCTGCAATAAATATGTGTCTGCAGGTATCTTTTTCATAGAGTGATTTGAATTCCTCTGGGTATATTTGCAGCAGGGGTATTGTGGGGTTATATGGAAGGTCGATTTTTAGATCATTTAGGAGACACCACACTGTTTTCCACAGAGGCTGTACTAGTTTACACTCCCACCAACAGTGTAGAAGTGTTCCCTTTTTGCTACATCCTTTTCAGCATCTGTTGTTTTTTGTGTTATTGATGATGGTCATCCTGATTAGATTTTTAGGTGGTATCTCAGTGTGGTTTTAATTTGCACTTCTTTGATGACTTGTGAGGCTGAGCATTTTTTCATGTGTCTGTTGGCTGTCTAGCAGTTACTTTTATACTAATATCTTTATTTTGTTTATTTTATTTTTTGAGTTGGAGTCTTACTCTATTGCCCAGGCTGGAGCAGAGTGACACACTCATGACCACTCCAGCATCAACCTACTGTGCTCTGGTGATCCTTCTGCCTCAGCCTTCCAAGTAGCGGAAACTACAGGCGTGCACTACCACATCAGCTAATTTTTTATTTATTGTAGAGACGAGGTCTTGCCAAGTTGCCCAGGCTGATCTTGAACCCAGGGGGGTCAGGCAATCCACTCGCCTTGGCCTCCCAAAGTGCTGGGATTACAGGCTGAGCCACTGGGCCCGGCCGTATACTAATACTTTGTATGTCCTTAGTGCCTTTATTCCTTGTTTAAGCTCCTACCATTTGGTTTGTAAGTTTAAAATAGTGTTCTTTTATCACTATATGGTATTCAGTAAGTGTATTTTGCTTTTTGTAGTTGTATATTGTTTACTTTGGCAGAATATACATGTTACATATTATTTTTTTCACCTTTTCCCCCATCTTTGCTCTAGTCTTAGACTTACAATTAAATATATGTATATTAAATATATTCAGTGCTGCCATCTGTCTTAGTGCTGGCTTCCTTATTCATATTTGATGAGATGAAGCTCTCCCTCTAGTAGATTCCTTAAAAGGGCTCTCATGAGTGCTGTATTTCTGTGTGATTGCATGTTTAAAATTGTTTTCTAGGCTGGGCATGGTGGCTCAGCCTGTAATCCCAGCACTTTGGGAGGCCACGGTTAGAGGATTGTCTGAGCCCGGGGGTTCGAAACCAGCCTGGGCAAGTTGGTGAGACCTCATCTCTACAATAAATCACAAAAACTAGCTGGGCACCGTGGCGTGCATCTGTAGTTCCAACTACTTGGAAGGTTGAAGCGGAAGGATCGCCTAAGCCCAGCAGGTTGAGGCTGTGGTAGCTGTGAGTATGCCACAGCACTCCAACCTGGGCAAAAATAAATAAATAAATAACTTGTTTTCTGTCTCCTTGACACTGTGTGCAGGGGTGAACGACTTGAGTGGTTTACTGAGATTCTTGGTTCAGAATACTTGTTATCCTGTTGTACAGTGAAGTTCAGTTCTTTGATAGATGACACCTTTTGGAGAAGAAAGTTGATGTGTCTTCTGGTTCTGATTTTCTCTGATTTCTTCATTTTCCTTCATTTCTTATACTTTCTTCTACTTTCCCTTCACCACCAAGCCACCAAGGGATCCCCCTCCCCCTCCTGGGCCACATCTTCTCAAGACTGCCACCTCTGGTGCTGCATATGTCCCTTCCTTGAACTTCTCCAGGAGCCAGTGCTCTGATCCACTAGGTCTCATACCTGATCTCTGTATTTCTTCACTCCAGGTGGAACTTGATCCTTCTGGGAGTGACTTTTTACCTGAAGCTGCTGAGTCCAGCCGTTCTCTCCTAGTTCTTGCTTTGGCCTGTGCCCTGGAGTGGTTCCACAGCTTTGTCGAGTCACTACTCACATGTAAACTGAAGTTTGTCATGTTGTCTGTCTCCTAGTAACACTGTAGGCATGGGTTATAGTTGGTTTTATTTGCTCTTTTTGGATCAGTGTGGTTTTTTTTGGAAAATGGGAGTAGAGATTTAAATTTAAGCAATCACTATCACCCTATGGGGACTTAAAGGGGAACAGGCATTACTTTTTTATTCCAGTAGTTCAAGCCCATTATATTGTAAGAACTTTGAGGGTACACCTAAAACACTATCAAACTTGTAGTAAATAATAATAAAAGTATCTAATGAATAAATTAATAGAAATGATTTACCTTACTTTAGCAAAAGAAATGATAGAGGAACTATTCTAATATTTAGAATAAAATAACCATAATCATGTTCTTCTTGTCTAAGCTTTCTTAGTTGCTAATTCAGTTGCTTAGTTGCTGAAAGTCTACCAGTGATAGACTATTATGAAAACTGAATACAGAAATTGTTTCATTCATTTGAACATAATTCTGAGAGATATAGTGAGGTGAGACCATATCCGGAAAGAAAAAAATGTGGTAGAGATGATTGTCTCCTAATAATTCACGAGGTGAGATAAAATTTTTGATAAAGAGAGGAGTAAGTTGATTTATATTGTCCTTGATTATATTTCCTTAATTGTATTTTCTCTGATTTAAAAATTCACATGTATTAAGCTTTCTACTTCCAGCTACTTGTAAGGACATCATGTAAGAAAAAAACTTGAAAAATGCATGGAACCTTGCCAATGATTTTGATCAAGGAATGTTGGCAGACTGAGGCAAGTGTCTGATAAAGTAAACGTTGCCAAATAAACTTCTGTGTTTATAGTAGGTGGTTTGCTTAAACTAATTGTGTAGTTCTGTGATAACACAAAAACAGAGTAACTCAGAAAGGAGGAATCAGAACCACTTACTTTTGGGGATAGAACTGGCTGTAGGGGATAAGATTGGCAGTGGCTCCCATTTTTCTTTAGAGCAGAACTTTCTGCGATGATAAATGCTTTCCATATATGTGCTTTCCGATGATAGCCACTAGCCATCTGTGAAGAAGGAACTGAGAAGCTAAATTTTAAACTTGCTTATTTTAATTAGTTTATGTTTAAATTATGTAGCCACATGTGGTTCATGGCTGTTGTATTAGACACTTCAAGGGTCCAGAGAGACATTGGTGGGTTTGAGGTTGAAGTATTTAGTTTGGGGAAGAGAAAAAAAAAATGGAAGAGGGATTTGAGTGGAATAAGGAAGTAAGGGTATCTATTTATCTATCTACCTGTCTATCATCTATCTGTTCATCTGAGAAAGGAAAAGAGTAACTGATTTTTGGTGGGGAACAAAGGGAAACGCTGTTCCTTACTCTAGGGGAAGCCCAGGACTACTTACACAGAGGGTCAAGGACCTTCAGATGTTGCCTCTGCTATCTTGCATTAGGCTCTGTTATTCCCTGATTATTATTTCTTAGCAGTGAAATCCATACATAGGATATTACTTAGTGAACTGAATATTTTGAATTCTAAGCTAAAGAACACACACGTTTACAATGAATCCACATTTGATCATCCTCACACGTGTCCTGCTGTTAAACCTAGAGTTATATACAGATTTGATAACCCCATCCTGTGGTTTGCTCATTTGTTGGGTTGCCTACGGGCTTAGGCTAATGTTCCAGATTCAGATACCTGGGTTTGAATACTGGATCCTCCACTTACTGGGTATGTAGTACTTGGATAGATCTTTGTATCAGTTTTCCTATGGTATTGTTATGGTGATAAACAAATTCATATTTGTAAAGTATATACAACAGTGCATTGTACTGTTCACTGAACACATTAAAATTATAAAAAACATGCTACCTGTATGAATGCTGTTTTCTCGTTCACCGTAATGTGCTCAAATATCTGTCAACTGGTAAACATCAGAAACACCCATCAGGTAACCAAGTAAGTTGGTGCTGGTTTGTTAAGGTCTCATATCTGATGGTCTCTATCTCCAGGGACTCAAGAAGGTTGCACAAGTTCTGTTGCTCTCTACCACCAGGCAAACAGAGAAGAAGAAATGTTGAGGCTTTTAGTGACATCAGTTTGAATTACTGCAAATGGGAAAAACATGTCTGACATTGCCTTAAAATAGCTTCTAATTTAGCAATCCCAAGACATGTCTACATGCAAAGGGTGAATTGGTACCCTGGTTAGGCTGGTGGAATATTCACTATTCTGTTGCTAGGGATCTAAGCCTATTCATGGTATCCTATTTTTAGAGTATACAAGAATGAATCAGAGACCTATGATTAATTATTAATGATTGTGAAATAACACTATTGGATGACAGAAAGTAGAAAGTTTTAATAACGTCTGCTTTGAGAATTACTTTCAACAAACACATAAAAGATATTTTGTTAATTTGTTTGTTTGTTTGTTTTTGAGTTGGAGTCTCACTCTTGTCACCCAGACTGGAGTGCAGTGACCGCTCCCGGCCACCGCAGCCTCGACCTGCTGTGGCTCCAGCGATCCTTCCGCCTCAGCCTTCCAAGTAGCCGGAATTACAGGCGCGCGCTACCACGCTCGGCTCATTTTTGATTTATTGTAGAGATGAGGTCTCGCCAAGTTGCCCAGGCGGGTCTTGAACCCGCGGGCTCAGGCAATCCACTCACCTCAGCCTCCCAAAGGCGCAGGATTACAGGTTGAGCCACCGAGCCTGGCCAAAAGATATTTTAGTTACATTTTTCCTCTTTGGAATGTTGCTTGTTTTGAACTATTTTTTTTCCCTAAATGTCTATGATTTAGTTCTATTTTGAAAAGATCCTGGGAATGAGCATAGTTAAAAAGGTTAATTGTAACTTTCTCTTTATTATCATGCAAACTAAATTCTAAAATCTGTGAATGCCTGACAGTCTATGAGATTAGAAGAAAACTTTTTTTCCCAGTTTAAATTTTAGTGTCTATAATAATTAGTGATGCTGATCACTTACTTGTCCAGGCTCTATTCTCTAGGACTTAGATAGATAAGAAAAGTCAGGGATGGAAAGGATCAATACCTGGTCATACACAGGTGGTAACAGGTGGATTTAATCTTTAGCAGTCTGACTCAAGAGCCTGTTTGTTTGTTTATAAGTCGGAGTTTCACTGTTGCCCAGGCTGGAGTGTAGTGGCACACTCATGGCCACGGCAGCCTTGACCGGCTAGGCTCAGGTGATCCTTCTGCCTCAGCCTTCCAAGTAACTGGAACTATAGTCATGCATCATCACATCCAGCTAATTTTTCTTGTTTATTGTAGAGATGAAGTCTTGTTAAGTTGTCCAGGCTTATCTAGAACTTGTGGGCTCAGGCAATCCTCTCACCTCGGCCTCCCAAAGTGCTAGGATTACAAGTGTGAGCCACCATGCCTAGCCTGAGCCTGTTCTAACAATTATCCTGTTCTGGTTCACATTAAAGACCCATTCTATATCACTAAACAAGGACGTGGAAAGATTCCATCTTGTAGTGATTTCATTCTTCTCTTATTTGCTATATACTCATTTGTTTGACAGATCCTGAAACCACAATATGCTAATCATAGATACGCTTTATTGAATGCATATTAGCTGATGATTTAAATGCATCATCTTATTTAACCTTTACAGTAACCACATTAAGTAGCTTGCAGACCTTAAATAATCTGCTAGAGTCTCACAGGAGGTGACTGTGAATCCAGGAGACAAAGGCAGGGACTCTGACTCCAGTGCTGATGCCCTGCAGCGTTTCACAGGCAAAGGACTGCACTCAGTGCTGTAAAATGTAGACATGGCGAAAATCACAGAACTTTCTTTCAAAGAACGTGGACTTCAGTTTTGTTGAAAAAATATGCACACAAATAACTCTGACACTTATGGGGGAAAGTTAATGTTATTAGAGGTACAGATAACATGCTAAGGAGTTGGGCAGAGACAGCACTTACTTCTGACAACACAGGAGAGACGATAGAAAAGAATATTTAATCTTTTTTTTTTTTTTTTTGAGTCAGAGTCTCACTCTGTTGCCCAGGCTGGAGTGCAGTGGGATACTCACAGCCACCACAGCCTCGACCTGCTGGGCTTAGGTGATCATCCCACCTCAGCTTTCCAAGTAGCTGAAACTATAGGCGTGCTACCACGCCTGGCTAATTTTTGTGATGTGTTGTAGAGACGAGGTCTTACCAAGCTGCCTAGGCTGGTCTTGAACCCCTGAGCTCAGGCAATCCTCTCGCCTCGGCCTCCCAAAGTTTTGGGATTACAGGCTTGAGCCACCACACCCAGTCTACTTAATCTTATTTTAAAAAGAAAGCGTCAGTTAGAAAAGGACAAATTTAGGAGATAAAATTCAGGTAGTGAAAACTACCAGTAGGAATTTGAAGGGGGAAAACATTACGGCGGTTTTGTTACTAATAAGCTGGTTTCCATTTTAAAAACACAGCACAGACATTTTCTTTGCGAAGTTGATTTACACTTTCCTTGATTCATTCAATAAGTATACATTGAGCATCTGTTGGATACCGATACGGCTAATGCAGGCACTGAAGATGTGGCAGCGTTCCAGAAGAGACAACAGATTTCCTGCTCTCTTGGAGCTTATGGTCTAGGGAGAAGAGGCCGATAATAAAACAAGTGAAGTGAGCAGCTTGTCTAACGTTGACAGTGCTACCATCAAACTCAAATCCAGAAAGGGGGAGAGAGGGTCTAGGGGCAGAAGGACAGCATTGAGCTTCCTTTTTCCTACTGCCCTTCATCCCCTAAGATTTATTTTCCATCCGTCATCCTACTCCACCCTTTTTTCCTGCCATAAGAGGCTGAGCTGTATGGGTTACATCATCATAACCTTGCACTTTGGCTTACAGTTAGGTTCAGCTGACAGGGGGTATTGGCATGCGCCCAGAGAGGGAAGAAAGTGAGGTCAGGGTATTTATTCTCCCCATCTATCTCTGGAATAATATGGGACATAAAGAGCTCGTCATTAGTCCTGTTTTAAATAGTAAAAATTGGAAGCAGTAAAAGTTGAAAAGATTTGATCATAATATAACTGGGATGGTGTAATTAGGGTAAGAATGAAAACTCATTCTAAATACTTAACTTTTTGCTACTGAAATTAGCCTACAGAAGGGTAATAGTTTTCTGTACAGATATCTTTGCGCCCTTATGACATTTTTTGACACTATATTTAAAGTAATTCATGTACACACACACACACACACACACACACACACACACACACACACACACACTAGCATTTTCAAGGGATTACCAAATTCCTTGAAGCCCTTTTGTTGCTGATTCATGGAGTCCAGAATAAGACCCCCTATTTCATGAAAATGAGAAGACCTCCTATTTTCAGGTTATATGTGAGATGAAATCTCTCAGCAGCAATATTAAATAACGCTTAATTTTGTGGTGAAGAAGAAAAGGTAAAATAAAAGTTCTCCACTGTATTTGGAGACTAAAAGGGGCTTTAACATGGTTTCCATGTGTAGTCATGGAAGTAAGCCATACACTGCTAGGAAGCATTTTGAAAATCAAAATGCTCTATACAGATTGCATATTTTTATTGGGAGCTATAATCTTTTATTTAAAGATACAACATGTTTCCAAATAATGTTTGCTAAGTTTTTATGTATTATTGAAATTATGGCACATAGAAAATTTTGAGGCAGATAAAATGCTACTAGTTGTTGGGTAGAAATAACTTAAAGAATTACTCTGATGCACTAACTCAAGAAAAAGTTGTAAGACGGCCGCGCTCAGTGGCTCAGCCTGTAATCCCAGCACTGTAGGAGCCCAAAGCGAGTGGATTGACTGAGCCCATGAGTTCGAGACCAGCCCGGACTTGTCTCTACAATAAATAAACAAATAAAAATTAGCCAGGCATGGTAGTGTGTGCCTGTAGTTCTGGCTACTTGGAAGGCTGAGGTGGGAGGATGACTGGAGCCCAGCAGGTCGAGGCTGTGGTGGCTGTGAGTGTGCCACTGCACTCAGCCTGGGTGACAGAGTAAGACTCCAACTTTAAAAAAAAAAAAGTGCCGGGCTCGGTGGCTCAGCCTGTAATCCCGCGCCTTTGGGAGGCTGAGGTGAGTGGATTGCCTGAGCCCGCGTGTTCGAGACCCGCCTGGGCGGCAAGACCTCATCTCTACAATAAATCAAAAAAAAAATCAGCCGGGCGTGGTAGTGCATGCCTGTAATTCCGGCTACTCGGAAGGCTGAGGCGGAAGGATCGCCGGAGCCCAGCAGGCGAGGCTGCGGTGGCCGGGAGCGGCCACTGCACTCCAGTCTGGGCGACAGAGTGAGACTCCAACTCAAAAAACAAACAAACAAAGAAACAAAAAAAGTTGTGAGAATTAAAACCACACTCTTTTCTAAGATGACCTGAGTTCCTTCATAGTCGTGACCCCATGTCTGGGTTGAACACAGTACTAACTACTATATAGATTCCCACTTAAATTGATGGCTGTAAATTATTTCTATTCAGAAAAATATCACATTTATTGATGATAAATGGATATACATAGCCCATATTCTTATTTAATAACCTCTAGAGGTGGTCTTCAATACAAAATATTATAAGGTTGATGCAAGAATTGTTGGGATTGTTTGAACCCACACTTATAAGTGAAAACTTTAAGTATTTGCTATACAGTTAACATAGATACTCTCTCTCTCACACACACACATATATCCTGCTAGTTTCTTGCATGAAGCAAGGGTATAAAAAGAAAGGAGTTTGCCTAGATAGGGACAGGAAGTAAGGAGAATTAGATCACTATATAGCTGATCTAAGGCCAAGTCCTCCATTGTGGCCTGTTTCTAACTCTTATCCAGCACCTGTCCTTCAGTATCCCTCTCTGTAGTCACTGAAGATGTCTAAGCGGGGAAGTGACATTATAGAAGTAGCTATTGATGATGTTTAATCTGCCAAACTTTGCTAAATGTTTGGAATAGGGAGAGTTCAGATGCAGGGTGACCGGAGAGGAGGTGAACAAAATAGTCTACACCCAAAATATTGAGGGCAGTGGAAATGAAGACACTGTAAAAAATCAGTAGAATCCATCATCTCAGAATGACCTGGAGTGCCAACCACAGCATCTATGAGATGCCGTTGTCTGCACCCCTCTTCTCTGGCAACAACAGCAGAACTCTTCTTCCTCCAAAGGCTAATCTCTTTTGTGTTCTCACTGACAGCCTTTCTCACTCTCTCAGAAATCTTATATTTTGAATCTTTTCTCTATCTTCTGTCATGACTTCCTTCCTCACGACGATCCCCTTCTTTCAATATTCTCTCATCTCTCTCACATTAAAAACAAAAGCTAAACTTTTGAAAAGAAGCAAGTAGGTTCATTGCATCTCTTCAATTATGTGAAATTAAACATTTTTCATTTCCTGATTTTTAAATTAATGAACAAATTACTCTGGTCTGGCTTTTACTCCTACTTCCTCCACACAACTATGCTTGCTAAGGTCACCAATACTCTCCAGATCAATAAGTGAGAAGATTTTTTTATCTTGTCTTATTTGATCTTTGAATAGCTTTCAGCATAATTGACTACTCACCCTATTTTGAAATATTTCTTCTTCTGGCTTCTTTAATACCAGATTCTCCTCATTTTCCTTATTCTTGAGTCCTAGACTTTCTTTTCGTCTTCTTCTTCTTCTTTTTTTTTTTTTTTTTTTTTGAGTTGGAGTCTTCAGCCCAGGCTGGAAGACAGTGGAACACTCACAGCCACTGCAGCCTCGACCTGCTGGACTCAGGTGATCCTTCTGCCTCAGCTTTCCAAGTAGCTGGGACTACAGGCATATGCCACCACGCCTGGCTAATTTTTTGATTTATTGTAGAGATGAGGTCTTGCTAAGTTGCCCAGGCTGGTCGTGAACCTGTGGGCTCAGGCAATCCTCTCACCTCAGCCTCTCAAAGTGCTGGGATTATAGATGTGAGCCACCGCGCCCAACCTTTTTTCTTCTTAATTTGCCCTGTTTCCTTAAGAAACCACCTTCTTTTTAATTACTTCAATTACCATCTCCATAGCCATAGGCCCCAAATCTCTATCTCCAGTCAGATCATTTTGAGCTATAGACATGCAACATCTTGTAGGACTTTTGTTTAAGCAACAAATCCATTTCAACATCTTATAGGACTTCAAATGCAACATGTTCAAAACTGAGCTTGTGATCTTTTCCTCAAAATTTCTTCCTCCCAGGTATTTCAGTAAAAAAGAGTCACCATTTTTCATGTTAGAAACCTGAGCAGGCCAGGCGCGGTGGCTCAGCCTATAATGCCAGCACTTTGGGAGGCCGAGGCAAGAAGATTGCCTGAGCCCGGGGGTTTGAGACCAGCCTGGGCAACTTGGTGAGACCTCGTCTCTACAATAAATCACAAAAACTAGCCAGGCATGGTGGTGTGCATCTGTAGTTTAGCTACTTGGAAGTCTGAGGTGGAAGGATCGCCTAAACCCAGCAGGTCGAGGTTGCGGTGGCCACTGCACTCTAGCCTGGGTGACAAGAATGAGACTCCAACTCAAAAAAAGAAAAAAGAAAGAAAGAAAGAAAGAAAAGAAACCTGAGCAATCAAAAATCTTCCTTGAACTTTCCTGTATTCCCTTTCCCTATTCCTTTATTCCCTAACACTTAATCAAAACCAGTAAAACTGATTTTTGCATCCTAAGTATCTATTTAAAAAAACATACCATGTTGAAGATATCAGCATTTTATTTTAATTTATTTTATTGAAGATATCATTTTATTTTAATTTATTATTATTATTTTTTTAATTGGAGTCTCACTACTGTCATCCAGGCTAGAGTGCAGTGGCATGCTCACAGTCACCACAGCCGCGACCTGCTGGGCTCAGACAATCCTTCTGCCTCAACCTTCCAAGTAGCTGGAATTATAGATGCACGCTACCACAGCTGGCTACTTTTTGTCTCTGTTTATTGTAGAGACGAGGTCTCACCAAGTTGCCCAGGCTGGTCTCGAACTCCCGGGCTCAGGCAATCTTCTCGCCTTGGTCTCCCAAAGTGCTGGAATTACAGGCTGAGCCACTGTGCCTAGCCTGCATCCTAAATATCTTAAAAGTGGACACTTATTTTTATTTCTGCTGTTGCCACCTTACTCTAAACAACCTTTGCCCCTCATTTGAGCTATTGCCACTGCTTCCAGATGCTCTGCTAACTAAACAGCCTGTCTTTCATGTACAATTCATTTTCTACATGGCAGCTGGACTGTTAGCTTCAAAGCTCATGACAACACCAGTAACTAAGAGAATTTGAATAAAGTGATTTTTGACTGAATGCGAGTCTCCATCTTGTCCACATTCTCAAATAAAAGTGAGCTAAAGTTCTCATCTTTTGAGGCAGGGGCCCACAGGTGGGAATGCAAGGCCCACTGAGGAAATTAGAGAAATTCCCATCTTGGGAAGTGGATAAGGAGCTTCTACTCTCCCAGTGTGCTTCAAGTCAGTCCAATTTCCCTAGATGGCACCAGCAAAACAAGAGATTCCTAACATTGCTGCTACTATCTTGGAAATCCCAGCCACAGAACTCAGAATATCCCCACCAATATTAGAGTGGTAGAGTGGACAATTGCCACTAGGTGCTGCCAGACTGAAACTGGGACCCAGACCTAGACTTGGAGGGATTTGGACAGCTCTTCTGGACAGCAACTCACAGCCTACTGTCCTTGGGGGCTCATTCAGGTCACTTCATTGACCTCACCATAACAAAACACCATGTTGAGCAGCAATAAAAAATTTTGGACCGTACTTACTGTGTTGAGAAAGTTTTACTGTATTTTATAAAATCAAATCAGAATGTGTCACTTCTCTGGTTGAAACTCTTTCACAGTTTTCTTTGCTCTTAGGATAAAATCTCATCACATGGGCTCTAAGACCCAATTTCAATCACAAATACCTATGGGAACAGGCAGTTGGTATGAATGATCCACCCGCTTATACAACTATCGAATATGGTGGGGCCTGGAGTGTCAGTACTGTATTTTCTATCAAAAACCATCCAGATTCAATTAAAAATGAAACAGGACAAACCATAAATACATAAAAGGAAGAAAACACTTTGAATGAACTAGCATCCTACACTGGCCACATCTTCTGGCCTTTTCTCCCCTCCCCATGTGGCAGTTTTATAAAAATGTCAAGCTCCTTTTATCTGAAGCCATAGCAAAGATGATGGAGATAAGTGCTTCTCAGCAATAACACTACCTCAGATCTTTTTTTTTTTTTTTTTGAGTTGGAGTCTCACTCTGTTGCCCAGATTGGAGTGCAGTGGCCGCTCCTGGCCACCGCAGCCTTGACCTGCTGGGCTCTGGCGATCCTTCCGCCTCAGCCTTCCAAGTAGCTGGAACTACAGGCGTGAGCTACCACGCCCGGCTGATTTTTTTATTTATTCTAGAGATGAGGTCTCACCTGCCCAGGTGGGTCTTGAACCCTCAGGCTCAGGCGATCCACTCACCTCAGCCTCCCAAAGTGCTGGGATTACAGACTGAGCCACTGAGCCCGGCTCTACCTCAGATCTTAAGAACGGACCATTCCCTTTGGCTGGCATGCTTTCCTCTTTATTTTTACCTGACTACCAATTTCTTATCTTTTAGACATTATATCTTAAAATCACTTCATCATGGAAGCCTATCCCTTTTGTATTCCTGCCCCGAATTAGATTTTATTTCCCTGTTATAGCACACTTATCCTCTTAGCCTTTGTTCAAAATCATAATTGTTTAAATAATATCTATTTTTTTCTTCTCCATTAATCCACCCAATTATTCATTCTATAAATTTTTATTAAGCATCTACTTTTCACCAACAGCCTCCAATATATTACAAACCCATGGGAAGGTTCCTAGCACTGATTAGGTAGAAAATGAGTAGGAGCCGGGCCTGGTGGCTCAGCCTGCAATCCTGCGCCTTTGAGAGGCTGAGGTGAGTGGATTGCCTGAGCCCGCGGGTTCCAGACCCGCCTGGGCAACTTGGCAAGACTTCATCTCTACAATAAATAGAAAAAAAAATTAGCCGGGCGTGGTAGCACGCGCCTGTAATTCCAGCTACTCGCAAGGCTGAGGCAGAAGGATCACTGGAGCCCAGCAGGTCGAGGCTGCGGTGGCCGGGAGTGGCCACTGCACTCCAGTTTGGGCAACAGTGAGACTCCAACTCAAAAAAAAAAAAAAGAAAAGAAAATGAGTACGAAAGAAAGGGGACAAGAGATTTAAAAATAGCTTTTGAATGTTAAGCTTGGAAAAATAATGAGACTAGACAAGAATATAGATAATTCAGGATGGAAGCACGTTTGGAGGCAGGAGGAAATAACTTTTTATTTTGAGATTGTGGTGAGACATTCAAAGATTAATGACTAATATATTAGAGAAGCTGGAGGGCCATTTGCAGATCATTTGCCAAGGGGAGACTGTGAAACTGTGAGACTACTTACCATCCTGAGGCATCGAATAGAATGAAAAAAAGAAAGATCCGGCATCCTTGAAGAGTACTCTAGAAAAGTTAGCTCAAAAATGGAATTTTTCTTTCACATTCTGTATGGAACACAAGTTGGCAAAAAAATAGCTTATTTTTAGAGGAAGTAAGTGTGTTTAGGTTCAGTAAACAATGAAGGTTAGATGAAGTCCCTGATGCACATCATTCCACTAGCAAGAATGGTGTAACGCTTCTAAGGTGGAAAAAAACAAAAACAAAAACAAAACAGTGAGGTTTAGTTCTTGACTGAGTAATAATTGTTCTGTAATTGTACAAGTTGGAGCCTTAATTAGCCAATTAAATCTTGCTTCCTCATTCTTCCTATTTCTAAATATATATTTCAAGCTCTCTTCTGATGTTGGAAAAATTCTCCTGTCTTTGAAGCAAAGCCTGAAAATATTGCTCAATAGCAACCCATCTGTACAGTGATTGAGTCACAACAAATCCAGATTCCTGGAATCTATGAGAAAGGCGTGTGCTTGTCACGTCATCCCTCCCTTTTCCCAGTTCTACTCTGAGGACATTGTGAGGTTTTTTTTTTTTTTTTGACATTTTTCTCTCCTGCTATACTCTGTCATTTCACATGAGGGCAGCAGAGAGGCAGATAGGAGGCCCTGAATAGCAAATTCGAGGAGCCTGAAGCTCTAATTTTGGGCGTATTGTTTTCAGAAACACCCCTTCAAAAATTAAATCACGTTTTATCTCTTTAAACAATCCTAATCACTCGATTTGCCCCCTCTGCTCCTTTAAATGAGAAAAAAATCAGATCTGTATCTAAGAGTAGATGGTTACAGACTTTTGCAGGAATTGAATCTGGTTTGTTCAAAATGTGTTTCCTAATTTTTTGGGGGGGGGGTAGTTACAATTTGCCAAAAGATCTATTTAGCAATAACCATGATATTATCCTATATCCTTAAGAATAATTATTTTGAGAGTAGTCCAAGCCCGAATGAGCTATTTTGATACATATGGAAGCACATTTTGATTCAATGCAGTTTGAATAAAAGATAGGTGAAATAACAATAGCTTTGCATTACATTTGTGAACTGTCTTGGGCTGTATTTCAGGTTGCAATAAAAATGTATTGAGTCAATTTGGATAATGTGAAAAAATTATTACTACTGAGCCACAAGGATAGAGAGTAAATTATTCCCTAGGTTTCAGGCTCTCTGTCTCTTGAGAATGCTTTTGTTCTCTCTGCCCAAAATTTTCTTTTCCCCACCCCAGCCCACTTTCCAGCCATTCCCACCCGTTTGCATGGCTGACTTCTGTGGGTGCTTCAGGCCTCAGGGTAGAGATACCATCTCCAAGCAGCCTTCTCCACGGCTTCTCGATTGTCTTGGTCATTCTATGCCTCTCCTATTTACTCCCATCATTCTCCATAGGCAGCAGCTATGTGACCTATGTCTTATTTTGGATTTTATCTTCAGCACCTAGTACTATGTACTTAGAAGGAGTGCATAAGAAAAAGCCCGGCTTGGTGGCTCAGCCTGTAATCCTGCACCTTTGGAAGGCTGAGGTGCGTGGATTGCCTGAGCCCGCTGGTTCGAGACCTGCCTGGGCAACTTGGTGAGACCTCATCTCCACAATAAATCAAAACTAGCTGGGTGTAGTAGTGTGCGCCTATAGTTCCAGCTACTTGGAAGGCTGAGGGGGAAGGATCACTGGAGCCCAGCAGGTTGAGGCTGCCGTGGCCGGGAGCACTCCAGTCTGGGTGACAGAGTGAGACTCCAACTCAAAAAAAAAAAAAAAAAAAGGCCACGGTCTGTGGCTCATGAACCTTTAATCTCAGCACTTTTGAGAGGCCAAGGCTGGTGGATTGCTTGAGCCCAGGAGTTCAAGACCAGCCCGAGCAACATAGTGAAACCCTGTCTCTACAAAAAAAAAATCTAAAAATAAGCTGGGTGTGGTGGCATGTGCCTATAGTCCCAGCTACTCGGAATGGAATGCTGAGATAGAAGGATCACCTGAGCCCAGGTTGAGGCTGCCGTGAGCCATGATCATCCTCATTGTGCCACTGCACTCCAACCTGGGCAACAGAGTGAGACCTCGAGTCAAAAAAAAAAAAAAAAAGAATAAATACTTTGAATCTTTATCACGGTGGTTGGGCTTGGGAGGAGGAGCAGAGAACTGTCCAAACTGTGAAGAAGAGGTGAAAAGATTTACCTTTCTGCCCATTTTAGGGTGAGGGTAGGAGTTTAATATCTGAAGCCATAGCAAAGATGATGGAGATAAGTGCTTTTCAGCAAACATTTCATAGTCTCAGGTAACACCAGATAGACCTTAGGTTTGTAGGTAGTTAGGTTGTCAGTCATGTGATTCAATGCTGGTGAGAGCCAGGGCTTAAAGGAAATAAAAGCATGTTTGTGAAATCTGTGTGCAGTGCTAAGCACAGAGGAGTGAGCACTGAATGTCTGTTGAAAAACAAAAGAAGCTTAAGCATGACGGTGATGTTAGCAAGACTCTTGACTTGAAGTTTTCTGGTTGTTAAGGTTATTCTCTCAAGGGTATCAGGCTGTGCTGAAGGTCACTGCAGTATGGTGGGGAAGGAGAGAGACGGGGAAGCTCTTTCTAGGGAGGACTCAGCTCACCCTCTTAGCATCGTGTTGCTAGGGAATGGCTCCTCTGGTGGAAACTCATCTCCCTCTTGAAAGATGGAGTGGAGGCTTGTTAAGAGAAACGCGGTTTAGTGTAAATTGGACCATATGCAAACTGTGTTTTGCTTGAGTCCTGAAAACCGCTTTTTCCTATAAGAGAGACAAATCATTCCTTCTTAAAATCTTGTCATTGAACAGTCAGATACTATAATTCCTCCCTCCTTTCTCTCTTCTGTGAAGCAATATACTTCCTTTTTAATCTTATTGATTTATTTTTACCTTTCCACTTACATGTCTTTTCAAATTGATTTAATGAGATTCAGGAGGGCATTATTTGTGATGGTATTTCCCTAGACTGCTGAATTAATTTCCATTTGAAAAATTACTTTGGATCTGTAGCTTGGCCAGCACCTAGTCTATTGCTCTTAGTGCATATTACATAATGATAAAATACAATGGGCTGTCAACTTGAAAGGCCAATATTTAAGGAATATAGTTTTTTTTAAAGCAAACGTCTACAGATCATACTATTTGTATATCTCTGAAAAGCCTATGTATGGCTTGCTAGACTCTAAAGTTTCAAAAATTAATACAGAATAATTATCTCTCTAAAAACTGCAGCATATCCTTTGAGTCTAAGAGCTTTGTGTATTAACCTTTTGGCATTTTAAATTGTTGGTCAGTTCAGAGAGCAAAATTTGCAATTTGCTTTTATTTTCTCATCTTGTATAATGTCAAAGACTTCAGGAAGCTGGTGACCAAATTCACATAGCCACATTATATCAGTCTTCTTCTTCTTCTTCTTCTTATTATTATTTTAATTCTGGAAGACTTGAATTTATAAATAATTGGAGAAATTTAAAGCTCACCAAGGAGGTTTAAAATTATCTTTTAATCATTATTGTATGATTTACATGGTAGATCCTTGTGTTTATTCCAAAGCATTTTTGTGACTTTAAAAAAAATTTCATCCTGAAGATCTGACTCATGTTTGCCACCAGCACCAAGAATTCTGATTAGAAGTCCACCACTTTTTGAATCCTTGAATCAGGCTAGTAAGGTTGATAGAATTTTTTTTTTCTCTCTCTTTCTCTTTTTTTTTTTTTGAGTTGGAGTCTCGCTCTGTCGCCCAGGCTGGAGTGCAGTGGCCGCTCCCGGCCACCGCAGCCTCGACCTGCTGGGCTCCGGTGATCCTTCCGCCTCAGCCTTCCGAGTAGCCGGAATTACAGGCACGCGCTACCACGCCCGGCTGATTTTTTGATTTATTGTAGAGATGAGATCTTGCTGCCCAGGCGGGTCTCGAACCCGCGGGCTCAGGCAATCCACTCACCTCAGCCTCCCAAGGCGCGGGATTACAGGCTGAGCCACCCAGCCCGGCTGAAAGAATTTTCTAAAACACTTTTAAATTTCCTTCCTTTCCTCCCTCCCTTCCTCCCTCCTCTGCTATCCAACTCACATTTGCTGATTTTCATCTCTATTGGATAACACATTTTGGTAAGTGATAGAACTCCCACTTGAACCGGCTTAAGCAAAAAAGGGATTGTCCATGGTAGAGCCAAACACCCCAAACCAGGGTCTGGAATGCCACGGGGATGATTTTTCTTTTTCTTTTTTTTTTCTTTTTGAGTCAGAGTCTCACTCTGTCACCCAGACCGGAGTGCAGTGGCCGCTCCTGGCCACCACAGCCTCAACCTGCTGGGATCCGGCGATCCTTCCGCCTCAGCCTTCCAAGTAGCTGGAACTACAGGCGCAAGCTACCACCCTGGCTAATTTTGATTTATTGTAGAGATGAGGTCTTGCCAAGTTGCCCGGGCAGGTCTCGAACCCGCGGGCTCAGGCAATCCATTCACCTCAGCCTCCCAAAGGCGCGGGATTATAGGCTGAGCCACCGAGCCCGGCTGATGATTTTTCTTAATCTCCCATCCACTACTCAGCATGCTTCATTCTCTTACACTATCTTTATCATGCCTCTGTACCCAGAACCACCATAGCTTCTTGGATCATCTGCCTAGTTTAAACAGAAATAAAAGACTCTATTTAACCAATATCTATGTTCTAGGAAAGGATTCAGAACGGGAATCTTGAGTCACATAACCTACTGGAACACTAAATTCTGGGGCCATGAAAGCAGACAAATGAAAAAAATAGTTCCAGATGTCTGAAAGGGAAGAGAGGGAGAATAAGAATGGTAGTGCTATTGATTGCAAGGATAAGAAAACCAAGTAAATAAAACTAAAAATGATCACTACTCCATTGTGTCAAACACTTTAAGAAACAGGATGTGTTAGACCTACTCCCTGTACCTAAGGAACATGTCCTCTCCTGGGGAAAGCAGAATCATAAACACCTTTATACAGTGCTACTCATACAACAATAAAAGTTACATACAGTTCTCTGAACTCTTAGAGAAGGGTGAACTGAATTTCCTGGGAGTAGAGAGATAAGTGAGAAGAAATGTGCATAATAGGGTGTGGGGATGGTGTTGCCAAGAAAGTGTTTGCAGTGATAATTATGTTTACATTGAATCTTGCGTAATATGTTGGATTATGCCAAGTCAACAAAGGAAACAGTTCATTTAGGCAAATGGGACAGCAAAGACAAAAAGAATTTGGTTCGTGAAATGTTAGAAGTGTAAGATGGGTCCAGTAAAGGATAAATGCTTGGACTTGCTGGGAGACAGCTACAATGATAAGCACGAGCAGTATCCTGAAGGATTTTTTTGGGCCATGATAGAATTCCAGTTTATCTTGTATATGAACAGGAGTATTGAGAGATTCTAAATGGAATATAAAATTCTGATTGGGCATTTGTGTTGGTAACTAAACATTATTGTAGACCACTATTTAAACTGAAAATGGAAAGGCAGCAGACAATAGACACTCGTGCCGTTGTCCTGCCTGTTGTGCCTGTCACAATGTATCTGTCCTTTAAAAAAAACTACCTTTCTTAATTAAAAAAAGAAAAAAAAAGAAAGGAAAAAAATGGAAAATACTTGTATATTGGAGTCTCTGGTGTTACTTGCATTTTGTTTTTTTTTTTTTTTTTTTGAGTTGGAGTCTCACTCTGTCGCCCAGACTGGAGTGCAGTGGCCGCTCCCGGCCACCGCAGCCTCGCCTGCTGGGCTCCGGCGATCCTTCCGCCTCAGCCTTCCAAGTAGCCGGAATTACAGGCATGCGCTACCACGCCTAGCTGATTTTTTATTTATTGTAGAGATGAGGTCTCACTGCCCAGGCGGGTCTTGAACCCGCGGGCTCAGGCAATCCACTCACCTCAGCCTCCCAAAGGCACGGGATTACAGGCTGAGCCACCGAGCCCGGCGTTACTTGCATTTTATATCCATCCAGGCATCACCTGGAAGTGGTAACCCCCAAAGTCCAAGCATTTTAAGAATTGTTATTTTAAAGTCGTGCTTCAAATCTTTTCAAGAGCCTATGCACATAGAAAATAATATTTATATACTGATCTGAGATAGCTTGAGGAGGATGTTTGCAGCAAGAGGTGCCCAGCACAGGAGTCCTAGCTGTTCTACATCCCTTTGACTTGCAATTAAGGGGCGAAGAGATGCCACTATCTCCTCAGACTGTAACACATTTGCTGCACACTAATTGAGCTATTCTATTAGTTTAGAGATCTGAGTTATAGTGGTGACATGGTATCTATTTGTTTTTTTGACAAGGAGTGAAAACAATGTTTGTTTTTATTTCTGTTTTTTTTGAGTTGGAGTCTCACTCTGTCGCCCAGACTGGAGTGCAGTGGCTGCTCCCGGCCACCGCAGACTCGACCTGCTGGGCTCCGGCGACCCTTCCGCCTCAGCCTTCCAAGTAGCTGGAACTACAGGCACGTGCTACCACGCCCGGCTACTTTTTTGATTTATTGTAGAGATGAGGTCTCACCAGTTGCCCGGGCGGGTCTCGAACCCGCGGACTCAGGCAATCCACTCATCTCAACCTCCCAAAGCACGGGATTACAGGCTGAACCACCGAGCCCGGCACCAACAATGTTAAAGTTTTTGATGGTAATGAATTAAGTTGAGAAACATTTGACATCCTGAAAGATCTTTCAAGATTTCAGAATGTATGTTTTATTATCACTCAAGTATGGCGAGGCCAACAGATCAGGAGGCAACTGCCAATGAAAAGATAGTTTATTACTCACAGTTCCCAAGAAGAGGGAGCTTGTCTGACAGGAGGCAGAGGGAGTGAGGGGAAAATGAGGGCAGGACCTTTTATTGTAGTTTCTGTAGGAAAGAATGGGTGATTGGCTAGTTTGAATAATTTCAGTGGGCTCTGAAGTGCAGACAAGACTCTGAAGTGCACCTGTCTTGTCGTCGGGTGTCTGGCCCTGGGACGACCAGGGCAGAAGGATAGTGGTCCAGAGGATGAGTTCAATAATGAGGAGGCTGGGGGTGTGGACTCTGGATTGACTGATTGCATATGAAAGGCATGTCCCCAGCTAGTTGTTCACTATCTCTAGACCTCTAGACACAGTCTCTTCTAGTGTCAGCAAGGCCTCACAGTGTCAAAGCATCAGAAATACAAAAAATATAAAAACTATGATTCATACAAAATGTAATACTCTTATGCTATCTTCAACATTTTAACATGACATAAGTAGCATAAAAATTACTAAATTTTCTGAGTGGAATGAAGGCAAACTATTAAAACTCAGTCATATTCTAGATGACAGATGTTGAAAAGAATGTATGAATAAGACCAGATTTTTTTAAAAAAGTGTTTATAAAGTAATTATAAAAATTCTACAAACTATAAAATATCTTCCCTTTTATTGTCTAATGGTGAAAATAATCCTGGTTTGCTGATAAAATGAGCCTCTAAAACACATTATGTGGAATTAATGTCTGAAATCTTGATGAGCTATTAATTGTCACATGATAGAAACAATACCCATTCTGAGAAATACTAAAATACATCAAATAGTAGCAGATAATTCAAAAACACTTTGGGACATACTTTATGATTTTGCTGGCAAATCTCTTTTTCCAATAATGGTCTGCTTAGGTAAGTCTAAAAATTAACTTTTATTTTCCCAGTACCTACAGCTGGGCACCTGAAGTAGCTAAGTAAAGAGTATATGGTGTAGAATTGGGCAGCAAGCCTGGAACTTACAAATGCAAGGGAATCTTTCATTTCATCTCTATAGAGATCATTTGTTCACCATGAAAAGAACTTTAAAACATTGCAAGAAAATTAGAAAATGAAAAATTTTATGTAGATGCATCAGCTTATGTGTAATTAAAGTAAAATATATGATTAATACAAATGTATTATTATTATTATTATTTTGAGTTGGAGTTTCACTCTGTTGCCCAGACTGGAGTGCAGTGGCCGCCCCCGGCCACCACAACCTTGACCTGCTGGGCTCCGGTGATCCTTCCGCCTCAGCCTTCCGAGTAGCTGGAATTACAGGTGCACGCTACCATGCCCGGCTAATTTTTTGATTTATTGTAGAGATGAGGTCTGGCTGCCCAGGCGGGGCTTGAACCCGCGGGCTCAGGCAATCCACTCACCTCAGCCTCCCAGAGGCGCGGGATTACAGGCTGAGCCACCAAGCCCGGCTCAAATGTATTATTTTAATGGGAACTGTTTTTATATATATATAGGCGTACCTGTTCTAATTCTTAGTTTTTAACTATGTACCATAAACATCTCCCTGTAATGATTTTATTTTTCATTTTGTGATTATTTTTTTTCAGATTTTCTAAATAGTACACATATGTCACAGATCAACTAGAGAAGTACTCTAAACAAATAGGTCTTTGAACTAAACTCAGACATTTGCATTGAATATGCTGCTTAAAATTCATTTATTCAGTCTCCTGGGCTATTTAGTGTTGTGGTATACATATAAAATTTGTCAGTTTTCCAAAGTGTAGATAGAAAAATTCTGAATTTATGATATTCATAATATTTTTACTGGCAATAAATATGCACCAGTAAGTGTATTACAAAAACCATTTGAGTTTTCATTCCCTTTATTCATTAGAAAGATTATAGATCTACTGAACACAGTTTACTGATATGCCTTTCTCTGTGCTATTTTCCTAAAAAAAAAAAAATCACTTCTATACCAATCAATTTAATGAATAGAAAAGAAAATTAAAGCCTTTAGCATAACTTATCATCTATGTCATGTTCCCGGTGGAGGCAGTGGGAACTCAATTAATGGAAACTTTTTGTTTATGAAATGAAAAATTGGGGAAAATGCTGTCCAGCCTCACCAGGGGGAGTGTCACATAAGAATGACATTAGGGCTGGACTTGGTGGTTCAGCCAGTAATCCCAGCACTTTGGGAGACCGAGGCGAGTGGATTGCCTGAGACTGAGGGTTCGAGACCAGCCTGGGCAAATTGGCAAGACCTCATCTCTACAATAAATCAAAAAATTAGCCAGGCACAGTAGCACACGCCTGTAGCTCTGGCTACTTGGAAGGCTGAGGTGGAAGGATCGCCGGAGCCCAGCAGGTTGATGCTGGGGTGGCCATGAGCAAGACACTGCACTCTAGTCTGGGCGATGGAGTGAGGCTTCAACTCAAAAAAAAAGAAAAAAAGAAAAAAAGAATGATATTAGGAAGTAAAGATCTTTAAATAAAGTACCTTGATATTCAAATTTAGATGTTTGAATATGATTCCAAAGGGGAGAAAATTTTATCAGAGGATCATTAGAATGGCAGCGTTGTTGGTGCAGTTGAGTTAGAAAAAGGGGCAATATTTCAGAAGTACCATTTAGGCTACATTGTAGAGCATGTCGAGGAAATTACAGTATTTCATAGTACAACACCTCTGATTATGACAAATCTTTAAATTAAATTTGTTTTCAAATCTGAATGTATAATATTGTTAATGCAAATGCTTCGTTTGTAATGGCAGAGATGGAAATGTCACATAGATCATCTCCTGCCAATGCAAAGTAGACTCCCAAGGTCTGCTTATGATGACTCTGTGCATACTGGTTTAACATTATTGAATTAAATATAGCAGCATTTTAAAATACTACTGGGAAAAGTATATTTTAATGTAGAAGGCAGTTATTTTTGTTTGTCCTATTAAAAGACCAGGAGAGTCAAATATCATTATTATGATTTTCAGATCACCCAATTACATGAGGTGACTCAGTAGAGGTGTCAAAACCAAAAGCAGCCTTGCTATGTCTGATAAACTGCCTGTACAACACACAAAGTGCTTCACCAATCTTTGATGCTATTTAGGTTGATATGTAAACTATCTAGCCCAGCATGTTCAAAGAGTCACAATGCAGCAACGCCAAAGATCAAAAGCAATGTGAGTTGTTATTCTACTGAACTTCAAAGACTAATACAGACTCATGAAGAAAGTTAAATGAAAAGTATTTTATTCTTAATATCAGGAACCCTGTAAAAATATAAGGCACACAGTTCTGGTTGCACTGAAGACATTATAGTGGGGTTAAAAGGACTCTAGCTAGTTTAGTCTAGCCGCTCATGACCTCTCTGCACCTGTACAGACGCAGATCAAGAAGAATCCTCACAATGCAATCGTAATATGAAAAAACTGACATTCAACCCATCGCCAAAATCTGGGAGGAATTTTCAGTAACTGCAAGAACCATGAAAAGGGATTTTAAAGTGCAGGAATGGACTCCTAATTTTATGGTGTTTATTTTTATTTTATACTTGAAAGTAGAAAAACGACTTTTTTCCTCTTTGTCACTCTTTCCCACCAGATATGCACATTAAAGAGTGAACCAACAAAAACCTGTAGCAAGTTGTTATTTTGGGGTCTTATCCTCAATCCTCCAATCCTGTCATGCCTCCCCCACCCCCCACCATACTCACTGTTAAGGAGGTTGAAAGGATATTAGACAGAAGAAGAGTGGCAGTATATATACTGGCAGTAGCATGCAGTATCTTGGAAAATGTGGTCAGCACAAATCAAGTACTGTAGAGTAGATTCCCAGAGCCATAGTACCAGTCCTTTCTCTGACTTGTAGTGCTCCTGACTACTGTGAAGAGGATAGGAGAGCCAATGAGTGGGAGGCAGTAGGTTCCACTTCAGCTCAAAGGAACCCCACTTGATTAAAAGCTGCTAGTATACTGGGAGCTGCTAGTGTAAGAGCATGTTTGTTTATTTGTCATAACATTGTAGATCACAGAGGAAGAACAAGAGGGATGAAGTTTAATTTGCTCATTGTTGTCACTAAATGTTTGTTATGAGTAAATGTTGGGAGTTTGAATAGGCATGAATTACTCGATGAGGAACTGAAAAGAAAAATAAATCACCATGGACATTATGAAAAATTACCTAAGAAAGAAAGACCCCAAGGCCAAAAGTAGTTCTAAGAATTAAATTTTATAAAAATAATTGGTATTCCTGATATGATGCCAAAAGACTTTTTTGTGTTGCTGGTGTTAGGAGTTGAGGTTAAAGGATAAAAAGGGAACAAAGAGTTGTAAAGAGCTAAAAATATCTGGATTAAAGTTCACACTGAATATAGTGACTGTCTCAGAATGTAGGGAAAAAACACAATGATAAAAAACAATACGGAGGAAGATGTGGAAGAAGAGGAAAATACAGCTATTGAGTACTTGAAATGTGGTTAGTCTACATTGAGATGTGCTGTAAGTCTAGAACTTGCTGTCCAACATGGCCAAAATGCATAGTGGTAGGAAAACCCATGACTTATACCATTTTATTGCTCGTTTTTAAAACTTAACCTATATTCGCAAATTATCCTGGACTGGAAAGCCACTTTAAATCTCGGATCACTCTTTTCTTACCTGAAAATAGTGTTTGCCCAAGAGATAATTACAAGATGAAATACAAGCCGGGCTCGGTGGCTCAGCCTGTAATCCCGCGCCTTTGGGAGGTTGAGGTGAGTGGATTGCCTGAGCCTGCGGGTTCGAGACCCGCCTGGGCAACTTGGCGAGATCTCATCTCTACAATAAATCAAAAATTAGCTGGGTGTGGTAGCGCACGCCTGTAGTTCCAGCTACTTGGAAGGCTAAAGTGGAAGGATCACCAGAGACCAGCAAGTCGAGGTTGCAGGGGCCCGGAGCAGCCACTGCATTCCAGTCTGGATGACAGAGTGAGACTCCAACTCCAAAAAAAAAAAAGAAAGAAATACAAAACTGTGGTAAAGTTTAATACTTCCAGATTTTTATATCAGTTGTCTACATCCCAGAAGACCATGAGTGGGTGATAAGAGATATTTGTTTTGTATCTTTTTTTTTTTTAGTCATAGTCTCACTCTGTCACCCAGACTCACAACGACAACCTGCTGGGCTCAGGCAATCCTTCCGCCTCAATCTTCCAAGTATCTGGAACTACAGGTACACATCGCCACGCCTGGCTAATTATTTTTTTGATTTATTGTAGAGATAAGGTCTCACCAAGTTACCCAGGCTGGTCTTGAATCCTGGCTCAGGCAGTCCTCTCACCTCCACCTCCAAAAGTGCTGGGGTTACAGGCGTGAGCCACCACATCCGGCTTGTTTTGTATCTTATTAACTTATATATCAGACATTTATTGAACTTTTTTTTTAACTATTGCTAAATATTAGACATTCTGCCTTTGGTTTATGGACTCCACACAGATTATATGACCAATAATAATGTAATTAAATAATGAAAGCAATTAATTCTTGTCTTCCTCTAGTAGTGAGTCCTGGTTAGAAAACAAAAAGAAGGCCAGGTTTGGTAGTTAATGCCTGTAATCTCTACACTTTGGGAGGTCAAGGTAAAAGGATCGCTTGAGCCCAGAAGTTCGAGACCAGCCTGGGCAACAAAGTGAGACCCTGTCTCTACAAAAAATAAAATAAAAAGTTAGCCAGGCGTGATGGTGCATGCCTGTAGTCTCAGATATTCAAGAGACAGAGGTGGGAGGATTGCCTGAGCACAAGAGGCAGAGGCTGCAGTGAGCCATGATCCTGCCATTGGACTCCAGCCTGGTTGACAGAAAGAAGCTCCAACTTGAGGTCGAGGGGTGGGGGTGGGGGTGTGAACAAGAACAAAAAGAAGATAGCCCTTTTCTTTCTTTCTTTTTCTTTCTTTCTTTCTTTCTTTCTTTCTTTCTTTCTTTCTTTCTTTCTTTCTTTCTTTCTTTCTTTCTTAATTTAATTTCTTATAGCCTCCAATTACACCCACTGAATGAAACCAGGAGAACTAACTCAAACCAGACTTTGTCTTTCCTACATATTTCTGGACTTGTTTTGTGAAAACCCATGTTTTATGACAACCCAAAATCTATTCTCTGATTGTTTTAGATAAAAGCAAAAGGAGGCAGACCATCTGGCCTAGGGTGGCAAGTTACATCTTAAATGCCAACCCTAATTGGTTATTAGCAGCTGTAAGGAAGGCTGTGCTAAAGAGAACTGTTAGGTCTGGTGAAATTCTCTGTGAAAAATCAACCGAAGATGTCGGCAACAACTGTGGTAAGTGGGGGCACATATGTCCATCCTAACCTCTCATTAGCAGCAAGCTTCATAAAGGTGATAGAGGTGCAATCATTATTTCAGTAGACTGTCTGGAGCTGTAGGCAGTATTGAGAAAAACCGGGTCAGTTGGATACTAAGCCTGAAGGAAAATTTTGCTGTTGGAATTCTACAAAAAGAGGTAGAATCTTGGCCCATATGCTCATAGGTGCCATTCTTAGGGAAACAGCTTGCCTGAGAATACTGTTAGTGCCAACATTTCTGTTGCTGTGATAACCAGTGGGCATTAGCAGAGTGTGGAAGGATAATGCCAAAGATCAATTTTAAAAAGTGAAAATCTCTTAAAATATCACTGGTATGGATAAGACAATATCAAAACATTCTAAAAACAGTTTTATCAGTATTTTAATGGGAGTATGTTATATTTGGATCTTCTTACAAAAAGAAAATCTTTGAAATGTATAATTATAGACTACAAGGACTAGAAGTGATTTCACCAATCCAGCTTCATCACTTAACAGACAGTCCAAGAGAGATAGGTGAAATTCAAGGTCTGAGAGTTTATGTGTATCAGAGTGATGTCCAGAAGTAAGGCCTTCTGGTTTTAATAGGGCATTTGATTTCCATAAGTCATCAGAATCTGAATGTTAGAGTCTGCTGGACCTAGTAGAGAATATGTATTTCATTTTACTTCCTATAGGTAGAACATTAAAAAAATTTTGGGGGGCAGGTAGTTTTCCATTGCCTTTAAAGAGCTCTATGACATTTTGTTGTTTCTAACACATAAGTATAAAGGGAAATAAATAGTATTCTTTATCTCTTAAGTCTTACACTTAACTCCTTTCATTGAATCACTTTTTGTGGAGGAAGTCCATTAACATCTTTCATATATTGCCTCACTTTTTTTGACATATAAAGAATTTTGGCCGGGAGCAGTGGCTCACACCTATAATCCCAGCACTTTGGGAGGCTTGCCTGAGCCCATGGGTTTGAGACCAGTCTGGGCAACTTGGCAAGACCTCATCTCTACAATAAATAAAAAAAATTAGCTGGGCATGGTGGCGCGTGCCTGTAGTTCCAGCTACTTAGAGGGCTGAGGCGGAAGGATCGCCTAAGCCCAGTAGGTTGAGGCTGCAGTAGCCGGGAGCATGCCACTGCCCTCCAGCCTGGGTGACAGAGTGAGACTCCAACTCAAAAAAAAAAAAAAAAAGAATTTTAGTAGTCATATTCTAGGGGAAAGAAAATCCATAAATAACAGAAGTTACCTATTTGTAATATACAATTTAGCACAATCTTTAGTCACTTGCATCTTAAAGTCTAGTGACTGGATGAAAAAACCCCAACATTAATCATAATTATATGTAAAACAGATCAGTTTTGGGAGTGCTTTAAAATGTCTCCATTTTAACCAAAAGGCAATATGTTTTTTCATTCACTAAACATTTTTGAAAACTTACAGTATGAATTAGTTACAATGGAGAATTGAACATGAGATGCCCTCAAAATACAAATTAGAGGGCATATATGCACAAATAAAACTAAAAATGGTCTATTTTATATAAATAATATGGACAAAGTGCTATTGGGTACAGAAAATTGTCCAGGAAGACCTCATGTATGAGGTGAGTTCTGAGGCCCATAGCAAATTCCCACAGCAGAAAAGACATAACAGAGACAATGCACAAGCAAAAGCAAGGAGAATCCGGGCTCGGTGGCTCAGCCTGTAATCCCAGCGCTTTGGGAGGCTGAGGTGAGTGGATTGCCTGAGCCCGCAGGTTCGAGACCCGCCTGGGCGACTTGGCGAGACCTCATGTCTACAAGAAATCAAAAAATTAGCCAGGCGTGATAGCGCGCACCTGTAGTTCCAGCTACTTGGAAGGCTGAGGCAGAAGGATCGCTGGAGCCCAGCAGGACGAGGCTGCGGTGGCCGGGAGCGGCCACTGCACTCCAGTCTGGGTGACAAGAGTGAGACCCCAACTCAAAAAAAAAAAAAAGCAAGGAGGTACGATGCTATGTGTCATTTTTAAGAAACAGTGAACAGCCTGGTGTGACTAAAGTGCAGAGTGCATAGGATGGGGTGACAGAGAATGGTCCTAGAAAAGTATACTGCACACTGGGACTATATCCTTAAGACATGGACAGTCATCAAAGTTTTTTAAATAGGAAGTGGTATAATGAAATCAGTATTTATAAAAATAATACTAGCAGGAACATGGAGGATAAATAGAAGAGGAGAGACAGATCACAGGCTTCAAGGATATTTAAGGAACAAAGCATTGTCCAGGGGCTCCATGGTCTCTTGTGTTTGCTTCACTCTTTCTTGTTCTCTTCCTACTGGCTCACTTTGCCTATGCATTACTAATTTCTTAACACAGTTTACAAGATTTGTCATGGTCTGGCCCTTACTGTGCTTCAAGCTTGGACCAACCCTACTTTTCCCAATCATCACCAAGCTCCAGTATGTTGTTATTCCTTCCATTACATTTATGTTGCAAATTCTTTTCTGCCTCAGGGATTTTACACATCTAAGGTCTCCTGCCTGAATTGTTCATTTCCTCCCTCTTCTCATGGCCAGTTAATTATTTTTTAAGTTGCATCTTAGTGTTACCTCCTTGAGGGATTCCTTCCCTGTATACAAGGGGCAACTCTTCTAAAAAAAAAAATCGAAATCATCTTCTGGAGGGTAGGCCCCTTGTAGTACACTCAAAATTTGTTTTTCCAGATCGAACGGTCAACCAAAGTTTTTATCTGGAAGTTTTGAGAAGGTTGCATCATGATTTGTGGAAGAAATGTTCCGGGTTGTGGCAAACAGGGGACTGGTTATTTCACCCTGACAACGCGCCTGCGCACATTGCGCAGAGTGCACAGGAGTTTTGGACTCCAAATGGCATGAGCCGTTACCCACCCTCCCGATTCACCTGATCTCACCCCGGAAGACTTTGTTTTGTTTCCCTGGATGAAAGAGTCCTCAAAGAGAAACGTTTTGCCGATGTAGAAGAGGCAAAACAAAATATGGCAGAAGCGCTACAGGGCATCAAAACTGATGAGTTCAAAAACTGCTTTGAGCAGTGGAAACAGTGTCTCAATAGGTAGGTATTGCATCAGACGGAGAGTACTTTGAAGGTGACTGAAGTTTACACATGTAAGGATAAATACACAATTTTTCAATAAATACTTTCCAGGTTTTCTTCAAATATTCTTTCTTCAAAACATCGAAGCATGCATGCTCAAGCATACAATACCCTTAGTATTTAATGTTCCTTCATAGTCCTCTCCTTTGCTGTGAGGTTATATAGAAAAGAAGAGGCCTAGTTTAGACGTTTAAAATAGTTATTGGCCAGGTGCAGTGGCTCAAGTCTGTAATCCCAGCACTTTGGGAGGCCAAGGTGAGAGGACTGCCTGAGCCCACAAGTTCAAGATCAGCCTGGGCAAATTAGTGAGACCTCATCTCTACAATAAATCAAAAAACTAGCTGGGCGTGGAAGCGCGCATCAGTAGTTCCAGCTACTTGGAAGGCTTAGGTGGAAGTGAGAGGGCCATCGCAGAGTATACCATAGACTTGGGTTAAAAACATGCTATAAGCCAATAAATATGTAATCGGCTTGTGGACAATAGCACAGCCATTTTAGTTTTCTGCTTTAAAACATAACCTGTAGCTGTTTAAAGTTTCAGTTATGGGAAAAACTGCAAAGCTCCAGTTCAAGCTTCAACCCCTTCCCTTGACCCACTTTCCCCTGAGCAACAACCAATCAGGTGCCAGGGGGAAATCACCTAAGTTTCCAGATGTCTCTGCAACTTCCCCAGCTAGTGGGCCAAAGTCAGCCCGAGTCAAGTTAGCCAATCCTCCACGATTGAGCTGACCACCAGAGGTTACTACCCAATTAAATGGTAACAAGACTGGAAAGTCCCCCCAAACTCCTCCTCCCGCTGTGTAACCATAATAAAAGGTGTCTGCTTAAAGAAGTCGGGGCCTCTGGGTGTACTCCGCTGCGTCGGTGGTTGACAGAGGTCCAGGCTCGAGCTTGCAAATAAAGACCCTCTTGAACTTTCATTGGAATTGTCTCTTGGTGGTCTCTCGGATTGAACATTCAGCCACTACAGAAGGATCGCCTGAGCCCAGCAGGTTGACACTGGGATGGCCGTGAGCATGTCACTACACTCCAGCCTGAGTGACGGAGTAAGACTTCAATTAAAAAAAAGTTATTAATGCAATTGTTTGCTTGTTTTCACTCTCCTTCACCAGAAGAGGTTTTGGACTGTGCTGTTTTGTTTATTGCTTTATGTACTCAGTAAATATTTTTAAATAAATGAACATGGCTACCGGTCTAAGAGCTATTAGTATCCAGAACCAATGAGCTGGTCTCAATTTCCTGGGCTCATGTGACCATCTTTCCTTGGCCTCCCAAAGTGCTGGGATTACAGGCTTGAGCTGTTGTGCCCGGCTATGTTTTCCTGCCTGAGGATAAATGTGGCAGGGTACTGGGCATGATGCTCACTCAGCAAAAGCTGTGGATACTGGCAGATTAAGTGACATCAGACATGGGTATGGCAGATACCCCAAAATATACTTAACATGTTAGTAACCAGACAAGTAGAGACAAAAAGTTCATATATAGATGGACATTTAAGAACAAAAAGTCAACTATACAGATAGAGAATGACTGACCAGGCAAAAATATAAGCCCCAAACTGTTTGGATTACATTCAATGATTTACTGCGAGTCAACAGCATAATGCTGCCATTTGAAATTTCAGTGACTAGAATATGTTAATAGAAAGATATTATGTAACTGCTTTTCATAGTAATCATTTACTACAGTGTATGTGCTCTAGGTTCCTCTACCTTTAAATAGTAGAAGAGATAATGACTGATGTAGAGGTGAATAATAGAAATTAATACTGTGAAAACTAAACCTATTAGAATAACCCAAGGAGATGACTATTGAGGAAAGATGTAATCCCTATTTCATTTAAAAGTAGTATGCATAGAAGGCCAATCTAACAGTTTTAATGATTACTATGGAACAAGAGGAAGTAGGGTTAGATCATTAATTTTTTTTTTTTTCTTAAATTTGGAGTCTACTCCATCGCCCAGGCTGGAGGGCAGTGGCACACTCACGGCCACCCCAATGTCGACCTGCTGCGCTCTGGTGATCCTTCCGCCTCAGCCTTCCAAGTAGCTAGAACTATAGGCGTGCACTACTGCGCCTGGCTAATTTTTTATTTAGTGTAGAGTCGAGATCTCACCAAGTTGCCTGGGCTGGTCTTGAACCTGCGGGCTCAGGCAATTCCCTCGCCTTGGCCTCCCAAAGTGCTGAGACTACAGGCTGAGCCACCAAGCCCGGCCCATTACAATTATTAACAAGATAATAAGATTGTAAGTAAGAACTGAGCTGTGTGTCACCATTATTACCCCAATGATTGACATAGTGCTTGGCAAATAGTGAATGCTTAAAATTCACTGTGGGTTGAATAAGTGAATAACAGTGTTGGTTATAGCCGGGCTCGGTGGCTCAGCCTGTAATCCCACACCTTTAGGAGGCTGAGGTGAGCGGATTGCCCGCGGGTTCGAGACCCGCCTGGGCAGCAAGACCTCATCTCTACAATAAATCAAAAAATCAGCCGGGTGTGGTAGCGCATGCCTGTAATTCCGGCTACTTGGAAGGCTGAGGCAGGAGGATCGCTGGAGCCCAGCAGGTCGAGGCTGCGGTGGCTGGGAGCGGCCACTGCACTCCAGCCTGGGCGACAGAATGAGACTCCAACTCAAAAAAAAAAAAAGTGTTGGTTATTTAATTACCATATGTATGTACTTCTATAGAAAGTATACCAAACAAGATAGGTAATGTTTGAGTGTCTATGATGTGAGGCACTCTTTTAAGATACTTATACGTAAAACTCGTTGAATATTTATAACAACCAGCTTTAAAATGTGGGTTTCATTATTTCTCAAGTATGGCGACGCCGACAGATCAGATGACTGCCACTGACAAGGTAGTTTGTTACTCACAGTTACCGAGAGGAAGGGGGCATGGTGCACCGCTCAGGGTCACGGGGTGGGTGGGGAAAGAAGCAGCAGGGTCAGTCAGGAGGCAGAGGGGGCTAAAGGAAAACATGGGCAGGAGCTTTTATTACGGTTTTCATGGGACGGAATAGGCAAGTCAGGGTAAACAAGCTGAGCAGGTTTAGAATTGAATAGTTTGAATATATTTGATAGGCCCTTGGGCTACAGAGGTAGGCCTTGGGGTGTATCTGTATCTGGCCGTGGGGTGACTTTGGGCAGGGGACAGCGTCCTGTACTACAGAAGTCTGATAAAAGGAGGTGGTGGGGGTATGGAATCAGGTTGGTTGGTTTTCATTCAAAGATATATTCACAGGCAAATTTTTTGTTATCTCTAGGAATTAGCTAACTCTGGGAGAGGCAGTCCCTCCTCAGGTACACAAGACTCAAGATGTCAAAGCAACGTCAAATACAGAAAATATTAAAAACATGATTAATATACAACCTCACAAGATAAAAATTAGTATTATTTCATATGAGCATAGAAGCAGGGAGAAGCTAAGTAACTCTCCCAAGATAACATAACTAATAAGTGGTCAAGCTTGCATTTAAACCGGATAATATAGTTTCAGAGACTCTTTTTTGGGAGCTACCATGCCCGGCTTATTATTATTATTTTTTATTATTGTAGAGACCAGGTTTCGCCAAATTGCCCAGGCTGGTCTTGAACCCCTGGGCTCAGGCAATCCTCTCACCTAGGCCTCCCGAAGTATTAGGACTACAGGATTGAGCCACTGTAACCGGCCCAGAGACTCTTAACTGTCATATTATACTTTCCATATATAAAGTAAGCAACATCAGATAAACAAAAAAACCTAGATAATACAAGTACACATAGAAGAAAACAACCAACCAAGAGCTGAATTAATAAAACCACAAATATAAATGTATCTACTTTAGTGATTAAAATCTTGGTGAGAGTAGAATGGGCCATTAGATAAGAGATCATTTACTTTCTTTTTTATTTTATAAGGAAGACTTCATGGATGTGAGGGTTTTTTGGGGCGGGAGAACAACACCTTCTACATCAAAGACTATATTTAAATCTTCTAAATACTGACTCCCTTGTATTGTAGGTTTTTACATAAAATCTTCACATTAGACACTGGGCATATATGGTAGAGTCTATTTTATTTACCTCAGTCCCTCCAGCACCTCGTTATATGATATGCATTCTACCAAAATGTACGAAATATTGAAATTCAGATGGTAGAGTAGTCAGCTGGGTAGACAGATGATGACAATGATAGACAGACAGATATGATGTGCAGGGTTTTTGAAGAAGTGACCTGGCCTGGATTACTCTGAGCTCAGTGTTCCAAATGCAAATGTATTCCTTATATAATAGCTCAGAAAGACGCATCAAGGGTAAAATAGCCATGTACAGAGGCTGAGATTAGGTTCTGATTGCACTTTAGTTATTCAGCAACCCAACATACTCCCCAGATCATTGTTCCCACAGTCTTTATTCACTAGTTACACAACTGGGAGCTAATGGTTACAGTGACCAAGCTGTGCTAAGGCCAAGCTCAAAGAACTTGGAAAGAGGATGACAGGAGATAGTTAAATATTTAAAAGTAATAAAAAGACCAAGGATTCATATTGTAATAAAATGCCACTATACTTTTTAAAAAAATTGAATCAGTACATTTCTGTGAAGTTTTGGTGGTTCATTTTACATTCCTTAATCTGTAGGGTAATATTTGTTTCTCCTGGGAGAATGCTTCACCAAGCATACTAGATTTAATTGCATTTAGTTATTATAGATTGAAATGAATGCATGTAGAATATTAGACTGTTCATAACACAGTCTTTTGCAGAAACTGAAAAGCGAAAGGGCTTATTCCCACATGTTTGTTTAAATTTTAATTGCATTTTGAAGAAACCCAGAAGCTTGCAGCCAAGATTTGCAGATATTAGAATCTAGGTCATTATATTGGTGCACAAATTCTATCTCTAGGACTACACAACGGTGGTTTTTACAAGAAATTACTTAAATGACTTTTTTTTCTATTGTTTAACATGTCAATAACAATATTTCAGAGAATTATTATGGTAGGCAAGAAAATGGGTTCACTCTACTCTTCATATTCTGTGGATCATTTCTTTTTGGTGCCTGCCTGTGTGCAGGTAATTTAAAAGCATGATTCATTCATAATTGCCAGAGCTATTAATTGAAAATGTAGACTTTTGACTCATTTCCTTCCCATTACCCTGCAGAAGGCTACAGTTTCCAGCTTCTGGCTTTATATCAAGTCAACTCAGTTTAATTGACCACCCTTTTTCTTTTATAAATCTCTAGAAAATAAAATCAAAGAAGTTTCTTTTTTTCCCCCTATTTACTAGACATCATTTTAAACATGTGGCTAGGTAAAGTTGCACTATTATTTATTTGTCTAAGTTATTTGAACTTTTATACTTCCCTTCAGAGAGAATTTCAGTAAGCAGCAAGGCACAATATATTGCCAAGTCAATTTGTTGTTGTTGTTGTTGTTGGAGTCTCACTCTGTCGCCCAGGCTGGAGTGCAGTGGCACACTCACAGCCACCCCAGTGTCCATCTGCTGGGCTCCACGATCTTTTCGCTTCAGTCTTCCAAGTAGCCGGAACTACAGGCATGCGTTACCATGCCCGGCTAATTTTTTATTTATTGTAGAGACAAGGTCTCACCAAATTGCCTGGGCTGGTCTTGAATCAGCAGGCTCAGGCAATCCACTTATCTTGGCCTCCCAAAGTGCTGGGATTACAGGCTGAGCCACTGAGCCCAGCCTGCCAAGTCAATTTTTTAAAAGAATCTTCAAATGCTTTCTAATTTGTACTAGTAATTTAATTTAAAAATAATTTATTGAGTGCCTACTATGTGACAGCCTAAACACTAAAATTACCTATATGAATAACATATGAACCTTGCTTCCAAGAAAAGATTGAGTCATTAATTTTATTTTTAGTCACTGAATTAAATTAAATTAAATTAATTTATTTATTTTTTGAGTTGGAGCCTCACTCTGTCCCCCAGACTGGAGTGCAGTGGCATGCTCACGGCCACCCCAGCATTGACCTGCTGGGCTCTGGCGATCCTTCTGCCTCAGTTTTCCAAGTAGCCGGAACTGCAGGCATGTGCTACCGCGCCCAGTTAATTTATTTTTATTTTTATTTTTTTATTGTAGAGACGAGTTCTCACCAGCTGCCCAGGCTGGTCTCGAACCTACGGGCTCAGGCAATCCACTTGCCTCGGCCTCCCAAAGTGCTGGGATTACAGGCTGAGCCACCGAGTCTGACTAGTCACTGAATTTTATAAATGTGAAATATGAACTCAAGCCCAATAATTGAAAATATTTGAAAATGTAAGATCCACATTCTCAGATGTTAAATTTGAATGTTTATGTTTCCTTGATACTCCTCTTTTCAAAAAATAATTGGAACATCATGTAAGGAAAATCTCTGTAAAACTAACTTTGCTACTTCTAGATTTTTTTTTCCTGGTCACACCTGCTGAGAAGCTTTTCGTGGTTCTTGAAGGTGGTCTAACTAGCATAGATACCTTAAGGTAGAAGAGAAAGCTCTGAGCTGTATTATTGTAGGGCCAGATTGTAAAGACCCATCATAACTTTTGTTGAACAAAGTCATTCAAAGCTGGCTTTGAGCAGTGGAATTGCAATCTTGATATTAATAGTGAAGACGTCTTACCTCTCACTCATAAGGACAATGACAGGTAAGTTTCCGTGAGCTCTTCTTTGACCCTGTGCTAAATCCTTTATGTCCATTAGCACATTAATCCTCACAATAGCCCTAGAATATATGTGACAGTTTAGGGGGTAATATCATGCCTTCTGGAGCTAGTTGGTCTGGAGATAAATTTATCAGTACATCCCAGCAATATGCCAACTATAACATTTTCGAAATGTTATACTCCTGCCCATCTCTTTACCTGTAGTTGCTGCCTTCAACTTTGGTAACACTGTCTGTATCCAGTCATCAACTCTGACACCTGAAAATTATCTTCAAGCCTCCATTTCTTTGTCTCTTAATTAATCTTATGCATTCAAAATTAATCTCTTTCTCTCTTCCAACGCTAATGTCATTGCATTCATCACAGTTCTCAGCATTTTTATGTGGCCTTTTCCACTAATCTTTTCTTTTGTCTTCTGTCTTTTCTTGCTGCAATATATGACTATAAAACCATCCCACAAATCTAAATATGTCAGACTCCATTCAAAATTCTTAAATTTCCCTTTACCTTTAGTTTAATTGTGGGACACCTGAAGTGGAATATCTTTGTCTATCATAAATTAAGTTACATGCTGGGCCATTTACCTATCCCCAGTTTACCAGGATAGACACAAAAAATTTTATCAATATGTGCTAAGTGCAAAGTATGTGCAAGTAAGTGCAAAGTAAGTGCAAAAGGTATGAATAATACATATGGATAGTATATTGTTGATCTGTGAAGACATTAAACTTTAGGAAGGTTTTGAGTTGTGCCTTTAAAGATCAGATGACTTCTTGACCAGCCTGGGCAACATAGTGAGACCTTGTCTTTATAAAAAACAAAAAAATTAGCCAGGTGTGGTGGCATGTGTCTGTAGCCCCCGCTACTCAGGAGGCTGAAGCGGAAGGATTTTCTGAACCCAGGAGGTCAATTGCAGTGAGTTGTGATTGCTCCGTTGCATTCTAGCCTAGGTGACAGAGTGAGACCCCAACTCAACAAAATAAAATAAAACAATCAGCTGGAATTTGTCAAGAAGATGGAGAAAGGGGGTGTTTTCAAATATATCCCCCCAAAATACACTAGAATGTACAAATACAGTGTAGACTCCCTTAACAGCGCATTCAGAATTCTTGCTTCAAATGATCTACAAGTAGTTGTGGTAACTTTCTAAATCAACAGAATAAACCAAGTTTTCCAAAATGTGCTGTATTTTTTTTTTATTCAATGCTCTGATATCTTGAATTACTTATCTAAATACTATTCAACTGGCAGGATTTTTAAGCTCAGTTATTTTACTGTTTCCTCTCTCCCCATCCCTAATCCCAGACTGGGTTGTTTGTGTCTTTTCTATGTGTATTGCTTTTTGTCTAAGGGCTAGTTCTCATCTTAAAGTGGTTGCTTCAGATTCAAGTGTCATGCCCCAGTACAACCAGGACCCACAGGTGAGCCTCCAACAACTCTGCTTGTACAACCTGACTCTGTCCACCCACATAAGATATTAACATCCGTCTCCTGGAAATAGGTTATTTTGAGCTATGAGAGGCAGAAATAGTTTATTCAAAGGGAGGTCTATAAACTACTATTGAGGTGGTCACTAGGATGTTCTGGTTCCTCTACTTGCTGGAGCTTGTTTGTTTAACATAAATTTCATGAGTTACTTCATTGTGCTTCCAGTTAATTTCTCTTTTCTGCTTAAGCTCTTTGAATTTGGCTTTCATTACCTGCACCAAAAAACAAAACAAAACAAACCTTAAATATGACGTTCAAATAATACTGCCTAAAATAATTGATTTTCTTGTATGGGTCCCTTCTTCACCTGTCAATTAATTCACTGATGTCAGTGAGTGGGATATAATAGGTCCTCAGTAAATGTTGAATGGAAGAATGAAGAAATGAATGAACTAAGCACTATGTACTATGTTGTATTCAACTCTCAATTATCTGGGAAAATGTTATTTAAGATTGATCAACCAAAATGATCAATAAATTGAAATGTATCTATTACTTGGACCTTTAGAATGGTCATACTACCAATGCTACATTATGTCAACTGCAAAATAGACTTGTCATACTCATTCAGTCAAATTAGTAGCACCTGAGTACCTCCTGCTCTCTGACAATATCTTGTTTGAGAGGGCCTTAGGCTGCATGGTAAAGGCAAAGGAGAGTGTATGTTATAGTGGCTTTAAATACTGCACAGTGCAAGTGGTAGAATTAGGCTCTGGGGAAATGATAAGGAAAACAAATTTATTTGGAACCAAGAGGAACCATTCAACATAATAAAATAAAATGAAATGTGAAAAGTAGTGAATGACTTTAACAGACAATAAGTTTTTGGCCATTTTGGAAGCAATTTATGTGGTACTGAGTATTTTTCTTTTTTTTTTAGGTTGGAAAATAGAAAGTAAATTAGGGAGAGAAAAGAGAGAGGAGATTCACCTCCCCAAATTGGGGTTGGGGTGGGTGACAAGGCTTAGGAAAACATGGCCTGGTCATAGCTCAAAGAACACATAGCTAGACCATAGCTTGGCAAAACAATGGCTGATATTGAGTATTCTTAAAATACTATGTTATTTGTACTTTTTGGTTTGATAGTTATACAGCAGAAAAAAAAATTGAAATGTTGTATGGCATTTTAACCACATACATTTCCACTAAATATATTTTTATTTTAGCTCTGATTAAGTCTTGTCCATATCAAATTGGAGAGAGACAGGTAGATATAGAAAATCACAACTCATCAGAAAAGAAATTCATAAGCAGAAACTTCCAAGGGAACCCATGCCAAGGTAGAAAAATCTGAACTGCAATTGATGAATTGTTGGAGGCTCAGTGTGTACAGTTCTTGGAATTTAAAAAGTCCAGCGGGATACAGTCAGAGGAATGTCCTCACATTTTTGAGTTTTACCTGCAGGAACTCTACCAGATCCCCACTTCCATCAGTAAGTATTAGAGAAAATACTCCTTGTGCCCATGACAAGGAAATGGGAAAAGGAAACATTTGAAATATGCCATAGCATTGTGTTTTTAACAAGTCTTGCCCTCAGGAGAAGGTATTTTATCAAAGCCTAATCTGCTAGGGTTTTGTCAGAGTGCAATCAGCCTGGAAAAAGAGAAATACCCAAACCCAGCTCCTTCTAACTTTTCACATGGGGAAAGGAAATACCCAGCTCCAGCTCCATCTAGTCATTCTGTCCCACTTGGGCAGGGGTAGGGTAGGGGTGGGGTGGGTGGGTGGTAAACTGAAAGACACTGGTGAAATGTACAATCCAGGGTAACAGACTCACCAAGAGACTGAGACCTAGTCCTGGGACTATAGAATACATCCTTCCCCTGACAACCTACCAGTATATTACTAAAGGCCTATTTACCAGAATTCCTTTTACCCAGTACATCAGGTCCACCTTTCAACCAAAAACTACAAGGCATACTAAGAGGCAAAAAAACCCTAAAAAAACAACAGCTTGAAGAGATTGAATAAACATCAGAACCAGAGTCAGATAAGGCAGGAATATAGGAATTATCACACCATAAAACTTTAAAAACTATGATTAATATGCTAAGTGCTTTAATGGAAAAAGTAGACAACACGTAAGAACAGGTAAATAATGTAAGCAGAGAGATGGGAATTTAAGAATGAATTAAAAAGAAATGTTAGAGATCTAGGACACTGTAACAAAATTAAGGAATGCCTTTGGTCAGCCTTTTAGTAGATTGGACATAGCTGAAGAAAGAATCTCTGAACTTGAGGATATCTTGATAGAAACTGCCAAACTGAGACAAAAAAGACTGAACAGAATATACAAGAATTGTGGTACAACTACACAAGGTATAAATATATGTAAAGGGAATACTAAAAGAAAACAAACAAACAACAACAAAACAGAATAGATACACAAAACAATAACGACTGAGAATTTCCCTAATGTCAAACACCAAACCCCAGATCCAGGAATCTCAGAGAACATGGAGCAAGATAAATGTCAAAAAAAGCTACCCTTAGGTATACTATATTCAAAACTACAAAAAAATCAAAAATAAAGAAAATAATCTTGATAGAAGCCAGAGGAAAAGAACATCTTACCTATAGAAGAGCAAAGATAAGAATTACATTCAGCTTTTCCTCAGAAACTACACAAGTACAAAAAGTGGAGAAAAGTAAATTAAAGTATTGAGAGAAAGAAAATATCAAACTAGAATTCTGTAATCTGTAATTGTCCCTCAAAAGTGAAGCAGAAATAAATGTGTTCGCAGACAAAAATCGAGGGAATTTGTTGCCAGAAGTTTTGCCTTGCAAGAAACATTAAAAAGCCGGGTCACAGTGGCTCACACCTACAATCCCAGACTTTGGGAGGCCGAAGTGAGCGGAATGCCTGAGCCCAAGCGTTCCAGACCAGTGTCTTTCTGCCTGGGCGACAAGAGTGAGACGAAAGAAAGCAAGCAAGCAAGAAAGCAAGCAAGCAAGAAAGCAAGCAAGCAAGCAAGCAAGCAAGCAAGCAAGCAAGCAAGCAAGCAAGAAAGCAAGCAAGAAAGCTTTTTAGAGAGAAGGAAAATAGCATAGGTCAGAAACTTAGTTCTAAATAAAGAGCATCAGAGTTGGAAAAAGTGAAGGTAAAGTAAAAACTTTTTTTTTTTTTTTTTTTAGTTGGAGTCTCACTCTGCCGCCCAGACTGGAGTGCAGTGGCCGCTCCCGGCCACCGCAGCCTCGACCTGCTGGGCTCCGGCGATCCTTCCGCCTCAGCCTTCCAAGTAGCCGGAATTACAGGCATGCGCTACCACGCCCGGCTGATTTTTTGATTTTTATTGTAGAGATGAGGTCTCGCTGCCCAGGCGGGTCTCGAACCCGCGGGCTCAGGAGTAAAAACTTTTATTAGTCTTATTTTTTGTGGGGGTGGGGTTTGGAGTCTCACTCTGTCGCCGAGGCTGAAGGGCAGCGGCACGCTCACGGACACGCCAATGTCGACCCGCTGGACTCCAGCGATCCTTCGTCTCAGCCTTCCAAGTAGCCGCAACTACAGACGCGGGCTACCACGCCCGGCTCATTTTTTGATTTATTGTAGAGACGAGGTCTCACCATGTTGCCCATGCTGGTCTTGAACCTGCAGACTCAGGCAATCCACTCGCCTTGGTCTCCCAAAGTGCTGGGATTACAGGCTGAGCCACCACAACTGGGCGATTCGTCTTACTTTTAATTGATCTAACAGATAATAGTTTGCTCAAAATAATAATAGCAACAATTAATTCAGTGATGTATGCTTATATCCATCTGTCTATCTAGATATGTTTATGTATTTATGAGTGACGTGAATGTCAGTGATACCAGGGATGAGGGAAGAAATTAAGATTATTTTGTTACTATAAATTACCTGTACTACATGTGAAACTCTATAGTGGCTTTTGAAAATGGACTTGAATTAGTTGTAAATGTATAACCCAAACTCCAGGGCAACCACTAAAAAAAGTAAAAAACAAAGTATAATTGGTATGCTAAATAAAGGAGAGAAAATGGAATCATATAAAAGGCTCAATTAAAACTGCAAAAAGGCAGAAAAAGTATGGAAGACAAAAATATGTATAAAGAACAAGGACAACATTCTTCTCTATGCAGGCTCACAGAAAAAAATAAAGTAACAATTTAAAAAACAAGAAGGGCAACAAATAAAAAACAGTACAAAAACATGGTAGATATTAATTCAACTATATCAATAATTAAATTCAGTGTTCTAAATATCACAATTAAAAGTCAGAAATTGTCTGAGAGGTTGAAAAAAATAGTATTCAACTATATGTTGTCTATAAGAAACCCACACTAAATATAAAGAAATATATACATCAAAGGTAGAGATAGAAAAAGATACCATGCTAACACTAATCAAAGGGAAGCAGGGGTATTAATATCCAGTTCAGATAGAACAGACTCAGAGCAAGGAAAGTTATCATATAAAAGGAGTATTGCCTAATGATAAAGTGATTAATTATCCAAGAAGACATAATAGTCCTTAACTTGTATATGCTTAAAAATGGAGCATCAAAATGAATGAGCCAAAAACAGATAAAACTCCAAGGAGAACTAGATGAATTCACTATTGTAGTTAGAGACATCAACATTCCCTATCAGAAATGAACAGACTCAACAGGCAGAAAATTAGTAAAAATGTAGAAAAACTCAGCATCATCTTTAATCAACCAGATATAATGGACATCTAGAGTTTACTTCATCCAACAACAGCAGAACACACATTCTTTTCAAGCTCATATGGAATATTCACCAAGATAAGCCACATTCTGAGCCACATTCTGAGCCATATAACATACCTTAAGAGATTTAAAAGGATAGGAATCATACAGTGTTTGCTCTAACACCACAGTGGAATTAAACTGGAAACCAGTAACAGAAAGAAAAATGGAAAATTTCCCAAATACTTGGAGATGAAACAACACACCACTAAATAACACACGGGTCAAAGAAAAAATTTTAAGAGAAGGTAAAAAATATTTTGAATCAAATAGAAAGAAAAACACAACTTAAAAATTTGTAGATGCAGCAGTGAATACAATGTTTAGAGGGAAATTTACAACATTGAATGTATATATTAGAAAAGAGGAGAGATCTAAAATTAATTTCTGAGTTTGCATTTTAGGAAACTAGAAACATAACAAATTAAATCCAAAGTAAGTAGAGGAAAAAAGATAATAATTTAAAAGCCAGAAATCAATAAAATTTAAAACAGGAAATTAAATAAAGAAAAATCAGGCCGGATGCGGTGGCTCAGCCTGTAATCCCAGCACTTTGGGGGATTAAGGCTAAGGCTAGAAGATTGCCTGAGCCCGGGAGTTTGAGACCAGTCTGGACAACTTGGTGAGTCCTCGTCTCTACAGTAAATCACAAAAACTAGCCAGGTGTAGTGGTGTGTGTTTGTAGTTCCAGCTATTTGGAAGGCTGAGGCTGAAGGATTGCCTAAACCCAGCAGGTTGAGGCTACAATGGCCGTGAGCATGCCATTGCACTCCAGCCTGGACGACAATAGTAAGACTCTAACTCAAAAAAAAATCAATTAAATTGATATATCTCTAGCCAAGTTAACTTAGAAAAAAAATTACTAATATTAGAAATAAAAGAAGGGACATCACTACATATTAAAGGACAACAAAGGAATATTATATACAATTATATGCCCACAAATAATATAACCTAGATGAATTGAACCAATTCCTTGAAAGATGCAATCTGCTAAAACTCTCATAAGAAGAAATAGGCAATCTAGATAGGCTAATACCTGTTAAAGAAATTGAATAAGTCATTAATAACCTTTCAAAACAGAAAGCACTAGGCCCAGATGAGTTCATTCATGAATTCTATCAGACATTAAAGAAAGAAGTTATACCAATTTTCTACACTCTTCCAAAAGATAGAAGCAGAAGAAATACTGTCTAACTTGTTCTAGGAAACCAGCGTTACTGTATACTAAAATTAGATAAGGACATAACAAGAAAAAAAAAATAACTAGAGACCAACATCTATCATGAACATAGGTGCAAAAATCCCCAACAAAATAGCAAATTGAATGCAACAATCTATGAGAAAATACACCATGATCAAGTGGGATTTATCCCAGGTATGCAAGGGTAGTTGGACATTAAAAATTTATTAATGTAGCTTTGGCCCCTTCCCCTACCTTGGGGAGGTGAATCTCCTCTCTCTCCCTCTAATTTACTTTCTAAATAAACTATATTTTCCAATCTAAAAAATAAAAAGAAAAATCAATTAATATAATGCATCAGATCAACAGGCAAAAGAAAAAGCATACGGTCACATCAATAAATGTAGAAAAAACACTTGACAAACTTTAACACCCATTCATGATAAAAACTCTTAGTAGACAGGCAAAAGAGGAAAACTTCCACAACTTGATAACAAAACATTTGAGAAAAACACACAAACAAAAAAACTCCTGCAGCTAACATTACACTTAATGGTGAGAACTTCAAAACTTTCCCACTAAGATCAGGAACAAGGCAAGAATGTCCCTTCTCATCACTTATTTGCAATATCCTACAGGAAATCCTGGTGAATAAAACAAGAAAGGGACATAAAAGATAAACAGATTGGGAAAGAAGATAAACTACACTTTTTTGCAGATGACGTGACTGCCTATGTAGAAAATCCTGAAAGAATGAACAAAGAAAGAACATCTTGGAATTAAATGATTATAGCAAGGTTGAAGGATAAAAGTTAAATACACAAAAGCCAATTACTTTTCTTCATACCAGCAATGAACAAGTGAAATTTAACATTAAAAAGGTATTACCATTTACATGAATGAATGAAATACTTAGGTAAACCTGACAATATATATATGAAATATATGTGAGTTAAACTCTAATGAAAGATATTTAAAAATGAATAAATAATTGGAGAGCTATTCCATGGTTTTGGATAGAAAGATTTAATATTGCCGAGATAAGCTGGGCTCGGTGGCTCAGCCTGTAATCCCATGCCTTGGGAGGCTGAGGTGAGTGGGTTGCCTGAACCCGCGGGTTCAAGACCCGCCTCGGCAGCGAGACCTCATCTCTACAATAAATCAAAAAATTAGCCGGGCATGGTAGCGCGCGCCTGTAGTTCCGGCTACTTGGAAGGCTGAGGCGGAAGGATCGCCGGAGCCCAGCAGGTGGAGGCTGCGGTGGCCGGGAGCGGCCGTTGCACTCCAGTCTAGGCGACAGAGTGAGACTCCAACTCAAAAAAAAAAAAAAATATTGCTGAGATATCAGCTCTTCCCAGCTTGACCTATAGATTCAACACAATTCCAGTCAAAATTCCAGTGAGTGATTTTGATTCTAAAGTTTATATGGAAAGGCAAAATACCCAGAATAGCCAACACAATATCGAAGTAGAAGAACAAAGTCAGAGGACTGCCACTACATGACTTCAAGACTTAACTATAAAGCTACAGTAATTAAGAAAATGTATTATTAGCAAAATAATAGACAAATATCTGATTCCTTGATGGAAAACTTAAAAAAAACAGACAAACAGATCAATGGAACAGAATAGAGAGTCCATAAGTAGACCCCCATATATAGTTGACTATATATAGTCAATGATCTTTGACAAAGGAGCAAAGGCAAGGCAATGGAGCAAAGATGATCTTTTCAACACTCTGGAAGAACCAGACATCTACATGCTCAAAAAATGAATATAGACACAAGCATTACACCTTTCACAGCAATGAGCCAAAATGGATCATAGCCCTAAGTGTAAAATGCAAAACTGTAAAATTCCTGGAATATAACAAAGGAGAAAACCTAGATGATCTAGGGTGTGGTGATGGGTATGGTGATCTGATAAAGGACTATCATCCAAAATATTAAAAGAAAACCCTTAAAACTCAACTTTAAGAAAATGAACATCCTCATTAAAGAATAGGCAAAAGACCTGAACATCTCACCAAAGAAGATATGCAGATGGCAAATAAGCATATGAAAAGGTGTTCAACATCATATATCCTTAGGGAATTGCAAATTAAAGCAAAAATGAGATACCACTGCACACCTATCAGAATCACCAGACAACACCAAATGCTGGTGACCATGTGGAGCAATAGGAACTCTCATTCATCAGTGGTGGGAGTGCAAAAATGGTACAACTATTAGGAGGCTTTCACAAAACTAGACATTTTTACCATGTAATCCAGTAATTATGCTCCTTGGTATTTATCCAAATGAGTTGAAAAGTTACTTTTCTCTTTATGCAACCAGGAAAAAAAAAAGAAAAGATTTGACAGCGTTCCCTATAGCCCCTCAGAGAAGGAAGATTTGACTCCAGTGGCTTTTGGATCCTCGGGCACATATACATTTAACTGTATATGCACTTGAAGTGTTAATTCTATTCCCCTAGATTCACACAGAACTAGAAAACCCACACAAAAACCTGCAAATTAATGTTTATAGCAGCTTTATTCATATATGCCAAAGCTTAGAGACAATCAAGATATGCTTCCGCAGGTGAAAAATTAAGTAAACTGTAGTATATAAGGCAATGGAATAATATTCAATACTAAAAAATGAGCAAGCAAGCAAGCAATGAGAAGGCATGGAAGAACCCTAAATGCATATTACTAAGTGAAGGAAGTCAACCTGGAAAAGGTACATACTATGTGATTCCAACTATATGACATTCTGGAGATGACAAAACTATGAAGACAATAAAAAGATCAGTGGTTTCCAGGGGTGGAAAGGATGAAGAGACAGAACACAGAGGATATTCAGGGCAGTGAAACTACTCTGTACAACACTACAATGGTGAATACATGTCATTATACATTGTGAAAGCCCACAAAATTTACAACACCTAGAGTAAACTCTATTGTTAATTACAGACTCTGAGTGGTAATGATTTGTCCATGTGAGTTCACTGATTGTATCAATCATACCACTCTGGTAAGGGATGCTGGTAGTCGGGGAAGTTGTTGTGGGAGACAGGGGATATATGAGATCTCTCTGCATTTTTTGCTTAATTTTGCTCTGAACCTAAAACTGCTTCAAAAAAGAACATTTATTAATTTAAAAATAACATTGTTCCTTCAACTTTTCTCTTTATGCAACCAGGAAAAAAAAAGAAAAGATTTGACAGCATTCCCTACAGCCCCTCAGAGAAGGAAGATTTGACTCCAGTGGCTTTTGGATCCTCGGGCACGTATACATTTAACTGTATATGCGCTTGAAGTGTTAATTCTATTCCCCTAGATTCACACAGAACTAGATATCTATTTGCCATGGCAACGCTATCTAGATGAAATGTGGGCTCCTTATCAAATATGAGTCATGCTTCTGGTAGTGACAATATGACTCTTCCCAGAGCACTGCAGTAACTGATTCTTGTGTTAGGAAAAAGGGAATGTTTCATGAGTGTGTGGGTTGTAAACAGAACAAAAGGGTTATCTGCAATTCAGATTAAAAATAAATTGCAGAGTTAGCAACACCAATCTTCACTGAAGCCCTGCTCCAGAAAAGCTTCATATAAAAATTTGTGTTTGAAATTTTCCTAAAGAAGAATCCAAGCAGAACACAGAATTACACCTTTTGTAATAGCTTTGCCTAATTTTTTTTTTCTTTTTCTTTTTTTCATACAGCCTATTACTGCTAGACTTAGTCTCCCCCACCCCCCGTAATAAGACTGCACAAATTTCCTAAGGATGTTGTTACAGAGCATTGAGTGCCTGAACCCAAGGAATTAAATCCACTCTCCAGCCAGAAACTAACAGTGACACTTTTAGCAGATGTGCTGTCAACCCAAGAAGGACCCTGCTATAAATGCAAAGCAAGGCTTTATTATTTAGCTTTCTTGCTTAGTGAAGATAGAACACAATTTAAGGTAAAATGTCATTGTTAACATATGGTAACAACTCCATGACCAAACATTTTGTGTGTTTCTGTGTGTAAATATAAATTGTGAAGTCTTTGTGTATAATTAGTATAGAGAGGTTGTCATTTATAAATAGCATTGCTAAATGCAACAACAAAAAGCACTACTACAGCTTCCTCTGATATATCACTATCAGACCATTCTATACAAAATGCACTCATGATTTCTCCTATGATGCCATCTGCAGATGATTTTTGATAGACCCATTTCTGACTCTTGGCCTACTTCATTTCTGCCTGGATCATCTGATCTTTTGCCTCAAAATGAGTTTACAGACAGGCAATGTTTGTGCATGTGGCATGTGAACGGATGTTTTATTTTAGACCGGGGGATCTCAAACCATTTGATATCAACACTCCTCTATTCTCTTTAAAATTATTGAGAAACCTGGCCGGGCTTGGTGGCTTAGCCTGTAATCCCAGCACTTTGGAAGGCTGAAGCAAGTGGATTGCCTGAGCCCATGGGTTCGAGACCAGCCTGGACAACCTGGCGAGACCTCGCCTCTACAATAAAATAAAAAATAGCCGGGTGTGGTAGCACGTGTCTGTAGTTCCAGCTACTCGGAAGGCTGAGGCGGAAGGATTGCTGGAGTCCAGAAGGTCGACTCTGGGGTAGCCGTGAGCGTGCGTGCCACTGCACTCCAGCCTGGGCGAAGAAGTGAGATTCCAACTAAAAAAAAAAAAAAAAAATTTATTGAGAAACCCAATGTGTTTTGCATATGTGGGTTATGTTTATTGCTATTTATTATATTTAAATTAAAATGAATAATTTTTTAAAGTATGAATTTATTTGAAAATTACTACAATAAATCAATTACATGGCAACATAAATAACATACTTTTGTGCATGTGAAAAACAACTCTATTTTTCAAACAAAAAACAATTTAGTGAGAAGAGTGATGCTACTATTTTACATGTTTGCAAATGTCTTTCATACTTTTTAAAATTTTTTATTTTTGAGTTAGAGTTTCACTCTGTCTCCCAGACTGTAATGCACAGGCACGCGCTACCACGCCCGGCTAATTTTTGGTTTATTGTAGAGATGCGATCTCGCCAAGTTGCCCGGGAGGGTCTCGAACTGGCAGGCTCAGGCAATCCACTTGCCTCGGCCTCCGAAAGTGCTGCGATTACAGGCGGAGCCATCGAGTCTGGCCTTTCATGCTTTTAAAAATAGAAGACAAGTGGATTCCCATATACACTTCTACAATCAATCTATAGCAATATGTTATTTTGGTTGAAGTGTAAAAGAAAATATGGCTGCACATAGATTAGCTGGAAAAGGAAGGAGTGTTTTAATAGCTCTTCAGATAATTGTGGATATTGGTCTTTCATAGTACACAAAATCTGACAAGTGGGAGTTTCTTAAAAGTTGCAATGTGGAATATAAAACCATATCAACAAACTTTGCGTACCATTACATGTAAAATATATTGCTGTATTTTGCAGTTTGAGTGGACCTTAATTTTATACCATTATAGATTGGTCGATTGGAAAACATTGCTTAACTCATTTATGCAGATCTTACGAATGTTAACATTTAATTATGCAATATCTGAGAATTTTATTTGTTGACACCATCATTGAATTAGTCAGAAAGTTTTTAACTATTGGGAAGCTGTCAAGCTCATGGTGAAAATGCAACTTATCAAAACTTTTATTTTTGCTTGAAAGCTTGAATTTTATCTATGGCAAAAATAGTGTCAGTTGTTTTCCTTGAAGTGATAGGCTTATTTTGTTCATTTTCAAGAAAATGTCTGTCATATACCCAAGACTGAATAACTGTAGCTTGTCTGTCAGTTGTTCTTTCAAATAAAAATGGTGTTCCATGAAAATGCAGCTAGTTTATCTTGCAGCTCAATAAGCAATTGCTTTTCCTCAGATGGCAGATATAAAGCAGAAGGAATTTTTTGTGTACTTCTCCATTTGTCTCACAATTCAAACATAAGGACACAGTAGTAAAGATTTTATAAAATTAGCAATTTTTACTGCTTCATCTAGCATATTGTAAAGCTCAGCATGGTGGCACACACCTGTAATCCCAGTACTTTGGGAAGCCAAGATGGGATGCTTGAGGCCAGGAGTTCAAGACAAACCTGTGCAACAAGTGAGACCTTGTTGCTATAAAAAATTTAAAAAGTTAGCTGGTATAGTGGCACACATCTGTAGTCCTAGATACTTGGGAGGCTGACACAAAAAGGATTGCTTGAATCCAGGAGTTTGAGACTACACTCTAGCCTAGGGTGACAAGAGTGAGACCCTGTCTCTAAAAATAATAAATAAATAAATAAAATTAAATAGGATTAAAAAAATTAAATATGTGGCAATAAGAATATAATGCCTATTTATATAGCTTGGTGTTCATGCTTTGTTTCAGGTGAAGGCACCAAATTTTTTTTTCAACTTTTAAATTTTTTATTTTAAAGATGTAGAGTACAATTCAGGCTTAGGTATACAAATATTCATTATGCAGGTACCCTTGTTGATGAAGTGAGGCACCAAAAATTTTGCACAATGCTTCTGCACCATCAGTGCAAATGTCAACATAGTGATAAAGGCAAATAACATCTTAGTGTCATTATGAAAACAGTTTTGACCTTGTAGACATCTTGGAGAGATATCTACAAATTCTCCAAAATTTGAGAAATGATGCTTTATGTGTAATCATCACAGCTGTAATCAACAGATCAAAGGTTTTATCTGCTACTATCCAAATCCTACTTTTACCACTCAGTAAACAAGTGTTTGGGTTATCTATTGCTGGTCAACAAACCACCTCAAAAAGTAGTGGCTTAAACAACAACTTATTATTACTTATAATTATGCTAGCTGATTCATTTCAGAAGGGTGGCTTTTACTTGGTTTTTAATTCAGTTGCAGTCATCAGCTGGGGCCAGAGTCAACAAATGGCTTCCTCACTCTCATTTGTGCCTGCTGTGGTAGATAGAACTGGAACAGCCGAGGGATGATTGGGAATCTTGTCTCTCAATGTCACCTTTTTACTTAGCTAGCTTGGACTTTCTCACAGAATGGTGATCTTCGAGTAGTTGGCTTTCATACATAAGGGCTGGCTTCAGATAATGTTGTAAGAAATAGGAAATGGGAACCCATATTCAGAAATTGGTACAATTTTCCTTCTATTGTAGTCTATTGGTCAAAGCAGTCAGAGAACCAATTCAGACCCAAGGAGAGAAGAAAGATCTATTTCTCAATCAGAGGAGTTATAGGAGTCTGTGACCATCTTTAATCTGCCACAAATAGTGTTACTAGTCACTTTTTATACTTCCTCAACTCTTAGATTCATTTTCCTTGTTTGTAAAGTAAGGATGATAATAGATCCTACCTTATAGGGTGTCCATGAGCATTAAGTGACCTAATTATACAATCTCTAACTTTGTGCCTCCCAAAGAGTACAATTCATCAAGCATTAAACATTATAGTCATTTTAACTTTTGTTATTTTTTAATACTATTATTTCACAGTGGGCAAAAGTTAGCCAATATTTCCTATGATTTCAATTCAGCTTATCCTTTTAGAATTTCACCAGTTTCAGATTCTTGGAATTAAGCTTTTTCTTCTGGCTTGGCTATCATATTCACATCAGTTTTTTTATACCAATTATATTGGTATAATTTTATATCAATTTTTTATTCCAATAGAAATATAGAGAAGAGTGCTGCAGTGCTGGAAAACAGACTTCTTTCCAGGGTGTACCTCATCTTAATATTTAATAGAAAGAGGCTCTTAATCCAGAAATTGCCCAAAGAGCTGAATGTGATGACTAGGTGATAATGAACTCTGATATATAGATATAGATATATAGATATGGATATAGATATGGACTTGCATTGATGCCTAGATCTTGTATATGATGGCTCCTGACCTCCTGGGACAATCCTCCCAAAAATACCCTTAACACTACTTTCTAAATTCCTAATTTCTACTTTACTTATTAATGTGCCATTTGACAGTGTGATGCTAATATACCATGACTCAGCAGTCCTTTTTTGTTCTTTAATTTTTGAAATGGAGCTCCAACATCAAATGTGAAAAAAAAGTCCTGTTTCACATGTGAATAACGAGTCAGAAATGATGAAATATCTTCTTCAAATTGAATGCAGGAATTAACCTATTTAAATGTCATGCTCCTAAGTGATAAAGCTGGAATTTAATAAATCTTTGAGTCCTGTTAATAGTTAAACATTAAAAATTACATATATATGTATATGTATATAGTCCCAGAAAACTATCTGGCTCCCTCTGCTATGTGAGGACTCATGAGAGGATGCCTGTCAGTGAACCAGAAAGTGGGCTCTAACCAGAGATGAAATCAACTGACATCTTGATCTTGGACTTCAACCTCCAGAACTGTAAGCAATTAAAAAAAAATTAAATAAATAAATGTCATGCTCCTAAATAAGTCAGTTTCATCACTTTAGTTGGTAAATGTGAGTACCACATTTTTGTGGTACTCTAGGTACAGAAAATTTGTACCATTTCTTTCATAAAGAGACAAAAAGAAGGCTGGGCTGGGTGGCTCAGCCTGTAATCCCAGCACTTTGAGAGGCTGAGGCAAGTGGAGTGCCTGAGCCCACCGGTTCGAGACCAGCCCGGGAAACTTGGCAAGAACTCATCTCTACAATAAATAAAAAATTAGCTGGGCATGGTAGCGCGCACCTGTAGTTCCGGCTACTTGGAAGACGAGGTGGAAGGCTGAGGTGGAAGAATCGCCAAAGCGTGGCAGGTCGACGCTGGGGTAGCTGTAAGTGTGCCACTGCACTCCAGCCTGGGCAACAGAGTGAGACTCGAACTCAAAAAAAAAAAAAAAAAAAAAAGAAAAGAAAAGAAAAGAAAAAGGACAAAAGAAGAATAGCAAACACTGACAAAATGTACAAAACTAAATTTGCAATCAGGTTATGAGCAATTAAAAGCCTGGGTAAATTGGAAGTATATTGCTGCCCTTAAAAGACATGCTTCAGTATATTTTTTTTCCACTAACTTTAGTAAATGTTAGAAATGAGTCTGGATGAGCAAGCACCGTTCTCTCTAGGTCTCATTCAACACTTAGGAGGGGGACCCCAAAAAAACCAGGATTTATTTATAAAAAATGTGTATTTATTCTTGTATGTTTAAACTTTAGGTGCCTTCAAAGTACTGCCTGTTAGATGAAATACACCTATCAAGACGCTTTTTCTACTGCTCAAAACGGCTTTTAAACTCATCAGTTTTTATGCTTTTTAGTGCTTCTGATGTTTTTTGTTTCACCTTTCTTACACTTCCACAAAATGTTTCTTTTTGAGAATTTCTTTCATCCGTGGAAACAAAACAAAGTCTCTCAGGGTGAAATGGAATGAATAGGGAGGATGGGGCGCGGCGGCGATGCCATTTTGGTGAAAAAAATTGCTGAACACTCAGTGTGGTGTGGGCAGGTGCTTTGTCACAGTGGAAGAACTTGTCACCTGTTTGCCAAAAAAGTTTACTGAAGCCTAACACAGTCTCTCACAACAAGGCTACCTAGTAAACAGATACCAATGCCTTTCTAGGACACTTAATAGCAGAGAAAGCCTGTACTACAAGGGGCCTGGTCGCTCTCCAAAAGATAATTGTTTTGGGGTGGTCCCCTTTGTACTTCCAAAGCTAAAATTTTTGACTTCCTGTTGACATGCAAGACAGTAGCCAGTCTCTGCTGCAAGATTCCCTTTCAAATAATGGAATTTTAATGGCAATATCATTTGTACGTATTAGTAATAATAATAGCTCTAATTTTCAATTTGTCCTTATTTAGGTCGTGAAAGAAAACATCAAGAGAAATTTCTATGAACTAGGTCAAATTAAAAATATGTCACTAGATTGGGCATAGTGGCTCACATTTATAATCCCAGCACTTTGGAGAACTGAGGCAGAAGAATTGCTTGAGATCAAGAGTTCAAGACCAGTCTGGTGACATAGTGAGACCCCCATCTCTACAAAAAATTTAGAAACTACCTAGTTATAGGGACAGGCACCTGCAGTCCCAACTACTTGGAAGGCTGAGACAGGAGGATCGCTTGAGCCCAGGAGTTTGAGGCGTTAGTGAGCTATGACTAAGCCACTGCACTCCAGCCTGGGTGACAGAATGAGACCTTGTCTCTAAAGAATGAAAATAAAAGCCGGGCTCGGTGGCTCAGCCTGTAATCCCGCGCCTTTGGGAGGCTGAGGTGAGTGGATTGCCTGAGCCCGCGGGTTCGAGACCCGCCTGGGCAGCGAGACCTCATCTCTACAATAAATCACAAAATCAGCCGGGCGTGGTAGCACATGCCTGTAATTCCGGCTACTTGGAAGGCTGAGGCGGAAGGATCCCCAGAGCCCAGCAGGTTGAGGCTGCGGTGGCCGGGAGCGGCCACTGCACTTCAGTCTGGGTGACAGAGTGAGACTCCAACTCAAAAAAAAAAAAAAAAAAAAAAGAATGAAAATAGAAATAGAAAACATTTGTTTTTAGAATATACAATCTTAGTTTCCTTCTTAACAGTCTTGTCAGTTATAATATTGTCCTCTAGTATTTGAAAAGTAGTTAATAAATCCTATATTTAAATACCAAATTAGTCAGAAACAACCTGTAGTCTGTTGTCATCTCACACTCTTGGGTGCTTAAGTCTCTTACCAAGTGATCCCTCACACTCAGGAAGTTGTTAATTAGAATAATATGGGTAATGAACTTGAGAAATAAAAGAGTTATCTTAGAAGATTAGTTCTACTTCTCTAGTAGCTTGGGATATACTCTATTATCTTCTGAGAATATGGGTTTTTTTTTTTTTTTACTTAAAATATAACAGATCTTAGATGGCTCCATCTTCTGAGACTAGGTACTTGCAAACAACCTGGGGAAAATTCTTGTTTGGTTGGCATAGTAACCTTATGTATTCACCGTACACAGCGGGATGAATGTGATTAAAACAAATTGACCTAAATTGAGATTTAAGTCTCAATTCTAAAAGATCATTTTAGCTTATTTTTCCCTTCAAAAATTGCATAACTAATTACTAGTATCTTAATGTATGATCATTAAGATGCAGAGATAAAAGCTGCCGTTATTTTAGAAGGCATAAACTAGCACTTCAAAGCATAGTTTGTTTTACTTTGTATTTTGTCAAGTTAATTTTACAGCATTATGAGAAAGCTGAAAGATACAGTATAGCCTGGTGACTTAAACTATGCAAGACTCACCTGGGCTTGAGTGCAGTACCTGTTCTGCCTTCCAGTAATGTAACTTCTTTTCATTTTTTAAACCTAAGCATTACTTTTCACATCTATGCATTGAGAATTAAAAAAGGGCCTCCTTCATAGGATAGTTGTAAGAATCGACTGATATAATTCATATAAAACATCTTGTACAGGGATTTTAAGCCTATAAATGTTTGCTATTCATACTTACAAAAATTAAAACTCTATGATATTTTGAAATTGAAAATGGAACAACTCCAATTTAGCACAATTATTGGGAATATTTTTTCTTGTATGCTATAAAAATCAGGAGTCAGATCAGGAGGCATTTATATTATTTAATTTAGCTAAAACTATAAACTTAAGTACTCTGAATATATTTCTTCATCAGCAAATTGTTCATAATAATTCATCACAATCAGCACCCAAATTTGAATACACATTCTGTGTTATAGAAATTTTTGAAAATCAGAGACATGAAATAAACATGAAAAATTAAAATAAAGAAATATTCATTATAAACCTGTTGGTGCTAATAACACCAATTTGTTTTAAACCTCTACCCATAAATACTCTCACAAACAAGTGTATTTGTGTTTTTGTATATGTTTTTATAAGGCAAAGGTATAAATTATTTGTATATTTGTTTACCAAACACTGATCATGAGTAATATTACTGTATATCCTGCTTTTTCTTACTGAATAATATATGCTGCCAGGAATTTATACTACAAATATACTACAAAAGAATGACATCATATATATATATAAAATCATTGTGACACAAATTCATAACAACCACAGATAGTCAAAAAAAATTTTTTTTTTTTGAGTTGGAGTCTCCCTGTGTCACTCACGCTGGAATGCAGTGGCACGCTCCCGGCCACCGCAACCTCGACCTGGGCTCAGGTGATCCTTCTGCCTCAGCCTTCCACATAGCCAGAACTACAGGAGTGCACTACCACACCTGGCTAATTTTTGATTTATTGTAGAGACGAGTTCTCGCCAAGTTGCCTGGGTGGGTCTCAAACCCGCAGGCTCAGGCAATCCACTGGCCTCAGTCTCCCAAAGTGCTGGGATTACAGGCTGAGCCACCGTGCCCGACCAATAAAATTCCTAGCAAAAGAAATAAAGCAGGAGGTATCACACTTTCAGACTTCAAACTTTACTATAAGGCTACAATAATCAAAGCAGCCTGGTATTGATACAAGAACAGATATACAGAACAGTGGAACAGGATAGAGATTCCAGAAGCAAAAAACTCAATTTCTCAGTCAACTCGTCTTTGACAAAGCCTCCAACAACCACTGGGGAGAGGAGAACCTATTAGTAAATGGTGCTGGGAAAACTGGCTGATCACATGCAGAAGAACGAAACAGGACCTCTACCTTTCACCATACACAAAAATCAGCTCTAACTAGATCAAAGACCTAAAGGTAAAACCTCAAACTATAAGAACACTAGAAAATGCAGGAGACAACCTTATGGAAATTGGAACTGGCAACCAATTCTTGATCAAAACCCCAAGTGCCCATGCCTTAAGAGATAAGATAGACAAGTGGGACCTCATCAAACTGACGAGCTTCTGCAAAGCAAAAGAAACCATCAGGAGAGCAGGGAGACAGCCTACAGAATGGGAAAAAATGTTTGCCAACTATATATCTGACAAAGGCCTACCATCTAGGATCTACAAGGAACTCAAATGTGCCAAAAAGGAAAAAAACAAACAGCTCCATTAAAAAGTTGGCAAAAGACCTGACTAGACACTTCTCAAAAGAAGATACATGGGCAGCCAACAGACTCATGAAAAGTGCTCAGCCTCATTAATCATCAGAGAAATGCAAATCAAAACCATATTGAGAAACTACCGAACCCCAGTAAGAATGGCCGTCATTAACAAAACAAACAATAACAGATGCTGGCAAGGATACGAAGAAAAAAGAACACTTTACACCGCTGGTCGGAATGTAAACTAGTGCAACCTCTTTGGAAAACAGTGTGGTGTTTTCTAAAAGAACTAGAAATTGACCTTTCATATGACTCAGTGATACCCCATTTGTAATATACTCAGAGGAACTCAAATCATTCTACAGAAAGGATACCCGTACATATGTGTTTATTGCAGCACTATTCACAATAGCAAAAATAAGGAACCAACCGTGCTACCCATCAAAATTGAACTGGATAAAAAAAAATGTGGTACAAGCCAGGCTCGGTGGCTCAGCCTGTAATCCCACGCTTTGGGAGGCTGAGGTGAGTGGATTGCCTGAGTCTGCAGGTTCGAGACCTGCCTGGGCAACTTGGTGAGACCTCATCTCTACAATAAATCAAAAAAAAATTAGCCGGGCATGGTAGTGCGTGCCTGTAGTTCCAGCTACTTGGAAGGCTGAGGTGGAAGGATAGCCGGAGCCCAGCAGGTCAAGGCTGCAGTGGCCGGGAGCAGCCACTGCACTCCTGTCTGGGTGACAAAGTGAGACTCCAACTAAAAAAAAAAAAAAAAAAAAAAAATGGTACATATACATAATGGAAAATATTATGCAGCCATAAAGAAGGACAAACATGAACTTTGCAGCAATTTGGATGAATTTAGAGTCTATCATACTCAGTGATCTATCACAGAAACAGAAAACTGAGTACCACATGTTCTCACTTAAAAGCAGACCCTGAACAGTTATCATAATACTATAAGAAAGGGATTTGCAGTAATGGGAAATTGCTGGGGTGAGTGGGTGGGTGGGATTGGCAGTAGTGGGAAATTGCCAGAGGAGGGGATGCACACCTCATCAAATAATTGTGACATTGTTTGTAATAGAAAAAAGGCAGCTACTTATTCTAAGATTTTAAATATCAAAATTAGACTTTTAAAATAACTATTTAACAACCTCTCCTCAAGTGTTAACTCTTATACTGGTTAATCATTCCTGCCTTGGTTGAATTCAAGATGATCTTCCTCTTCATTCATTCGTTTGGTCAGTTTGGTAAGTCACAAAATACCATCTACTCTGGCAGGACTCTGTGCCTTAGGCAGTCTGTTCTCTCAAGTAGCTTCTTTTCTGTTCCCATAGAATTCTGTATTTTATAGCCTTATCACACAGCACTGACATTGCCTGTTTGCTTCTCCGAACTTCCCGTTATTTGGTAAACCCTATGAGAGCAGAGAGTACGTATATTCTTGGTAGATGTTGCTTTCTCAGCATTATCACAATAGGTGTTCAGTAAATACATTGTGAATCAATAGACTATTTTGCCTATCTCTTGCTTTGACCTCTCCACTGTTCCTGTTCACATACTTTATTTCATTTTTGGTGTATGTGTTCAATTATTTCTTCTTTGTGTGTGTCAGAACTGCCTGTCCCTAAATGGGTAAGACATTGTCTATTTAATCAATATTTTTCCAGAATGGAATAGTTTGTGTGATCAGGCCTCAACAAGGGTACCTGCATAATGAACATTTTGTATATCTATCCCTGAATTGTACCCCACATATTTAAAGCAAAAAATTAAAAAAATAAACTCAGAGTAAATTGTCCTGAAATTAAATTATTATTTTTTTCAAGTTTTAAAATAAAATTTATTAGCAAGAAAAAGAGAAGGAAAAAGGAAGATACATGGCAGAAAGACCTGTCATGGGCAAGTTTTTTAAAGAAGAAAAACTGCCAAATTAAATTATTTTAAACTCAAGGACAGAGCCTCTAGAGTTTTCTTTTATCTTCCCTCACTCCCTCTGATTTTCTACATTCAGTAAATATTAAGTAATATGAAATGTGAATTCAGAGAAAATATTGACTAAAGATACCAGTAGAATAGCTAAAGAAGGCATTGTACTTAACAAGATTTGAATTTCAGCAGATTTTGGCACCCACCAGACCTGGATTTAAAAGTAGGTTCTTTCACTGGCTTTGTGGTCTTGAGCCTCAGTTTCTCTATCTTTAAAATATGATTGATAAAACTTATTTCATTGGTCTTATAGGGGATAAATAGGATAAAATTTTATAAATATCAGTCACAAAGGATAGTGTTCCATAATGATTGTTTTACTATTTTCCTCCTGATTAATTTACAGTAGTCATAAAAATAGGAGATTCTTTTCATTTGTCTATTATGTCTGCATATTTGTTGGCTTATTTTCTTCTACAAAAAAAGATATTGTTAAATAAACGTAAAAGTCTTTAGGTTGTTATAAATCTGGACACATAGGAGTGTGTGTCTAAATAAACTTCATGTTGTAGCTTCCAGAGATGGTGACACTGGAAACTGAACCAGAGTGTCAGTAGTCTACAACTTTGCATACAGCCTGCTGTCAATTGTCTGGTCACTAGAAAATTCAATTGAGTTGTACAAAGTACTATTTAAGTTAAGGAGGCTTGTCTACCTTACACTGGAATGAAGGGTGCATCATTTTATTTGATAAGAAATATTGCTCCTATAATATGCTTTGCAAAGCACAACATTTAAAGTTGAAAATGGAATCTTTAAAAATACATTTTTTATTATTTTATTATTTTCACAAAGCAGTATCAAAATTTTTGGAGTGGAGACTAGAGTTGAGAATGAGTTACCCTAAGAGAATAAGTTCCTGGTTTTGGAACTCTATCACTACATCTCCAAGCAAATGCAGACATTATGACTCAAAACAAATTTTTGCATATAGTGCACACTAAAAAATGTAGCCTAATTCCAGGGTTCAGATTTCTATGGCATTCTCTGTTTTACAATTACTTAAAATAGTATCTGGGAGAGTTAAGTTTTGTTATTTCATTCTTCATGTAATAGCTACAAATTAAGAAATCACTAATATTTAAAGCTGGGTTAATTTTAGAGGAAAATATTAAAATGAGAAAGAAAAATCACACACACGCACACAAACCTACATATATATTTGAGATTTGGGGAAGGCAAAATTTATCCCTTTCAATCACAGACACAACTGTACAATTACAGTCCTTTGCAGGAGTAAAGCTCACCTCAAAGGTTACTGCAGCTACAGCAAATCTGAATGTCCCCTTGCAGGCCTCTGACACAGAATTAGAGCTTAGATTGTGGAAGCTGAGATTTCATTGTTCCTTTAATTAAAATCACCATTAGGGACATCACTCCTTCTCCCTGGGGAGGAGCAAGAAGGTGAATATTCTTTCCATACTTTTCCCTCTGGGAGAATGGTTTGGAAATTTCCTCTATGAAAACATGAGAAGGCTGTGTGTAGGTGCTCTGGGGTGGGGGTGGGGTGGGGAGTTGCGGGTGGGATAAGTGGGTATTGCCTGCTACTATTGTGCAATAAATAAATAATTCTCTCTTTATGTGTGTGTGTGTACGTATATGTATACACACACACATATATTTTCTCTTTGATATCTAGTACTTTTGAGGTTTAGTACATTTAAGCATAGAAATGTACTAGACTACCCAGGCGTGGTGGTGGGAGTCTAGTTTAGCTGAGGCTGAAAGGATCACGTAAGCCAAGCAGGTAGAGGCTGTGGTGGCCGTGAGTGTGCCACTGCACTCGAGCCTGAGCAGCAAGAGTGAGACTCCAATTCAAAAAAAAAAAAACAAAAGGAAATGTACTAGACAAAGGGGGAGAGAGAATAAAGAGAAAACATTTGAGCATAGAAATGTACTAGACAGAGCCAGGCTCTGTGGCTCAGCCTGTAATCCCATGCCTTTGGGAGGCTGAGGTGAGTGGATTGCCTGAGCCCGTGGGTTCGTGACCTGCCTGGGCAGTGAGACCTCATCTCTATAATAAATCAAAAAGTCAGCCAGGCGTGGTAGCGCTTGCTTGTAATTCTGGCTACTTGGAAGGCTGAGGCAGAAGGATCGCCGGAGCCCAGCAGCCGAGGCTGCGGTGGCCGGGAGCAGCACTGCACTCCAGTCTGGGCTACCGAGTGAGACTCCAACTCAAAAAAAAAAAAGAAATGTACTAGACAGGTCAGGTGCGGTAGCTGACGCCTGTAATCCCAGCACTTTGGGAAGCTGAGGGTGAAATAGGGACCAAGCGCTTAATTCACAGACACCGACACCAAAAGTACAAGTTATAAAAAGGAGAGGTTTATTAGCCAAGAGCTGGCCGGTGGCCACTTGCCTGCTGGACATGCCAGTCCCACAACAAGGGCCCCCATTTGCTGTTAGGTGCTTGCTTAAATAGGGCAAAACTACATCGAGACTTTCCAAGTGAGCCAAACTGCAACATCCTGGAGGCCTAGGTACTTTTCAAGCAATGCTAGCGGGGTTCACAGAAGCAAAAAAAAAAAACTGTTTAACAGTTTAACCAGCCGGGCTGGGTGGCTCAGCCTGTAATCCTGCGCCTTTGGGAGGCTGAGGTGAGTGGATTGCCTGAGCCCGCGGGTTCAAGACCCGCCTGGGCAGCGAGACCTCACCTCTACAATAAATTAAAAAATCAGCCGGGCATGGTAGCGTGTGCCTGTAATTCCGGCTACTTGGAAGGCTGAGGCTGAAGGATCGCCGGAGCCCAGCAGGTCGGGGCTGCGGTGGCCGGAAGAGCCACTGCACTCCAATCTGGGCGACAGAGTGAGACTCCAACTCAAAAAAAAAAAAACAAACAAAAAAAACACAGTTTAGCCAGCAGGTGCTATTGCCAGTTTCCAGGAAGGGAACTTTTTAACTGTGCAAAGGTTGAGTACATGCTTAACTGTGCAAAGGCTTAGTTTATGCTTAGCCTAATTTTTGACATTGTAGATGCCTTTTTAAGCCTCCTTCCACAAGGGAAGAGGATTGCCTGATCCCAGGGGTTCATGACCAGCCTGGGCAACTTGGCAATACCTCATCTCTGCAATTAAAAAAGAAAAATTAGCTTGGCGTGCCTGTAGTTCCAGCTACTTGGAAGGTACTAGACAAAAGGGGGAGAGAGAAAATTAAGAGAAAATAGAAAAAGGAAGAGAGAATAAAAAGCTTCAAAGTGAAAAGTCACAATAGTCATAATGTCCTGCATGATGGAAAGCAATGCAAGAGAGCACTGGCAATTTACTGATGATAAATTGCCATCCTTTCTATTCATCTTTGATCTTTTATTGCTATGATTAACAATATTGTTGTTACCAAAGTCATGAATAACTTAAATATTGATTCATGACATAACTTTTTTTTTGTTTGAGTTGGAGTCTCACTCTGTCGCCCAGACTGGAGTGCAGTGTCTGCTCCCGGCCACCGCAGCCTCGCCTGCTGGGCTCCGGCGATCCTTCCGCCTCAGCCTTCCGAGTAGCCGGAATTACAGGCATGCACTACCATGCCCGGCTGATTTTTTAATTTATTGTAGAGATGAGGTCTCGCTGCCCAGGCGGGTCTCGAACCCGCGGGCTCAGGCAATCCACTCACCTCAGCCTCCCAAAGGCGTGGGATTACAGGCTGAGCCACCGAGCCCAGCTCATGACATAACTTTTTAGAAGGTTAGGTCAAGTATGGGTTTCCCCCAAGAAGAAGTGCATTTTACCTTTTCACAGAGCTTAAGATAAACTTTTATGTAATATTTATTCAGTTCTGGTTTGCAGTCCGTTTTTTTTTGTTGAGAAAGGAATGAGATGGCATTAGTTATAAATTCCTGTGTTTATATGCTTAACTGTGGTCTCAGAAACTAGAGGGTAAATGTCTTCAGCGAATGCATATCTCTTTTGTCATTTAAACGTCAACATTTTCATCCATATTTAATCCATCATCTATTTTTAAAATATATTGGTAATTCTAGTGTTGTATATAGTTTATGTTTACTGAATGATATCTAAATGAGGACACTTTTTTGTATAAGGACTTGAAAAGATCTCTTAGAATGTAATTGTGTTAATTTTCTTTTGGAATTTTTTTTTAAGGGAAATAGCCTGAAGTAATTAAATAATAAAGATAGTTCACATGCAAATTTATTGTTTATTTGATTAATTTGGTTAACTTTTTGCATTTACATACTCTTCCCTGTTTTCGTTGTCTGCTGAAGGATACAGGATGTCAACATAAATTGAAGATGTCACCATAGATTTTCCAGACAAAGCAGTTGTGCTTTGAATTTAATGACTACAGAATAAAGGAAGAAATGTTATTTATATTTATCCAGGCAAATAAACATATACAACTATTAAATATCACTGGCTCACATTTTCACTTTTAATTACTTTAAAAATTCTAGTTGAATTAATTTGCTCTGTTATGTAAAATAAATAGGGCATATTTGTAAAATAGGAGAAGATAGTCTTTATATGTACTAATAGATCACCTGTTCCTATTTGTGTTTTAGTCATTCTTAATTTTGACAATTTTTTTAGCCTGTCTATCTTTCTGTACAAATGATAGATATTTAATGACTGAAAGATTCCAGAAACTACAGTGGCATATAACTCTCCTAAAAATTTTTAAACATTCTTGTTATAATTTATTTATTCTTATTACTGATAACTATTTTTTATTATATTAATCCTGATGATTGAATTATATTGGAGTAGTTGTAGTAGTTTTGCCTTTATTGGACCTTAAAAGAAAGAAATGACTTTTCTAAAAGCATCTCTTTAATCTATTTAAATTTTAGCTAAGTAAATAGGTAGGAGTTTCCTTATTGTCCCTAATATCATTGTGTTGGGGTTGGTTTGTTTGTGGGGGAAAGGGCAGGATCTGTTTGTATTCTTTCTCATTTATCTCTTTTAGTGCACTAGGTCATCGCTTGGTGTCCACCGCCAGCAGCAAAAGGTCTCACCATTGTGTTCTGGTGCTTGCTCCCATCCATCCCTGCTGTTTCAGCTCAGCGCAGAGAAGAGGAGGAGGCCCCTCCTGTCTCCATGACAACCGCGTGTCCTCGGGGAAGCTGCTCAGCGCTAAAGACCTTCTGAGAGCGTGGGGGAGGGACCATTGCCAAGGAAAATCTCATTTCCCATTTTCCATGGCAATTTGTTAAATTGTCTCTCTCCTTTATTCTGTTTTTACATGAGGCTGTGACCCAAAAGCCACACACCCCAAACCTTATTTCATAAACAAAAAGGCCACCTCGCAAGGATTTTTCCAGCGTCAGACACATAGTTTCACTTCCCTCTCCCCCATTTTGTGTTAACTTTGTCTCTAGTTTTCCTATTTCTTGAAATGATTTAAATATTAATGACCATTCGAAAGGCAAACACTCCCTTAGCTTGGCAATATTGTTGAGATACATTATGCACATTTGAAAGGAAAAAAGTTTCTTTCTTTGCTTTGTGCTTAAACAAACTTACTAGCATTATTTAAAATTGTAGCATTAAAAAATGTGCCTTTAGACATTAGGTGTATGTCATATATACATTATATTAAAAACTAAATTTTCCAAATTAATTTATTAGGAGGTGAGCAACTTATTTATAACTGCCAACAGTGTCGACAATATTTTACACATTTGAAGCTTTGCTCCCAAAAAGTATTTTTTATTTTGCCCCGTGGCTATACGAGGTCATGGCTTTAGGCTGGCACAGTTACCTTCCCTCTACTCTGTACTTTCTCTCATGACAGTTTCTCCCAGTCTAGTGTCTTCAGCTAGCATGCCGAATCAGATGAATTGCAACTTATTTCGAGGATACCTTGGACCCTTCCTTAGCCTTGGGTGGTGGCATGTGGAGAGCGAACTCAGATAAGCTGGAACTACATTTCCCAGAATTCCCTTTCCGCTGCAGCTTAGGCTGGGGATTGTCCACGGGGCTGAATGGAAGCAGCCACCATGTTTTTCTTTTTACCAAGTGAGGGTGGCACATGGCCTCAGGCGACGTGTTCAATTACCTCGGTTGCTGCTCCTTTTGTAACACAGGGCCTGCTGCACTTCGAGGCCTCTGGCTCTGGCCATATTTCCACCTGCACCTTCCTTGAGTCCTGGCCGAGGCCGCTGTGCTGCTCCACGTTGCAGGGAGTCAGCTGCTTCTGCAAGTCACTCACCCTCTGGATCGTCTCTCCTGGCTTCCCTGAATTCTGGGCCAGTTGCGTGTGCAGGAGAAACGCGACTAAATTTAAAGGAGAAATAGGCGCATCTACACTTATAGAGGAGATTTTAACATACTTTTCTCAGTGGTAGAATAAGCAGACACTCACTAAATACAGAGATGATTAAACATTAAATATGTAGATCACCATCTCACAATTGCAGAAGAGACATCCTTTTCAAATGTATACAGAACATTTACTAAAAAAGACTATCTGCCATCTGTAAAGTAAGTCTCAACAAGTTTTTTAAAAAATGAAATTAAACAGGCTATGTTATTTGGCTACAATGGAATTGAACTGGAAGTTAATGATAACTTTACTAAAATAGCCTTACGTGTTTGAAAGGAAAGATATACATTTCTAAATCATCCATAAGAGAAAAAGGAAATTACAGTTAAATCGGTTTTGAAAGGGTCATAATAAAAAAAAAATACTACATGAACCCGGGGCAGTGGCTCACGCCTGTAAATCCCAGCACTTTGGGAAGCTGAGGCGAGAGGATTGCCTGAGCCCACGGGTTGGAGGCCAGCCTGGACAACATGGCGAGATCACGTCTCTACAATACATCAAAAAAATTAGCTGGGGGTGGTGGCACACGCCTGAAGTTCCAGCTACTTGGAAGGCTGAGGTGGAAGGATGGCCTGAGCCCAGCATGTTGAGGTTGTGGTGGCAGTGAACGTGCCACTGCACTCCAGCCTGGATGACAGAGTGAGACGCTGACTCAAAAACACCCTCCAAAACAAAAAAACTACATGTAAAACTTGTGAGACACAGCTTAAACTGTGGTCTGAGGGAAATTTATGTCCATAAATTCATATATTAAAGGCCATAAACATGATCTAAATTTGTCTCAAGCATTAGACAAAAACCAAACCTAAAGCACATAAAAAGGAGGAACAAAGAAAGCAAAATTTAATAAACTAGAAAAGCAAACATGAAATAGAGAAACTCAACAAAGCTGAAAGTTGATTTTTTGGAAAAGACTAATAAAATTCTAAACCCCTTCAAGACTGATGAAAGCACAAGGAAGAAGAGGCTCAAGTAGATATATTGAGGGGAAAATGGTGAGATAATGACAGTTCCTATAAAATGATAAATATAAAATGTAATAAAATGATAAGATATTATGATTCAGTTTATTCCAATACATTTCTACCAAATATTTATGAAAGCAATAGGATCAATCCTAGAAAGTTTTATCAAGAAGATAGAAAAAGAGAAGACACTTTTCATCTTGTTTTTGAGAGTATTGTAAACTTGATACTCAGCCATTTTTGGTTATTACAAAAATAAAAGGAAATTTATAGAACTACCTCTCTCAAGAACATAAATGTAAAATTTAAAAATATTAGCAAGCAAATTGGGTTATATGAAAAAATGCATAGCACAATCAAATTGGGCTTAACATTTAAAAAATTCAGTTCATGTAATTTACCACTTTATAGATTACAGAATAATCTTATAGTCATCTTGATAAAGAAAAATACACATGGTAAAATTTAATATCCATGTTCTAAAATCTTGCCTATATTATATAGTTCTCTTGCTTGTTATAAAGTTAGCAAAGTTGTCATAAAACTAAATTATTTAGTCTGACAAAAGTATCTAGCCAAACCTATAGTAAATATTATGATTAGTATTATATTATTTAAAGCTTTTTTCTGAACTGAAATGGAAACTCTCACTATTTTTTTTCAACATTATAATAGAGGTGCCAGTCAGTAAAATAAGGGTAGAAAAAGAATTGAAATGTAGGTTGGAAGAGCAAAAACAATTCTTATTTTTAAAAAACAATATTAAAAATTCAAAACAAAAATAGCCCAAAGAATTTATAGGTAAATTTATATATGTGAGAGACTAACAAGTTGTTGAATATAAGGTTAATGTAAATATATTTTTAATACATTGGCACCAAACAATTAAAAATGAAATGTTAAAAAATGATACAATTGATGTAAAATTAAAAACATTAAAAATTACCAGTGATCTAATAAATGTACATATAATATAAAAACATCTTTAAAAGAAAGAAGACCTGAGAAAATGGAGGCATGTCATGTTTATAGATTGGAAGCCTAATGATGTCAATCATCACCAAACTGATACATCAGTTCGGTGATCAAAGCTAGTTTCATTGTGGTAATGGGCAAGCAAACTCAAAATTGTTTTTAGAAATTCAAAAACCAAGACTAGCTTCAATGATCTTAAATAAGAAGGTATTGAGAGGAATTACTATATGTCAAAACTTATTACATAATAAGTTACAATAATTAATATCCTGTAATATTGGTGAAAAAAATAGAAAAATAAACAGAATGGAAAGTCCAGATTTGCATTCCTTTATATACAGACTTTTGATTTATGACAAAAAAATAAAATAGCATTTTGGAGCATTGGGGGAAAACATTTTTCTCTAAGTGATTCTGGTTCAATTGGACATTTGTAGTAGGAAAAAAAATGAAACTTAAACCTCAGTTTATACCACATAAAGAATTAATTCCAAATTAGTTATAGAACTAAATGTAAAAAATTGAAATGAGAAAGAAACTACTTTGAGAAATTTAGTCTTAAAAATGTCCATATTCTTTGGTAATGTTCAAGGGCCTATATTAAGGGCCCTCATATCAAGTTACACATTTCCTACAATAATTTATAATATGCTACTCGTGTGCTCTCTTACCTCCATGCTTGTACTATTGCTGTTTCTACGGTTTGGAATTCATAATATCTTTTCTACACTTTCTCAGCCTATGAAAATCTTACTAATTTTTTTTTAAAGATTCAAGTTAAATTCTGTATGTGTGTATAGCTCTGCCTAATATTCCCAGTCAGAATGAATATGGTATTTCCCTTTACAGCCTCCATGAACACAGAATTTTTAGATTACTTCCATTTAATGTGCTCTGTTTTTTACAGGTTGTTCCTCAATCATTCTACTAAACTAGTTTTTTAATTCCAGGGACCAAGTCTTATCTCAGAGTATTTCCCTACACTCATATCAGTCAGGGTAGATTAAATTTGATGTGGTAACAATAGGCTCACAAATTCAGTGGCTTATAACAAATGTTTGTTTCTCATTCATGCTTCATATTCATGATCAGCTGAGGATGCTTCATGTCTTCTCTTTGGGGAGCCAGGCTGAAGGAACAGCCACTGTCTCAAATTTTGCCAGTGAACTGGCAAAAGAAAAAGAGATCTCTTGAGAGTCTCAAAAGGCAGTTAAAAGCTCTTCAATGTGACTATGTGACTATGAAGACTGGTATCCTTATAAGAAAATGAATTGACATCAGAGATCATGCTGCACATTTACAAAAGGAAGGCCATGTGAGGACACAACAGGAACACAGCCTTCTACAAGCCAGGAAGAAAGGCTTCACAAGAAACCAACCATGCTAGCACCTTGATCTTGGATTTCTAGCCTTCAGAACTGTGAGGAAATAAAAACTGTGACTATGCACATCAACTGGTTTACTTAAGGGACCAAGTATCCCTTAAGTAATGGGTTTACTCATAAGCAAAAAGCAGGTTAAGTACAATTAAGGTGAGTGCCCAGAATGGCAGAATTCTAGAAAAACTCAATAAAGAGCCCTAATGATTATACCACCACCACACTATTTTATAAACATATGATAAACAGGTACTGAGAAAATGAATTAATGAGTGAGTGAATCCTTCAGTCCACCAAAAGCTAACAGAGCTAATATGAATTCATAAAATGAAAATGTGAACTATATTAAAATGTTGTGTTCAATTCTGTTTAGTAAATATAGATTTATGAACAACAGAATTTTTAAAAATTTTGAAGCAATTCTAGTCAATTAAATTTTTATGTTTTAAAAATCTTTTCCCATAATAACTACTTGATAGCCTTGTTTGTTTATTTATAGAAATACATCATAAATTAAAATGGCATATTTTACTCTATAAGAATACATGCAAATAAAAATTTTGAAATGTGATTTCATTATCAGTGTTTCCACGAATATGTTCTCATTTTACCAAATTGGGGGTTGTATTAGCTAGAACTGCCATAGCAAAATACCTCAGACTAGGAGTTTAATCAAAACAAATTTATTTCCTCACAGCTCTGAAGGCTAGAAATCCAAGATCAAGGTGCTAGCATGGTTGGTTTCTTGTGAAGCCTTTCTTCCTGGCTTGCAGAAGGCTGTGTTCCTGTTGTGTCCTCACATGGCCTTTCTTTTGTAAATGTGCAGCAAGATCTCTGATGTCAATTCATTTTCTTATAAGGATACCAGTCTTCAGAGGTAAATTTTTTTCTAAGATTTGTGTTGATATTGACTTGTTATACATTCTTGTGTTACACTATTTCTTCCCTTTTTAAACTCCTAGATCTTTATTTTGAAATAGCTCTCTGTTTTGTTTCATTTGGCCTCTTTTTTTTTTTTTTTTTTTACCAACCTGCAACTTGTAAATCTTTTGGTGATTAACTCACCAAATACCCAACTCAAACTGGTGTAAGCAAAAAGTAAGTAATAAAAAGTTGTGACTGTGCTCATTTGTTGGCTCTGATAATTGTATGTAGAATTCAAATCATGGCTCCAAACTTCAGGTCTAGCTTAATCAAAAGTTAAAGACTCCATTTATCTTTCTGGAATTTGTTTTTTATTTCATTGGCTGGGAATTAGGAGATGATACAACCACCCAAATTTTCAGACTGTTGTATTGTTCAGCAAACCCAGTGTTCTGTGTTCTTTTAAGACACAGTTGGGTGCAGTCACCAAAAGAGAAGCAGGAGAGGCTCAGGAAAACAAAGTTTATTGTAATCACAGGTCCTAGAAACAGGAGGCCCAGCCAGCAATGTAGGGCTACATGGGAAAGCACCAGTGAGGGTCAGAAAGCAGAATAGGCAGGGATGGGGATGAGACTAGGCCACACAGCCTTTATGGAGTCTCTGCAGGAGAGACAAAGCAAGGAGGTTAAACAGATAAGAATTGACTAGTTTGAATACTTTCAGCAGGTTCTAGTATAAAGGAGAAATCCCTATTTACTTGGCACCTAGCCCTGGCATGATTAAGGCAGAGGAGTATTGCCTTCTAGGACATATAGGTCAGATACAGAATGTTTGGCTCTCAATTAGTTGATTTGCCTATCAAAGGCATGCTACTGGCTGAGCTCTTTGGTATCTCTAGGGATTGACTAGTCCTGCAAAATGCAGTTTCTCTTCCCAGCCAGAAAGGTTACTAAGCTGTCAAAACATCATAGTATACAGAAAATAAAATACAAATAATAAATCCACAAGGAAAGGACAAACAAAAGTGATGATTTTTCCTCCCTGGTAGTTTGAAATTAGAATAAAACATTTCTATTTTATTCTAATTTGACCTTGGACCATATGCCCATATTTAACCAATCTCTGTGGTGAGGTAAATGGAATATACTTGACAAGTCAGAGGACCTGTGACTGTGCTAGTTCATGAAGCTCCAGAAAGTAAGGTGATTGTGGCTGAATACATTGACTAATGATGATTTCCCACAAGATGAAATCCAGGTGGCCTTACCACATAAAGAGGCAACAAATGCTGGGTAATTCTACACAATTTAGGGCTATTGCATAGTTTGTATTTAAGTTCTTTCAGTTTTGATCCTCAACTAGGACTGATACCCCTGAAAATCAAAACTGAGGTTTTTACAAAACTTTTTCTATTAGATATAAAGACATCTGCTTTACACAATAACACCATTTTGTCAACATGTTTACTTTTTGTGTTACTTTAGATCAGACTGGTATCTTCAGTTGATTTGATCATGTTTATGGTTCAGATACAACTGAGGAAACACAATAAAACCATTGAAAGTTTGTGCCTAGTGGATTAGGATGAAAAGTGGTGCATATAATTCATAAGTCATTTATCAAGTAGTTGGTGTAATATCAACTAATGGTTGTAAGGCTAGGAAGTCATCAATAGTTGCTTTTTAGTAGTTTCGAAGTAATACAAATTTACCATAATCAAGGTTGTGTTTTTAATGAAACCATTTGGAATGATATGAAAGGAGTAAGATACGAAAGATCAAAAAAGAAACAGGACAAAAAGCAGATTTTGTTGTACGTGAGTGCTTTCTCATGAAGCAGATTTATTTTTGTAATTGCATTTTGGGAGTTTAGCATTTTTGTTTCACTGGCACAAACTGGAGAGTCAGCAAGAGAGACGGCAGGCAGGGTGGTTGGGAGTGTAGGGGGAAGGCAACACACAGAACTCAAAACTTATCCCAGAAAAATCTGATATGAAGAATCTCCCTCCCCCCACTTTGGTCAATTAGAAGTAGGCAGTGGAGCCTGGTGTTGTGACGTACATCTGTAATCCCAGCTACTTGGGAGGCTAAAGTGGAAGGATTGCTTGAACACAGGAGTTGGAGGCTACAATGAGCTGTCACACCACCGCTCTCCAGCCTGGGAGATAGGGTGAGACCTTGTCTCAATTAAAAAAAAAAAAAGACAATGGTTAACATACATTGATATAAAGATTGTGCGGTTTCACTGTTAACCCAGCTATACTTCTCATTACATATTGCTTACTACAACCGTGAATAAGCCAACGTGTTGTCAATTGGTTTTGTCAGGGATGGTAGCCAAATTTGCCCTCCTCCACAGTGAATTGTACTCCAAAATTATTCATCTTTCCACCTGGCACCTAAACCATTTCTTTAGTACAAATCAGCTGAAGTTGTAGAAATACAATCTGAGGCTGGGTGCAGTGGCTCATGCCTATAATCCCAGCACTTGGGGAGGCCGAGGTGAGAGGATTGCCTGAGCCCATGGATTCGAGACCAGCCTGGGCAACTTGGAGAGAGCACATCTCTACAATAAATCAAAAAATGAGTCAGGTGTGATGGTACACGCCTGTAGTTCCAGCTAATTGGAAGGCTGAGGCAGAAAGATCGCCTGAGCCCAGCAAGTTGAGGCTGCAGTGGCTGTGAGCATGCCACTGCATTCTAGCCTGGGTGATAGCAAGACTCCAACTTGGATAAGTAAATAAGTAAATAAATAAAAACTCAAGATCAAAAAAAAAAAGAAATACAATCTGAATGGTGGGAAAAGAGGATTTTTGTTTGTTTGTTTGTTTGTTTTTGTTTTTTGAGTTGGAGTCTCACTCTGTTGTCCAGGCTCTAGTGCAGTGGCATACTCATGGCCACCCCAGTGTTGACCCACTGAGCTCAGGCGATCCTTCTGCCTCAGCCTTCCAAGTAGCCGGAACTACATGTGTGCTCTACCACACCCAGCTAATTTTTTGATTTATTGTAGAGATGAGGTCTCGCCAAGTTGCCCAGGCTGTTCTTGAACCAGTGGGCTCAAACAATCCCCTCACCTTGGCCTACCAAAGTGCTGGGATTATAGGCTTGAGCCACCATGCCCAGCCGAGGGAGAGATTTAATATAGATTTTTACAATAGGGGAATCTTGACAAACCAAAAAAAACTCCTGGCAATGGAATGTCCTACTCCTGGTCTTTCTAGGATTGGGTGGTCCAGGATACATTCTCCTAGATTAGGTATATATTGTAGTTAGGCATGTTAGTGCTGGAAGGAGTCCCAGAATCTCTATGACTGCAATATCACTGTAGGGATTGTTCCAGGAAAGATCTTAAGCTCAAAATATACCCAGAAGAAGCCATTTGAGTTTGATTGAGGATCATCACCTTAGGAACAGCGACCACTATTCAAGCACCTTTTCATCTATAAGGTAGAAGCAAGTATAATCCCTGACCACATAAAAAGTAATATCCAGTTCCAATTAAGGAAGGTGCACCGATGGTTCCAAATGAGAAGAATACCCCAGAGATCATGGTTTCCTTTGCTTCATTAGGATCACATGAACAGTCATGAGGGAAATCCTCTTCAGATAACACTAACTATACCCATTTGGTATTCTCCCAAGGGATTGTTCCATTGTGTGTACGGGTTCTACAGGCATGTTGGTTGGGATTATAGGAAGAGTTTGTGCTCTGGAAAAGTTTAGCGAGGATATTTCCCAGACAGGTGTCATAATATGGAGATTTACAATTACCTTGGACTATAACAGTTTCAGTGTGCTGACACATAAGAACAAGGTAGCCAAAAGGACCAGTGATACAATAACAGGTGTCAGTTCAATTAACCAGATCCTGACAGTTTGTTGTATTCATGGTTTTATATTCCGATCAGTAGACATGATATTTTTCGGTTATGGCTTTATGCTGGCCAGTATCAGTAGGGACTCCATTAGAGAATAGAGCCTACGGTCCCCATACCCTGGGTGACGTCTTATTTTGGTGGACACAGTTACATTACAATACTTGGGGGAAAGTCATTCCACCCAGGATAGTCCTAAGTGTGATTTGAAAACAGAGAGAAGCATTTCCCCACATCTCTGCCACTTCTCCAACCTTAATTGAGGCCTTTTTGCCTTGGGGAGCTTTCTGGTTGGGTTTTACGGCTTCTTTTTTTTTTTTTTTTGAGTTGGAGTCTCACTCTGTCACCCAGGCTGGAGTGCAGTGGCCAGGAGCGACCTGCTGGGCTCTGGCGATCCTTCCGCCTCAGTCTTCCAAGTAGCCGGAATTACAGGCATGTGTTACCACGCCCGACTGATTTTTTGATTTATTGTAGAGATGAGGTCTCGCTGCCCAGGTGGGTCTTGAACCTGTGGGCTCAGGCAATCCACTCACCTCAGCTCCCAAAGGCACGGGATTACAGGCTGAGCCTCCAAGCCTGGCTTACTGCTTCTTTTAAGACAGTGAATTCATACCAGGAACCACTGAGATTTCCTGTCTGCTCGAGAGACAACAGTAGAGCTATGGGGGGGGAGTTACAGAAGGTCCCTCCTTTGGGCATATCCAACAGTTTGAATAATGACCTTGTTGCATCAAGTATGTGATAGAGGGAGAAAGTGAGTGCTTATAGGAAGCTAGGACTAATGATGATAAGAGTAGGTAGCAAAGTAGATTAGGCATTTTGCTCACTCCCTTGAGGGAAACTTCTAGGGAAGAAAACAATTCCATGGGAGTTCAAGGTTAAGGGGTCCTTGACAGAGGTGTTTAATGATGCAAATCAAGATAAAAACAAAGGCAGCAAGTATAGGTAGAACTATAAGTAGGAAATCCAAGGGCAGTTAATTAATAGCACTTATCTTTTACATTCTTTAGTTTGATTTTGAGTGCTCTTCTGTATCAACAGAGGCAATTTCTCATGGACTCCAGGCTTTCACTCAAGTATGATGAATCCAAGAATCTATTCTGGCGACCTTCACTGCTGAGGAGGTGCAGAGAAAACAGTGCAGGGTTCCTCTCAATCTGGGCCCAAAGGAGGGGAAAGAGAGGAAAGGACCTTCCCCAGTACCAAGTCTCCTTGGTTCCATATACCATTCTACAACATACTATTTTTGACATGCATGAACCCTCTATTTTTTGGTGCTATTTCCTTCCTTTAAATAAACATGCTTTTTGTTACAGGACAAAAATTTACATAAGATTCCTCCCTATACAAAACCATTCTGTCCTTTGCATCCTTCCTGACCAAAACCACAGTTCCACACCTACAACTTTCTTTATACATTTCCTGTACTTTTCTAGCTTCTTCACTTTCACCTTTCTTATAACCTTCTACCCTTAGACTTCGAATTAATCCCTAGAAATTTTTTCTTTGTTTCTTTTTTTTTTTTAGATTTTAAAGATGTGGGGTACAATTCAGGGTTAGGTATACAAATGTTCATTATGCAGGTACCCTTCTTGATGGGGAGTGCTCCTCCCTCCCCTGACAGTTTCCCTCAACTGCCAATCTACCCTCCCTCCCCTGGCAGTTTCCCGCTACTGCCAGTCCCTTTCCTATAGTATTATGATAATTGTTCAAGGTTCGCCTATAAGTGAGAACATATGGTACTCTGTTCTTTGTTTCTGTGATAGATCACTGAGTATGATAGACTCTAAATCCATCCAAGTTGCTGCAAAGTCCATATGTTTGTCCTTCTTTATGGCTGCATAACATTCCATTGTGTATATGTACCACATTTTTTTTATCCAGTCCAACTTCAATGGGTAGCATGATTGACTCCATGTTTTTGCCATTGTGAATAAAGCTGCAACAAACATACGTGTGCAGGTATCTTTCTGGTAGAAAGAATTGAGTTCAGGTATATTCCCAATAGGGGAATTGCTGGGTCATATGGAAGGTCAATTTCTAGTTCTCTCAGAAATTGCCACATTGTTTTCCAAGGAGGTTGCACTAGTTTGTGTTCCCACCAGCAGTGTAGAAGCGTTCTTTTTTCTCCGCATCCTTGCCAGCATCTGTTGTTGTTTGTTTTATTAATTATGGCCATTCTTACTGGGGTTAGGTGGTTCTCTCAATGTGGTTTTGATTTGCATTTCTCTGATGATGACTGAGGCTGAGCACTTTTTCATGTGTCTGTTGGCTGCCCGTATATCTTCTTTTGAGAAGTGTCTATTCATGTCTTTTGCCCACTTTTAAATGAGGCTGTTTATTTTTTTCTATTCGGCATGTTTGAGTTCCTTGTAGATACTAAATGTTAGGGCTTTGTCAGATATACAGTTGGCAAATACTTTTTTCCCATTCTGTGGTCTGTCTCCCTGCTCTCTTGATGGTTTCTTTTGCTTTGTAGAAGCTCGTTAGTCTGATGAGGTCCCACTTGTCTATCTTATTTCTTAAGGTATGGGCATTTAGGATTCTGAGTAGGGATTGGTTGCCAGTTCCATAGGGATGTCTCCTGTGTTTTCTAAGATTCTTATAGTTTGAGGTTTTACATTTAGGTCTTTGATCCACTTAGAGTTAATTTTTGTGTATGGTGGTAGGCAGGGGTCCTGTTTCATTCTTCTGCATGTGATCAACCAGTTTTCCCAGCACCATTTACTGAATAGGTTCTCCTCTCCCCAGTGACTGTTGGAGGCTTTGTTAAAGATGAGTAGGTTGAGGAATTGAGGTTTTGCTTCCAGAATCTGTGTCATGTTCCATTGGTCTATATGCCTGTTCTTGTACCAATACCTGACTGTTTTTATTACTGTAGCCTTATAGTAAAGTTTGAAGCCTGGAAGTGTGATCCCTCCTGCTATGTTTCTTTTGCCAAGGATTGTTTTGGCTATTTGTGGTCATTTATGCTTCCATATAAATTTCTGTATTGCCATTTCCAGGTTTGAGAAGAATGATGTTGGTAACTTAATGGGTATTGTGTTGAATCTGTAGATTGCCTTTGGTAGGATGGACATTTTAACAATGTTGATTCTTCCTATCCATGAGCATGGAATATTTTTCTATTTGTTTGTGTCTTCTTGGATTTCCTTGAGCAGTGTTTTGTAGTTCTCATTGTAAAGGTCTTTCACTTCTCTGGTTAGGAAGATGCCGAGGTATTTCATTTTTTGTGTGGCTATTGTGAATGGGATTGTGCTTTTTATTTGGTTCTCTTCCTGCTTGTTGTTGGTGTGTAGGAATACAACTGTCTTTTGCACATTTATTTTATACCCTGAGACTTTGCCAATGTTCTTTATCAGTGCAAGCAGGTTTTTGACAGATTTTTTTGGATTTTCAAGGTATAGGATCACATCGTCAGCAAAGAAGGGCAACTTGACTACCTCTTTTCCTATTTGTATATCCCTGACTTCCTTCTCTTGTCTAATTGCCCAAGCTAGGACTTCCAACTATGTAGAACAAGAGAGGTGAGAGTGGGCAGCCTTGTCTTGTTCCATTTTTCAGAGGAAATGTTTGCAGTTTCTGTCCATTTAACAATATTTTAGCTGTGGGTTTATTGTAGGTGGCACTTACTACAAGGTATGTTCTTTCTATACCTAGGTGTTTGAGGGTTTTTATCAAGATTTTATCAGAAACTTTTTCTGCATCTTATGAGATGATCATGTGGCTCTTGTTTTTATATCTGTTGATGTATTTAATTACATTTATGGTGTTGGAAATGCTGAATCAGCCCCGCATCCTGGGGATGAAGCCTATCTGGTCATGGTGGATGATTTTTGAGATGTGTTTTGGATCCAATTTGCTAGAATGTTGTTGAGGATTTTTGCATCTATGTTCATAAGGGATATTGGCTTGTAGTTCTCTTTTTTTGTTGTTGGATCTTTACCCAGTTTGGGTATTAGTGTTAGCTTAGTAAAATGATTTGAGGAGAATTCCATCTTTCTCACTTGCCTGGAATACTTTCAATAGGATTGGTATCAGCTCCTCCTTGTACATTTTGTAGAATTCTGCAGGAAAGCCATTTGGTTCAGGGCTTTTTTTTTTTTTTGTACATAGTTTTCTTATGACACAGTCAATTTTCTGGGTTGTTATTGGTCTATTTAGTGTCTCAATGTCTTCTTGTTTTAACCTGGGGAGGTTATGTGATGTCAGAAAGTCCTTCATTTCATTTAGGTTATCAAATTTGTTTCCATATAGGTATACATAGTAATCTTTGATAATCTTTTGTATTTCTTCAGGGTCAGTTGTGATTTGATCTTTTGTATTTCTGATTGTGTTTATTTGGGCTTTTTCTCTCTTTTTCTTGGTCATTCTGGCTAGAGGTCCATCAATCTTGTTAATTCTTTCAAAGAACCAGCTTTTTATTTTGCTGATGTTTTCTATGACAATTTTTGTCTTCTGTGTCTTGTATTTGGGCTCTTATTTTGGTGATTTGGATTCTTATGCTAAAGTTAGGGTTTTGGTGGTCTTTTTCTAACTCCCTTAGGTGATTTGTTAGGCGCTCAACAAATCATTCCATTTTCTTGTGATCATTCCATTTTCTTGATGTGTACTTGTAGAGATATAAATTCCTCTCGTAGAACTGTTTTCATGGCATCCCAGAGATTTTGATAAGATGTTTCTTCATTTTTATTTGTTTCCAGGGATCTTTTAATTTCTGCTTTGATTTCAATGTTGCCCAGTAATTGTTCAGCATCATGCTGCTTAGTGTCCATGTCTTTGTGGGCTTTGGGGAAATTTTGTTGGTGTTGATATTTATTTTTACTCCACTGTGATCTGTGAAGATGCATGGTAATATTTCAACCTTATGGAATTTGTTTATGCTTGATTTATGGGCAAGGATGTGATTGATCTTGGAGTGTGTTTCATGTGGTAATGAGTAGAATGCATATTCTGTGTTTGTTGGGTGGAATAATCTATAGGTATCTATTAAGTCCATTTGGTTGAGTGTCAAGTTTAGGTTCTAAATCTCCTTGTTGATTTTTTTTGCCTCGATGATCCATCTAGGACGGTTAGTGGGGTATTCAAGTTCCTTGCTGTAATAGTATTAGAGTCAATTTTTTTAAAAGTTTTTTTAGTAGTTGCTTTATAAATGCTGGTACTCCTGTGTTGGGTGCATACATGCTTAGGATGGACATTTCTTGTTGATGGATTGAGACTTTTATCATTATGTAGTGTCCTTTTGTATCTTTTCAAATTTTTGATAGCTTAAAGGTTGTTTTGTCTGATACTAAGATCATGACTCCTGCCTTCTTTTGTGATCCATTTGCTTGGAAACTCGTTTTCCATCCTTTAATTTTGTGTGTGTCCCTTGTGGTGAGATGAGTTTCCTGGATGCAGCAAATAATTGGGTCATGGTTTCTTATCCAGTTTGCCATTCTGTGTCTTTTCAGTGATGCATTTAGTTCATTCACATTCAAGCTGATTATTCAAATGTGATTGTTTATCCCTGTCATTAGGTTCTTATAAAGTTTTTTTGTTTGTTTGCTTGTTTTCTTTTGGCTTTGGGGTTGATGAATGTGTGTGTTTTCAAGTTTGTTATTGCGCTGTATTCTCTGTTGACTCTGTGCTCTGCTTTTCTCTTGGGAAGTGTGTGGTCATTCTTTTTTTCTTTCTTCTGTACTTTAGTACCTTTTAAAGCATCTCCTGTAGAGCTAGTCTGGAAGCTGCATATTCTCTTAGGGATTGGATGTCTAGGAAGGATTTTATTTCTCCATCACTGATGAAACTAAGCTTGGCCGAGTAGGAAATTCTTGGTTGAAGTTGTTTATGTTTGAGGACTTTGAATATTGGGCTCCAGTCCCTTCTTGCTTGTAGTGGTTCTGCTGATAAGTCTGCTACTATTCTGATTGGTTTTCTCCAGTAGGTAGTCTGACCTTTCTCTCTTGCTGCCATTATGATATATATATATATATATATATATATATATAGTGTGTGTGTGTGTGTGTGTGTGTGTGTGTGTGCGCGCGCCTATTTTGTATAGGTGAATCATTATGTGTTTAGGGGTTGTTCTTCTCATTTGATGTCTTGTGGGGGTTCTCTGTATCTCTTATGTTTGACTAGTCACATCTCTGGTGAGATGGGGAACGTTTTCTTGGATTACCACCCAGAATACTTGCTCCAAGGTGCTCTCCATTTCCCTTTCTTCTTCTGGGATATCAATCCAGCATGGTTCGGCCTCTTGATATAATTGTACATCTCTTGTAGGCTTTGTTCTTTCTTTCAGAGTCTTCTTTCTATGTTTTTTACAGATTGGGTTAATTCCATGTTCTGGTCTTCAAGTTCTGAGATTCATTCTTTGGCTAGATTAACTCTGCTTTCCATGCTTGTCATCTTGTTATTTATTTCCTGGATGAATTTTTTATTGCCAAAATCTCTGTTACAAGTTCTTTCAGTGTTGCATCTTGTTTTTCTTGAGTCTTATTCACTCTTTCATCCATTCCCTAATCCCTGTCATATTCTGGGGCCAGTCTTTGGTAACTTCCATTGTTTGGGCTCTGAGGTCTGATTTTTCAGGAGTTTTCTCTTTATTACACTTGAAATTACCTGTCATCTTCAATTGGTTTTTCCTCATTTGTGACCTATCTCTTGCTTTTCTCTTTAGTGCTGTTATTCAGTATTAGTAGGGGAGACTTTCCCTTCTGTTTTCTCAGCCCTCTATTCTCCCCTGATTTGGGCTCTGAATTTGTTTTAATTTGAGACAGGACTGTGGGTGGGAAGATCTGCTGTCTCTTGCAATTTTTAAAGTTGAATAAGGTAGGGGTTGGGGAACTAGTTTTCAGAAATGACTTGCAAATTATAATGTTCACTGATTGTAGTATGTGTTCCCTGAGACCCACTCCCCACCACAACTCTATATGATGATGCAATGGTTACATGTGTGTACCCTCTGAGTCCGAGATACAGTGACAGCAATGAGGAGCACAGAGAAAAATAGAATGAAATAAGATGGACAAGAATTAAAGGGGAAAAAGAGAAAAGGAAGAAAGCACAACAATGAAAACAGAAACCAAAGCAGAAAATGGTTGAACACACACTCACAGAGACATACACGTACACCCCAAAACAAACTGGAATAACAACAAAGTGAAACAAAACAAACAACAGTAACAACAAAAGACCAGGAAAACTAAACACACACACACACACACACACACACACACAGAGCCTAGCACAAAATGGATGGAGAAGAAAAACAGAAAGACCAGAAAAAAAAGGAATTCAGATTGAACTCTCACACATATATTGACACACCTTAAACAAACAAAAAAAATTTAAAAAAGAACAAAATAGCAAAAAACTAACCAATAACAACAAAAAATTGAAAGATGAACACTCAATCATTCACATGCACACATAAACAGAAAACAAAAAACAAAAGAAGAACAAAAAGGAAAACAAAAAAAAAAAAAAAAAGAAAAGGGGTGGGGATGCAGATCAAACACTCACATACACTTCATGCACAGAGGAAAATATTTTAAAAATAGATAAACTAGCAAACGAACAGGCAAAATATTTTGTAAAAATAAAAAAACCTCTGCCTTTTTGTGGCAGGCTCTGTAACTATTCCCCTAGTATGCTGTCTCCAGCAGAGCTGCCCCCACTTTCACTCTCTCCCCAGTGTCCAGAGCAGGGAAGGAGGAAGGGCAGTAGGGATGGTGGAGCTGCAGTCCTCTCCTCCCACTCTCGTATGGTCAGGGAGATCCCCTCTGGTGGGGAGGTGCAGGATTGTCTCTTCCCCAGGTATGTATTTGCAGGGGTGCCCCAGCCAGGCCTATCCTGGAATGGAGTTCTCCTGTTGTGACTGATGTCCAGGATTGGCCTGGGTTTGTCCCTCTCAGTCATGGCCCAGCTGTGTGGGTCTGATGTTCAGAGGATTGCTGGGGAGGAGGGGGTTTGGGTCAATCCTGAACTCATCACTGATCTCCTTGGAGTTTTTCCTTGTCCTTTTCTGGCCACACCGTTTGTCCCACGACTGGATTAGGGTAGAGGGTGGGAAGCCTGGTACTCAGCACTTATCAGGTCCCTCCAAAGTTTGTGCTTTCAGGATATTCCCTCTGGGTCATGATCAACCCCTGAGTAGTTGATCTGCCAGTCACAGAGATTGGGTCTATTGCTCCATGGTGAGCAAATCAGAGCACTTTTCTGCCTCACTTTCAAGATGGTGGCAAGGTTCCTCCCTTATCCCTTCTGGTGTGACTCTGCCTCTGGGCTCCCTCTGCAGCCCCTGCTGCCAGTGCCTGGTCAGGCGTTGAAGGGGTGAGTCAAAGCCTGGAGCCGGCAGTCTCCTGCTGCAGTGGCAAGGCAGAGCCTGGGGCCAGTAGTCTCTCCCTGCTGCTTCTTCACAGGAAAATTTTTGTCCAATAAAAAAAAAAATGACACTTGGCTTCTGTGACCTAGGAAGAGCCAGGGACCAAGTAGAGAAGCTGCAGCACCAGCTGTTGCTCCAGGAGGGCCCTGACCACTTGCTTGCGAGCCCCCACTTAGTCAGTCTCACCCAGCATTTTCTTCCCAGGAAGGGTTTTGTTGATTTTAAAAAAAATGGTGCTTGGTTTCTGCATCCTGGGGACCCCTAGCAACTCTAATTATGACAAGGATATACATATATTACAACATGGATGGTCAGGACCAACTGGCTGGTGCCTGTGTTAATTCAGAAATTAATTTGGGTTCCATCATCTTAGTATTCACCTGGGGATGGTTGGGGTGGTGGTGAGCTATGCCAGGCACTGTAGCAAGTCTCCAGGCCTCCTCAGTGGCCATGATTCCTGAGTTAGGTGCTTGTTCTTCTTTTCAGAAGAGAGTGTATCTGCTTTCCGATGGCTCTCTGGCCTTCACAATGGACAAGGCCCTGGTGGTTTAGGCCTATTTGGGTCAACTTGACTTTTAATGCCCCCACAGATTGTACCTATGGCAACAGACACCATTTCCTTAGCAGGTCCATTGTAACCAAGTCTCTGATAGGCTGTTGGAGTTTTGTCACTAATGGTGACTGCCAATTGAGATGCCTCTTTTGGCCTTCTCATTCTATAGCCCTCCATGTTGGCACCTTATTACTTCTTTCATGTCTTGGCTTGCTGCATTCATAATAGTTAGCAGATGTACCTTGGGAATTGTGTATACACCTGTAAGGCAGTTACTAGAGCTCTTTCCTTTGTCTTGTGTCTCCTCTCTTTTTCCTGTGCCTCCTCCTGATCCCTGTTATAAAAGACTGAGGTGGTCACTTGCAGGAGAGGCTCTAAAAGTACTGCTTAAGCCTATGGCCTTTTCTGCAGCTTCCTCTTGATGTCTGGAGCTGCTGGAGTAATGAACTTATCTTTGATGATTAGTTGCCTTTTGACTGATTCAGGGTCTGAAAAGGTATGCTTAATCAAAGTCTCTCTTAGCCTTTCCAGAAAAGCTGAGGGATTCTCATTGACCCCCTGGTCTCTCATGGCTAACTTGGAATAATTGAGAGGTTTAGTTCTAGTTTTCCTCAAGTCTTCCAGTATGCATACCAGAAAATGTTTCCTCCTCTATTCTCCCAAGTTGCTGTCAGGGTCCCATTTAGGGTCTTCTGATGGTACTGCAGATATGCCTATTGGATAGGGCTCCTCCTCTTCTCTGGCACTATATGAAATGCAGAACTCATCCCCAAACTTCTCTGCCACTTGCAGGGTTGCTTGCTTCTTGGTGATTGTTAGGGTCTGGCCTATGAGCAACATAACGTTCTTCCAGGAGAGCTCAAATACTTGTGTTAAATTCTGGAAGGTATCTATATACTTGTCAGGGTCATCTAAGAACCTGCCAAGATCTTCCTTAATTTGTTTTAAGTTTTGTAGGGAAAAGGGTATCTGTACCTTACTAGAGTCATATTCACCAAGCATCTCTTTTAGGGGCATAAGTAACACCAGAGTTTGTTTAGAATGAGGATTTATAGAGTGGGAATGGTTTGAAGTACAAGGAGGACCTTGATAAGGAGGGCAGGATGGACCAGGAGAGGTCTTGTGAGCTGATGCCTTCCCCAGTGGCGCCTTTGGGGATGGCATTCCCAGCCCATTGGGATCATCCCTTCAGATGACTGTTAGGAGGGCTGAATCAATTCTACAGCATGGACAGAAAGTCCAGACTTTCTCGTAACATGAAAACTGCCTACACATATGGGACCTTGGACTATTTGCCCTGGCATTTATAGAAATTATCTAGCTGCATGATTGTGTTATAATTGATACTTCCCTCTGGAGGCCAGGTTTCTCCATCCTGCAACTTATAATTTGGCCATGCTTAGGAGCAAAACAATTTAAGACACTCTTTTAAAGGTCTGAGGGTCAAAGGAGTCTCCATGTCTTAGGATGCTCTCTTGAGTGTACACTGCAGATAGCCAGATGGCCTGTTGACCATCTGGAGAGGGAGAGAGACAAAAGAAAGGCATTCCTAAGCTTTTCCTCTTTCAACCAATGCACATGAATAAGGATCAAAGAAAGAACATTCCCTCAGTTTCCTGTCCTTCTCCACTCATGGAGAATATGAGTGTGACCTCCACTCAAGTATAGAGGAAGAGACCCAGTTGGTAGAATTAGTTACGCTGATCTGTGCATTAATACCTGTACTTTGTACTATCAACTGTGCCTCTGAATTCCTCAAATCTAGCATTCCTCCTTTTCAGACTAGGTCTTCAAGAAGGCCTTGGAACAATTGGGTTTAGGAGCAGGATTCTGACAAAGAGAGGGGAGGTTTTCCTGGGAACTTGTGAACCTCTGGTCAGTAGACCCATCGTTTGAGCTAGGTTACAATATTCAGACTACTTTCCTAACAAGGCCTTCTTTCCTGTCAAGAGACCATTCAAATTGGGAGACATAAAAGTGCCAATATTGGTCGGAGACAGTACCCGATGGCCTCAGAACAGCCTAAGTCCCCTATCAACAAGGCATTTCAACATATAACTTGCATAACTAGCATACGAGGCATCTAAGTTCTTAGGCATAAAGCTGAAAAAGTGCCCTCAAAGGGAAGAGTCTGCATTTACTCAACATTTGTGTACCTCTGGAGTCCCCAAATATACTGACCAAATTCCACATACTCGGTGCAACCATGGAGCCAGATTTCCCTTAAATGACATAAAGAGTAGGAACCTAACAAGATGCCTTCCAAAAGGAAATTCCTTGAATAAAGCAGTTTCTCATACTTGCTGGTTATACTGCTTCCTAACATGATGGAAAACCAAAACCAAAGCTTCCTAACCTTTGCCTCTTGGAACAATGAACACAACTTGTCCTGAGTTATTTTTCTTTTTTTTTCTCTGAGTTGGAGTCTCACTAACACCCGAGGGCAATGGGGGATTACAAAATCCTCTTCAGCAAGCTTGACCTCTGCATATTGCAGACTGGCCGTCACACTATTCACTTTTAACTGGCTGGCAGAGTCCTGGTAATTTGTGTTTTAGGGAGAGATTAAAAAACCTGAAGATGAGAATCCTCGGAAATGAAAGTAAAGAGACAGATTCACTTTAACTCACCCTTCTGTTGAGCCCCATATATTGGGTGCCAAATCTGATACAGATTTTTATCCAGTCAACCTGGGTTCCAAGAGTGTCAGCTCTAATGGGCCAGCAAGCCATGTCCCGTTGCTGATTTGGTGGACTGGCAAGTCAATCCCCAGAAGTGTCTCAGCTTTGAAGTCTCACCTTCTGCCAGCAGCTTGCCTGGTTCAGCTGGCTCTATAGGGATGTGTGATCCTTCTAACTCCAACAATCTTCTACAGCTTTTCAGGTCTGTGTTCTTGTCTCATGCCCAGGAGTAATGAGGGGCATGGATGGCTGGAAGATGGGAAAACAGGATTTATTGAGAGGACAGAAAACCTCCCAGAGCAGGAGGGGACCCAAGGGGGTTGCTGAAACCTTGTACTTATATAGCCCTGAGATCAAGCTGATTGACTAGCATTAGCCATGAGCTGATTGGTTGGCACTAGCTGTGCTGATTGGTCAGTACTAAGAACCAATCGGATAGGGGTAGGGACCTGCTAGTGAGCTGATTGGTCAGCACTTAGCAGTGAACTGGTTGGTTGGTTGACAGTGAGGGCTTTCTTGCCCTAGCCTGCAAGGCTTGAAGTGAGCTTGTTTATCAATGTGAGTGTATCAGTTCAAGAGGCCTGCTGAAAGTTTGGAAGTTCATTATGGTGTTACTGGGAGATGTGCCCCATCTGTCTGCCTAGCTTTTCTCTAGCTGTTTGCTCTTTCAGTGGGAGGAGGGTAAGAAGATGTTGGCTAAAGATACAAAATTTGTTAGGAGAAATACATGTAAGAAATCTTTTGTACAACATGGTGACTATAGTTAATAACAATGTTTTATTCTTGAAAATGTTGAGAAAGTAGATTTTAGTTATTCTTGGTATAAAAATGATAGCTGTGTAAAGTGATACATATGCTAATTAGTTCAGTGTAGCCATTTTGCAGTGTATATTTATTTCAAAGCATCATGTTACACACAATAAATAAATACAATTTTGTTAATTAAAAACACATTAAAAATACTACCTATTCTTAACAAACCCCCAAGATATTGAATTAATAATTGAAGTAAATAATTTGAGTTACTGTCTGATTTAACTTGTTTTTAGTCTTAAGGATTTCTTTTATTATTTTGTGTACAATTCTGCTTGCAAAAAATTCTATCAGTTTTTGTTTATTTGAGAATGTCTTTATTTCATCTTAACTTTTGTGATATAATTTTGCTGAAAAGGTTATTGTTTTAACAATTTTTTTACTTTTAATATTTTGAATATGTTGCCCCATTCCCTTCTAGCCACGATTGTTTCAGAGAAGAAATTAACTGTCAGCCAGGCTCGGTGGCTCAGCCTGTAATCCCGTGCCTTTAGAAGGCTGAGGTGAGTGGATTGCCCGAGCCTGCGGGTTCAAGACCCGCCTGGGCAGCAAGACCTCATCTCTACAATAAATAATAAAATCAGCCGGGCGTGGTAGTGCGTGCCTGTAATTCTGGCTACTTGGAAGGCTGAGGCGGAAGGATCGCCGGAGCCCAGCAGGTCGAGGCTATGGTGGCCGGGAGCGGCCACTGCACTCCAGTCTGGGCAACAAAGTGAGACTCCAACTCAAAAAAAAAAAAAAAAAAAAAAAAGAAATTAACTGTCAATTTTAGTTGGGTTCTGTTATACATGATGGATTTTTTTTTTTTTTTTTACTCTTGTTGCATTCAAGATTTTCTCTTGGTTTTTTGTTTTTCAACATTTTGATTATAATATATCTTAGTTTACATATACATATTTTTGCATTTTTTACTTGGATTTCATTGATCTTAGATGTATAGATTAATGTTTTTCATCAAATTTGAGAAGTTTGAGTCACTATTTCTTCAAAAATTTTTTTTGTTCTCTTCTTGCCTTCTGGTACTCCAATTATATCTGTATTGGTGTGCTTAATGGTGTCTCATGTTTTTTTAAGACTCTTTAAAAAAATTTTTTTGTCTCTGTTCTTCAGACTACATAATCTCTATTAATCTATCCTCAAGTTTGCTGATTTTCTTCTGCTATCTCAAATTTGTACCCTTCTGGTATTTTTTTTTTTTTTTTTACTTCAGTTATTGTGCTTTTCAAGTCTAGAATTTATGAGCCCTCTTACCCACCAAGGTTGATGTTACTGTTTGCTTGTTCTTTTTTCTTTTTGAGTTGGAGTCTCACTCTGTTACCCAGACTGGAGTGCAGAGGCCGCTCCTGGCCACCGCAGCCTTAGCCTGCTGGGCTCTGGCAATCCTTCCGCCTCAGCCTTCCAAGTAGCTGGAACTACAGGCACGCACTACCATGCTTGGCTAATTTTTTGATTTATTGTAGAGATGAGGTCTCGCCAAGTTGCCCAGGCGGGTCTCGAACCCGCGGGCTCATGCAATCCACTCACCTCAGCCTCCCAAAGTGCCGGGATTACAGGCTAAGCCACCGAGCCTGGCTTGTTCGTTCTTTTTAAAAATTTGTTTAGTGATTTTGCTGAACTAAATTTGTGAAGTTTATCTTCTTTATATTGTGCAGCCTCTGCTGTTTCTGCTGATTGTTTTCCCTTATTTTAAATCTCTTAGGCTAGATGCCTTAGTGTTGCTTTTGGACTAGCGTAAGCCACTTATTAGTCAAAGGTTGTACATAAGCCCCTTTAAACAGTTAGAGTTCACTTCTATCATTGGTGTGCATGTGACTTAGAGACCACTGTTCTAGTTCAGAAAGTTTGAGTTTTGGCTTCATATTCAGTTAGGGACTGGTAGCTTGGAGTTTTCCTTTGATAGTTCCAGGGAGAGCACAGATTTGGACATGCATACAGTTTTTCAGACTGCTAGAGATAAGTCTGAATTTATTTTTAATCTTGGCCTTCTAGAAATCACCCCATTAGAATAGTATGTTGTTCAGTCAGTGTTTGGTCAGAGGTTGTGTTGAAGCCTCTTTTTCAAGTGAGGCTTTCATCCTATGTGTGCAACTTGGGGAGTGCTTTCATGTCTGCTTCCCGTCTTGTTCTGTTTTCTCCTCAGTGGGTGCAGCCTATTGCCTGTTTACAGCCTTTCTGACCCACAGAAGTGGTTGTGACCTCAAGGAGTCTTTTTTTAGCTATCTTTTTTTTCCTCTCTTTTTAATTTTTATATTTTATTTTAAGGATGTGGGGTACAATTCAGAATTAGGTAAAGTGGACATCCTACAGGTAAAGTTTGGACCTCCCTTTGATCCCCACTTTGTCTGGTTTGAGGTCAGGTACCCCAGTTGTCTTTTTCTTTACTTCCCTCTGTGAAACTTCTGACTGCTTTGCTGTTTTTACTTGTATCATGGGCTGCTAGCCACCTCTTAATCAACATCCATCAGATCTCTATAGGTTTTGAAAACATCTTTAGGTGTGGAGTTCTGCATTTTCTGTTTTAAATAAAGTCTCCTGAGGAAGTACTGTGGAGCTCTTTGTCCTTATGGCCTGACTTCTCACCTTGGCATAATTTCCACACCACTGGACCAGAAATGGGGGCAGGATCCTGCTTTTCCCACAGTGATACTCCCTCTTTAGAAGTAGGTACCTTATGGTGGATGGCAGTCCCTGATTCAGATTTACTAGACTTTTCTGATGTAAAAACTCTGTCCTATGGGTGAGTTGTGGTAGGGGCAATTGGGATTCCAGGATTCTTTAACATGCCTTGGGGAGCACTTCTATCCTACAATTGGGGGCAAGCGAAGGAAGAGACACTCCAGACTTAACTGTGCATGCTTGAAAGAAAACTCGAGTAATATGTGGCTAGGGGAGGTGGGGATGAAGATAAAGATGAGGCATCTTGTTCCTTCATAGTGATTTGGTTGAACTAGTTTTGTAAAGTTTATTTCCTTTATATTGTGTAGCCTCTGTTGTTTCTGCTCAGATTGTTTTCCCTTATTTTAAATCTCTTAGGCTAGCTGCCTTAGTGTTGCCCTTGGACTAGTATAAACCACTTATGCATAGGACAGATTGGATGCTAGAATCAGAAGGAATCCCTCATTCTTAGAGTGCCCAGGGTAAAGCTTCTGTAACATAGAACTAGGGAGTGAAGAGGAAGGGAGTAATTTGTGACTTAAATGCCCCACAGGCCCTCACTCTTTTACTGGTATTTAGTAGATTTTCTTGAATGAATGTTTCTCCAATTGCTATGTGCCATTAGGACAATTTCCAAAGAACTCAAATAATTGCCATTAATAATTTTCACCTGTTAAGTTTTTTTGAGTTGGAGTCTCACTCTGTTGCCCAGGCTGGAGTGCTGTGGCACACTCGTGGCCACCAGTGTTCACCCACTGGGCTCCGGCAATCCTTCCGCCTCGGCCTTCCAAGTAGCAGGAACTAAAGGTGTGCGCTACCACATCCAGCTAATTTTTTTTTTTATTGTTGAGACGAGGACTCACCAAGTTGTCCGGGCTGGTCTCGAACCCATGGGCTGAGACAATCCACTCACCTTGGCCTCCCAAAGTGCTGGGATTACAGGCTGAGTCACCAAGCCCAGCCTCATTTCTTTATTATCCTAAAATATAGTTTTTCTGGGTGTAAAATACTAATTTAAAAACCATTTTCTTGCATCATTGCTATTACAATCTAATTGTTCTTTTGTTTGTCTTCTTTTCTATTTACTTTTAATGTTTTCTCTTGGTCTTTGTTGTTCTTAAATTTTATTAAGAAGTGCTTCTGTGTATGACTTTCTTTTATTCATCTTGTCTGATATTTCTCATAATTTATTAATGTTATGATTTGTTTTTTTAATAATAAAACATTCTTAGCCATTATGTATTCATACACTGAATTCTTCTTATTTTAATTCTCCTTTTGAGATTCCATTTATATTACATTTTCTCATACTTGTTTCGTTTCTCAAGGGTTTTCTTATAGTTTGTATTTTTGACTCTGCTGTTTTGTTAGTAATTTTTTCAGATACTCCAATTCACTATTTTTCTCATCAGTTCTGTGTAATATGCTATTTAATATTTAAGCCTTCTATTTTGTTTTAAATTCAACTATTATGCTCTTTATTTTGGGGAATGGTATAATATTCCTCTTCAAATATACCTCATCATTTTTTAGCTCTCATTCTTTCTTCATTTTTTATTTATTTTATTTTATTATTTTTATTTTTTTTTGAGTTGGAGTCTCACTCTGTCGCCCAGACTGGAGTGCAGTGGCCGCTCCCGGCCACTGCAGCCTCGACCTGCTGGGCTCCGGTGATCCTTCCACCTCAGCCTTCTGAGTAATCAGAATTACAGGCATGTGCTACCACGCCTGGCTGATTTTTTTGATTTATTGTAGAGATGAGGTCTCGCCAAGTTGCCCAGGCGGGTCTCAAATCCGTGGGCTTAGGCAATCCACTCACCTCAGCCTCCCAAAGTGCTGGGATTACAGGCTGAGCCACCGAGCCTGGCTCTTTCTTCATTTTTTAATCCCTCTTTTTTTTTTTTTGAGGTCTCACCAAGTTGCCCGGGCTGGTTTCGAACTCACGGGCTCAAGCAATCCACTCACCTCGGCCTCCCAAAGTGCTGGGATTACAGGCTGAGCCACTGAGCCGGGCCATAATCCCTCTTTTATTTCTTTAATACTATTAAACATTCTTATGCTCTATATCTGAAGACTTTGTATGGTCTTCCCCTCGCACTCTGCAGCAAATTCCACTTCATCCTGTTTTATTTTTCTTATTGTGAGTTCATGTTTCTTGGACTTTGTGGGAAATCTTTTAGGTTTAGCTTGGCATATGACCTCTCAGAAAGAATTTGTCTGTTTCTATCAGGGGCTTGGTCTAGCAACTTGGATCCACTTTATATTGAATTTTTGACTTGCAAAGTTTTATACTAGACTAGATAGTATACATTTGGGCCATAAATGCAGGTGAGTTCTAGGCCTATGGCTATGAATTTAAGGAGACACCTTTTTCCCATAAACTCAGAACTAAGACAAAATATAAAAATTTGTTGTCAAGCTTCCTAGCAGCCTTTGCAAGGTTAATTTTAAAAAATGCTTCATTAAGGGTGTAGCCTTTCGTAGCTTCTGAATCTATGCAGAATCTCTAACCCATATGTGGTATCAAATCTTGGACTTGTATTTCCTGAATATGGGCAATCAAAAGCAAGGTAGGTCATTAAGTTCAGTAGAAATCTATAGAGCAGGCTCTGACTTCAGTGCTTAATTACTTTCACCATCAGCCCCGCCTTGGCTTCTTGTGAGTCCAACCATGCATGAAAATATTTTCTTCTCTGGTTTTTACATATTTAATTATAGGAAGGTTTTAGGATAGTTTTCCCATTGTATGTTAGAAATACGCATTCATCAAGCAAAACCCTAAAGTTGTCAGTGCATTACCAGTGTACCTGTGAATTATTAAAGTGAGGCGTATCTAGATAATTAATGAAATGAAACTGAAGTTTGAAAGTAATGAAACAGAAGCTGACTTATTTTATCCATACAACATATTTCCAATTGAGGACAACTAAATAAAATTATTCTTTTACTTATGGAATTAATAAAATGAAGTTTTTTATACTAGTAGTTTCTGTTAGGCAATAGACATTACTTGTAAACTACAGTTATAAGATATACAGTATTTCCAAGATATTTATATTTCTTTCAATTGTAAAATCTGAATATAGATGCTAATAAATTTGAGAGTCATTCTCAGTAAAGACTGAAAAAGTTTACGGATATTTTGTTTGATTCTTACATATTTTTATTTTATTTTATTTTATTTGAGTTGGAGTCTCACTCTATCGCCCAGACTGGAGTGCAGTGGCCGCTCCCGGCCACCACAGCCTCGACCCGCTGGGCTCCGGCAATCCTTCCGCCTCAGTCTTCCAAGTAGCTGCAACTACAGGTGCGCGCTACCACGCCCGGCTAATTTTTTGATTTATTGTAGAGATGAGGTCTCGCCTGCCCAGGCGGGTCTTGAACCTGCGGGCTCAGGCAATCCACTCACCTCAGCCTCCCAAAGGCGCGGGATTTCAGGCTGAGCCACCGAGCCCGGCTGTTACATATTTTTAAAAGTTCCTACAAAAATCAATTATACTAGCATTATATCTGAATACTGACAATCACAAAGTTTGCTAGTCATTGCTGCTTAAAAAAAAAAAGAGGGATGAGAAAATTAATGAGCCATGTTCCATACTTTGGGTGTACTACAATCTTTTAGAGGAAATAAATGTATAGGAAGGTAATGCTGAATGATAAACACATTATAGAAGGCACATTAGGAACACTGAGGAGAAATGATTTACTCTACTTGGGGAAATCTGAGAAAGCTTCCTAAAAGATGATGAAATTTGAGCTAGTTCTTGAAAGATAAGCCACAACTTTCCAGGCAATAAAGAGGGAAGCACATTCTGGTTAAAAAAAAAAAAGTAGCATGTGCAAAGGCAAGAAAGATGTCAAAACATTGTGTAACTGGAAATTTTGTGATTTGAGTAGGAAGGAATGAGTTGTGAAGTGTTGACCAATGATAGGTAATAGTAGTGGAATATATGAGGGGCATTTTATGCAGGGTAATTCTTATTCCATAATAAGGTAGAGAAATTGATATTTGAGGCAATGAGGTGCTGCTAGGTTTGGAAAGTTTCAGATATTAACTGTAGTATGCCAACTGGCAGGGAAGACAGAAAGATTCTGGAGAAAAGAGATGAGAAGAGAAATACTGCAAATAAGATCCCATGGGAGTTGGTAATTACACAAGTTTGGATGTATGAAATTATTATTTTATCCACAGCAGAATTAAACATTAGAGATGTTATTATAAGATAAGAGAATATGTGCATCTTTTATTCTTCTGTAATCCAAACTTTACTCTAGAAAATATAAGACAAGCCCAATTTCTTGAAGTTTGGGGCAAATATTATTAATGAAAAAGAAGTATATATACTTGTGCTGTGAGACAGTTTTACAAATAACTAGTGATTTCTTGGTTTTATTATCTTCTATTGTATATCAAATAGTGTCTTCAAAATCTGTAACATCATAAAGAATAAATAATAAGCATCCTTTCAATTATTTAAAGTATCCTTAAACTTTGTGGTATAAAATATTTGCGATTAAGAAGACTTTCTTCTTTATGGGGCTGAAGTCAAGGACAAATGTGTTTCTATGTATTTAACATTATCTGAGTAATGTGTTAAAATGTATGTTGACAATATACGTTTTTCTCATTAAGTTGCCCATGTAGAGGAAATTACTCACTTTGAGTAGGCAATTTGGTTTCGATCATAAAATGTTAGAATTAAAGGCATACCAGAGACAACACCTTCGATTCAACATCCTTGTTTAATAGAAGAGAAATTATAAGGGCCATAATTTGATTTTCCTGAATTACACAGCTAATTTGATGCCAGAACTGAAACTAAAAGCCAGGTGGTTCAGTGCTTTTCAGATTTTTCATTTCCATAAAAATGGTCAACACAGACTTTCCATAAAAATGGTCAACACAGACTTTTTCTATTAGGTGGTTTGAAATAAACAAAAAGGGTTGTCTTTTTTTTTTTTATCACATCCTAGTTATTTGAAAATTAGTAAGACACATAAATTTATATAGTCATTATCTTTTGACTACAATGTTGAAAACCAGAACACTCATTTTTCTCTTCATACAGATGCTTTCTCTTTAAAAGCAGCCATTTAGTATCACTAATTGATGAATTTCAGTTACTTTAATTTCATAGTATTGTTATTTCTATGATCAACTTTATTGATTCTTTTTTAAAAAAAAACAATTGTATCATGAAGTAAAAAAATAGAAGTAGTCATCTAAAAAATGTATCAGATTACATTAACAACTATATTCTGAACAGTATTTCCAGGATATCCTTTAGCTAAGTAGGTGTTTTTCCTTCCAGTTTTCTTTTTTTTTTATCAATATTCAATATTTTTTATTATGGTTTTGTGGGATACGGTTAAGGGTTAGGTATACAAATACGTTTCATTCAGGCACCCTGTTGATAAGAGGTGTTTCCCCGTCCCCAGACAGATTCCTTCCAGCTTTCTTATTAACTGAAGGCTCTTCTGACTGTTTTGGAAGATGATCATTTAGTTATTATGCATACCAATCAATAGATTGCTTGGCTAATGATCATATAACAGGATGCGTGAAAAGTTTAAGGATTTTTTTTTTTTTTGAGTTGGAGTCCCACTTTGTCGCCCAGGCTGGAGTGCAGTTGCACACTCACGGCCACCACAAGGGTTAAGGATTTTGCAAAGCAATACTTGGCTTCTATGGTGTCAGTGAGATCTGTAAATTGACTTGAGCAGAAAGAAGCCAATGAATTCCAATTAGTCACTTATATAATTTATTGTGGGGAAATTATGAAATACATATTTAGACCCAAGTTGTCTTTAAAAATATGCATTACAACTGGAGTTTTCCATTGAGAATAAAAGTTTGGTTTTGACCTCATGAAAATCCAAGGGACCCTGAAAAAAAAGTTAATATAAATTCTCAATCACTGTATAATTAATACTTTATAAACAGTTTATAGAATGCATTTAAGTAACAAAGAATGTAACATTTATTAGCCACCAATAAATTAGGAGATAACATCAATTACATTGAGAGGAGTTGAGATTAGAATGCTTATAGCCAAGGGAATTAAATGAAATTGACAGCCGTTGTAGGTAGTTACTACTATTATTATTGAATATGAAAGTTGGAACATGTGAACTTGAGCCTTTGTACACACAAAAGTTCACAGAAACTGCTTTTAATTAGCATTTATTCTATAGTACTACTTGGTGGATCATGCACTAGTTTGTTATAAAATTCATATGAACTTTTATGAATACAAATGTCAGATCAAGTACAGGTTTTATTAATTATATATATTTTAAACTGCCAACAATAAAAAACCCAGAAGCCAATAAATGAAATACAATAAAAAATGAAATATTTATTCTTTTAGCTCAGTAATGACGTAGTTCACCATTCCTTTTAGTAGTAGCAATTCCCTGCGTGCAGTTCATCAATACACTATAGTAAATAGTTTTGTAGAGGAATTAACATTAAACTTTTGGTTTGTGCAAAAAACAAAAGTTTGTATTATATTAAGTAATTGCACAATTTTGTCATTTTGTTCATGGCTAAAAAATAACAGAGCCCAAGTTATATCTGTAATAGTTTTAGTACAGCAGGAATTAAAAAAATAAGACTAGTCTGCATACGTAAATACTACAAAAGTTGAATTTTAAAAAACAAATTTCCATGAATAAAGGGTTATATTGAGGCAACCATAGTTGGTAGAAAATGATCAAGGTTTGAGTTTTGACCAATGTATTTCCTATTGGAATGGTAGAAAATGTATTATAACAAAGAAGTCCACAAAACCCATTGTCTAACTTTTATTTTAGGAAATTATTCATTGAAAAGTCTATGGATTCAAAAGTTTGGAATTGTGATTAAAAATGAAAAGCAAAAGCATAAAGTAAAATAAATTGCCATGTCATCAACCTGAAAATAATTTTCTTATGTACAAAATGCTGACAAATAAAATTGATTATATTTTTACAATATTTATATTTAAACAAGTTTTAGACATATTAGCAAAATATGAAGTACAGGTTTTGTCAGTAGGCATTACACAATGTGTTTTCTTGAAATCTAGAGATATACCATATGATATTCAAGTTGAATTAAAAATGCAAAAGTAAAGGTGTTTTTAAAGAATATCAAATTATTCTGCTCAACATATGGACAGAGAACTGGTTAAATTCATTCTACCACCAACATGTGACTTTTTCTAACGAAGACTTTTAAGAATGGATTGAGTAAAATAGAGCAGCATAGGCAATATTAACATGCATTAGTGATAGCCTTCAAACTGTTTATGATTAATGAATGATACAGGATACCTCCCTGTTGGAAGCTCGCAAAAGACACATATACTGTGGTACATTTTTGATTTAATAGAAGTTGTTTATCAGGCTATATATATGTATATATTTGCCCAAACATGCACCACAGGATAAAATAACTATTTACATAACAGAGGATATTTAATTTGACATTAACTGTCAGCTTTGCTGGGAGCAGAAGATGGCAAAGCAATACTGCAGCAGAAAGTGGAACAACTATTCTAAAGTGATACTTTAGATAAACTTTTCTAGAACAGATTTATTAGATTACTTTTTGGGAAAGTATTTAACCAAAATTAAATATAGAGCTCTGGAACTTAGAATAAAATTTGCACTTGCTGAAACAGAATACTTTGCATAAAAATAATCCTTTAAATATTAGAGGAGACTTTACAGGCACATAACTGCTCAGATATAAACAAACATAACAGATTAAATCACTTTCAAAATTAAAGTCATCTAGAAATGGAAGTAATTAAAATTGTAACCATTAGAATTCTTTTCTGATTTTGAGCAACATTTTCTCTCTCAGGCAAAACACTTGTCTGATTATTTGAGAGACTTGTGGAGTAGGAACACAGGGTTCTTATATACTTTTTCCTCAACATAAACCTCACTTACAAAAATAGTGACGTAGTATTATGAATAAACTATGAATTAAGGACCATGGAAACCCACTGAACAAATTTTTGTAAAAATATGGCAGATATGGAAGTTAAAAATAGAGTGGATGCAAGTACTGTACTAAAGGTGTTTGGTGTAGTTACAATGATCACTTTGCACAACGATCCCTATAATCTAGGTAGCCATTGAGTTTCTCCTCAGCAGTGTCAGCTGGTAATAAAAACAGCAACCTCTTGTCAATGTTGATACCCTGTCTTACAGAGTTGCAGTGACAGAGAGGTCACTGTCTTGTATAGGCACTGACCATGAGTATTTGTTAAAACAGTCAGTTTGGCATGGACCTCCTCCGGAAGTCCAGTTGACACTTATACTTTACCTTCGTAGGCTGTAAACAATTGATCACAAATATAATTCTTTGTTTCTTTTTACTTTTGATTTTCTCTGACCTCTTTCCCTTTGCTTTCTTTTTCTGGTTTGTCTTTATCAAACTTTTCTTTGTCTGGCTTTGTTACACTATCATAGGAAGGAGGAGAGGTGGTAGAGGAACTTCCATCTGTTTTTTCTGGGGTGGAATTCCCATTTAATTTATCAATAATCATGTCTTCTTTTATTGGTAAGTCAATCCTCCCTTTGATCACCTCTTTGTTATATTTACTTGATATATTTTTTAACCTTTGCTTTAAAAGATAACATCTGAAATTACGCTGAATGATAGCAGCAGACACCTCTTCTTGTTTACGTTTCAAAGTGGTTGTAATGGGCTCATAAGAGACTTTGGAGGGGTTTGATGCCATGAACCGGTCTTCCATCTGTATTCGAAGGGCATCCATCTCTCCACTCTCACCCAAAACACGCTTTGTAAAGGCAAATAAAATATCAAGGCAGTGGATCCGGTCACCACTGACCATGGGCAGATCCATGGCAATGAGCTGGACTTTGTTTGGTTTTGCTATGAGAAGAGGAGGATCCAGGGCAGCTGCAAAATCAGAGAGTTTGGAGAACTCTATAAACTGGGTGGCATCGGGATCAAACTTCTCCCAAACCTCATAGAACATCTCAAAGTCATCCTCACTCAGGGGCTCTGCACTTTCTTCAGTGGCAACACTGAAGTTCTCCAGGATGACGGCAATGTACATGTTCACCACAACCAGAAAGGATATGATGATGTAACTGACAAAAAAGAAAATTCCAACAGATGGGTTCCCACAGTCTCCCTTGACTGAGCTTCCAGGGTGGATTGTGTCAGGGTCACAGTCGGGTGGTGCACTGTTGAGAATAGGTGCCAGCAACCCATCCCAGCCAGCAGAGGTGGTAATTTGGAACAGGCAGATCATGCTGTTGCCAAAGGTCTCAAAGTTGAACATGTCATCAATTCCAGCTTCCTTTTTAACATAGGCAAAGTTGGACATTCCAAAGATGGCGTAGATGAACATGACCAGGAAGAGCAGGAGGCCAATGTTAAACAACGCGGGAAGGGACATCATCAAAGCAAAGAGCAGTGTGCGGATTCCCTTTGCTCCTTTGATCAGACGAAGGATTCGGCCAATCCTGGCAAGACGGATCACTCGGAACAGGGTAGGGGACACAAAATACTTTTCTATCAGCTCAGCCAGAAACATACCTATGGAAAAATATAGAACACAGCTAAAAAGTCAGTGTATTGTACTTATATGAATGCTTTATCATTGCAATGTCTATAAAAACAACGAATTTGTTATGAATACAAACCTTGACTAAATGTTTGGATCCACTCCCTAATATAGGCAATGAAAGATTATAGAATTTTTTTTAATGATGCTATAATTTCATAAACCAATATGGATTTTTTGCAAAATCCAAATCATCTCAGATTGTAGCATGGCAACTTAAAATTATAAACACTCAATTACTATGAGTAGTTATCCCTAGATGAGAGTTGTGGCAATTACAAACAAAGATTATTGCTGAAATCTCTGAATATATTTTTTCTATTTTTTAATAATGATAGTCTTCAGTTAGAGGAAAATGGACAATATCTGACATGAAGGTGAAGCTGAATTTGGGTTCAATAATTCCCCATCTCCCTTTTTCTCCTATTAATAACAATTCTATTTTAGGACCTATCACTCTTACCTCTGGAAAGCTGTGTTAACTACTTCAAGCAGAGGTAGTCACCTCTTCATTGCTTCTTATGGTACCAACCTTGTTGCATTATAATTATAAATATAATTATAATAATTATTATTATTAGCTGTCTCCTCCTCTAGTTTGTGACTTTGTTTAAGATGAGGAGAGTGTCTAATGTCTGTTTTCTGTCTTCCTCACCCATTTCCTTAGCTCGGTATTTCTAACATTTCTAACTAGTTAGCTCTGTAAATAAACTCAGGTTTCAGAGTTTTATTCAGCTATATTAGTGTTGAACTTTACATCTCTCACATTATTATTCTAAGACCTAATTTCCATGGTAAGTAGCTGGCAGGACTTTGAGAAACCATTCCCTACTACTCTACCTCTCTGTAATTAAGCCCTTCTTACCTACAATGGAGAGAATCACCACCACAAAATCAAAAATGTTCCAGCCTATGGTGAAGTAGTAATATCTGAGGGAGATGAGCTTGAGCACAAATTCTCCAGTGAACAAGATAATGAACACAAGGTTGATCCGGGACAAAACTAGGGTCATATATTTTCCCTGGTCATCAGTTTCCACCATCATGGTCACCATGTTGAGGCAGATTAGGATCATGATGCTGATATCGAAGACTTGTCTAGTTACAAAATCAAAGACCATTCCTTGGAATTTGTTCTAGAAAGCAAGAGAAGAGAAGGTAAATATTTATATTTCATAAATAATGATCCAGTAAAATTATAAAGTCCTTCCACATACAGCTATGATTGTACACCTTCCTCATATTACCACAAGCATTTTTTCATGCCTGATTTCTCTTCTTGTTAAAAAAAATGAAAAACCACATGGCAGGAACAAAGCATATTTGGTTTATTTAGATCGCATGGTTAGACAAAGCTGAATATGACGTAAATTGGCCGACAATATGAATATGCTTTGGTGGTTCATGCCTGTAACCCCACTACCTTGGGAGACTGAGGTGGGAGACTTGCCTGAGCTTAGAAGTTCAAGATCAGCCTGGGCAACATAGTGAGAGCACATATCTACCAAAATATAAAAAAATAAAATTAGCTGGAAGTGGTGGCACATGTCTGAGGTCCCAGCTACTTGGGAGGTTAAGGCAGAAGGATCACCTGAGCCTAAGAGATTGAGGCTATGGTGAGCCATGATTGTGCCACTGCCCTCCAGCTTGGCCAACAGAGTGAGACTCTAACTCAAAAAAATGTGTGTGTGTGTGTGTGTGTGTGTGTGTGTGTGTGTGTGTGTGTGTGTAGGCTTTGTTTGATTTTAATACATATGATAAAAAATAATGGCAATGCCTAGCAATCCCCCTATTGGGAATATACCCAGAGGAACTCAAATCATTCTACAAAAAAGGTACCTGCACACGCATGCTTGTTGCAGCTCTATTCACAATCGCAAAAACATGGAAGCAACCATGCTGCCCATTGAAGTTGGACTGGATTAAAAAATGTGGTACATATATACAATGGAATATTATGCAGCCATAAAGAAGGACAAACAAATGTACTTTGCAGCAACTTGGATAGATTTAGAGTCTATCATACTCCGTGATCTATCACAGAAACAAAGAACAGAGTACCATTTGTTCTCACTAATATGAAGACCTTGAACAATTATCACAATACTATAAGAAAGGGATTGGCAATACTGGGAAAATGCCAGGGGAGGGGGAGGGGCACACCTCATCAACAAGGGTACCTGCATAATGAACATTTGTATACCTAACACTGAATCATAACACACATCTTTAAAAAATTCAAAAGTTAAAAAAAAGACAACTAGTAATAAAAATTTACAAAGTAGGTTAATATAGACAGGTTTTTAGGTGAATGAATACCCCAATTTATTTATCAATATTTTGGAAATTTTGGTTTATACCTTATTGTCCTCTTTCAATATGTCAGTCATTTATCTATTGAATTCTACTTCTCTAGTCTGTGAGTCTGTTTGCTTGTTGATTTATCTATCTTTGCTTTCTGTTCTTCTTTACTTATGCCTTAGCAAAAAATGCATGGCTTAACAATTTTTTTCTTTGTATTATTAACAGCTATCTCTGGGATCATACACTATCAGTGATTCTTATATTAATATGGCTACTAAATATAATTTTATTAGGTAAATAAATTTTTCATCATTTATAGTAAAAACACAAAGTAAAACTTCATTTCTTAACAAAAACCAAAGGTCATGAGCTGACCATGCTTTCATATTTAAAGAACTTCAGTAAAGTAGGTTCATTCGAATGTGTGTTCTCTACCCTTCCCCTCCCATCCCTACCACCTCCCAGCTCCAACTACTCTGAACAATATGGTAAAGTGAAGTCACTTAAAGGGTCATGAAAACTTGTCAAGCCCTAATTCTGACAATTATAGGCTTTGTAACTTGGGCTATTATACTTATTTTCTTTGGTCTTCAGTTTTCTTATCCCTTACCTATCTCAGAAAATAGATGAGTTATTTAGAGTACAGCTCTGTGAACATAACCCATCATTACTATGCCATTACATTATTATGAAGTTCCTAGAAAGCGTGAATATTGAATAAGTCTTTCTTTTTTGGTGTATTTGACGAAAAAACAAACAATTTTGATGACATCCTTGTCCTTTCTTTCTTTCTTCCTTCCTTCCTTCCTTCCTTCCTTCCTTCCTTCCTTCCTTCCTTCCTTCCTTCCTTCCTTCCTTTCTTTCTTTCTTTCTTTCTTTCTTTCGAGTTGGAGTCTCACTCTTGTTACCCAGGCTGGAGTTCAGTGGCACACTCACGGCCACCGCAGCCTTCACTTGCTGGGCTTAGGCAATCCTTCCACCTCAACCTTCCAAGTAGCTGGAACTACAGACACACACCACCATGCCAGGCTAGTTTTTGTGATTTATTGTAGAGATGAGATCTCACTAAGTTGCCTAGGCTGGTCTCAAATCCCCGGGCTCAGGCAATCCTCTTGCCTCCGCCTCACAAAGTGCTGGGATTTCAGGTTGAGCCACTGTGCCCACCCGACACCCTTGTCCTTTCTAAATGGGTTGGGAATATTTTCTAGTCTTAAGAATAGAGAGAACAAAACATGGAGGAGGTCATGGGTGTGGGATAGGACTTCCACCTCAACCTTCCAAGTAGCTGGAACTACAGACACACACCACCATGCCAGGCTAGTTTTTGTGATTTATTGTAGAGATGAGATCTCACTAAGTTGCCTAGGCTGGTCTCAAATCCCCGGGCTCAGGCAATCCTCTTGCCTCCGCCTCACAAAGTGCTGGGATTTCAGGTTGAGCCACTGTGCCCACCCGACACCCTTGTCCTTTCTAAATGGGTTGGGAATATTTTCTAGTCTTAAGAATAGAGAGAACAAAACATGGAGGAGGTCATGGGTGTGGGATAGGAAGGCCAGGAGGAGCAGGAACCAGGTGTGGTGTTGGTAGCAGGAAAGTGAACTCTGCTTTGGAAGCAGTTATTGAAAACCTCAAGTTGAAAATTTTCAACTTACAAATTATAAAGAACAACACCTCCGTTTTTTAGAACTTGGTAAGTTCTAATGAGTGTAGCAATTGTGAATTGTGCTATACAATATGAACTTTATAATAAGTGCTATTTACTGGTTATATCACCTAATATGTTCTGATCCAAGGCATTGCCCAATTTGACCATAAGGAAGACAAGAAATTCTTACTGCTGGCCGAGGTATGGGCTTCTGAGGTTTCTTGGATCCAAGTTTCTTCATTGCATTGTAATATTTTTTCTGTTCCTCTGTCATAAAAATGTCTTGACCTCCAAAGTAAAGATATAGTATAAAACTGGTTACAATCTCAACATGTATTATAATAGCACTTTTGCAAAAAAAAAAATTGTCTTTCCTTTAATCTTTTCTAATTTTTAAGTGGATATTATCCTGCTTCATATACATTTATTATGCTTTTCTCATTTACGTGAAATTCTGAATACATTAATATTATGCAAAGTCCACAAGACCCAGTTTGCAATTCCTGTAGCTGAACTGACCACGTAGACAACTGAAAATAATATAAACACAATCCAAGTCTGTCATGACTACAAGCATCCTGGTTATTTGTTTGTAAAACAAACAGAGCCACAGAATGGAGAATGGTGAAAGCTGAGGAATACTTATCTTCTTTTTCTGCTGGTTGAAGTTATCTATGATGACACCAATGAACAGATTCAGAGTGAAGAATGACCCAAAGATGATAAAGATGACAAAGTATAAATACATATACAGATTTTCTTCATATACAGGCTGAAGTTTAACCTGAACGATATTAAAAATATTAAATAATATTAACAAACACAATGAATACTTAAACTAAATTAATAATGTGATGAGTACTGTTAGTTAATATAGTGCTACTTTCGCCTTGTCCAGAGATATTATTCTGCAGAAACAATTCTTTTTTTAACCTGGCATGATCTAGTATAACAAAAATTTGCAAATTCTGTGATTGTTCTTGAATCTCTCTTCCCATTGTGTCTTATGTATAACATATTCTTTAACGTAAATAACATGGATATAAATGGGGCAGACGTTTTAAGCCTATTATCAGTCTTATTATTTTAATTTTTTTGCAATGTTTTCAATTTGGTTTTGGAAATGCCAGCTCTTGGAAATATGACTTTAAGAGCAGAACATTAACTTCTAACAGGAAAATTCAGCATAAACAGATATGTTCTGAGGAATTATTTTTATTTCTATTTTCAAAATTGAGTTTCCCTGAAACTTGCTTGCTTTTCCATATCATGATATTCTTGAAAGCTGCTTTACAGACACTGATTTATCATATACTTTTCAGGGATAGGGAGAGACAAGGTTCTTCCCCACTGAGCAACTTATCCACTCTGGATGGTCTCATTTATTGAACCAATCTAATGTCTTATGAGCTACACAGTTAGATATCCTTTTATTTGATATATATTATGTGTTAGACATACATTAACCAAACATCATTATACTGAAGCATATTGACCATTTTTATTTGAAATTGTAAGTGTTCTAATTTCATCTAATATAAAATTCTGGGTGTTTCAATAAAATTATCACCAATGTTCACCATGGAAAATTTAGTAACTATAAGTAATATTTGAGTGATACTTACATCTCGTGAATCAACAGCTGCATACATAATATCCATCCAGCCTTTAAATGTGGCCTGCAGATAAAATATATTTGAATTGTGCATAAAAACTTCATCCAAGAATATGACATTTTACCAGATGGAGATCTGACTATTATTACAAATAACTTTTTTACAATATTATGAAATTGAAATTTTCTATGAAGAGCTTAAATGAAATTGAAAAATATTTGTATTTAGAGTTTGGAATTTATTTTTCTTTTATTTATTTATTTATTTATTTATTTTTGAGTTGGAGTCTCACTCTGTCACCTGGGTTGAAGTACAGTGGCATGGCCACCACAGCCTTGACCTGCTGAGCTCAGGCGATCCTTCCCCCTCAGCCTATCCTTCCCCCTCAGTCTTCCAAGTAGCTGGAACAACAGGCACACACCACCATGCCTGGCTATTTTTTTGTGTGATTTATTGTAGAGACAAGGTCTCACCAAATTGCCCAGACTGGTCTCAAAACCTGGGCTCAGGCAATCCTCTTACCTTGGCCTCCCAAAGTGCTGGGATTACAGACTGAGCCACCGTGCCCAACTAGAATTTGTTTTTCTCTTGGAAGTGTTCTATTTTTTTCTACACAAAGCTTTAACTAAAGACTTTAGTCATGAAATTCCCATCTTGGACAACTCCCTTTTATTCCAAAAGTAAACTCTATGACTTGCATTTCCACACAGAGTAGAAACATACTTCTTAGACATTGGAATAATTAATTATCTAGCTTATAATTAATACATTTAATTCATCAATGTATATTTATATTTAACAAATATACATTGTTATTTTCATATATAAAATTACTCCTTTGGCAATGATTGGTACAGAAAATTGAAAATGATAATAGTGCTCAATAATATAACAAGAAAAAACAGGAAGCAGAAATATAAAATCACTTTAAAACATTAAAAGCTGAACACCGAAGAAAACATATTACAAAACAACTGCAACATCTTTACAGTCAAACTGATATTGTGTTACCTTATATGTGTTATCATTAACTAGTCTTCTACTGTCAAGTATTAGTCAGTCAAATAAAGAACATTTGAGAAATAATCTTACTTGAAACATTTTGAAACATTCTCAAAACTCATTCATTAGCCACTTACCACTTGAAGCAATGCGAGATAGCCAGCGCCAACATTGTCAAAGTTTACTTTCACGTTTTTCCATCGAGCTTGCTTGCCAAGAGCCTGACATTCGCTCAGATTGTTAACTTCACTAACTTCAAACATGTTACCCGTTGTCATGTTAACACAGTGGTAGAACTTGCCAGCAAACAAATTCACACCCATGATGCTAAAGATCAGCCAGAAGATGAGACAAACCAACAGCACATTCATAATAGAGGGAATTGCTCCAACAAGAGCATTCACCACCACCTAGAAAAGTAAATGGGGAGAAGCAAGCTTACAAGGGAAGCTTGTTATAAGGGAAACTATTCCCTTCATTTATTTATTTAGTACTAATATGTATTTGGAAAGAGTTAAACAAAAATCTAAATGGACAAGTTGTTTCTTCTAATATTTTCTAGTATATATTTGAAAAGCAAAACAGTGACACGACTAAAGTACTAAGGATTTAAGGAAAGCAAAATATGCCAAAGTGTGAAAAGAAATAAACAAAAACCTGATGTAGTAAGATGGAGTCAGAAAATGTTTGTATGCTGGAGAAAAAAGGAAAAAAAAAAAGATGCATTAAATGCCAACAGAATAAATAAGTGTCTTTCAGCAATACATTTTTCATTTTTAGAGTGCCAATGAGTGAACAATGATTTGAAAATATGAATAAACAAACTCTTTAAAAATAAAGTGTTAAAAATGCCTCAAATCTGTTTTCTCAGAGCTAGTTAAATTTTTATGACTGTGAAGAATAGGATCAGGAATTTCTGAGGTCCTTTTTTTCCTCCATGGGGGAATAAATAAGTTTATTAAGTTAGGAAAAGAAGTGGAGTTTATCTCTGGACATAATAATATTGAAAGTATTCCCATAATTATTACTCCACAATCTCTTAACATTCTCTTTGGGGGCATATACTACTTCATCAACCCCTGCTGACTCTATTTTGTAAGAGGGAAATTTAGTCACTTCACCTCTCATTAAATTTAGAAGACATGACGATGTATTTTGAAATCTCTAGGGAGGGTGGCAGGAACTTTTCTTACCTAATTTAATCTAGTTTATATTGGACTAACCTGGTAAGCATTTATATTAAATGAAACCATTGTTTTATTTTAAAATACTGTAAACATTATTTTAGAAATCAATGCCAAGGAATTTAAAATTGGCATCAAAACCTAAAATCCAAAATTGTAAAAATTTCCTATGCTACTTAAATTTTATTTCTCTTAGAAATTAAGGCATTTGCATAAACTTGTAAGACTTTTTTCCTACAAAAATTTGTTTAAAATTATCTATACCACCTGACAAATTCTCTTACCTTCAGATAAATGCATGATATATTATCCTATTTTACAGCTGGAATAAAAATTCTGTTATATGACTGACTTAAAAATTCTTAGATTGGCAGTAGTGGGAAACTGCTGGGGGACGGGGGCACACCTCATCAACAAGGGTACCAGTATAATGATCATTTGTATATCTAACACAGAATTGTACCCCACATATTTAAAATTAAAAATTAAAAAAATCCTTAGCTTAGAATAGTTTTCAGATTAGAGCAAATTTATAAGTTTTTAATTTGGCTCAATTGCTATCTCCCATAAAAAAATGAACTATTAATATAAAAACATGGAACCAGAGGAGTGCTTAAGTAATTAAGCACTTAATTAAGCACTTAAGTAATTAAGTGCTTAAGTACTTAAGTAATATTAGTAATAGTATAAGATTGGTTTGAAGAGAACTTAAAATTATATAGTAATTTTTATACATTTTATCTTGTCTTGTAACTTTCTTTTGCAGTAGCCATGAAACAAAATTACAATGCAAAAATCAACTATTTCTTTTTTTTTACAATGCTTCTGGAAAGTCTGGAGAGTAGTTTAAATTCTCCCTGGTGAGTGAATATTGCAGTCAAGGCTAAAGCATTTTTATTGCCCTAAACAAACCACCTCCTAACATAAAAGTCCTACGGCCTAGAAGAAATTCAATATCCATGTGTATTTACAAATTGTATTAAACAAAACTAAGCTTTTGTGCTAAACAGTACTGAGGAGTGTGGTAAGTGGGTATGTATCTATATAAGCGTGTAATTTATATTTAGATACATAATATACATATTAAGGAAGAGAGCTGGAGAGATAAATACAAGTTCTATGGAAAAAGTGAACCTCATTCAGATTGTTGTTCACTTAAAAAGAAGATCTATAAAACAAACCCAGGGGTTGCCTGAAATGTTTAGCTAATTATCCTAACCTCCTACTTTTGTTGCTTAGAATGTATCGATTTTATTAGAGGCTACAATTTAATGTTATTTTCTTGTGCAACAACAGTTTTTATTACTGGTATTGATTCAAGAAGTAAGCACACAAAGACTATTTTACCTTTCATTCATTACCAGTAATTCTGGAGGAGTCAACTATTGGGAGAAAGAAAACCCCCCTCCTAGGAAAAATGTCAGTAGTCAGTAGTCATTTCAAAGTGTGTTAAGCAATGAAAAGAAATAACTGGCAGCACATGGTTTTTGAGTGTTGTGGAAACATCCTTGAACTGTGACCAAAAGACCTGGATGCTAGTCTCAGCACAAACAATATCTGAGGGCCAGTTTAAATAAACTTCATTTCAGGATGCTAAACTTTGTTATCTCTAAGATTCCTACCCTAATTCTGTAATTCAGGAGAGTATGGTATCCTTCTGTATCTAAATCATTACCTACATGTAATTTGACATGAATAATTAGAGAGCTTCTGTTCTTCTTACCCTCATGCCTTCAAACCGGGATAAGGCTCTTAGAGGTCTTAAAGCTCTTAGTGTCCGTAGGGATTTGATGGCACCAAGTTCTGAGTAGCCAAGAGCATTGGCTACCAAGCTAACCAAAGAAACCTACAAAAGGAAAACAATTATTATTAGTTCACCGAGAAATAAACTCTTAAGTAAAGGCAAAAGATGTTCTGTCTATTTAGTGCTGGCCAAATAAAAATTTGGACACAATTTGGCAATCATCATCTTCCACATGGTGGGATCATCTTATATTGCCAGTCTCATCTTATTCTATTGCTTTTCTTAGCAGTGAAACCAGGATATTTACCCCTATTTAGAAACATTTGTAAACCACTCCAGCTAGATATTTACACCATGGACCTCTTTTCAACCTGTGGATATACCACTGATAATTCAGGATTTGATTAAAAAACCAGACCTTCCATGGGACTGTGCCTTATAGAAATTATGTTTTTCTCTTAAATTTATGTAGCATCTTGGTTATGTGTTCTGGCGATATGTATCATGTAATAAAGTTAATTGGTTACATATCTTATCTCCCCTTCCAGGTCATACACTCTTTTTATCAGGTGAAATGAAACATTCTTCTCTTGATATGTCAGCACTGTCTGGTTGGATATACTCTAATCAATATGTGTTGGATAAGTAGTTAAGGGGAAATTTTTTTTTTGAGTTGGAGTCTCATTCTGTCGCCCAGACTGGAGTGCAGTGGCCGCTCCCGGCCACCGCAGCTTCGACCTGCTGGGCTCCGGCGATCCTTCCGCCTCAGTCTTCCAAGTAGCCGGAACTACAGGCATGCGCTACCACGCCCGGCTGATTTTTTGATTTATTGTAGAGACGAGGTCTCGCTGCCCAGGCGGGTCTCGAACCCGCGGGCTCAGGCAATTCACTCACTTCAGCCTCCCAAAGGTGCCGGTTTACAGGCTGAGCCACCGAGCCCGGCTAAGAGAAATTTTTATCTGAAAAAAAAATTTTTTTTTTTTTTTTTTGAGTTGGAGTCTTACTCCGTTGCCCAGACTGGAGTGCAGTGGCACGCTCTGGGCTACCGCAACCTTGACCTGCTGGGCTTCTTCGATCCTTCCACCTCAGCCTTCCAAGTAGCTGGAACTATGGGTGCGCGCTACCACACCCAGCTAATTTTTGATTTATTGTAGAGATGCAGTCTCGCCAAGTTGCCCGGGTGGGTCTCGAACCCGCAGGCTCAGGCAATCCACTCACTCACCTCGGCCTCCCAAAGCACTGGGATTACAGGCTGAGCCACTGAGCCTGGTCGTATCTGAAAATTTTTTATCCAAACTATTGGATTTAGGATTTAGTATACAGTACCTCTCATTCAGAGTGAGCACATAGTTTTCTGATATAGGCTGAGACTTTCTAATCTAAAAATCCCAAATTCATAAAGCTCCAAAATCCAAAATTTCTTGAATGCTTGTGATACTCAGAAGAAATGCTTATTGGAATATTTCAGGTTTGGGATTTTTGGATTAGGGATACTCAATCAATGCAATGCAAATATTCCAAAATCCGAAACACTTATGGTCCCAAGCATTTTATTTTATTTTATTTTTTTGAGTTGGAGTCTCACTCTGTCGCCCAGACTGGAGTACAACAGCCGCTCCCGGCCACCGCAGCCTCGACCTGTTGGGCTCCAGAGATCCTTCCGCCTCAGCCTTCCAAGTAGCCGGAACTACAGGCGTGCGCTACCACACCCGGCTAATTTTTGATTTATTGTAGAGATGAGGTCTCGCCAAGTTGCCCAGGCGGGTCTCGAACCCGCGGGCTCAGGCAATCAACTCACCTCAGCCTCCCAAGGGCGCGGGATTACAGGCTGAGCCACCGAGCCCGGCTTGGTCCCAAGCATTTTAAATTAAAAAAATAATCTGTATTTCTTATTTTTAAAATTTTTGCCATCTGTCTATACACAGGGATCAACCTGTATTTCTACAGTGCTAAATTTTACTTAAATATACAAAAGATTTTAAGAAGGGTTGGCTTTTTTTTTTTATGGGGGAGGTTTATTTTCCTTGATTTTAGTTCAGTATAATAAAGTGTTTACATATATATCACAAGAAATAGGTACTATTGCCTTTATCTTTTTATTGATGAGGAATTTTGAGTGTCATCCCCCTACACACCAAAATAAAAGTATGCACAGCTAATAAGAGGTGGAGTTGGCAACTTGAACCCACAGGTTCAAGACCAGCCTGGGCAAATTAGCAAGACTTCGCCTTTACAATATATCAAAAAATTAGCTGGGCCTGGTGGTATGCATGTGTGGTTCCAGCTACTTGGAAAGGCTAAGGTAGAAGGATCACCTGAGCCCAGCAGGTCAAGGCTGTGGTAGCTATGAGTATGTCACTGTACTCTAGCCTGGGTGACAGAGAGACTCCAACTCAAAAAAAAAGTTTCTGTAGGATGTTTTTGAACTAAACAAACCTTAAAAAACTAATATGAAAAATATTAAAAATGTAAGAATAATCTAAAATACAGTGTCTCCTACATACAAATGAGTTACATTCCAAGAGTGCATTTGTAAGTCCAATTTAAGTCCAACATATTTAGCTTATGTATCCAACTAACACAATCATTCCTGCTTTTATGCTTGCTTCCAGACTTCCTGGGCTTGAAATATAAATCTGTATTACTGTACTTTATACAGTGCTGTACAGTAAAGTACACAAAAGCACAACCTGACAATGCACGCTGGACATACGAACTAATTTATATGATTGGGCATGTGAACACACATTTGCATCTTTGAAAGTACACAACTTGAAGATTTGTATATAGGGGATTTACTGTATTGTCTTAAGAAGAAAAGCAATCAGAGAGGAGAGATTTCACTAGATGTTAAATTATAAATCTATAGTAATTAAAGTTTTAATGTTAGTAGACAAAAAAGTGAAAAACAAAATAAAGTTCAAATTAGACCCAACAGGTATTGAGATTTAGCATGTGGATAAAGCGAAAATTTCTAATGAGGAAATAGACAAATGAAACCATTTAGAAAACATAATATTGGCGCTTATACCAAATTGAATTCCAGATTGGTCAAATATTAAAACATAAAATAAAAACTAATGGACAAAGAGACAAAACTCTTCAAACACTGTAAAAAAAATAAGAATGTTTTTAGTAGTCTTGAAGTGGGTCTTCATTAGCATGAGAAAACCAAGGGAACAAAAAAGATCAATAAATTTGACTAAATCAATATGAAAATTTTCTACATGACAAAAGTATTAAAAGACAAAAGCCCAAATAGAAAAAATATTTATACCACATATAATAAAATATTATATTTACTTGGTATAAAAAGAGCTCCTAGCCGGGCTCGGTGGCTCAGCCTGTAATCCCGCGCCTTTGGGAGGCTGAGGTGAGTGGATTGCCTGAGCCCGTGGGTTCGAGACCCTCCTGGGCAACTTGGAGATCTCATCTCTACAATAAATCAAAAAAATTGAACCGGGCTCGGTGGCTCAGCCTGTAATCCCGCGCCTTTGGGAGGCTGAGGTGAGTGGATTGCCTGAGCCCGCGGGTTCGAGACCCGCCTGGGCAACTTGGTGAGACCTCATCTCTACAATAAACCAAAAAATCAGCCGGGCGTGGTAGTGCATGCCTGTAATTCCGGCTACTTGGAAGGCTGAGGCGGAAGGATCACCGGAGCCCAGCAGGCGAGGCTGCGGTGGCCGGGAGCGGCCACTGCACTCCAGTCTGGGCGACAGAGTGAGACTCCAACTCAAAAAAAAAAAAAATTAGCCGGGCATGGTAGCGCGCGCCTGTAGTTCCAGCTACTTGGAAGGCTGAGGCGGAAGGATCACCGGAGCCCAGCAGGTAGAGGCTTCGGTGGCCGGGAGCAGCCACTGCATTCCAGTCTGGGCGACAGAGTGAGACTCCAACTCAAAAAAAAAAAAAAAAAAGAAGAGCTCCTACAAATCAGTAAGTAAAAGATCATCAACATACAGTAAAACACAGAGATTCTTTCTAAACTCTTATTATAGTCTATCTGTTTGAACAACATATTTATTTATACTCCCCATTGCAATTCAGCTAGAAGAAAAGCAGAGGAGTACAGACAAAGAAATGGGAGAAGAGTTTCAGCAAATTCTGGACTAAGGAAGGCATAGGAATGATTACTTTCTCATCACAGAAAAAGCAGCAGAAATCTAGGTGCCTGCAGAAGCAAGCCTGCTTATTTCAATGAATCTTGAAGTCTCTGGACCTGGAGGCATCTGGTTCCCTAAATGCAGGGGGAAATGGAGAGGGCTGAAAATATAATTGATTGAAAGTTTTTAATGCAGGAAAAGTAGACACTCTTGAGAACCTTTACCCAACCCTCTCCAGCCTTGCAAGGGAATGGAATGAGATACATCTTCACAGCTTGCATACTATAAGCTATACTTGATACAGGGGTCAGAACACAGAAACATTAATCCACATTGTTGTTGGGTATCCTGCCAGTTCATAAAAGCCTCTTTCAGTATGTCCTGAAGTTATCATTAATTGTACCAAGGGGCTTCAATAGCATATGGGTTAACGCAATATTTATTAGGGCAAGAGCATCTGGCACTTCAGATTGCTAGGTGTACATCTCACTGCTTCTACCCTAGAGCAGCCCTATTTCCTATCTAAGCAGCTCCTAGGAAGAGACTCAGGTAGTGATGGGGGCAGATATAAAGTACCATGGACATGGTGGCAGAGGACTCTTGTGAAGATAGGAGGTTAGGGGTACTGGTGATGGAGGGATTTGGCTAGCTGGCGTAGGAAAGGAATAGTGGAATTGCTTCTGGTGGCTGTGAGAAGTAAAGAGCAGTTCCTATGCAACATCAGTCAGAAATGAGAGTTCATTTTCATGTGAGGGAGTTTGTAACTCAGTGGTTGCCTCATTGCCTTTGACATCTCTTCTTCTATTATCTTATATTTTACAGTTTATTTATTGGTCATTAACTTTGTACATGATAAATCCACAATGCTCACATGCTACAAGCGGGGAGCCCCCAAAATCTGGAATTAGCTTTTGGAGGGCAGGCTCCTTGTAGTGTAGGCTTCCCCGGCTAGGTAAGTGTTCTAGAAACCTATCGGCATCATTGTACCAGCTAGCATTGTTGGGAGAGGCTGTGTTCGACTTCAGTTAAATTTTCTTTTTTTTTAATCAATATTTTTTATTGTGATATTGTGGGGTACAGTTAAGGGTTAGGTATACAAATATGCTTCGTTCAGGCACCCTTGTTGATAAGAGGTGTCTCCCCACAGTTAAATTTTCTTTGGAGATTCTGTCAACGTATTTGCCGATTTCATAATGGGAGATTTATATGAATGACCTGCCAACACCTCACTGAGTGTTCAGCAGATTTTGACTAAAAACAGCATAACCTCCATGCTCTACCCTCCCTATTCACTGGATCTCTCCCCAAGCAACTCTTTTTCGATTCTCCTGGACGAAAAAAGTCCTCAAAGGGAAATGTTTTGCCTATGTGGAAGAGGTGAAGCAAAAATCAGCAGAACATCTGTATGTCTGACAAAGGCCTAACATCTAGGATCTACAAGGTACTCAAACATGCCGAAAAGAAAAAAACAAACGGCCCCATTACAAAGTAGACAAAAGATATGAATAGACACTTCTCAAAAGAAGACATATGAGCAGTCAACAGATGCATAAAAAATTGCTCAGCCTCACTAGTCATCAAAGAAATGCAAATTAAAACCACACTGAGTTACCACCTAACTCCAGTCAGGATGGCCATGATGAATAACTCAAAAACAATGGGGTGGGGAGAGAAGGGAACACTTCTACACTGTTGTGGGAATGTAAACTAATACAACCTCTGTGGAAAACAGTTTGCGATCCCTAAAAGGTCTAGAAATTGACCTTTCATACGACCCTGCAATCCTCTACTGGGAATATACCCAGAAGAACTCAAATCACTCTCTAAAAAAGATACCTGCAAATGTATGTTTATTGCAGCATTGTTCACAATAGCAAAAACATGGAACCAACCGTGCTGCCCATTAATAAAGGATTGGATTTAAAAAATGTGGTACAAGCTGGGCTCAGTGGCTCAGCCTGTAATCCCGTGCCTTTGGGAGGCTGAGGTGAGTGGATTGCCTGAGCCCGTGGGTTCGAGACCCACCTGGGCAACTTGGCAAGACCTCATCTCTACAATAAATCAAAAATTAGCCAGGCGTGGTAGCGCACACCTGTAGTTCCAGCTGCTTGGAAGGCTGAGGTAGAAGGATCGCCAGAGCCCAGCAGGTCGAGGCTGTGGTGGCTGGGAGCGGCCATTGTACTCCTGTCTGGGCAACAGAGTGATACTCCAACTGAAAAAAAAAATGTGGTACATATACACAATGGAATATTATGCAGCCATAAGGAAGGCCAAATTATGAACTTCACAGCAACTTGGATGGACTTGGAGTCTATCATAATGAGTGATGGATCACAGAAACAACAAACTGAGTATCAGATGTTCTCACTCATAAGTGAACCTTGAACAATTACCATAATACTGTAAGAAAAGGATTGGCAGTAGTGAGAAAATCCCAGGGGAGGGGGGCACACCTCATCAACAAGGGTACCTGCATAATGAACATTTGTATAGCTAACCCTTAATTGTACTCAACATCTTCAAAAATAAAAAATTTAAAAAAGAAAAAAAAATCAGCAGAAGCACAATTGACGAATTTGAAAACAGTTTCGAGCAGTGGAAAAAGCGTTTCAATAGGTATATTGCATCAAACAGACAGTACTTTTAAGGTGACTGAAGTTTAAACATGTAAGAATAGAAACACAATTTTTTATAAAAAAAAAAATTCTGACTGGGCTCGGTGGCTCAGCCTGTAATCCCAGCACTTTGGGAGGCTGAGGTATGCGGATTGCCTGAACCCAGGGATTCAAGATCAGCCCGGGCAACTTGGCAACACCTCATCTCTACAATAAATAAAAAATTAGCCTAGTGTGGTAGCATGTGCCTGTAGTTCTGGCTACTTGGAAGGCTGAGGTGAAAGGATTGCTGGAGCCCAGCAGGTTGACTCTGGGGTGGCCGTGAGCACGCCACTGCACTTCAGCCTGGGTGATGGAGTGAGACAACCATCTTAAAAAAATAAAAATAAAAAAAATTCTGAGTTTTTTGGGTTTCCATTTGTACATAAAAGCAAACATTTTGGTAATTGTGGTATTGTTTATGGTAGTGGGAAGCAGAAGAGTGAAGTTTTCATTCCTGTGGAAGGATAAGTAGAATCTCATGGGCTTATCATTGTGGCAGAAAAAAGCCATGCGTTTCATAGGAATTCCACTTAAATGTTCTAAACACTACTGTTTTTCTTTTGGCTTTAAATTAAGGACTTTGAGTCAGGACTTTGATGTACGGTTTTTTCCTTGTCTGGAACTCTTAATTTGGTAATTTCAAGATGATTAGATAAGCGTAACACTACACGTTATTTATGCTGAAAAGACAAATCACAGTATCTTTGTAATTGGATGCATCATAGTTAATCAAGCACACTACTAAAAAAATTGTTAAAGTGCTGGCATGATTGATAGTGAGCATGATTACTTCTGTTTATGAAGTGTATAATTATGACTATCATTCAGGTTTAATTATTTCTTTTTGGAAATATATGAATTGTTTTTGACATTTTACACAACAAATATATGTTATATAGTCACTTAATAGCTAAGTAATTACACTGTGCCTCAACTTTCCTAAAAAATTGGGATAATAATAGTAGATGCCTTATAAGTTGTGGAGATCACACGAATTAAGAAGCATTAAAGTCACAGAACAATTTATGTCTCAGTAAGGGTTAATTGTTTTCTTTGTTTTTTTGGGTTTTTTTGAGTTGGAGTCTCACTCTGTCGCCCAGGCTGGAGTGCAGTGGCCGCTCCCGGCCACCGCAGCCTTGACCTGCTGGGCTCCGGCGATCCTTCCGCCTCAGCCTTCCAAGTAGCTGGAACTACAGGCGCTCGGCTAATTTTTTGATTTATTGTAGAGATGAGGTCTCGCCAAGTTGCCCAGGCATGTCTCAAACCCGCAAGCTCAGGCAATCCACTCACCTCAGCCTCCCAAAGGCGCGGGATTACAGGCTGAGCCACCGAGCCCAGCTAGATTAATTATTACTATTACAAATGAAGACTCTTATTCACTTTACTGTCACTATTTAGAATCCTGGCTGGTGAATAGTATCCCATGGGAGAGCTTTACGAAGGCAAAGGACCATGTAAATCTTCTTAAACAATATATATTTGAAAAGATTGGGCTGGAGACAGAGAGCCTTTGCTTGGTCCAGTTAGTCACAGTGGTGTGGCATTAAAGAGGAGGGGCCAAACTCTCAACTCACTCATTAGTTGGTAACATGGAGGAGAGAACTTGTTGATTGGTTGTGAGGAGTGAAAGAGATAGAGCGTGAAGATGACATCTGACTTGGCTTTGTAGTAATACTACCACCAGCCTAAATAGGGAATTCAGGAAGATGTGCATAATTGGAGGGTAGAGAGAATGAAGTTATGTACATAGGAGGTGTATCAGCAGGTGTTAGCTAGGACGCAATTAGAAATGTGAATTGGAGTTAGAGGAAAGACTAGAATTAGAGATTAAAAGTCTCTATGTGCTAAAAGTCATAATCTTTCAAAGAGTGGAATATGGGAGATTATAGTTAAATTAATAGAATTACCTTTTTAAACCTGGGAAGTGAGACTTTTAAATTAGTAAATTAATAATGCTAACTGAGAATTAAATTATTCTAAGAAATGAACAAAGTGAATCATTCTTACCAAGAAATATTTATTTGAAAAGTCAAACCATATACTAGACTCTTTTTATGGAAGCTTATGGGTTAACTAAATATTTCTTAGGGCAAGGGCACATGAAACTTTAGATTGCTAGGAGTATACCTCCCACTTCCATCCTAGACTAGCCTTATTTCTTATCAGCTATGAAGCTCCTAGAAAGGGGCTCAGGTAGTGGTGAGGGGCAGATAAAAAGTACTATTGATATAAGATGACAATAACATAGTTCTTCAGTTTGTTTATCCCAAGATTCTTTTAATTTATTATAATTCTTTCCATAAGAGCTCCAGTTAAGATTCAAGGCAAGTGTATCTCAAGGTACCATCTCAATGTTTTCATCCACCACCACTTATAAGCAATCACCTTCAGAGTGTCATATGGGAACTCTTTGATAAGTACAATACAACATATGAAATAGATCTGTGCCCTATTGCAAGATATGGAACAAAGAGCCCAGTGCTGGATACAGATAACTCTGCCACCTGTTAGGTGTAGGACATTTCTAATACTGAAAAATAGAGAGAAAACCTGTAGCAAAATAGAGATAATAATAAGACACATAACAGGATTGTTAAAAGGATTAACAAATACTTTATGATTACAAGAGAAATTTATGAGATTTGTAATGTAGGGATTAGGAACATAGACATTAGAGCCAGACTACATGAGTACAAAATCCAGCTTGGCCATTATTAGCTATGTTAACTTGGGAAAGAAACAACCTCTCTTTGTCTTAGCTTCCCATCTGCAAAATGAGAATAATTTTTGTTTCTAACTCATAGAATTTTGACATATGTAAAGTGCTTTTACACCACTTATACACAGTAAGCATTAAATCAGGGTTAGTAATGCTCATTATTATTATGTAAGGCTCTTAATTAGAGCTATCCCACAATAAGCACTTAGAAAGTGCAAGACATCATATCATACTATCAATACTACTACTAATAACAAATTAAGGACGCCAATATGTCAATAATAAGTGTTAAGAACGAAGGCAGGAACCACTGGATTTTAGAGGTTGCTGGCAATTGGAAATGCATATTAGGGTCAGAAAACATCCCTGTGCTGCTTTTGCCACCTCAGCAGAGCAGCTGAGGGAGATTCTAAGGAGCCTGTGAGTAAGCAGGAAGAGTTTCACAGCTGCAAACATCAAGGTCTCTTTCAACCTGTGATGTTTGTTAAGTGGATATCACCTGTAGGTAAATATTTCATGATGGTTATATTGTTCACTGGAGTTTGTTTTGCACATATCAGCACCTTAGAATAATTTAGAAACAAATTTGAAGTTGGTGTGATAGATGTTCAGATGAGTTTTCTCAGGAATGATTTATGCAAAAATCCATAAGGATCACAGGAAATCTTTTAAAAATTTTCAATTTAAACACATATTAATTATGTATTTAATTCATTGTGTGGCCAATAGCAGCATCTATAGTATAGCTTATATAGTTATAGTATAGTATATTTTGTTTTTAATGTGAAGATAATATCTTTTTGACCTTTGAATAAGTAGAAAAAAAAAGATACAGAATCTGAAAAAGTGGCCCATCTAGTGGGATATTCTGACAGAGGCACGGATTAAACTGTCCTCCTTGATTCCAACCTGAATTATCATGCTTGCTATCTCTATTCATCTCCAGGTTTTCTTTTCATCCACAATACCAGTGACCTTCAATTTGCTAAGTCCAAGTGTCAATTTTCTGTACGTATGTCACTTAATCTTTGACTTTCGTCACTGCAGCCTCTGGCAAAATTGATCACCTCCCATTTGGAAAAACCCAGCTATCTTCTCTGGGCTTCTGTGACACTATGTATAGTCTTTTTTCCTTTTAACAACTGCTTCTCAGTCTAATTGCTTCTCCTTTGCCCATCTTCTAAATGTTAACGTGTCCCCAGAGTTTGGTTCTGGGTTCCCTTGTTAATTTGCATTCTCTGCCTACGTGAGCTAAAATAGGTTCATAGCTTCAAATGTCATCTATATATTGATGACCCTTAAATTTATATTCAAGTCCTGGCTTCTTTCCTGAGCTCTCAACTTGTATAAAATTCAGCATCTTGTCTTGAATGTCTAATGAGCACCTCAAACTAATACATCTCTTTCCTACCCACTATCTACCTACTCTGCCAAACCTGTTTTCATATATTCCTCAGCCTAGTTAATGGTTCTGTCCTCTATTGATTTGTTCAGGGTGAAAGAAAATCTATTTTTGAATCTTCTTTTTTTCTTCATTCCACCCATCAAGCCCATCAGTAAGTCTTATCACCTGTCTAAGACAAAATCTTCTCTTTCTTGAATTATTAAAACAACTTCCTAATTGGTTTCCCTGCTTTTGCTTTTTGCCTTCCTTCATAGCCAGATATGATCATATAAAAATGGTACATCAGGTCCTTGGTAATCCTGCCTCAAGAACTTCCCACTGTAATTATCATTAATATATAATAATAAATACACTATTTAATAAATTACAATAAAATATGTACTTTTTGCTATGGCCTCTGTGTACCTTTTAAAATTCATTTTCCACCACTCATTCATGCTTTGTCACAGACAAGTACACTAGTTTTCTTTCTGTCTCTTGAATCACCCTGGCTCATTCCCACCTCAGCCCTTTCAGCTTGTTCTCTTGTAACTGAGA